>CM070706.1:29619775-30219775 GCA_036346265.1 Melocanna baccifera | reverse complement strand
TTGGTGTTTATTCCGTGCTCGCTCTTTGTTGTTTTTCCAGTTCTCCCGCCCGAGTAGAGTTCGAGGACGTGAACGAGCCCCAGATCAAAGCAGCACCAGAGTCTAGAACTATTCGAATAGCCGCGCTCGTGGTCAAGAGCAGACATGGAAACTTTCTCGAGTTAGTTCTATTTACAAAATCTAATAGGGTGGGAACCGAAAACTAAGTGGAGGGAAGTACTCCACTTTGTTGGATTTTTCCTGGAGGGACGTACTCCAGTGTTAGTAGTTAGGGTGGATGTAGCCCAGTAGCCAAAAACTAGCATTGGTTGGTGGAACCATGAAATCGGTGGATGGAACCATCTACAATATACTTATTGCTCATTTACAAACACTTTTGCATTACCACAAATCTGCTAAGTCATAGGGTTTTAATTACGTATTTGTCCAATATCGCTTTGTGCAACTAAAATAAACCCCAGCCATATGTTGTCAAGCCATGCATTTTATACTATTGCATCCTGTGTGTTGGCTCGCGGAGCACGTTGAATTGTGCTCACCCTCGCTCTTCAACCCCCCCATATTCAGAAGCTGCGAACCAAGAGCACTACGCCTACTGCGTGGACCAGGATGCCGAAGGGAATGATGACGGTGGATATTAGAATAGGCATCGGTAGCTTTGCTGCTTGTTTCAGTCCGGTTGACCAGGCTAGCTTTGGCGGGTGCCTCCGTTATTAATCAGGTGTCGGGTTAATAGTGATGGTACCCAAGTAGGCCCAGTCACTTGCCTGTGGCGAGTTGTGTCCCTACGCTTATGTACGTTTCCGCTTCTGCTCTTTATGTATCGTAAGACATTTGGCCTGACGGCCATACTGTAACCTCGGCCCGACATGGTCTATTTTAACTCTGGTATTGTAATGTATGGTTTTGTCTGTACGAAATGATGCAGCATTGTATCTGTGAGCACTATCTACTTATCTAGGGAATAGTGCGGTATTTCACAGAGTGTTCCAGGTTAGTAAACTTGGGGTCCAACAGGCGGTCGAGGGAGTCATGAGATGGTCGAGCTCATGTTTAGTCACGTGAAGATCAAAGGTTTATGATACGTATTGAAACTACGGATGTGCAAACCGAAGGCTACGATACATAGTATTTTTGGGAGTCCAAAATGTAGTAGAGACAAATGGTGAATCTAGTCATGTATGCAAAGATTGTGTCATATGTATGGTGTACGTATACAAATTGTATACGAGTAGACATCCGAGTCCGATTGTAAGATCATGTTGGTTTTCGGATGTAGCCTCGGCTTGTGACCGACTCGGACATGGTATAGGGTATCAGGCGACTAGATAAAGGGCGTAGTAGCTTGCGCCTGGTTGATCGGTGAGCGTACGTGAGGAATACTTTTTGGACTGTTTTTCAGTGTGGCTTTGGTAAAAAAAAATAGGTGTGCGACGGCTTTTGGAGGTTGGCCGTGGCTTTTGAAGATTAGCGCTGGGCAAGAAAAAGATACGTGACGTGAGCAACTTTTCTAGTTGATGAAGTCATGAGTTTCTAGTAGACACAAACAAAATACTAGATGTGTGCATGAATTTTCTAGTTGTGAACTGGAGCCGTGATTTTGCTGAGAAGAAAAAGGCGGCGAGGCGTGACCTTCGGAACAAAAAGAAAAAGGCGACTAGATAGTTGCGACCGGCGGCTCGTTCCGAGCGGGAAAAAAAACACGAGGCGCTGTGGTGATTTCTTGAAGAAAAGAAGAAAGGTAGCGCGAGGCGTGACTTCGAAGAAAACAGAGCGTGCGGCCGTGGCTCTCGGCGGAAAAGAAAAGGATAGGCGGCGCGTCGAGGGCTCGGCACAGAGAAAAGGGCGAGGCACCGTTCTCAGAAACGAGTTGAAGAGCCTTGTGCACCGACTTTTTCTATCGTTGGACGTCGCCAAAAAAGATCTCACCGCCACGCGTCTCAGGCTGTAAGTCCAGTATTTCCTTGCTTCGTGCTCCATTGATTAGATTGTGAAGTAGCAGCACCTTCATCCCTTGAAAGCAACGTCAGAACACTTGCCATGCAAACAAGCTATTTCTTTATAGCGGCTCACGTGGACCTTGTGCATGAGGAGAGAGGAAAAGATAATTAGTGATGCAATTAGTAAAGGCTAAGTAGTTTTCTTTTGTGTTACGCTTGAGGTTCATGCATGCAGAGCTTTTGAGTTTGGGTTAAATTTTTGTTTACAAGTTTAGATTTGATTTAATCCATCTGATATAGCTAGAGCATCAAATCTGTGATCAGAAAAGTTTGATTGATTAATTTGTTTACGGATTTTACTTAATCACATAATAAGGGTTTAATCAATTCTCATCCCTATCTACTATAGCTGGCCATCTGGGCCAGGCCTAAACGGGCCGCACCGCAGCCCGGCACTATAGACCCGGCCCGCGACGGCACGCGCACGACCCGTAAACGGGCCGGGCTGGCACGGCATGTCGGATCGGGCTGTGCCTGGGCCGAGGGTGCGGCACGGCGGGCCGGCATGGCACGGCCCATTTAGCAATCGGGCCGTGCCGGCCCGGCACGGTACGGCACGCCCGGCCTGCAACGTTCGAAAAAATAGTCGTTTTTATGACCGTTGGGGGTAAAAAAATTCGAAAAAAATAGCAAAAAATTTGGAAAAATCTGAAATTTTTTCTATAAATAGGGAGGCATCCGGCCTCCATTCTTCACACGTCAAATCTCACTCTTCTCTCTCGGTTTAGCTGTGAAAATTCCGAAAGTGTTTGCACAAATTTGGTGAAAATTCAGGAAAAATTCAAAAATCTTAAGATTTTTTTTGTGAGAGCTGCAAAAGAGGTAATAATACTGTCTTATTTTAATTTTTGGGGGGCTATGCAATGGGGCAAGATTTTTGGTTCTTCGTCTAGTTCTCGTGCAGGTGCAGGTACACATCAGTTAGGAGGAGGAAGGCGACAAAGCATTGGAGACCTATCAAGCTATCTCAACAGTGATAGCGTCAGCTTCGAGCAGGAGTTGAACATTCTCTCATGGTGGCAAACCCAGAAGGTATCATATCTAGTGCTATCCATATTATCGCGGTATGTGTTGAGTGTTCCTGTCTCTACAGTCTCGTCGAGTCGACATTCGATCTTTCCGAATAATAATCGAGGAGCAACGAACAAGTCTCTCTAACGAGATGGTCGAAGTACTTATGATAGTCAAAGACTGAGAACAAGCTGAATCAAGACTCCAACATACTGCAAAAAATAAAGATTTAGAAGAATCTTTTGAGAATTTGTATTTAGATAGCAATGAATAGGATTTTCAATATTTTCTTCACATATAGTCACTAATGAGCTTTATAGGCTGTACTCTTTTTTCTTTACCAAGATTTTCTCAAATTGAGTTTTTACTTGATAAAATTTTTAATAAGGTAGTCATCCCATGTAATTTAATAAGTTAATAAAGCTCATTATGTCATTGCAAATATTTATTTTTATGATTAGCAATGTCTATAATTTTTTATATTTTTTTGATTTTTTTCTGAATTTTCTACAATTTTTCTTATTTTTTTTGTTTTTTCGGCTAAACGGGCTAGCCGGGCCAGCACGGCCTGTTTAGCCTTAACCGTGCCCGGGCCGGCACGGCATGGCTTCGGGTCATGCCTGGGCTTGCACCGCGGTCCGTGGGCCGGCACGACACGGCCCATTTATTACACGGGCCTTAACGGGCCGTGCCGAGCACGGGCCCGTGCCGTGCCGGCCTAGCACGGCCCAGTGGCCAGCTTTGCTATCTACATCAGCAAGCTTGTTTATTTTATATCTCGAGTTTTAAACCTCCGATTGACATATTTTCAGTTGGGTTAGTTCAATAACTTTCTCTAGTTTATTCCGACAAAGTTTGAGGTCAATCAGAATTACGGTTTTTTATCGAGATCAATTTTAGTGTGGATACAATGTTTTATTCAGAACTTTAAACAAGGCTTAAATAGGTTTTGTATTTAAGGGAAGTCTTAAAATTTATTTTTAGCTTCCGCAATCATTTACCCCCTCTGATTGCCTATCTTAGCATGAATTGATCCTACAATGCCGCGTGGTGATTTCGGGGCAGCTCCTTGGTTATTGTGTTGTAGAGACAAACGGCGAATCTTGTGGTGTGGCATAAGATTGATCCATCGAACTGGTACTGTCACAAAATTCTCTTCGGCTGACAAGCGTATAATGAAATCACGGACCACATCATGGATCATGCAACCTGTTTCCTCATCATCATCGGTGCTCACGATTTGTATCAAGCTTACTCGCCCAAGTGTAGCTTCTGCTTTCAGTGGATGCATCAAATTCACAAACGTAACTGCATTTTGCCGCTTGCCATCACCCGCTCGGGCCACATCCGCCTCACTAACTGGGCCTTCAGAACAGCTTGCCGGCACCTAGAGCCTGCGAGGAAGAAGGAAGAAATTGTACCTCTCATCATCTTGTCGGCACCTAGTGTTCTTAAATGGAATTGAAAAGCAGGGTCGCTACCAACCGACTTGTTGATGGCAGCGTCGACCTCGGAAGGATTGGCCCTAAACGATGTGAGAAACCTGGTTTCATTTACAAAATGGAGCCGGGGTGTTTAACACCCTATGATTCTAAAAAAAAGAAGAATATTTAAGCTCTCTTAATTGCAGTTAGTGGGTACCATTTGTATAAAAATATGGGAATATCTTAGCTATTTAAAGCAAACCCTGGTATATCAACTCGAACACACGAATTCTGGACGGTGCTGGTAATCGCGCACTGGGCCATGACATCAGGGCGTCACGCTAACTGGGTCGTTAGCCCAGTAAGCTTTTGTGACCCGAGCTGCTTGAAGTCTACTTTGGGCCCTTCTAGGCCGTATTTCAATCCCCACTCTGCAACTGCAAGTGCATGCAAGCTTCCCGTACAGATTTGAAGTAGACGGCGATGATCTCATTATCGCCCCCACTGAGTCTCAGCACGACACGCAGTTCCATCACCTACACCGGCTGCACGGCAGGATGAGCTCCATCCCAGTAATGTTCATTGGCAGCTGTGTAATCATCAGTAATTCTTTTGCGTGGTGCAGCAATCTGTACCGGACGGGCAGGCGGCGTTCGATCATACGCTCGATTGGCTCTGGACTAGGATCGAACTTGATCGCACATGACCTGTTCGATTATATTCCTCACTGAGATCCATCTTTTCGGAAATTCCATTAAAGTTTGCTTGCGTGAGTGTTCAAGTTTCTTTGGGGAAGTGCTCGTCGGGCTGCGTACCTGAGCCTGTGCAGATGTTATTCTGGGAGCACTGTGGGTGTGGGGCAAGATGGAGCACCGTGTGGTGATATGTGCAGACACTCAAGTTTTCAGGTCAACAACACTTAATCAAAAGCATATTAGTGCTTGTTTGTTAGTGAGATGTGGTTTGTTTTCGGGAGTTGTTTGTTAGTGAGATGGGTTAGGTGTATAGATCCGACGCGCTCTCAGTTCACATTAGCATCTTAGTGCTCAATAAGCTATTAGCACTTGCCTTTAAATATCTTGTCCATGTCATGCTTGCCTGGTACGCAAGCCCTTGGGTCAACGGTCGTCTTAGGCCCCGTTTAATATAGAGATTTTTTTATTGTTTAGCGTCAAAATATCAGAGTAGCGACAAAATTACTGTAGCAATTTTGTCACGTAGTAATTTTTTTATTTTTAAGTTTTTGCGTTTCGTTTTTCTAGTATTCCTTTGCATTGTCCGCTCTAGAGTAGCGAGCCGTTTTAATTTTTATATTTTTTTAAATTTAATTATGCCTATAAACTAACTCAGCTACAGTAAAATTTCAATCAGTTACAGTAAAATTTCAGCGAAAACAAAAAACCATCGCTATTCCGAACACCCTTAAAAAACCCCAAGCGCGTCTCTGCACAAATTCTTTCACAAATCCCATCAGTTGCTTCTGCAACTCCTCCTCGTGCACCACTTCCTCGAGTTTATTCGTGGAGGCGCGCCCATGGCCGAATCCCTGCTGATGCCCATGGTCAGCAGCCTGCTGCGGAAGGCTACGGATGCAGCGGTCCAACAGTTTGGAGCGATGTGGGGGATCGACAAGAAGCGTAGGAGGTTGCATCGACATCTGCTGGCCGTCCATGGAATTCTTGTAGATGCCGAGCACCGCGCGGAGAGAGAGCCTGTTGTCAAGGCCTGGATGCGTGAGCTCAAGGAGGCTGCGTACAAGGCCGAAGATGTTCTTGATGAGCTCGAGTACTGGGCTCTTCGCCAGAAGGCCGAGGCTGCGCGTGGCTCCATGGCCGACAAGGTAAAGGATTTCTTCACTAGTGAGAACCCTGCAGTGTTCAGGTTAACAATGAACAAGAAAATCAGTGATGTTTTGGGGGAAATTGATGAAGTGGTTTCAGAGATGAACAAATTCAATTTCACAGTCCATACTGAGCCCCAACCTGTATCTCGTCCACAGACCATCTCCTTTGTTGATGCAGAACAGGTTATTGGCAGAAACAGAGACAAAGACAAGATCGTGGACCTGCTTCTCAGCCAACATGACAACAGTAGTGTCGCAGTTCTTCCTATAGTTGGGATGGGAGGGCTGGGTAAGACCACTCTCATGCAACTAGTCTACAACGATGACAGGGTGAAGCAGCATTTCGAACTGTTGGTGTGGGTGTGTGTCTCAGATGATATGACTACAATAAGTGTTGCTAAATCCATAATTAAGGTCGTCACCAAAGAGAGCTGTGATCATGAGAAAAATGCTGAGTTGGTGCAGCAGAAGCTCCGTGATGCCCTCGGTCGTAGGAGATACCTTCTTGCTTTAGATGATGTCTGGAACGAAGAAAGGGAAAAATGGGAAGAGCTAAAAGCTTTGCTATCTTCAGCTAGTGTCTCAGGGAGGGTGATCATGGTGACAAGCCGAAGTGACAGAGTTGCCTCCATAATGGGCACCCTAATCACCTATCGTCTAGGCTACTTGGATGATGTTGATTCATGGGATGTATTCCAGAGAAGAGCATTCAGTATTGGTGTGGAACGACGACAAGAGTTAGTTGCTATAGGCAAGAGTATAGTTAAGAAGTGTGCGGGTGTGCCATTGGCCGTCAAGACCATGGGGAGCTTGATGAGTACCAAATACGAAGAAGATCAGTGGTCTACTATCTTGGAAAGTGATGTTTGAAACATTTTTATGAAAAGGAATCAAGCGTGTGCTCAAGCTAAGCTATGATCACTTGCCTCCGTACATGAAGCAATGCTTCGCATTCTGTGCTTTGTTCCCAAAAGATCATTTATTCCATAAGGACTTGTTAATACAATTATGGATGGCAAATGGTTTCGTACCTCTTGAGGGAAGTGTGAACTTGGACGACAAGGGTAGTCAGATATTCGACGAGCTGACTTGGAGATCATTCTTTCAGGATACTCATCAGATATTTGTCAATGATTTGAGTATGGAGTATGATTACCCTCGTAAGGTTACGACCTTTAAGATGCATGATCTTATGCATGATCTTGCAGCATCAATAATGGACAAAGAATGTCATATAGTGGGTCAGTCAGCTTCTATGAGCATTCCACCAGAAGTTCATCATTTATATGTTACTTCTTCCTCAAGATTGAAGATGGAAAAAGGATATTACTCTATACATACAGTGCTTTTACAACAGCGGCCTTATACGGCGACATGTCATCCTGATGTCCTGAAATCTGCCCACACCAGAGTGCTGGAGACTGCATTGACTAAATCTTTTCCAGCAGGAATACCATATATGAAGCATTTGAGATACCTTGATCTCTCTTCAAGTTGGATTCAATCACTACCCAAAAGCATCACAATTCTATATCATCTTCAAACTCTGAAACTCAGTGGTTGCAGATATCTTCGCCAACTTCCAGAGGGCATGAGATACATGAGTAGTTTAAGGCATTTATTCCTTACTGGATGTAGCAGACTAAAACGCATGCCAACGGGCATTGGACAACTAACCTCCCTCCAGACACTTACTGATTTCATTGTTGATACTGCTGCTGGTCGTGGTATCGAAGAGTTAAAATGCTTGAAACTTGTTGGTCAACTACACTTGTATAACCTATGGAAAGTTAAGGATAGAGTATATGCCAAAGAAGCTGACCTAATTTCCAAGAGAAAAATTAACTCTCTAAGGCTATGCTGGGGGCCTCAAAAAATTGTCGGCGAGACAGATCCAGAGGAAAACGTAGAAAGGGAGTTTTTATTGGCTCCTGTATCAGATAACGTACTAGAGGTGTTGGAGGCTCTTGCACCACATGGTGGGCTAGAAGTCCTGATAGTGTCAGATTACCCATGCACTGAGTTTTCACTATGGATGAAGGACCCAAGAAAGCTGCAAAATCTAACGAAGCTGTACTTAACTAATTGCAAGCATTGCGTGGAGATCCCTCCGGTTTGGCAGCTACCCTCTCTTGAGTTTCTACTTCTAGCCGACTTGGATAGCTTGACACACGTCTGCAACATCACTGAAGCCTATGAAGAAGGGAACAATCATCTCCATGTATCTCCAACTTTGAAGATCCTTAAACTTTTTAGAATGCCAAACTTGGAGCACTGGGATGGGAATAATGCAAATCAGGGGCGATCACTAACATTCCCAGAACTTGTTGAGATGGACATATATAGCTGCCCCAAGCTAGAAAACATGCCCGTCGTTCCACAGCTTAGGAAATTGGAGATAAGAGGACGGAACAAAATGGCATTGACCTCAGCTGGCAGTCTTAACACGCTTACAGAATTGACGATCACCGCAAGCAATAGCAGTGGGCACGAATCTACTCCACTAGACCATGTGATTTCTTATAAAGGCTTGGATTCTCTTCATACCTTAAAACTTCACGGTTTCAATAGTCCAATGAGGATAGAGGAAGAGGAAAACGAACACCAAAACACGGATCATAAACCCGTAATGGTAGAGTGTGAGGAAAATGACCACAAAAACAAGTCAGTGCGTACCTTGGAGATTTTCTGTTGTGATTCTCTCTTCACGTCAGAAACTTCAGGAAAGGGGCTCAGATTCTGGCGATCATTTGTCTTTCTTGAGAAGTTGATAATTTTGAGTTGCGGTAATCTTGTTCATTGGCCTGTGGAGGAATTTCAGGGCCTGAATTGCTTACAAAGGCTACAAATTATTGACTGCAAGAACCTGACTCGCTGTTCCCCAGGGACATCTTATGCATCATCGGAGCAGGACCTCCTCCCTCAGCTGGAAGAACTGTCGATCTCCGACTGTCATAGTTTACAGGAAATCCCCGTGTGCTCAGCTTCTCTAAAATCGATTTATTTACTCTCCTGTCCAATCCTCAGCTGTCTGCCAGAAAGGCTTGGTGCCCTCACTGCGCTTGAGGTGCTTTCTCTCCAAGGTTGTGGGCGCTTAACGTGTCTGATATCTAGCCTTGTAAATCTTGTACAGTTGAAGAGACTCACCATCCACAACTGCCCGAAACTTTCAGCCTTGCCCGATGGGATGAAGTGCCTGACAGCTCTTCGGGATCTATCTATTTCCGCTTGCCCTTTGATCAAGTCACTACCCCATGGACTCCTGCGTCTCCGCAACCTCGAATATCTATGGCTCAAGAACTGCCCAAGCTTGCAGAAGCGTTGCAGACGAGAGGAAGAATACCGGGACTTCATTTCACACATTCGCAACGTGGACCTACTAGATGAGGATAACAACAAGGGATGGAGCTGGCCGTTTTCGAAGATGCGTGAAAATGGCTGCGAGGGCATCCGTTGCATCCCGGGATTGTAAGGTACACTTCGTGACTTCGGCTACTTGCTTACATCAACTCTCTTCTTTTTCATCCATTACCTTCAATCTATAATTTACAACCTTTCAATTTCCTCTGTATCTTTGTTTTTTGACTATATTTTGACTTACTTGGTTTGGATGTTGTCTTTCCCTTATTTCTTCTGTATTTGTAACAGGCAACACAACTTATGGAGATTGGAACATCATAGTTGTCACAGTGTTAAACTGATGTACGGTGGTGGTCTGGCATCTGTCTGATCATATTGCACTTCGTGACTTCTGTGCTGACCTACTTTCTTTCTTCTGGCTGCTGGGCTATTCTTGTTCTCCATACCATATATGCCTCGAGTGTCTATCTACCCAGCCCTGTGCACCGTTGGTCACGTCTTCGTCAATGTTAGCACACATTCATCTGCTGCAGTCTTGCCAACTTTCAGTCGGTAATTCATTTGGCCCAAGAGATAGTTATTTGCAGGGAGATTCTTGTATGATTGTTATATTATTCTGTTTGATATTACTAGTAACACGTGGATTTGTACCGACAGAGGCAAGGGAGATTAATTTGATTTATGTGTTCAATTTCAATTACTGCTTTCTGCAACTCTCATCGCCTCCAACTATGAAGCACATACACTCACCCTGTAATCCATTTCATTGCGTTATATCTATTGACTTCGGAACATTGAGGAATAACTTCAGCTATGTTAGGTCACTGTTCCACGTTGGCATTGACATTGATAGGGTAAACCGGTAAAGTCCACTTAGACCAGCAGTTTCTGTGTGCACATATGAATAACGTACGTGCAGACAAAACATTTCACGTAAATCTTCAATCATCTGAAAGAACAGCCACTTAGGCCCTCTGCTGTGGCCACTTAGGCACACATTGTTTAATGTAGTTATGAACTTATGATGAATTGATGATAATCTGAAATATTGTTGGAGCTGAAGGCAAATTTTACTATTACAATTACATGTTCCATAAAATTTGGCCTACTGCTGTGGCAGGGTGGCGACTAAGCAGAGCTACGCTAGCTTCTGCTTATATTTACTTACCAGGTTCTTGCTTGTTTTCTCTTTAGGCAAATGACCGGTCGAATGTTAACTCCTACACTTTGCTTGTTCAGGACTTGGTCGTTAAATGGCTGGAAAGTTTGAGAAGTCTCGCTCCATCGTCTATATTTCCATTTGCACTATTTACAAGGATCGGTCCTCTGCTGTGCATTTCAATCGGCAAAAGCCTATACATGCCTCTGCTGGACCGTTGATTTTTTAAATTTAATTATGCCTAATAAGCTAAATCAGCTACAGTAAAAAAACTAACTACAATAAAATTTCAGCTAGAAGTCAGAAGTCATCGTTATTTCGAACGCCTCCTTAATCTTATGTTGCTAATTTACTGACAAGTGACAGCTACTCCACTCTGGGCCGGATCCAAGTGGTGTTTTGGGGTGTTTGGGATACCGGATCCGATTTTATTTTATTTTAAGAAAGCCCACATTTGTATAGATGTGCATCCTGCCGTTCAAACCCAGTGACTCTACATGCATGTAGTGATAAATGTGGTGACTTCCCAACGAAATACTTCCGGTCAATTTCGTTCTAGGGCCCTGCTTCAAACTGTCTGTGCTTCTGATTTATAGAATGTATCGGCTTTTTAATTTTGTATTTTTTTGTCTTTTTTTTGCTTCTTTGTCTTCTCTTTTCCTCTTTATCTCTTTGTATCATCATATAACGTTTTTTATTTTTTAAATTTAATTACTCAAAAAACTAGCAGCTGCTACAATATTTTTAAGCCAGAAGCTACATTGAGCACTGTCTAGATCCGTTCTACAGTTTGATCATATTGACTTTTGATTTTGACTTATAAATAGTAATAGCTTGTAGAAAATTTTGTAGAGAGGTACTCGCATGCGATTTTGATCAATATAAATAAAGTTACTATAATATTTACTATAATCGATAAGTTGATTATGTCTTAAAAGGATACTGTATTTAAAAGTTGGATACTTTAGAAAGATTATTTATTATAGAAAAATGGTTTTTAGAGAAGAATATGAAAGTGGCCCTAGAGGTTGTCACTGACTCCACTCGCGCAAATGTGTTTTCTAATCAAGCTGTGCTTCTGCCTTCAGCCCAGTAAGTTCATGTCGGTTACCCAAGCGGCAAGCCAAGCGGCTTCAACAACACTTTGGGCCGTCCCGTGGGCCGTGGCTAACTGGCTAAGCAGCGCGCGATGCCCCTCTACTGACTTCGACTCCCCTCCAGTATACACAAGCTCACTGTTTCTACTGACTTCGACCGGCTGCACGGCAACAACACCTCGATCCCCAAAACTCAAAAGAGATGTGGCTTTACCATGAGGTCGATGATCGGTATGTACGTAGTAAATTTCGTAAGGTTGAACTTGAACAGCTGATTGATTAACTGCGGGGTCATCTTTTGCGTGGTGCAGAAATCTACACTAGAGGAGTGGGAGACGCTCTATGGTATGCTCGGTTGGCTGTGGACTGCGTTCTAACTGGATCGCACACATCCTGTTCGACGGTATGCCTCACTGAGCTCGACGTTGTTTTTTACGAAAAGGCAGCGGCGTGCCTAATCTATTGAATAGTTCTGGTGTAATCTAAAGTATTAAAAGCTACTCTAGTTTGCTCGCACCAGAGAGCTCCACAGCAACGCGAGAGAGATGTGGCGGCGACGCGTGGCGAGGCGTTCGCTACTCTTTCTCCCGAGCGCTCACCTACCCCGCGCCCCACTCCTCCTTCCCCGTCTTCCTCCCTCTCGCGCGCACGCAGGCACCCATGCCGGCGTGCGTCCCCCGCCGCCTCCCCCCTCCCCCCTCCTCCCACGCTCCCCCGCCGCCCCCTCCTCCCTCGGTCCCCCCCCCGGTCCCCGCCGCCCCTCCTCCCGCCCCGTCTCCCCGCTCACCGCCGGCCGCGATTCCCCTTCCCTTCCTACCACGCCGCCTCCTCCTCCCTCGGTCCCCCTCCTCCTCCGGTCCCCGCCGCCTCCCTCTCCCCGCCGCCCCGCCGTCTCCCCCACTCACCCGCCGGTCGCCGATTCCCCCTCCCCCTTCCTACCGCACCGCCTCCTCCTCCCCCGCTGCCCCCTCCGGACTGCGGTCTAACTGGATCGCACACATCCTGTTCAACGGTATGCCTCGCTGAGCTCGACATTGTTTTTTACGAGAAGCGTGGCGTGCCTAATCTATTGAATAGTTACGGTGTAATATACATTAAAAGTTACAGGAGGACAGATAAAAGAAAGAAAAGAAAAAACTGAACATCACCACACAGCCTTGCAGGCTTAACCGGCTAAGGCAGCAGGAAAGCAAGAAAAATAAAAATAAAAAAGCATCAAGAAGCACAAGCTGATAGACCAAGGATAAGCAGACAACAGCAGGATTTTCAGCTTCTTTGCGCCGGCCTCGGACCAAAGGGAGGCTTCGTTCTTGATGTGTGTCAAAGATAGTATGTGTTATATTTGGTACATGGGATATGTATAGCATGTAATCCCGTCACCTTCCATGCTTTGTAGTCACCTTCCATGCTTTGTAATCTTTCCCGGTTATTTGTCTTCCGGGCGTTATTTAATTGATTCGGCCAGGCACTTTGCCTTGTGCAGTGCATCATCTTCTCTCCTGTTCTTCTACGTTTGCATGGTATCAGAGCAAGTCTGATTACCTCCGATCCTCCCGTTTCTTGCTTCCGCTATGTCTGCTCCTATCGAAGGAACCCAGGACGTCCTCGGCAACGAGGCCGTGCGCGCTGCTCTGGCCGCGCCGACAGCAGTCGGTGATCACATCGCTCCCGTCGTCCAAGCGCCACCGGCTTCGGTGGCCGCCGCCCTCAGCGCCGCAAACGTCAAGACGCATGTACCGGTCGTCCTCGACATGAAGAACTCCAACTACACGAAGTGGCGAACCTTCTTCGTCGCCTTCGTCGGCAAGTTCGATCTACTTCCCCACGTGCTCGGGCCAGTTCCTTCCGACACCAGCCTTGGCACTTGGGCGCAAGACGACTTCGCCGTCCTCACCGCCCTCTACTGCTCCATCTCCGGCGACGTCCTCGACATCATCATGGAGCCGGATCAAACGGCCCGTGAACTTTGGCTCGCTGCCGAGTCTGTCTTCCGCGACAACAGGGAGACGAGGATCATCTACCTCGAGACGGAGTTCCGGAGTCTCAACCAGGGAGACATGTCCGTGATGGAGTACTGCAAGCGCCTCAAGAACCTCGCCGACGCTCTTCGCGATCTCGGCGAACCGGTTTCCGATCGGACCCTCGTCCTCAACATGATTCGTGGCCTCAGCCCACGTTTCTCCAACCAAGCCGAGCTTCTTCCCCTCCAGGTGCCTTTCCCCACCTTTACTCGAGCACGCTCTTCTCTTCTTCTTGCGGAGATGCGACATCCGGCGGATGTCTCCGGCGACAGCGTGCTGATCGCTGCACCCACTGGTGCGGGCGCCCCCTTCTCCGACAATAGGGGCGCTCAGTCAGGACGCGGCAGAGGCGGCCGTGGCAGCCGCAGTGGCCGCGGGCGAGGCCGTAGCGGCCGCGGTGATTCCGGCGGCAACACCGACCGAAGCGGCCAAGGCTTCGATCGCTCGGGTGGCGATCGCCCGGCCTCCGAGCGCGGTGGCACTCCTACTGGGTCGCGCCCTCATCCTCCATCGGGGCCCTGGATGTTGTACAATCCATGGGCCGCTGCACCGTGGACTGCCCCGCAGCCATGGGCTGCTTCCTGGTGCCCAGCTGGTGGGCCAGGACTTCTTGGGCCTCGGCCCAACCTCCTGCCGCAGCAGGCTTTCACAGTCGGCCCCGCCGTGGATACGGCCAGCCAGGCGTCCTGGGACCAAGCCGGCCTCATCAGCGCGATGAACAACCTGTCCATGCAGTCGCCATCCAACGGCGGATGGGTTATGGATTCAGGCGCAACCTCTCATATGGCTTCGAATGACGGTATCCTTTTCTCCTCCTCTCCCCTGGACTCTGCCACTCACGTCACCGTTGGTAATGGATCTTCCGTTCCTGTTTCTCGCATCGGCCGCACTTCTTTGTCTTCTACTTCTCTAGCCACTCCCTTTGCTATAAACAGTGTTCTTGTTGTCCCATCTCTTATTAAAAACCTTCTTTTGGTTCGCAAATTCACTCGTGATAATAATTGCTCTATCGAGTTTGACCCTCTTGGTTTTTCTGTGAAGGATCTGCGCTCGGGGATCGTGACTCTTCGCTCCAATAGTAATGGTGATCTCTACACCGTTCCGGCCGATCGCCGCCCGTGCGCCCTCCTCTTGGCTTCTTCCACCACCTCCGACACTTGGCATCGTCGCCTCGGACATCCTGGCCGGGACGTCATCCACCATCTCCACAAGACCTCTTCCATACCGTCTCCAGTTTTACATTCCTCTACTTGTCATGCTTGTCGTCTAGGCAAACACGTTAGGCTACCTTTTAGTCGGTCCTCTAGTTTTACTACCGCTCCTTTCCAGTTGCTTCATTGTGATTTATGGACCTCACCTGTTCTTAGTAATTCTGGCTTTCGATACTATCTTGTCATGGTGGATGATTTCTCTCATTACTATTGGTCTTTTCCTTTACAGCATAAATCTGATGTGTTCCATATTTTTCAAACCTTTGTTTCATATGTTCACACTCAATTTCAACTTCCTCTCCAATGTATTCAAACTGATAATGGGCGCGAATTTGTCAACACCGATCTTCTTTCTTTTTTTCGCACACATGGCATTTTTTTGCGCTCTTCCTGCCCTTACACCTCGCCACAGAATGGTAAAGCCGAACGTTCCATTCGCACTATCAATGATATCATTCGGTGTTTTTTGTTCCAAGCCTCCATGCCCCCTTCCTATTGGGCCGAAGCGCTTGCCACCGCCACTTACACTCTCAACCGTCGACCGTGCCAACCCATAGGTTTCTTATCTCCCTATGAAAAACTTTTTGGTTCCCCACCTGATCTTTCTCACCTTCGTGTTTTTGGTTGTCTCTGCTATCCTAATCTCTCTGCCACAGCCAAGCACAAACTTGCACCTCGCTCCACAGCCTGCGTCTTCCTAGGATACCCCATATCGCAAAAAGGATACCGTTGTCTCGATCCCATTACTAACAAGGTTGTTGTTTCCCGTCATGTTTTGTTCGAGGAATCGGTGTTTCCTTTTGATGCAGCAGGAGCGAAATCACCGGGTGCACCTGCCTTCCTGGATGATCCTTCGGATGAAATGGTCGCTGGCGACTACGTGCCGCCCCAGCAGTCGTCCCGCGCACCGCCCTCAGCTCCAACACCGCACAGGCCTCTAGCGCCTGCGGACTCTCCGGCGGTTCCTGGCTCCGATGCCGTCAGCCCACTCGTGTCCCCTGGGTGGCTCTCCGGCTCGACCTCACCACTGGTCGTCACCGCGCTCGGCTCGCCGCTCGAGCCGGCCGCCAGCCCGGGCCTCACGCCGCCGGGTCTGGCGCTGTCGTCTTCCCCACCGGGCATCGGGCCTCCTCCGCTTCGCGCCACGACGCTAGCCCGCCACGGTCTGGTCTCGGCTCCTGGTGCGGGCCGTCTTCTCCACCTAGCGGCGCCCAGCCTGCATCGGCGCCTGCACCCGTGGCTGTTCCTCGCCCTGCACCAGGCCCTCATCACATGGTGACCCGTGCCAAATCCGGCATCGTTCAGCCCGTCGATCGGCTTACTCTTTCTGTGACATGCTCTGCAGCTTCACCGATGCCGAAGGCGTACAGGGCCGCTCTTGCTGACCCCCAGTGGCATCGGGCCATGCGTGAGGAGTATGAGGCGCTCCTTCACAACAAGACTTGGTCTCTTGTGCCACGTCCACCAGGCGCAAATATCGTCTCCGGCAAATGGGTCTTCAAGCACAAGTTCCACGCCGACGGCACCTTGGCTCGCCACAAGGCTCGTTGGGTGGTTCGTGGCTATTCCCAGCAGCCCGGTGTCGACTACGACGAGACGTTTAGTCCCGTTGTCAAGCCTGCCACCATACGAGTCGTCCTCAGCATCGCCGCTTCCAAGTCTTGGCCCATCCACCAGCTCGACGTGAAGAACGCCTTCCTCCACGGGCACCTTGATGAGACGGTGTACTGCCAGCAACCGTCTGGATTCGTCGACCCCGCCCACCCCGACTACGTCTGCCACCTTCAGAAATCTCTCTACGGCCTCAAGCAGGCCCCGCGGGCATGGTATCAACGTTTTGCCACTCATGCTCGCTCCCTCGGCTTCGCCTCGACGGTCTCCGACACGTCACTCTTCATCTACCACAGCGGCGCCGATATTGCATATCTCCTCCTCTACGTCGACGACATCATCTTGACGGCTTCCTCGCCTCATCTTCTACAGCGACTCTCTGCCCTTCTCCACGACGAGTTCGCCATGACCGACCTGGGCGATCTACACTACTTTCTCGGTATCTCCGTCAGGCGTACCTCAGGGGGTCTTCATCTCTCTCAGCGCCAGTATGCAGTTGATCTCCTTCAACGTGCTGGCATGGCCGAGTGTCATCCGACGGTGACTCCTGTTGACACCAAGGCCAAGCTCTCCTCCTCGACGGGCGAGCTCCTCTCCGACGCTACTGCGTACCGTAGCCTTGCTGGGGCGCTACAGTACCTCACCCTCACGCGGCCGGATATTGCTTATGCTGTTCAGCAGGTGTGTCTCCACATGCACGCCCCTCGCGATGCTCATATGGCCTTGATCAAGCGCATTCTTCGCTACGTCAAGGGCTCCTTGCATCACGGCATCTTCCTTCAGGCCTCGCCCGCGGACTCGCTCACGGCTTACACTGATGCCGACTGGGCGGGCTGCCCAGATACTCGCCGCTCCACCTCCGGCTATTGCATCTTCTTCGGCGACAACCTCGTGTCTTGGTCGTCCAAACGCCAAGCTACCGTCTCTCGCTCCAGTGCCGAGGCAGAGTACCGAGCCGTCGCCCATGCCGTTGCAGAGAGCTGTTGGCTGCGCCAGCTTCTTGGTGAGCTTTTGGTTCCCCTCCGCCGTGCGACCGTGGTCTTCTGCGACAACGTGAGTGCTGTCTACTTGTCAGCCAATCCCGTACAACACAAACGTACGAAGCACATTGAGATTGACATTCACTTCGTTCGCGAGAAGGTCGCCCTTGGACATGTTCGTGTGCTACACGTCCCGTCTTCCCACCAGTTCGCCGACATCATGACCAAGGGCTTGCCTACTCCTCTTTTCACAGATTTTCGGTCCAATCTTTGCGTTCGTGAGCCTGACGCTTCGACTGCGGGGGGGTGTCAAAGATAGTATGTGTTATATTTGGTACATGGGATATGTATAGCATGTAATCCCGTCACCTTCCATGCTTTGTAGTCACCTTCCATGCTTTGTAATCTTTCCCGGTTATTTGTCTTCCGGGCGTTATTTAATTGATTCGGCCAGGCACTTTGCCTTGTGCAGTGCATCATCTTCTCTCCTGTTCTTCTACGTTTGCAATGTGGTTTAGCAGTCTTCCCGAGTCTTGCCCGCAATGCCTGAAGATGCGATCATAGCTTCGGCAGCTTCAGACCTCAGCTGATACACCGGTTCAAGCACCCTGTCCACATAATTTGTACCTTGAACCCTTATTGAGTAATGGAATCCACGTGGGGAATCACTCCACCCTGTTGCCTTGCTTAAAACAACAACTACGTTTCAGCATTGTAGCGGATATGCTATGGTTGTTTAACTTTCTAGCAATCTATTATAAAAACTGGTAGTGACGGATGCAATTTCAGTTACATGGAAATTAGACTACATGCAATTTCAGTGACAGTTTGCAGAAGAATTTTAGTTAACAACTGTATATTCAGAATTTCAGATCGCCACAGTCTTCTAATAATAGAAATCGGAAGGGTTCCCCCCTTCCGGCTCTAAAAATAAAGATAGCCAGGCAGGGCAGACACCACCACTGAGGGCAAGCGTTGCAAGATCAAAATGCATAACAGTGTTAAAGTGAGACAAATAAAAGAAACAGATTACCTTCAGGTTGTTATCTCGGTGACAGAAGTTTCCTCTTGATTCAATTGTCAAAAGAAAAAACAAATATCAGATAAGCAAAGAAAGAAAGGACAAGAAGTGCAGAAAAAAATGACGGGTAAAGTTGAAGCCTGCGAGGAAGAAGGAAGAAATTGTACCTCTCATCATCTTGTCGACACCAAGCTTTGTTAAATGGAATTGAAAAGCAGGGTCGCTACCAACCGACTTGCTGATGGCAGCCTGGGCAGCGTCGACCTCGGAAGGCTTGGCACCCTCACAGTCTATCACGACGTGGACTTGCTTAATGCAAGAGAGGTGGTGAACTTCAGCCGGAAGAGCAGCATGCGGGGTCTGAGCTTGTCGCGCGCTGAACTGAAGCCGGAGCTTTCGGACATTAGCCATAGCTTTTTCTTGGAACACCAGCCCAGCGATCCCACCATCACGCCGCATGAACCAAAACTCCTGGAGGCGCTCGAACCCATTTTTGCTGATGATACACTTCTCTTTGTCGGCGGATGCTGCGGAACGTAACTTGAGAAGGATTAGAGCTGGCAATCCTCCTATGACCTGGAGCTCTGCCTCTCCAACTTGGGCAATGCCAACCTCTAGGTAGGTGAGATTGGTGAGATTGGCCATATTTTTGGGGAGTTCCGGGAAGTAGTAGTGGAAGCTTATGATCTTAAACTCCCGGAGAGGATTATGAGGGGGAGGGGACCAAGATTTCAACATGAAATCGAGGGAACTGCGCGTACCGGTATCAATACATAGGGACTTAAGCGACGTGTTAACCTTATTGAGAGTGCCCACAAATTCTGCTCCGTGAGAAGATTCAATCTCCTTATCCGCATCTTCAAAACACAACTTTACGCCAAAAATCCTCAGATCCTTCAAGTTTTCCAGATCCGTGATGGATTTGACTGGTGTTCTCTTGCCGATGTTAACCATTGATAGTTCGTGTAGATGCCGCATTTTGTCCACCCCGTGCGGTAGTTCGACATCCCTGACAAGTAGGTGTGCCAAATTTGATGGAAGTGTATCTGCAGGCACTTCTGTTATGTTGGTCCCCCTTACATCTAATGTCTCCATGTACTTCAGCTTTCCAAGACCATCTGGCAAACTATCGATGGCCTCTCCACCAAGTCCCAGATACCTCAACTGAAACAGTTCTTCTATGCCTTTAAGATGAAAGTATTTTATACGACCAGTAACTTGCAGATCTAACACTCGCAGATATCGGAACGTTGAAAGATCAGGCGGCACCATTACAGCACTCCCAAAAATAGTCAGCGATCGGACATGAGATGTGATCATGCCGCTTGGTGATTTCGCGGCAGCTCCTTGGTTATTGTGTTGTAGAGATAAACGGCGAATCTTGTCGTGTGGCATAAGATTGATCCATCGAACTGGTACTGTCACAAAATTCTCTTCGGCTGACAAGCGTATAATGAAATCACGGACCACATCATGGATCATGCAACCTGTTTCCTCATCATCATCGGTGCTCACGATTTGTATCAAGCTTCTGCTGACGAGCTCATCAAAGCACCTCTCTCCTACTTCTTGTATGCTTTCTTCACCTTCTTCGGAAATAAATCTTTCAGCTATCCATCTTCTTATCAACCGGCCCTTCCTGACCGTATAGCCCTCTGGAAATACACACAAATATAAGAAGCAAGGCCTTAAATGTTGGGGAAGGCTCATATAACTGCATAACAATATCTTTTCCATTCCTTCTTTGTCTCCCTCTGAACTAATATAACTGTTAGCCGACTCCCACTGTTGCTTAGTATGCTCTCTATGAGCTAATAAACCTGCTATAACAATTATGGCTAACGGCACGCCACCACATTGTTTTAACACGCTATCACAAATAGCTCCCAGTTCGGTCGGGCATTTTTCTTGAGGGCCAAAAGTTCTCCCAATAAATAATTTTTTGGCATTATCAAGAGTAAGAGCCTTCACATCGTAGACATGATCCACCTGATTGATGCAAGACGAAATAGCAACATCCCGAATGCGGGTTGTTATCATTATCCTACTGCCAAGATCATTCTCAGGCAAAGCGCATTTGATGACCTGCAATATTGTTGAAGTCCACACATCATCGATGACGACAAGGTACCTGATACATGCATTCGTCAGGGGTAATGTCAGTAATATAACCTTAGGTCGGGAGGAACGCAGCCTAACAGATAGCAATTATATATGCAATTATATATAACGCAGGAAGACGTTACAAGATTATAAGATACAAGGATCAAAGCATTGCGAGAGCTGTATCATGTCTATATGCTTGTCAGTTCTCGCTAGCCGTAATCCTAAGTTCGAACCGGTGATGGATGGCTCTGATTTCACCTCTATTTGGAGGCTATTTTGGTCTTTAAGTTGGCAGCCCAAGTTGCTAAATGATGGCCCACTTGTGTGGCAATGCCATACGGCATTTTTGGTACATTCAACATGCTTGGAAGTTTCTTCGGCCATCATAAGAGCACGGGCTGCTCAAATTTGGAAGCTTCTCCCCATTTAGGGATTGTAGCATGAGAGATGACAGAGATTAGTTCCTACCAGATCTGCACATTTAGAGTGATTTAGGGCATGAATTGATTTTGATGCAATGTGGATTCCACATGCCGATTGACTAGTTTAAAGCAAAAAGATAAGAAAGAACCATAAAAATAGATTTTATTAAGATATATTCAAAATCAAATATTGAGTTGTTTTTTAGAGAAATATTGAGTTGTAAAAATATATCTGTCTATCTATCTATACTAATTAGAGGATCCTCTAGGAGCCACCACATTTATCCTACGGGTAAAAAGCTAGAAATTACTATATTAATTGAAGAAAAGAAAAATAGCTAGAATTCCCATATTAGTCAGAAAAAGAGAAAATCTGAGCCGCCAATCTTGATATCTATGATTCAGACCTCACATACGTATACATATATAGAAGACATCCATGACAAATAAAAAGGCAAGGCCTTACATACGTGTACATATATAGAAGACATCCATGACAAATAAAAAGACAAGGTCTTTTGTATTACGTATTGGAGAAAAGAAAAAAAAGCTATAATTCCCACATTAATAAAAAAGAGAAAATCTGAGCCGTCAATCTTGATATCTATGACTCAGACCTCACATATATATACATATATAGAAGACATCCATGAGAAATACAAAGGCAAAGGCCTCACGTACGTATACATGCATGTATAGAAGACATCCGTGACACATACGTATACATGCATGCCTCATGCCTGATCAAGGTTGTACACGACAAATAAAAGACACAACCTTTTCAATTAGGAATAGAACTAGGGACTGATGCATTGATAGATGCATGTCCGATCTAAAATTTTCCCATTCAAATATATAACTGTAGAATTTAAAACTATAAATCCGTGAAAAATGAATGAGGACAACAAAAACTTAAATAATTTAATTTTCCAAATTAATAATAATGGAATTTAAATATTTATGTTTGTATAACTTATATGGAGGTCTCTAAAAGGCCCCATATTAATTCTAAAAGTGAAAAAGTCAACAAATAATTACCACACCTATGCGGCAACAAATTGGTAGAAATTCCCACAAAAATCAGAAAAGGGGAAAAAACCTCAACATGTATGGTATAGCCTAAGTCCCCGTTCTATATTTATGGAAGTTGTTTTCCTGCCGACCAATTCTATAAGTATACAGATATGATAACCTGTGAAGAAATAATAGGAAATAGTCAATTCAGCCAATTACTATACGCCACTCCTCACAAAAGAGAAAAAGAATAACTATCATGCCATCACATAAAAATAGAACAAGTACAATAAAAAATTATCTATCTTCTATTATATTATTAAAGCGATAGAAAAGAAACCACTATGTTTGCTCTCAAGTACTAGAAATTCAGACGATGGAAAAGAAAAAGATCTACACCGTCGATTGTGGTGCCAGAAATAACTTAAATGCAGAATAAAAAGTAAAATAAAATTAGCTATTTGATTTTCATATGAATTTCTAAGTAAAATATCTAAATAAATATAATTCAGAATAACAATTAAATAATAACAATTGGATTATTATACGAATTCCAACAAAAATAACTGAAATTTGGAATAAAAATAAAATAAAACTATCAATTTCATTTTGATGTAAATTCCAAAAAAATCCCTAAACAATTGTAATTCTGAATAAAATAAGTAATTGTATTTGTATATGAATTCTAACAAAAATTGACATTTAAAATATTTGCAATTTGATTTCCATACGAATTTCAAAGTAAAATCTCTAAATAAATAAAATTCAAAATAAACTAAATAAAACTAGCAATTTGATTTGCAGACAAATTCTAATATAAAATAACTAAAATTTTGATTAAAAATAAAAGCTATAATGAAGGTAGCACGAATGGTGTCGATGTTGGCATTTTTGAAGAAGTAGTGGCCAAAGAAGCTCGATGATGGAAAAAACCCTAGCAAAAAGAGAGACAAAGCTTTACATTGATGACAAACTATGGACAATATAAGGCCATTGGGGTAGGCAGGAGTGTGTCATTACTGATGAAGGGTATGATGTCACCGACGATGATGAGAAGATTCTTCATATCATTAGACACTGACTAAAGTAGACATGTCAGCATCAATAAAGAGGGGAGGTAACCGTAGTTACTGAGGAGGCCACAGTGTTGAGTTGGCCAACATCGAAGAAGAGGAGCGACCGACACGAGAGAAGAGGACATCGAGCATGTACGTATAACATCATGCATGAGCATACGAATGCAGAGGAACAAAGAGTTCAGAGTAGAGATGTCACAGCCGTAGGAAATAGGCTTGGGGCCACCGAAGAGAGCGTGATGGGTGTCCTAGCAGGATCGATGTTTGTTGCACGAATATGTATGTTTGATGTCACAACGATTAGCATTAAGCAGTAATTAGAGAGAAATAAAAGATAACTATATGGTAGTGCATTGTATTAGAAGGGGTAGCAGTTGAAAGAGATCGATAAAGAATTGCGCTTGCTGTTAGTGGTTGAAGTAGAAAGCTGTGGAGGTGTGAAGAGATAGAGGACATATAGTTTGGTGGGGCAGTCAATGTGTGAGAGAAGATAAGGTAGGTCACCAATTGTGCATCAATGTATGTATGAGTAAGATACTTTAATTACATATAAACTAATAAGAAACTTTGCCGCACACACAATGAGCATATTGCTTGAGATTAAATAGAGATACATATGTATGCATACATTTTAGAAAAGAGTAACTAATAAAGGAGTAATAGGGGCATACAACTACACCATCTATGTATGATGAAGAGTGATTATGTTTCTAAGAACTCCAATAACTTATTATGTTAAATAATTTTCTTCTATCAAAACTCATACTTCAGTTATGTTCCTTAAGTGGTGTTTTCCTTGAAACTTTTATTGGTATTTTCAATGCTTACAAGTCTTAAAAATCTAAATAAGTTACAAGATAGGTAAATATATTCTCAAGTATCTAAATTGTATCATTTGATATTATGAACTTTGAAACAAATCTAGCCATATAAATGCACTGACCACCTTGCTACTTAATATATAATACCTTAGGATTTACATAAATGGAACAAATTTGTTTCATAGAATAACTATCCCGTGCAGGTGCATGGGTTGACGACTAGTTATATCTTGCTCATTTTAGCTTTTTTTAGTTTCTACTTCTAACTTCTGCTTTTTGTTTCACTATTTAGTAATTTCGTCTTTTCTGATTTTTTAGATACTTTATGCTTTTTTGTATTTTCTTTTTTTTCTGTATTCCTTTGCATTGTTCGTGATAGGCTAACATGTTTTTTCTATTTTTAATTTTTTTTAAATTTAATTATACCAAATAAACTAACTTAGCTACAGTAAAAAAATTAAGTCAGCTACAGTAAAAAAATCATAAGCCAGCGTTATTCCGAACGCCCCCTAGTCTACCTAGTATTCTAGACTGTACCACACGCAAATTGCACAGAGAACAAACAATCTAGTTTGGATTAAATACGCGTATACGTACTTCTGACGTTTGAGATATTCGTTTAGGTTGTCGATGAGTTGCTGCTCATGCCACGATTCCGTGGCGTCAGGCCGTGAGCAATTGAATTGAGTAAGCATCCCCATCAGAATTGTCTTTACGGACGGGTTCCGGCCAGCGTGCACAAAAGCTCTGCAATTGAATTGTTCCTGAAGCTTAGTGTACACCTGTTTGGCAAGTGTCGTCTTGCCTAGACCTCCAGATCCAACAAGTGAAACCACATTTAGCTTCAGCTCCGAATGGCTCAGCCGGTCCAAGATCTCCTTCGTCGGGATGTCGATGCCAATTAGACCGGTCTCCGCGTGGAGCGCCCAGTGTGGGTCAATATGGAGGTCGATGCTGCTAGATTCAGGAGCAGCACGAATATGAGCAGCAAGACTATTAGTGGGATTAAGTTCGTACCTCCGGTAGCGATCCTTCGCCCCATCGATACAGGTGATGAAGCTTTCTATCTTTTTGGATAGCACATCGGTAGCCCTCAATTTCTTCAGGGCCTGCTTGATAACACCACCAGGTTTCTCCGCCTCGTGGTTCAGGTAATCGTCCACCCAATCCTCTATGTCATAGACTATCTCGCGCACCTGCTTCATCCACTGCTTCGCTTGCAACGCAGGCTCCTCCCCCATCCGCTCCAACTTCATATGAACTATTCCCAGCACGTCCAGTAGCTTTTCCATCGGTCGTCGCGCATGTTGCAGCATTGGGTTTGCCTTCATGGTTCTCAGCTTTTCAACAAGCGAGTCCATGGCCCCCATGGAAACGCTCACCGTCGGGCCTCTTGAGATTACTACGCTGCTCTCCATCGGAGCTGGAGCACTGAGCTAAACGTTTTAAGAGGCAGAGGCAGATTCTCACCTCAAAAGTTTAAGCTAGTTGTCCATGGATGGTGGGAGAATGCTGGAGCCTGTCTAAATATAGGCCAGATGCCATCTAGCTTCCTGCTCCAACCGCACATATATATTCTAACTGATCAATTATGCAAAAAAGTACCAAACATGTGCTATAATCACGAACAAGTATATTACACACAAAAATCTTGATTTACTATAAGTTTTGCACAATTGCCCTTGCCATCAACAATAATTAAGCATATTGGGTACATCCAAGTACATTCATGTGTAATCTACAAGGTCTTTTCTGATATTTGTTGTCCCTGTGTACTTTAATTAACCAGCCTTTTTTCATAGAGCAAAATAGGTTGCCATCTCATAAAATCATCTATGTACTAGATGTAAAAACACGTGAAATCTATATTATTTTTAAAAGCAATGTATAAGCAAATGGTGATATTAAAAGAACGACCTCAATAATCCAAAAATAAGAAATTATCACTTTGATTGAGAGGGAGAGGGATCTATGCCGTTTATTTGGAGGTTCTTGATTATAGTGGTATAGATTTACTCGATGGCCGATACACATATTTGAGTTTACTCGATGGCTGATATACAAATGTGAGTCTTTTTTTTTTGCGAGGAAAAGAGAATTGGCCATTCTACTACGAGTGAACAGGTTCAGGGTAGTACCTTCTGAATGAGTATACAAGAGTATTCTCTCTACGAGAGTAGAAGGAATACAAAGTCTAAAACTAAATATTCTACACAACAAATTATTTATAATAAAAACATCAACTGAAATATTAAAAGACAAAAAATATCTTATTATTCTATTATTATTTCATTTATTTGTCTCATGTTAACATTATCTCATTAGCATCCCTAAATTTTAGTTCATGATCCGCCACTGTTTCTAGATCAAATTAAGGAGAGGATATATAAAGGCGGCGATGACCGTTCACCGGAGATGGACCCGATCACCCCGAGTTCCAATATATTCCCACCCGGCCACCCCGAGCTTTGGTAGAAACTTACAAGTGCCTTCCTTACTCGAGTTTCAATCCATGCCCACCCCGACCACTGATCATATATTCATCCCCAACCCCAGTACATCCATCAAATTTAGGAGATCAGAGGATATGTAGAGGCGGAGAATTAGCAGCCATGCACCCGAAGCAGATGGATCCGATCACCAACGGCATCATAATTGGCATCATCAATCTCGTCGTGTTGAAGCTCGCTAACGTGATAGAAGAAGATTGGAAACTGCGAGATGGTCTCAAGACGAACCTGGAAGAAATCAAGCGTGAGATGGAGGCAATAAATGCCGCAATAAGGGCGCATACAAAGACTAATAGCCATGAGATAACAGAGTTATGGATTCAAGACTTACGAGAGTTGGCTTATGATATCGAGGACTGCATAGATTGCTTCATAGGCAGTGTCAATAGCGAGGCCAACCAGTCGTATGTGGTTCGCAAGTTCAAGAGTCTCAATACCGTGTCCCCTCGTACTCAATTCGCGAAGAAGATCAAGGAACTTCAGGCTCGTGCCCGCGGAGCATATGAACGGAGGAACATGTATAAAACCGGGGATGTGGCTACTGCCGCAGCCGGGACCTTCACATCCACATCCACCGAACCGTACACTCCTGAAGATGATCTTGTGGGTATTCAGAATTCCAAGGAGAAGCTTCTCGAGCTGCTAGCTCTGCACGAAGCCAAGGAGCAACCCTGGGTGATCTCCATTGTGGGATGCCGCGGCTTGGGGAAGACTACCCTCGCCAGGGCGGTGTACGAAAGCACTGATGTCAAGGACGAAATATTCCCTTGCCGTGCTTGGGTTGTGGCATCGGAGTGCACGGATGCAAGTGAGCTCCTAAGCAAGATACTCCAGCAAGTACAGATCACCTCCACTGTTGCGCAGTTAGCAGAGAATCTCAGAAGCCATGGGGCAACAAGGCAGCAGATCACCTCCACTGTTGCGCAGTTGACAGAGGATCTCAGAACACACCTGCAGTCTTCCAAGAGGTTCCCCCCACCCCCACCCCTATGTTTTTTCCTGATAAAGGGTGGATTTTATCATTTTATGTACGCAATCATACTTAAAGCTTAGTAATTAAGAGATCGCCACCTAATATGTAGGTACTTGGTAGTTGGAAACATGCCCTTTATCCGCAAGAGACATTATATTGATACCACACCAATTGAAGTAGCACCGGTTGGTGTTGTGCTTCTAGCCTTCTACTAGTTAACCCCCAAGTTTATTTTTCCGACAAATCAATCATCAATCCTCTCATTTGCTATGGAAGATATTTGAGCTAGTTAGTAACATGGCTATTCTTCTCTTGGGATTCAGCTTGGCAGACAAGCGTAGAATATAATGCAACGTTATTTTTTAAAAAAAAATTCTCAAAAACACAGGAGATTTATATTTTATTCATTAAGAAGCTGAGATTTTTTAAAAAAAGAATATAACGCAACTTGATAAGCGCTACTAATTTGGCTAATCGCATGAAAGATTTGAACAAATAAACAAACGAGGGGCAGGCACATACAGAATAGAAGGGGGTTAGGTTCAGGGTTTTTTTATATTGGCAAGAAAATCGAATTTACGGCGCCCCCTAAAAGAATGGCCAAAATATTTCGAATTTACCGCTCCCCATAAAAATTCGCAATCTTGCAAGCGTGTGACTAGCCTGGTGGTTAGTATTAGCAATGCACTTGGGGAGAGGGAGGCTGGGGGTTTGAACCCTCCTAGAACCATTAAATTCTCGCCGTTTTTTATTTCCCTGTAAAAAAATCAATTTTTGATTAAAATTCTGAACAAGATTTACCAATATTTTCCGGTTGGCGAAGTTCGAATTACCGGTAAAAACACAAACCGGTAAAAAAACCCGGCTAGGATGCAACGGCCGATGAGAGAAGAGAGGATAACTTGCAATCAGGTTTGCCGTCTTGGAAAGTAAGGCGTGGTTACAAGTGTTTTTTTCCCGAAGGCAGGAAGCCCTAGAAGGATTCTGGTTTTATTATCAGGAAGGGAGTGTCTAGCTATAACTCGAATATTTTCTTTCAAATAATCATCTAAATTTATAACCGTCAGATTAGAGATTCAACGGTCTTTTTTTTATAGGGGAGATCTTTTTTAGAAAGGGGAACTTCATCATATACCCTCCTCACATTTGAGAGTTTCAGGATTTACCCTCCCCACTCAATGACATGTGGGGTCGAGATGAGTCACTGACACGTAGGTCGGAGAGTAAATCTTGAATTTCAATCTAAGGAGAGGGTATATGATGAATAAATCCTTTTAGAAAAGGAGATTCATAGCCATTGTATTTTTAATTTAACGGCCACAAATCTAGATGATAGTTTGGAAGAAAACATTTGGGTAATATTTATCAACACCCTCGCAGAAATTTAGCACAGTACATCTACAAATTACAGAAAGGACACTGCATGATAAGAAAATTACATATTGGTCCTTGATCAACACGGGAGAAGAAAGAGAGCATCGCAAACATGTCACTAGCATTCGTAGGACTCCACACTAGTGAATCTTAATCTGGCGACTGCGGGATATCCGCTGGTGATCAACGGCAGCAAGGAGTCTCGATGGGTCCCTCACCCTTCTCGATGGCGGCAAGAAGCCAGAGAGGAGTGGGGAGGAGTCGGATCTGGTTGAGGAAGGAGGATCTAGAGGATGGGGACTTTCGGAGGAGAAGGTGCTCTCAATTGACATCGTTACGAGTTTACCTTTTCAAGAATTATACTCCTTGCTACTAGGTGGGGAAATACTAAAGAAGTTTAGACAATCTAGTCAATGGGATTAAAAAGATTGGACTTTTCAGAAATTTTGATAGGCTTTTTTTTAAAGAGCTCAGTGCACGCTTAACACAAGCTTTAGATAGTGCTCCAAAGGGTTTAAAAACATAGGCTACTAGCTTTTTTTTACACTATAGCAATTGTTAACTTTTTCTGCGTAGTTAAATTTAAAAATAAAAAAATAAAAAAGTTATATTACCATAAACAATACAAAAGAATAAGAAAAAAGAAAAATAAAAAAACAAAGAAGCTAAAAAAAGATTATATTAAGAAGGTAGAAGTAGAAGCTCGTTGGAGCAGACTCGGGTCAAGCACTTGGGACTCCCTTTCTTTCTGTTTGTTCACCCATTTGATTTCTCAGCCACACATATCAATATTTTTCGGTGTCCTAGTTGATTATTTAAATTTCTCAATTTATCTGGCAGGTACTTTGTCGTAATTGATGACATGAAAACGAGAGATCAGTGGAACAGCATAAAACCTGCCTTCACTGGTTCTACTAACGGCAGAATAATTGTGACCACGAGTGTCGACACTATAGCCAGGAACTGCTGTTCCGATGGAGGTCATGTGTATAGAATGCAAGCTCTCAGCAAGACTGACTCTAGGAAATTACTTTCAAAAGCAGTTTTTGGCTCGAAGGGATGTACAGTCCATTTCGAAGATGGTTCAAAAAGCATATTGGGTAAATGTGATGGGTTACCGCTTGCTCTAGTGAGCTTTGCTGATTTTCTGCGGCCCAACAGAGACACCTTGACGAAGACGAAGATTGAACAGGAGTGCAGAGAATTAGGATTTCATTTGGAAGCACAAGAAAACCTCTTCGAAAGATTGAAGCGAGCACTTGTCGAGAGCTACAGCAGTCTACCTGACCATGATCTCAAAACCTGCCTGTTGTCTGTATGTATGTTTCCTGAGGGTTATAAGATCAAGAGGAAACGTCTAGTCCGGCAATGGTTAGCTGAAGGATTGATAGGCGGGTACGTCCAACGCCATGAGACATTTTTGCCTGAAGGAAGCCAGGAGGAGACAATGGCCCATGATTATTTTAAGAATTTGATAGACCAGAACGTCATTCAGCCTGTAGACATTGGCGACAATTCAGAAGTGAAGACATGCCAAGTTCATGGGGTAATGCTCGACTTCATCGCCCACAAGTCGATCAGGGAGAACTTCATCGTTCTGATGTGTACCGGAAGACCTCCACTGAATGGAAAGTTTGCCCGTCGGCTCTCTATCCAAAACATCAATGCAAGAAGCAATACAGGGGCAACGGGCATAATGTTGTCTCGTGTCAGGTCACTCTCAGTGTTCCAGCCGAATGCTCAAGACCTTAATGTTGATCTCGGGAAGTGTAATTTGCTGCGAGTGCTGGATCTTGAGAATTGCCGGGGTCTCACGGATAGAGTTCTGGACAGAATATGCAAATTAGTACGACTCAAGTATCTGAGCCTCAGGCATACAGGTATAAGTAAGCTTCCTGGGGAAGTCTCGAAGTTGCAATCTTTAGAGACGCTGGATATAAGAGGGACGGAAGTGGAAATATTGCCTATGGAAATCCTCTTGCTGCCCAAGTTAGCTCACCTGTTTGGCCGGTTTCAGCTACCTAGGGAGCTTAACGATGAGAACTTTACTAGTGACCAGGAGAATTTTTTCAGAGAAGAAAGTAACTTGCAGACTCTAGCGGGATTTAAAATGGACGACGAAAGCCAAGGATTTGAGCACATCATGGGAAAGCTGGTGAAGGTTAAAATATGGTCCGTCATCGGTACGGCCTCCCCTCGAAGTGAGCTAACTGGGAGGCTAATTGAGTCCCTTCAGGGGCGCTTCTATGGAAACAAGCCACTTGATTCCCTGTCAATTGAGTTCGGTGATCAATCCATAGACTTCTTAGGTACTCTAAATGTCCCTTGTGTTCGCAGCTCGATCAAGCTACAGGGAAGGTTGAGCAGCTTGCCAAACTTTATTACATCACAGAATGAGCTCACCGAGCTGTGTCTTTCCTCGGTTGGTTTGCCGAGCGAAAGTTTGTCGGTCCTGCAGGATTTGCGTCTCTTATGTTACCTGAAGCTGGTCGAAACTGGTGTCGGATTTTGGGGTGGCACCTTCCATGTCCGAAGTGATGGGTTTCAAAGCCTTCGGCGGCTGTGCTTTAGGGCCCAAAAGCTTCCCCAAGTAAGTATTGACGAAGGAGCAATGCAGTGCCTCACCACTCTTCAGTTGCTCTGCGAAGATATAGGTGGTCTTCCAGCCCATACCATCAGACCCCTCAAATATCTCAGGGAAGTCACACTGCTTGGTCCTGTGGCTGACGAAACAAAGAAAGCTTGGGAAGATGAAGGAAAGAGACACGCCAACAGGCCAACGATTACAATCAGCAGCCGGACTGAGAACGCACCAGGGTCTTCGTCTTAGATATGAGATTACTTGTGGAACAGTATATCTATATTTCATATGTTGATGTATGCTTGTTTTGTTTCGTCTTGCGTGTTCACTCGTTCGTCGAACATTCTCTAGTTGGCATTTGAGCTCTCCATATTATGAGGCAGTGGGCTTCGATCGGTTCCACCTGCAAAAGTGGAGATCCTTGTATCTGTGCTGTTTCTAATAATCGAGCTCTATCGTAGCTCCCTTTGCAAAATTCACCTGAATGTACTGCTGTTCAAACCTTAATTTGTAGGTTGAATGAACTTTTTTTTACCTTGCATGAAAGGTGCTTCATAGGCTATCCACCAAAACTAGAAATGGACACGTTCATTATATTGATTTGGCTATTTTCCGACCGTCCGTTTTAATTCGGATAGAATTCGGAGTAAATTTTCGGATATCCTACAGATACAGATTCGGATATTTTTAGCCGGATACGGAAACGGATTCGGAATAAACATTATCCGACGGATACGAAACTATCCGGATATTTTTTCGGATAGTTACTGGATATTTTTTCAGATAGTTACTAGATTCAAATTCGGATTCAACTCAGAACTCAATTTGGATTCGGTTCGGGACAGCCTAACATGCACTTACTAAAAAGGCTATAATTTTCACAAACGGAGTCCAATTCGGATGTTCTTATACTCGTTGAAAAGCTTATATCATGACCTATACAATGGATAAGGCCTTATCTTCAAATACATCATAAATCATCTGTTATGACCGAAATAATGTGATGATTGTATAATCTAGTTTCCTTTTTGTGTAAGTTCGAGTCTAAAACAATATAGGATTGAGTTGTATTCGGTTTGAGGACCATATGAATGTCACAAGGGGCTATATAAGCCTTGTAATCGTAGCCTTTAGGGGTCAGACTACCTTTGAGAAAAATCAATCTACTAAAATTTGTTCGAGTTCATCATTGCTGCTGAAATTCCATATGGAATTAAGAGTGTTCTTCAATCAAGATCGTTCAGCCTTTCCACTGAGAATTGGGTGCATGGTAGATCTTCGCTTGGTGATCGGTAAAATTTGAGCGTATTTTGGCGGATTAAAGAGTGTTCATTCCTTACACTAGCATTGGAGGATCATTACGATTCATCAAGATTTCTGCGAGTATCCATCCTACATCGAAAAGATTCGGCGACCCCGTATCAAGTGATGTACTTGACTACTTGGCTATGGCTAATTCTTACTTTTGAACTATGTGGCATGTAACTAGTTAGCTACTACTTGTTTAACTAGTCTCTATCATTTACATGCTACTTTGCTGACTAGAAATTATTAGTTGCTTAACTTGTCCTTGTCATCATGTAAAATTTGCTTGTTAAGCTACTAATGTATTCTATTATGGATATGTAGTATGGTGATTGATCCTTACACATGTGATATATATGGTGTTTGTTTTCGCGCATTATCCGACTAAATATTCGTGACCGAGACTAATCGTATTAGGAGCGGCATGTATTCGCTCCATATTCGTGACCGAGAATATCCGTATTTGTATTCATATCTAGTATTATCCGTGTCCGATTCTGACTTCGACAAAAAATATGGAAAATGATACAGAATGCGCAATATCCGTCCGTATCCGCTCCGTTTGCACCCCTACTAACCAACGCCGTTGGATAAAAACGAAGAACCTTTGGGACTTGGGAGCAATGCCCTTTGAAGTAGAACAGAAAATTGATATAAATGGAATATCCCTTCTTTAAAATAATACCCTATCAATAGTAAAAATTTTCGGCACTATTTGGAACACGAAAATTTTTTCTGATTCCTACATAAATTAAATTATTTCTAGCAAAATTCCTGCCTTCGAAACTAGGCCTAACATAAATACTCCTGTATATCACTCTAAGGAATGGCTGAACAAGGACCAATGTTCACACTACTACAGAAATACTATTAGTAGACGTAACATCACAGACGGTTTTTTGAAACTGTCTATGTAAGGTTAATATCAAAGGCGGTTCTTGGTAAGAACAGTCTGTGAAGTATCACAGACGGTTTTTAATAAAAATCGTCTGTGATAATCCGGTATATATTGTTTAAGCCGTTCGGATCCGCGTCTATCTTCAGTTCGATCTAGATCCAGATCTAGGTGTCTGTCCTCCTCCGCCCGAGTCGGGCGACCCTCCTCCTCCCCCTGAGCCCGGCGCCCTCCTCCTCCCCCGCGAGCTCGGCGCCCTCCTTCCCCGATTCCGGCGCCCTCCTCCCCCACGAGGTGAAGAAGATTTGTGATGATATGAAGAAAATCTTTCATATTTTGTATAGAATAAATATTATTGTTCATATAGACTGATTATTATTTCATATAGAGTAATTAAGATCCGTTATTCATGTTTCATGTAGATGTTTCATATTTCTGTAAATGCATGTTATTCATGTAGATGCATGTTTAATGTAGATTTGTGATGATCATGTTATTCATGTTTTTGTTATTCATATTTTATGTAAATGTTTCTATTATTTTATGTCATTTTCATATTGAAGACGACGATGCATATTATTCATGTAGATGCATGTTCAATAGGAAGAGTTTACGGCGATGAAGACATCGAAAATTTTAGAAGTGCAAGTACGGCTCTTGCAGGAAGCGCTGAGTATAGAATCTTCCCAAGGATCATTCCAGGCAAGTAGGGTCAAAAATTTGGTGAAATACTTCAAAGATATCATTATACATGATACCTTCTAAGTGCAAATACAATCTCTATCTTTTTATTGATATAGGTATCTATCACTCTGGAATCGAGGTCTCGTGAAAGAAACAAATCCATAATCGACGAATTTATCAGGCTGCACAAGCTAGCAATGCTTGGATGGGCGATTGCCTGTTTATGATGGAAGAAAAGGCGTGTTACCTTCTAAGTGCAAATGCAATCGCTATCTTTTTATTGGTCTATCACTCTGGAATTGAGGTCTCAGGAAAGGAATAGATCCATAATCAACAAACTTGTCATGCTGCATAAGCAATATTTGGATAGGCGATTGCCTGTTTATGATGGAAGAAAAGGTATGTTACCTTCTAAGTGCTGCAATCGCTATCTTTTTATTGGTCTATCACTTCGTGTAATATCTCGAAATTTTGGACCTTCAAAATTTCAAGGAATTTAAAATTTTAATTGTGTCTTACGGGCATTCTACTTTCTTTTGGCAACTTTAATTGAGTTCTCCAAAAATTGAGTATGCAAATTAATATTGAATATAACTCCCAGATAGAAAATAAAAAAATATATAGCAGATACAAAATAAATTAAAACAAAAATAGCAAAGTGTAGACCGGCTCTAGAAATTACCCTTAAAAGTTCAAATTTGAAATTTGTTATTAAAACTCAAGTCCAGGGGCTGAAATCTAGTATGACCTGAAACTTAAATATTAATCAAAAGTATATTAAATACAAAGTAAAATAACGTGCAGTTGTAAATCAAATTAAGTTTATGAATAAGTTGAAAGTATAGAATTCAACCAATTTCCCTAGTTTGGGCAGCCTATCCTTCTCCTGTTCCTTCCTCTCTCTTTTTCCTTACACACGGGCCCCACCTCTGCCCTTTCTCCTCTCTCTTCCCCCTTTTCCTTCACTGCCCGTGGGCCCCGCGCCCCACCTCTTTCTCTCCCCTTCCTCTTTTTCCTGCCGAGCGGCCCACCCGGTAGCCCCTTCTCTTTTCCCCCTTCGCTGCCTCCTCCCTCTGCCCATTCTCCCTGCCTTGCTCGCACACACCAGCCCCATGCCCTACGCTCCCCCATGCCCTACCGCCCCCACGTCGCCCCATGCCCTGCGCCCTGCCCTCTCTCGTCACCTCCCGCGCCCACACCCTACCAGCACCGCGCCCATTCCGGCCATGCGCTGCCCATGCTGCGTTGAGCTCAGCCACAGCCATGCAGCACGGCTCCTCCCCTTCCCCCGGCTTCCACGGCCTTCCCCACTTCGATTCCCTGCGGCGAGAGCATCTCCACAATGCCCCCTACCTTCTCCAACTGCTACCCGGCCTCCTCGACGCCCGAGCTTCCTCCTCCACGTGAGCCTCCTCACCGTCGCCTGGGCTCCCGTCGTCGGCCTTCCCTGGTGCCTCCCTGGCACGGCAAAAGACTTGGTAAGCTTCATGATGCCTCCCTCCCAGTCGTGCTCCTTCCCTTTTTCCCCTTTCTCCGCCGGCGCCGCCTCTCACCGTTGACCCCACCGCCGGGTGACTCAAGCTGCCGCTCGATGGCTCCCGGTGCTGTTCCAGCCAGTGCGCTGCCACCTCTAGCTTCACAGCTTCCCCAGCAGCTCGTTTCACCATTGCCGACGATCCACTGGCCCTGCCTCGCCATTGCTGCCGACGCCAAGAGTATGCGCCGCCACCTCTGTTTTGCTTCACAATGCCCCTCTGTTGATTCGGCCGAGCGCCCATGTTCCGTCCTGTTTCCTTTCCTCTCCTCCTCACGCTATGACAGGTGGGCCCTCCCTGGTTGATGGTCATGGGAATGGCTTAAGGCAGTTGGTGATCAAAGAATTTGATGCAAACTAAAAACAGGAGAAATATGTACTAGCCCAGCATGCCATAAGTAAAGAATTGATAAACTTAGGTTGCAAAAAGAATGAAATCACAAGTCCTCTCATAGTTAGTAAAGGTTATAGAGTTGACATTAGAACTAATGTTAGAGAGTCCTTTTTATGAGAAATAACATTAGAACTAGTAGTAAAGATTATAAAGATTATCAAACATAAGGTTTAAATCATAACTATTGTTTTTAGGCATTAGAACTTAAGTAAAAGAAGTATGACAAGTTAGTTTATCCCCTAAATTAAACTATGCCTTATTTATGCATTGTGTAAACCATAATTAAAATATAAGTATCATGAAAGCCCTTTTCATATTTAGTAAAGATTATAGATAGCTAATAATCCTAGACATGAGAACTTCATGAAAGTCCTTTTTCAAATATTGGTTAAATAAATTGAATATTAAGCTACTATAAACTCACAAATGGATATCATCTTACATATAGTTATGTAAAGTCCAAACATAAGAAGTATGCCTTGAGTTATACATTATGTAAGCAATAGGTTATTAAAAATTAAATATTATAGAAGTCCTTGTAAAATAGTAGCTAATACAGGTAATTAGCATAAACTTTAATAAAGAGTATAATGGCATATAATCTAATTATAGGTATAGATATATATGGGATAAATAATAGGAAGAAATGAATAAGAATCAAATAAGATTTAATATTGGAAAAAACTACAAGTTAATTATGTTTAACAAATTAATGACCTTACAAGGACAAGAAATTGCTTTTGGAATTATAATGAACAAGGTTGGCACAAATTTTATGACAATAAAGATTATCGAATTAATCCTTATATAAAGTTAACTAAACTAGATCATACATAGACTATTTCCCCAAATAGCAAGTAGATGCCATGTATTCAAACATATAGTTAGGAACACTAATTATAGGGTCATAAAAGTAATCTGAAAGATTGCCAACCAAAGAATAGTAAAGCAATTGTTAGGAATAATTAATGCAAAGATATGTGTGTGTCTATATACACACACACACGCGCATTCTCTCGTAAGCTTAAAGCTTTAAATCTATGCAAAGAACATTTCCACTGTTCATAGATAGGCCTTGACAAACTAAAAAGTTAAATCACCCAGATAATATATTAGTCTTTCCCCAATTTGAATGTTTGACATAAATTAAAGAATCTTGTGGTGCATCTATTAAAATCCCCTAAGCATCAATAAATAAAATAATTTGTGCCAATTATGTTTTAATAAACAAATTAATATCAGGCCCACATAAAATAATACGTCTCCCATTTGCTAGAAGTATAGACTATAAGGTCAACTTGATAAATCAACAATCGTATGCATTGTGCATATAACTCATACCTTAAATCGTAAATGTTAAACATGACAAAACATTGTCCCGCTAATTTCATGCCCCTGTCAATAGGAATACCATGACTCATGGAACTTTCTTGATAAATATAAAAATTATAAAAGAAGATTATTAAATAAAGTATTATTAAATAAAGTAGGTCGAGCCTTGGTATTCTACAGTCAGCTACGCCTAGCCATCTCTAAACCCGTAGCGGGGTATTTTTGTGAACATTACTCCCGCCATAATCATTTCTTTTCCTTTTCGCCATTCATCACTCTGCTCTAACTCCGTTGACTCCATCAATTCTTCGCATCTGATCAATCCTACCCAAAATTCATCCTTTAACTTATAGTAAAGTCAAATTGATTTTATTTGGATCTTTTTTAGTTATTTGAGTTTATTGGATTTCATTGTTTAGCACGTAATTAGAGACTGAAATCTTGGAGAAACAGTGGATCCAGCCAGATCATGATCCATAAGACGATAAAGACCGCAAGCTCGAGATCAACAAATGAGAAAACTTTGGGTGAACTCAAGACCACGGTAAACCGCGCCAGGCGAGTCAATACTTTGATAATTTTGAATTCCCATTTTTATCAAATTATTTACCTTTAAATTATCAACTGCATGCTGTTATTTTATGTGCTATATTATGTTGATTTCATGCTCTAGCTATTTCAATCCATGTTTATTAAATGCCACTATTGTACCTTCCTGGTATATTATACTGTGAACATTGTTATCCCTAGGAAAACTTATAATGTAAGAGTTTCAAAATAATCGGTTACGTTTATACTACTCGGCATAGCATTGCTTAGTCTTAGGAGTGTTTAAAATACCCCAATGTCATATGCAAATGCAAAGAGGAATTTTGGGAAAAGTTGTAGATGAGAATGGTCATGTATTTCTGAAATGATTATTATTTTATGCTCCCAAAAATCCCCAAATTAATGGGTGTGTCTAGGCGGATGGTTCAGGGGTGTGGTGCACCGGTGTGCACGAGAGTGTGGTTTGTGGTAGAACCGCCCAGATAATCAAGGACCGAATCGGGTCATGACCTCTCATTGTAAAACTGTACAACCACAAGTCTACAAAGTGCAACTTAGTTAAGTAAATCCTACCGAACTTCGGACTGATCTCACAAATTGGGGGAAAGAAGGCTAGGCCCTGGGTGGCTAAGGGACACTAGTGGAGGGTGATTTGTTTCTCTTATTTTACTAGCATATGGGAAGAGAGCTTGAGGCGCTAGTAAAAGAGTGATAATATCTCGTGCAACGTATGGGACCCACCGCAAGTGGGAGCAGCCCATCGAGTGAGATGAGACCCTGAGACCAGGTAGTATTGAAAGGTTACTGTGATGATCTACTCAACTGCATGACTAAGGAATCATGCGGGGCAACGAGCGGATTGTCTCTTGTGGTGAAAGTGTACAAACTCTGTAGAGTCAAAACTATTCGAATAGTCATGCCCACGGTCAAGGGCGGACATAGGAACTTAACTCTGATATAGTTCTATTTCAAAAATAATTTTTATGGTTGGGATCTAGAATGGGAAAATGAAGGGCGATGGACTGTCCTAGTTTGTATTGTCTTGAGTGTCGTCCCAATGATAAGTTAAGCGGCTATAACACTGAAAAGTGGATATATGGTGCAGGTTGCATGTAACGGTGGATGGAATCTTTACCAATACTATCATCACAAGTCTTTCCTTAAAAGCATTATGGTTTAGTCCAAATGGCTAGGTCATAGGAGATTTCTTATGTATTATATTTAAAAAACGATTTCTGGCAAGTAAAATAACCCGTGCCTCTCCTTTGATAAGCCATGCATGTTATATAATTGCATTCTGTGTATTGGCTCGCTGAGCACGGTGCCCAGTGTGCTCACTCTTGCTCACAAAAATCCAGAATCAGGAGTCAAATCGCTGTACTTCAGCAATACGCCAAGTCATGATGATGAAGAAGATGAGAAAACCAAGAACTAGGTCGCAAACCCCCAGTTGGCTGCCTGTGGGCATATTCTGTGGGTCCCACCTGTGTGCTTCGTTTCCGCTAATGCTTTCGTGGTTTTCGGCCTGATCGGCCCATATGTAAGTATTGTATTATAATTACGCTTCCATTTGATATGTAATTTGATGTTCAGTGATGTGTCTGTGAGTATTATCTACTGATTTAGGGAATAGTGCGGTGGAATCACAGAGGATTCTGGATTGAAAATCCGAGCCCGACACTTCGGAATCGAGGTCTCGCGAAAGGAACATATTCATAATCGACAAACTTATCAGGCTGCACAAGCTAGCAATATTTGGATGGGTGATTGCTTGTTTATGATGGAAGAAAAGGCATGTTTGGGATAAGATTGACCTTAATTGTACATGTGTATTTGTTAATGTATTTTTTTCATTTCAATTAATTGATTTGCGAAATGGATATTTTTGTTACTGAAATGAATTGAGATGTGAATTGGATATATACATGTACATGTTGATCTGCTTGTTTCAGAGGTTAGCCAATAAACAGAAATATACTTAGGAGAAGGAAAGAATATCACAGACGGTTTTTAACAAAAAACCGTCTGTGATAAAATATCACAGACGATTTTAGCTACAGACCGTCTGTAATATTTAGCTATCACAGACGGTTTTTAAGAAAAAAACGTTTGTGATAAGCAACTATCACATAAACAACTCATGCAATCGTCTGTGATGATATTTTTCAACCGTCTGTGATAGTGTTTTGTGTAGTGGTGTCATATGGGAAGATGCTTTTCATATGTTTATCAATCATAAGTTCATAACTATATAATATAAGACGATAAATATCGCAAACGACATGCCAGAGAGCTTCAGCAGGATAGGTGATCTCTAGTCAACAAAAAAAAACTTTAGTACCGACTTACTCGGCGTTCTCCTGGAGTTCACGAAGCAACGACGTTTTATTTTCCTTTATGCGACTTCTGCCTTGTGAAGCAATTGAGTCTATTTGTTCGACGAAAGAACAACGTATCTGATGCTATACGTACCATAATGCACTGACGTGCCCTCTAAAAACAAGTCACCAATTCCATTTAGTTTATCACGAGACTGGTACCTTGTATGTGATCGATGAACTCTTGAGAGGAGCGAAATATAAGATACTCTTCAATGCAATTTGTTAATTTTAAACTACTAGGCCTATGTAACGGAAACTTGTATCCTACAAAAATTGGTCACCTACTTTTTTGTTTGTCGGGAAAATTTTTATGTCATGGGAAAGTTTGTGGACCCTAAACTTTATGCCCTCTTATGCGACTGTTGACCACGTTCCGTGAGTCAAACCGTGACAGGGCTTTGCATAGACCATTTTGCCGTTGCACTCACCTAGACATTGCCATACATGGCCTATGTAATACTCTAGCCCATTGGTATGATGGCAATTGCAGCCTATGTGGAGCTGTGATGATGAGATTAGTCCTATATTAATTATTTAAAATAAGTTATAATAATATATGTTGCTTGTTAGATCTAAATAGATTAATCCTTTTAGACGTAACGAGAATAAAAGTGTAAGTGATGTGCTATGTGTGCATAGCCCACCCCATGGTGGGCCAGGCACTGAGCAGATTTAAAATCAGAATGTTTGTGGGGGTGTTCGTTTTAAAGATGGTTTCTGGTTTTTAGTTGAAATTTCACTGTAGCTGATTTTTTTTACTGTAACTGATTTGGCTTTTTAGGCATAATTAAATTTAAAAAATGTAAAAATAGAAAAAATATGTTAGACCATCACGGACAATGCAAAGGAACACGGGAAAAAAAAGCAAAAAAGGCTAAAAAATTTTAGAAAAAGATGAATTACTAAATGGTGAAAAAAAGCTGAAGCTAGAAACTGAAACTGAAAAAAAACTGAAACGAGTGGGATAATATAATAGTCCACATGTTAATCATAAAGTCAAGGTGTTACAGCCAAACATCAATGTCTTTCTGGACATTAACTACACATATTAATTATAGCAACATACCAGACAGCCTAAGCGAGAATGTTATCATACCGATAACGTAATGTGGTTTTGTGCGTTGTCAACTTGAAGCACACAAAACACACGAAAATGAAATAGACACGACACGCAATCCTGACAAGCGATATCCTCTCTCTTTACTGATATGATGGGATGTGGTGTACAAATGACAGCCCCATCTCCCCTTCTCACTGGATATCATGAATATAGAATAAACAATATAGGGTTAAACTAATCTAACATATCTCATGATCTTTTGGGTGATTGGGTCTAATAGACATGGTTTAGGTAAAGTATCCACATGAAACAGCCCTAAAAGTTTCAAAATTTTTGGATTTATTTAAATTATTCTTGAATTTGATATTTTTGCCAAATCCGGAAACTCCAGTCAATTTTATGCTTTCCCTTTTGGGAAATCTGCTTCCCACATGTTAAAATGCCTTCTTGCCACTGTGTCGTCACCCTGTTTTCTCTGTCGCGTGCTAGAACGCCATTAGCACTCTTCAGCGCTGCCATGCTCACTTGTTGCTCACACCTGCGTCAAAAGTTGCATAGTAGTCCCACCACCTTGTCGACTGCCCGTATCCGCCTTAACACCACCGCTAACCATGCACCACACCATTCCACTGTCGATACGCACCGTTACCATCTCTCGCCACCAGCTACTCCACTCGCATAGCATGCTGCTACTCACCATGCCAACTCGCGCGCCATGCCGATGAGAAGCTAATCTTCTCCTGCCGCTAGCGCAATTACCAGCTCCACCGCTATAGCTCATAAGTCACCCATCCATCCACACTGTCGTCCACATGCTGAGCGCACCACCGCATTGCCCCTGGCGCCACTACATTTGTTGGTTATAAAGCCGAGCTCAGCAACTACTTCACCACCTTTTACACCGCCCCATAACCACCGCAACCTTTCTTCCTCCTCTCCGGCCAAGTCGTGCTGCCAATGCTCAATACTTCACCAGTGAGCCCAAATTCAATTCCTCACTGCTACCTCCTATCTAACCCAATTAGTTGCACCCTTAGCATCACATCAACACCATGAAGCTACCCTAGCTTCCTGTTAAACCTTGCCACCCCTAACCCGCCGTTGCCATGCGCCTCCGCTCTGCTACCCATTGTCACCGTTGCCAGAACTCCCTAAGCTATCCCAAGCTAAGCCATCACGGCTGCCAAACTCTCCTCACCTCCTAGATGCTCGAGCCATCCTTAATTTAGCTAAAACCTCATTGTAGCTCCACCATGCCATGTCCCTATTCCGGCTAAGCACCATCGTCGCCCACTGTCCTCAAGCCATCTCCACACGCACGTGTGCCCAAGGCTCAAGGTGCTTTGGCTGGCAGCGTGTGTCATGAAGGGACGCGAAGACCACTGTATGAGGTTGGGTGCCCTCCATGCCAACCGCCCAGGAATATACGACCAGGCACATGATGGCATTTGGCATCAGTTGCTGAAGCTCCAGTTTATACAGCCACAACAGGTCACCAACAAAGTGCGCAGAAGGAATGTGGAGCCCAGCGTCGAAGTACATGACGAACACAATGGTCTAGCCCTCCTGCGGGTGCTGGTCGACCTACTCACTACCAGGAAGGTGCACAGCTTCACGGGAGATGATCTTGCCATCACGAACAAGGGATTCCATGGGATCCTCCAAGGTGATCAATGAACCCAGTGTGTTCACGAATGCGCTGTCAGACTTCCTTGACGCCTTCCATTGCTTGCCGATGGCCACCTCTGTATGTTTCTCCCCGCCAGCCCAGCTGCTTAACGGAACCGATGCCGCACTACGACCACGATGGTTACCAGCACACAACGTTCCGGCGACGTAGTGTGCAACAGTAAAAGGATGAGCGAAAGGGAGAGCAATGACAAGATAGCAACATTGAGAAGATCAATGGTGATCGACACAGCAATGAGAAGGAAAGCAAGTAACAAATGGCGGAAATGGGTTGTCGCATGCGCACTTAAAAGGAAGACACGATAGCACCAATTAATGCCCGAGCAGCGGGCGCGAGAATCAAGGAGGCACATGTCACACCTTGACTAGCGTGATGCCTCGTCTCGTGCAAACCAAAAAACCAATCATCGCCACGTGTGCCCAGCAACCATCACCACTCTCGATTGTGTCTCGCGAATTGTGCGTGATGGCCCGCTCAGCATAGCTTTGGCGGGAATCCATACTCATGGACTAACGGCTTTCCAATAGGCTGAAGGGACGGAGGGGGCCAAGAGGCACCAAGCATGGTCTCGGCCCATAGAAAACAGGGCTCCCCAACCATGAGAGGCTACTATTGGGGGAGTAGTCCCCACCTTGGCCAAGTCGACTCATAGCGCTAGTAGGACGATCGATCAACCTGGTAGGAACATATAAGGCCAGGGAAATGGCATGTATATCTCTATAGGTATAGGCCCAGATAGGGATATTTATGTAACTCTGAATAGAAGAAATAGCATGTTTATCTCTACAAGTGTATACCCAGGTAGGGATGTATATATTGTTGTAAATATTACGGTATAAGCATATATTTATATTTAATTTCAATATATTCCATAATGACAAAAGCATGATATATCAAGCATTTAAATGACTTAACAAACATATAACCATATGAACTCTTTAAGCCATTGATAAAGATACATATGTTTTGAACATATAACATGCAATATTCTAAAATCAGCATATACCATTGAAAACAACAACATCCAAAAGCTGATCTACTTAGAAACAAATTAAGATTCATTTTATAGATTGCTCTCAGAAGGCTAGTTGCACAAGAGTTGTTCTTGGCCATCTCCGCCACAATTGATATCAGTCTTGATTATATATATGGTAGTTGTAAATTAGACCTTGAGCCTTAATGTCAAAATTAGCTATTAAAGCAAACAGATCATGAACCAAGTGCTGTAAACAGTATATGAGCTTCTTTAATCAATCTACTTATTCAAACAAGCATGAATAATATTGATTAATGCTGGACAGCCAAGTTAATACAGCCGAACTGAAGCAAGTCTAAGACAGTATATATGTGTACAACTCAGTGAGCATCAAATACACAACACAACAATGATCAGAACACACATCTAATAGCAAGCTCAGGGTCCATCTACCATCACATCCATATATATAATTTCAGGTATTTGCCTTCATCATAGAGCTAAGTCACAGAGCATTCTTTGCAATTTCCAGATTACGAATCACAGCAATATATCAACAAATTGCAAAGACCAACAGCTGATGCACTTGTTGTAGCGGTGATACTCGAAATCACCGAGAAGGTCACGGAGCCAGGCACACCACAGGGCGCTGTTCCAGAAAACCTAGCGCCTCCCTACACCACAGTGAGAGAAGGTAGCAAGCAATCGAAGATACAAAGCCCCCTTCGCCGGAGTATGCACACACACCGATAAAGCCGAGGTCAGGGGACGCCGCACAAGCGCACGGCAGGCATCGGCCAAACACCTCGCCGTCAAGCACCGAGGGAAACTGAGGTCGGCGTCTGGAACCAAGCAACCACTGAGACACCACACACCAGCGACAGTACAGGGAATCAAAGAGAGATGAGGAATAGGAAGGCTCACTTCTTTTTTAGATGCATCACAGAAGAAGAGCCAACCTCTTCTTATAGCCAAGAGGGGAAGGGGAGAACCCTCGGCGCCGGGGCCACCAATGGCCGGAGTCGAGTCTCCTGGGCCGCCGCTGCCGCTCCTCCCCTCCCCGCCAAGCCCACTCGTCCTCAGATATGAGGAACGAGCTAAACCGCGCCCGCACAAAACCGGATCGGGAGCAAGTCGCACGGGGGAAGGAGGAGCGGGTCGCACAGGAGAGCGGGATGCACGGGAGGAGCTCACCCGCCGCCGCAAAACGCGCCCCGAGCTGAGGCCGCCTGCGCCATCGCCCTCAGTCGCCCGTGTCACCCTCCTGCCTTCGCTCGGGAGAAATGGGGAGGAGGCATCCTCCCCCCCTATCTCTTCCATCTGGCCCACCAACAGGTGGGCCCCTCTCTCTTTCTTCCTTTTTTCCCTATCAATTGTGAAATTATCGTTTTGCCCTTGGCATATACAACATATATAATAGGCCTCCATGGCTATAAGTATATGTCTGAGTACACCGTGGGGAAGAGAGAGCTATTCTTTTTAGATAGATTCAGATAGCACAGACTTCTAACAAAGTCTCTATAACTTGTAAGACTCCAGGCAGCCCCTGTGTGGTCTCCCCATCAGCCCCCTTTGGTTTACTATTTGGTCCATAACCACAATAATTACAATGGCCTGTATGTCTTTGAAATAGCTCTTACAAGTGTATAGTTCAGTGATGAACATTTGTTCTAATTTGCGTCTGCGAAGAGAGAAGATAAAGTTCGTGTCTACTGAAATGGATTATTTTTTATCTCATGTTCTCATTGATTAATTTCTTCCGTACAATCTGCTCAAGGAATCGTGTCATACATCCTTCAGCCAATCGGATCACCCATTGATGTGAGAACTTGCTGGGAATGACAACATGCATTCATTTCATCCATGGATACGGATCACCCTATAAACCTCCATGGGACCGAATACAAACTAGGCAGTATAAAGACTTGTCATGATGGTCTCAAAAATTAAGCTGGATGATGTATACTGGTGATCTTAAAAAGTAACTTGGGTAATTTATACCGATGATCTCGAAAGTATTTGGAAGCTGCTACCTAAGAAAGATCTTTTTTTGAAGGGAAACTACGTAAGAAAATCCCATATAAAAAACGCCAGTACCTGCTGATAGAAATGATAGAGAGAGCGAGGCACAAATGCACAATTGTTTCAGAGAGAGAGAGACAACGGTCTACAGGCGATGAGTGACAAAACGTGATAACCTGGTGCGATATATATGTAAATTTTCATCCCTGTAATATATTACAACAGAATGTGTAAGAAGAAAATATCTTATATATATAATGTTGGTGTTTCCACTTTCCGGGGATTGTGTTTGTATTTCTCTTCTTTTTTTGGTGTACTCAGAGCTCTTGCCTTTGGGTTCAAAAAAAAGAGAGAAAATATCGTATATAATTGGAAAGAACTGGAAATAGTTGGTCCATATATACCAGCAACAAGTATTTGTAAACCAGAACTACTTCACTAGAACAACGACATAAGATTGGAGGTTGTTTGACTCCAGCCGAGGGAGCATGTGGAATGCAGCCTTTTTGTGCATGGATGCGTTCAGGCTTCAGGCAGCTCACCGGGGCTGCAAGAGAGGCTCCTTCGCCTAGCTAGCTACCTGATCGATCTTCCTGTCGATACGTGAATCACTACTCCACAAGAGCGGATTCTTTTCGACTGTGGTTTTTGATTTATAACTGTGATTTATGGTTTTTAACATTAGTATGATTATTTGTGTGAATAAACTAAATATCGATAAGTTACTTTAAAAAGACTATCTTAGTAAATCATTTTAAAAAGATAATAAGAAATTATCTTATTTATTTATTTATATGAGAAAAACTATAACCTATAATCCGAAAAGAATAGATACCTGTTTCCTGGATGCATAGAGACATACATGATTTATTATCACTCGTCCATGCACGTACTTGCGTACCTCTCATCCTGTCCGGTGTCCATCCACCTCCATTAGCATTCACAACCTGAAACCTAGCTAGTATCTGGTAGCTGTCCTAGCTGTCGACCCATCCTCTTCGTTCCCACTCTATGCTCGCTCGCGCGCTACGAATTCCTACTACTCATCCACCTCTGTGCTCATAACTTGCATGTCTCCTTCCTTCTCCTCGGTCAAGCCTTCGCACGAGTACTCATACTTCACGCAACCAGCAATGGTATTCTTGTGTCATTGAATGATCCATCTGCCAGCTTCTCGCGTGGCCTTACCAAGTCTCTTTTCGTTCTTTTTTGACGAGTCAATTCCGAAAAGAAATTTGGAGATGAGATCCGGCCTAATTTAATTTACTGACTGTTCGATTTACTTGCCAACTGAAAAGTCAATTCAATGGTTACAACCTCCTTTTTTTCCAAGTTTAAGAAAAACGATGTTTCAATTTGTTGCTCTACCTAGAGCCAAGTGCTGTACTGAAGCCTGCAAAAAGTGATACCAGGGCGTATGATGTGGAAATCAGAGACGATCATTTCGTTATTACTGAAGATTGTGAGGTTCTATTTGCAAAAATGGCCAGAACTGCTACGTTATTACTCACGGCTTGGAGAGCTATCTTGCAAAATTGCAAGAGCTGCCTTGCAAGTACTGAAAGTGAGGAGTTCCTCGCAAAACTAGGAGGGTTATTTCGTAATAACAGGAAACCTCGAGTGCATCCAGTGCTAGCTGAAACGCCCAGTCTTTTCTTGTAGTTGCAGGGCCGCCCAGTCTTTCTGCCCCATTTCCGTCGTTGTGTATGGGCTAAAAGCAGGCAGTTGGGCTGCTCGATTGGAACGGCACCGGCTACGAGTATCGCATCTTTCGCGGGTATGAGCAGGGACAAAAGTCGTGTTAAGAAATTGAGGTCGGCCATGCCTTGCAAAATATTCGAAGCAGCCAAAAGTTGGTCTCCAAAGCTACAAGTTGGCATGTCTTCGGGTCTGAAGACAGCCTCTTTAAACTAAAATATTTGAAAGGCCCACTTACTTTAGAGGTTTGAATCACAAGAAAAGATATTTTTTTAATTTGCTGAATCCACCTTAGAGATAATATAAATATTACATATTACAGATAAAATAATAAACTTATAGACTATCTAGGAATCTTAGCTTAATGCTATACAACCCCTAAACTAAACATTATGAATACCCTTGGCAAAGAGCACATGTCAAGATGGAATGTAATTGTCAGACATGTCCTCGTAACCAAAGCTTACGATATGGCAGGCAATATGATTGTCAGACAATAAGCAATACTCCATACTCTGCATTGGTACCGAGATGTCAGCTTGCAACGTTGTCGAAGTAGTATTATATCATGGTGCATGTGGGCACAGCAGTCGATACGGGCTGCTAGCTGGTATATATTTGAAGAAGACACGTCCTACAATACTCCGTCGATGCAAAAAGTAGTCCGATTGTTAGGTAGCTGAAGAGCTACCTGCTGCGACCAACGTGAATTATGGACGAGCTTAGCACGTGCATACATTTGAAAGTTCTTCGTAACCTACAAAATCAAACAATATATGTATCGGCCTCTCAGAGGTGATAAGAATAGCGATGATTTTTGATTTTTACTGAAAAAACACTGTAGCTGACTGAAAAAACACTGTAACTGAGTTGATTTATTGAGTATAATTAAATATAAAAAAATTGAAAAAAAAACGAAAACAAAAAACGAAAAAAAGTGTAAGCAAATTTTAAAAAAAACGAAAAAAAATAATTTTATTGTAGCAGTGCATCGTAGCTACAGCACCGCTATGATGTAATTTCCGTCCACCACCAAATGATTTAAAAGTCATTTCGATCGGCCCTCAGTATTTTCTCCTATTCTTTATGAGAACACCAGAAGTTTCAAATTACAAACTAGCTAACATGTTCCGTGGCAACTGACTACGGGTGCGCCTAACTTGGCTTCCAAAACCAGCGTTCGGCGTTTTTATCATTGTAGCTTGTGATTGAGGCACTGTAGCACTTTTGGTATTTTGCTTTTTTTTTGTTTTTTGGTATTTTTGAGTTTTGTTTTTTTTTCGTATTCCTTTGCAACGTCCGCTCTAGATTAACGTGCCGCTTTTATTTTTACATTTTTTTTAAGATTTAATTATGCCCAAAAAACCAACTCAGCTACAATAAAAAATCAACCAGCTATAGTAAAATTTCAGTAAAAACCAAAAGCCATCGCTATTCCGAACGCCTCCTATATTAAGAAGGCGAATATACTAATTTGAAGTTCGTCCAAGTTTATCTTGTAGCAAAATCACTTTTAATCCATCTTAGATGGTAAAATAAATGGTATTGATAGTTTAGAGAAATTGTTTATCTAGTTTTATAGTTAATGGTTAAATTTTAGACAAAAACACGATAGTTCAGGTGTTAGATTGGCTTATTCGATTGTTAATTAATTGCCTCCGGTTATGTTAGATGTCATTGTGAGTGTCAGGTCAGCTAACGATACTTAATTGGAATTATTGATCATATACCCTCCACTTAAATAGAAATTGAGGATTTACCTTCCTGGCCCATGTGTCAGTGACTTACGATGACCCCACATGTCATCAGTGGGGAGGGTAAATCCTCAATTTTCCAACTATGAGGAGGGTATATGATCTAAACCCCCGCACAGTCGCCTAAAAAAATTATATTTCAGTCGATTTTACTATAATATTTTTTTCCTATATATATAACATTTTTCGTTTATATTTACAACATTTTTCATCCATATATGCAATATTTTTCTCATGTATATAACATTTCTCGACGAAAAATGTTACATACACACGAAAAATATTGTATACATAGGAAAAATGTTACACACTTGAACGAAAAACATTGCAAATATATGCAAAAAATGTTAAATATATGAGAAAAAATATTACAACAAAATCAACTGAAATACAATTTTTTTTCAGTCGAGGAAAAATGCTTGCAACGCTGTCAAAGTAGTATATATCATCGTGCATGTAAATACCGCCGACATCGCTCTGGTGGTGAGATGTCGAGATCCAATGTGATTGTCAGACATGTCCTCGTATCCAAAGCTTACGACATGGCAGGCAATGCGATTGTAAGACAATAAGCAATACTCCATACACCTTTGCATTGGTACCGAGATGTCGTAAACTACTGTAAGTGACCAGACAACTACTCTTTATTAGCTTGTCTGCTTGCAACGCTGTCAAAGTAGTATATATCATCGTGCATGTGCGCATAGCCGTCGATACTGGCTCCTGGATGATGAGATGTTGAGAGACAACGTGATTGTCAGACATATCCTCGTATCCAAAGCTTACAACATGGCAGGCAATGCGATTGTCAGACAATAAGCAATACTCCATACACCTTTGCATTGGTACTGAGATGTCATAAACTATTGGAAGTGACCAGACAACTACTCTTTATCAACTTGTTTGCTTACAACGCTGTCAAAGTAGTATATATCATCGTGCATGTGCGCATACGATCGACATCTGGTTCTGGTGGTGAGATGTCGAGATACCATGTGATTGTCGACATGTCCTTGTATCCAAAGCTTACGACATGGCGAGCAATGTGATTGTCGATAGTAAGCAATACTCCATACACCTTTGCATTAGTACCGAGATGTCGTAAACTCATCGTAAGTGACCGGACAACTACTCTTTATCGCCTTGTCCGCTTGCAACGCCGTCAAAGTAGTATATATCATCGTGCATGTGCGCACGACCGCCGACATCGCTCTGGTGGTGAGATGTCACAATGTGATTGTCAGACATGTCCTCGTATCCAAAGCTTACGACATGGCAGGCAATGCGATTGTCAGACAATAAGCAATACTCCATACACCTTTGCATTGGTACCGAGATGTCGTAAACTACTGTAAGTGACCAGACAACTACTCGTTATCAGCTTGTTTGCTTGCAACGCTGTCAAAGTAGTATATATCATTGTGCATGTGCGCACAGCCATCGATACTAGCTCCTGGCTGGTGAGATGTCGAGATCCAATGTGATTGTCAGACATGTCCTCGTATCCAAAACTTACGACATGGCAGGCAATGCGATTGTCAGACAATAAGCAATACTCCATACACCTTTGCATTGGTACCGAGATGTCGTAAACTCATCGTAAGTGACCGGACAACTACTCTTTATCAGCTTGTTTCTTTGCAATTGTCAAAGTAGTATATATCATCGTGCATGTGCGCCTGCACCGCCGATATTGGCTCTGGTGGCGAGATGTCGAGACACAATGTGATTGTCGACATGTCCTTGTATCCAAAGCTTACGACCGCGAGCAATGTGATTGTCGACAGTATGTAATACTCCATACACCTTTGCATTGGTACCGAGATGTCGTAAACTCATCGTAAGTGACCGGACAAGTACTCTTTATCGCCTTGTCCGCTGTATTTGTCAAAGTAGTATATATCATCGTGCATGTGCACACACCGCCGACATCGCTCTGGTGGTGAGATGTCGAGATACCATGTGATTGTCGACATGTCCTTGTATCCAAAGCTTACGACATGGCGGGCAATGTGATTGTCGACAGTAAGCAATACTCCATACACCTTTGTATTGGTACCGAGATGTCGTAAACTACTATAAGTGACCGGACAACTACTCTTTATCGACTTGTCGCTTGCAACGTCAAAGTAGTATATATCACCGTGCATGTGCGCACGATCGCCGATCTCGGTTCTGGCTGGTGAGATGTCGAGATACCATGTGATTGTCGACATGTCCTTGTATCCAAAGCTTACGACATGGCGTGCAATGTGATTGTCGATAGTAAGCAATACTCCATACACCTTTGCATTGGTACCGAGATGTCGTAAACTCATCAGAAGTGACCGGACAACTACTCTTTATCGCCTTGTCCGCTTGCAACGCTGTCAAAGTAGTATATATCATCGTGCATGTGCGCCTGTACCGCCGATCATCGGCTCTGGCTGGTGAGATGTCGAGATACCATGTGATTGTCGACATGTCCTTGTATCCAAAGCTTACGACATGGCGGGCAATGCGATTGTCGACAATAAGCAATACTCCATACACCTTTGCATTGGTACCGAGATGTCGTAAACTCATCGTAAGTGACCGGACAACTACTCTTTATCGCCTTGTCCGCTTGAAACGCTGTCAAAGTAGTATACATCATCGTGCATGTGCGCATGACCGCCGATATCGCTCTGGCTGGCGAGATGTCGAGATACCATGTGATTGTCAGACATGTCCTTGTATCCGAAGCTTACGACATGGCAGGCAATGTGATTGTCAGACAGTAAGCAATACTCCATACACCTTTGCATTGGTACCGAGATGTCGTAAACTACTGTAAGTGACCGGACAACTACTCTTTATCAGCTTGTCTGCTTGCAACGCTGTCAAAGTAGTATATATCATCGTGCATGTGCACACAGCCGTCGATACTGGCTCCTGGCTGGTGAGATGTCGAGATACCATGTGATTGTCAGACATGTCCTTGTATCCAAAGCTTACGACATGGCAGGCAATGTGATTGTCAGATAGTAAGCAATACTCCATACACCTTTGCATTAGTACCGAGATGTCGTAAACTACTGTAAGTAACCGGACAACTACTCTTTATCAGCTTGTCTGCTTGCAACACTGTCAAAGTAGTATATATCATGGTGCGCACAGTCGTCGATACTGGCTCCTGGCTGGTGAGATGTCACAATGTGATTGTCAGATATGTCCTCGTATCCAAAGCTTACGACATGGCAGGCAATGTGATTGTCAGACAATAAGCAATACTCCATACTCTGCATTGGTACCGAGATGTCAGCTTGCAACGTTGTCGAAGTAGTATTATATCATGGTGCATGTGGGCACAGCAGTCGATACGGGCTGCTAGCTGGTATATATTTGAAGAAGACACGTCCTACAATACAATACTCCTTCGATCGCTAAAAATAGTCCGATCGTTAGATAGCTGAGGAGCTGCACGAGATCCGATCCGCAGTGTGCAACCGAGGCGACCTGCTGCAACCAACGTGAATTAAGGACGAGCTTAGCACATGCATGCATTTAAAAGTTCTTCGTAATCTACAAAATCAAACAATATATGTATCGGCCTCCCAGAATTTTCTCGTATTCTTTATGCGAGCACCAGAAGTTTCAAATTACAAACTCGCTATCTTGTTCCGTGGCTGCTGACTGCATCAGGAAGGCGAATATGCAAGTCGATCTTTTCTGTTTTCAGCGGTAACAAACAGACACACTTTAGTTGGGTTGGCCCATGCGGCGGCCTCTTTCCTTTTAGCGCTGGGCCACAATAGGCATGCCATTATGCCCACGTAGCACATAAGGATTCTTACATTGTTCGGCTATTTCTAACGTACTAACTTGCCGACCTTACTGAACCAATGTATGTTCTGTTATCATCTCAACGACACTCGGATACTATCATGGGGCGCAATATGTATATGGTACGCTGCTCAAGGGACAGGTCACAGGCCATCAAAATTGCCCACTTGTGCAAGTTAGTAGCATGATATGCGAGTGTTTGTTTGATAAATCATGCATGAAATGTTGTGTACAGTATACTGGATATATCGCTGGTCTGGTTGCGAACTTAATCAACTTGAAGTGGCATTTTAACCCATGACCTCTATTTTTTTGGTGACGATTACCTCTCGTTTAAATACAAGCCATCCAGGCTAGATAATTGGCGTACGTCTATCTCTCCCCTCACAATGTAGGCTTGTTTTTTTTTTTTAGTTTTTTTGTCTTTGGCTTCAACTTCTTGGAAAGCCGAAACAAATGAAGCAGCTTCTCTAAGCAAGTTTTTAAAGCCGCTTCTCCAAATGGCTTCCTAAGTCCAAAACCGTGTACGCCATCCGCACTGATATATCTGTTGTTGGTCGTTATCTTGAAAAGCACGAACAAAACTATTGGTCGCAGCACAAAATAACAAAACCATAGTCAATAAACTACTAACAAAGTGCGCACACACGAGAGAGATGGAGAGGTCCACTCAGCTTCGTAGGCTTTTCTCCAAACGACTTCAGTTTCTGACTTTTTTGGTTTACTTAACACATTAGTTTCTAATTTTGGTTTATTTTAGTTTTTTTGTCCTTTTTCTCTTATTCATTTGCATTATAAATAGTGATATAATAATTTTTATTTTTATTAATTTTTTATTTTTCTTAGAAAAATTTAATAATCGCTATAATATAATTTTAACTAAAAACTAAAAGTGAGAGGCAAAAGCTTAAGCAAAAACTAGTTGGCACCACCCCACCCTACTTCATTCGTAGGCTGCGGGAGCAAACTAGCGGCCCGAACCACTTGGATCTTAGGCCGGAAACGTGATTCCGCATGGGTACAGGGAACCGGATCCAAGCATGTCCGCGTACGCCGCGTGATCACTGCCAAACCAGGAGCCCATCAAGTCCCACCCGGCCCATCTGATGCCCGCGCGGGAGCTATCAGATGGTCCAGCAATCACCGAGGCAGCGCTCGTCCGCGCCACTCGGCGATGCGAGCAAAGACAAATAATGTGCCGTCCTCCCGCCGCTCCGACTCCACGTTGGCCTGCGCAACAGCGCGCTGCGCACTGTTCGGGACTCGGCTATTCTCCGTCGGTTTGGGCTAGTTCAACTTCAGTGGCCTATCAAAAATCGTAGGCCGCATCAGCACGGCCAGTCGATGTAGGGCCGCCCTTGTAGAGACGCCGCACTCACCTAAGCACCTCCTCCGCTGCCCGATTGGAACGGCACCGGCTACGAGTATCGTCGTCATCTTTCGCGGGTTTGAGCAGGGACAAAAGACGCGGTAAGACAATTGAGCTCGGCCATGCCTTGCAAAATGTTTCTCAGCCGTATGCCCACTCATCGGCCACAATGCTACCAACAACCTCAAGCCAGGCCAGTTTAGGCCCAGTCTGGCTCCAGCAGACCACGATGACCAGTCGAGTCATGAGCTAGTCTAGTGGTCAGTAGGTATTTATACGAGTAGTGGTGAAAATGGATCAAATATGAATTGAATAGTATTTAAATCATATTTGTATTTATATTTTTTCTCAGATTCAAATACGAATCGAACAAACGTCGAATACCGACTGGATAAATGTCGGATATGAATTCGAATCGAATATCTACTCAATTCGGTCGGATTCAAATATCCTCATAACTTATGTATTAATGATATTTTATTCTCGTACAATCACGCTAATCATTTTAATTTATTTGCTTCACCTAAAGAAATATAATTCACGTTCAATTAAAAAAGTGTCCAACTAATTAGTCATATTGTTATAAAATATGCATATTGCTTTTATCAAATATGAATATGGATACAGATAGTCCGGATAAAATAATATTTTGGATAGTAAAAGTTTATATCATAGTCACATCCATATTTTTAATGCATATTCGAATGCGAATACGAATAAGATAGGAATTATTATCGGATGAAAAAATCTATACCATATTCGATAAGACAAGAATCAGCCTCGACATCTACCCCTAGCTGAAATGCCCAGTCTTTCTTATAGTTGCAGGGCTGCCCAGGCTTTCAGCCCAATTTATGCCGTTGTGTATGGGCTAAAAGCAAGCAGTTGGGCTGCTTGATTGGAACGGCACCGGCTGTTATGGAAATTACGGTATAAGCATATATTTATATTTAATTTCAATATATTTCATATATATAGCAGTTGTAAATTAGACCTTGAGTCTTAATGTCAAAATTAGCTATTAAAGTAAGCAATAAGATCATGAACCAAGTGCTGTAAACAGTGTATGAGCTCCTTTAATCAATCTACTTATTCAAACAAGCATGAACAATATTGATTATGCTGGACAGCCAAGTTAATACAACCGAACTGAAGCAAGTCTAAGACAGTATATATGTGTACAACTCAGTGAGCATCAAATACACAGCACAACAATGATCAAAACAGATATCTAATAGCAAGCTCAGGGTCCATCTACCATCACATCCACATATATAATTTCAGGTATTTGCCTTCATCACAGAGCTAAGTCACAGAGCATTCTTTGCAATTTCTAGATTATGAATCACAGTAATATCAACAAATTGCAAAGACCAACAGCTGATACACTCATAGTAGTGGTTATATTCGAAATCACCGAGAAGGTTATGGAGCCAGACACACCACAGGGTGCTGTCCCAAAAAACCTAGCGCCTCCCTACACCACAGTAAGAGAGGGTAGCAGGCAATCGGAGATACAAAACCCCCTTCGCCGGAGTATGTACACACACCGACAAAGCCGAGGTCAGGGGACGCCACACAAGCCTACGGTAGGCGTCAGCCAAACACCTCGCTAGAGGTGGGCATTGGGTCGTGCCGTGGCTTACCGTGCTTCGGGCCATATCGTGCCGTGCCGACTCGGCCCAGTCATTCTATCGTGTCGTGCCATGCCGGCCCATCTCGCCTTCGGCCAGGCCCAGGCACATCCTAAAGCCACCGTGCCAGTGTTCGTGTCATGCTAGCCCAAGCCTAGCCCAAAATAACTATACATGACGAAGGCGGCGACGATAATGGTGGCGATGGCCACCATCTTCATTTCTCTCATACCCATTTCGTTAAAAACTAGTTAAAATTGAATTAGTTATGTAAAAACATATGCACATAAATATTTTGAGCGAAAAATAACAACATACGTACAATATATTAGTATTGTGGTATACATATGTGCTTGCCAAATGTAGACATATATGGAATGGGACTGTATTGTATGTTGTATATTTGTATAGATACTAAAAGTTTACTGGAGAGAGTGTGGAAATGGCAAGTATGCATTTTCTTGATGTTAGAAAGATTCTGAAGTTTGGAACTGCTATTGTATCTGTTAAACCTCAAACTAGCAGAGTGAAAGAACAATAAAATCAGCAATAGTTGCATGCAAAAACAAAGATAATGCCATATGGTCAAGCACCTTGTCTGTGCCCACCCGTCCTCCCCATGTCGTGCCGGCTCAAGCATGGCACAATTCGTTGTGCCGTGCCGTGCCGCCCAATGGGCTGCTTTGTAGATCCGACCTGGCCCGCCACGTGGCGTACTTGGGCCATGTCGTGTCAACCGGGCCTTGGGCTAGCCCAAAATAACCCGGCCCAACTCCCACTTCTACATCTCGCCATCAAGCATCGAGGAGGACTGAGGTCGGCGTCGGGACGCCAAGCAACCACAGAAACCGAACACACCAGAGGCAGTACAGGGAATCAAAGCAAGATGAGGAAGAGGAAGGCTCACTTTCTTCGGAGGCATCACAAAAGAGAGGCATGCCTCTTCTTATAGCCGAGAGAGAGGAGGGGAACAACCCCTAGAGCGGTGGCCTCCAACGGACGGATCCGAGGATCCCGGGCTGCCACCGCCTCCTCCTCTCCCGCTCGAGTCAGCGCTGCCCCTGGAATCCAAATTGGAGCAACTCCCATGCCAGATTGGAGCGGCCGCACAGGAGCACATCGGACGGGGAGGAGCGGGCCGCATGGGAGAACATGCATGCCTGAGCCGTTCGGGAGAAATGAGGAGGAGCCTCCTCCTTTATCTCCAGCCTGGCCCACTGACAGGTGGGCCATTCTCTCCTTTTTTTTCCTTTTTATCAATTGTGAAATTTTCATTTTGCCCTCTGCATATACAACACCGGCTATGAGTATATCGTCATCTTTCGCGGGTTTGAGCAGGGACCAACACGTGTTAAGAAATTGAGGTCAGCCATGCCTTGCAAAATGTTTCCCATCCGTACGCCCACTCTTCGGCCACAATACACTAACAACCTCAAGCCAGGCCAGTCTAGGCCCAGTCTGGCTCCAGCAGACCACGATGACAGGTCCAACCATGAGCTAGTCTATTGGCAATTGCTAAGTGGGTATTTCTGTGAGAACATTGGCACTTCCACAATTAAATATACGTTTCGGCCTGCTGAGAGAAACAATATTTTTACTTGAGATACTTTCTTTTACAGGATTTACTTGGATACTAGTTTTTTTTGCTTGGAAGAGATATTTGTGTATTGTAAAAAAAATCTTGCATATGCAAAGATCAATTTACTTGGGTATGCGCGGTGGCCGGTGAGTTGTGAGGAGAGCTGACACAATTAGATGATGCATGGGTAAACAGGTGCAGATATCGATCAGTGCGACCTTAGGTCGGAAGAGGGCCAAGAGGCCAAGCCAAGTAATAACGTGCACGTTTGTCGCAATGTCAACTCCTCCCCAAATTCTCTAATTCCCACTCTCAATTTGTCGTAATTCTTGTATGTCTAGCTGGTTCTTAACAATCAATTAGCTCGATGCATGTGGCAAAAGGGCCGTCCATGTACACTTACAAATCACAAAAACAAAAGAAAAGGGGCGAGGCGATGACGTGGGCCATCTCACGTGCCAAAAACAAAATTGAGCATGATGATTAAAGGTAAGGTGACAAGGATCCTTCGATCAAAGGGTACAAATCCTACCACTGAAACATTTTATGTATCATTTTGATCGACAGCGATGTTCTAGTTCCGGTATATAAATAAGCAGAGACAACGTTATGTGGGCGATGTATACTGAACTCCTCTAGTCCTCCTGTCGCGCTTGCACATATGAGCTTCATGGGCCTAAAACTAATGGGCCTGTAGCCGATGGTCGTCCTGGTAACACTCGCCCCCCTCCACCGATCATCCCCGGCACCAACTTGACGGGCGGCAATGGCACGCATCGATCCCCGCCGCCTCGCCGTGCCTGACCTCAGCCCGTAGTACCAGCTCGCCGAGCCTGCCACTACTGCTTACTCTATGTCCACACCCAGGCGCGATCAGTCGCACACTCGCACCACGCCTCCCGTCACGTGCGGCGTGAGCCAATGCTGCGGCGCTTGTTGGGCGCACACGCTCGATCTGTCCGTCCGAGATGGATGGCCACTACGGTCCACGGTGACATGTGAATTGTACTTTGTCTCATTGCTCGGCCGTGCTTTGGATGCTGAAGAAGCTGCGAGCTTCCATATTTAGTAGAAGAAGAGAACTCGCCGACCACGCTGCTCTCATTGGAGGCATCACCGGCAAACGCTAGCTGCTCCATAAACGGAAGGCATCACCGGGGAGGTAACTCGCGAACCTCCACGCGCAGGTACGGCACCTGGGCCTCACTCGTCTTCCTCGTGTCATGGCTTGTTAGAAATAATCTTAATTTAGAGTTTGAATTGAGTCCGAGACGCAGTAGAGTCTGTCTATATATATAACTCGAGTTGAAGTCATGACGAACTTAAAATCAGAGTTAATAGTAGTAGGAGAATATTAGCCTGAATAATAAGGAGGTTTATAACTAATTTTGTAAGAGGAAGTGGGCAAAAGTAAGATGAAGTGGGCAAAAGTAAGATAATAGAGAAATTTAGAAAACTCGGCTATACAGTTACGACTAGGATAAATTCTCCTATATTCTCTTTGTTTATTTTGCAATATATAAATTTTCTTCTGAGACAAAACAGCGAGAACCGAGTCGCTGGTAAAATCATGACCATATGGTCAGCGATCATAGTTTTATAACAAGCAATAACTCACTTGTGTTGTTAGAAACTAGGACATCGTTATTTTTTTTCAACTTTACGGGCTTATAGCCATACAGTAATAGCAGTCAATCTAAGAATTAGAATGAAAATTTGAGGTCACAACCCGATCGATTTTTTTTTTTCAAAAAATACATTACTTATGTACAATCCGACCCCCAAATTTTTTAATTATCTTGACAAATATGAGAAACAAATACTGACTAACAATATTGCTCGACCCATGGGCTATGAATGTAAACATAAGCACGGCAATGAAGGAGCCAATCAATGATTAATTTTACGAAGCTAACGGTGAATCAACAAAATATATTTGAATTGATATATGCCACAGCTGCACGGCCTGGGGTGAATTCGCGGCACGCGCCATCTCTCTGCTCGCGATTGCGACGGGCACACACGTTTGGCCTCCCGACATGCACTCCGGCAACCTCGGGAGGCGCCGTTGACGCGCGCGGCAGACTGATCAGGTCGCTTGCGTCCCTCGCTAGCCCTCAAGCAACCACCACGCATGCACCGACGCACACGACGCCTGGCCTGAGCTCGACTTCCTCACGACGTCATGTCTGAACACAGTGACCACGAGGCCGCCGGCCGGCGTCCGCCTGCAACTGCAAGTGTTCCCGCGTAGGCGCGTAGCCTGTTTGTGCGCAACGCTGCCGGTTCCTGGGCGGGGTCACGGGGAAGCCCGGCGAGCGACGCATGCCGGGCGGATCATGGCCATGGGGGACAACGCCCAGTCGCCCAGGCCACGGTCGCATTCAGGCCCCAAGGCGGGAACGTGCCACGGACGCGCGCGTCATGGCGGCGCAGCTCTCCAGGTGTGTCTCTCCGGACTCTGCTTGCCACTGCGACGCGACGCCGATGGGCGCGATCGCCGCGTCGTTCGCATGCCTCACCAGTCGCCGACCTCCACATGCAGTCCACACACACGTAATGACATACGCCGCGCCTGGACCTCGATCGCCTTCCTCACGTCACTCGTGGCTGATTCGCTGAACGGCGCAACATCGCGGCCGCAGTGCCTAGCTAGTTGGTCACCGCCGTCCGCCTCCCCGTGGCCTATGACGCTGCTGGGGTTAAAATCGATCGGCCCCTTTAAGGACGTCCACCTCGGGGTTCCTCTGCCAGCTAGCGGCCAGCGCTAAAACGGTCATGTCCTTTCATCGATCGTCTCTAGAACAAGTCGCAATGTCACCGAAATTTTGGATCTATTTTTTTTGGCTTTGACTTCTGATTTCGGTTTTTCTACAATAAATAACTTTCAAACGGAATGTCTTTTTAAGATGAGATCTAATAGTTGATAATCAGTGGCGAATCCAGGATAAAAATAGAAAGGGAGCTCTACTGTTGAGGCTATAGCATAATATAAACATACGAAAGGTACATATACTAGCCTTTTGCCATTGAAATATAAAATTCATATGTAAATAGGAGAACAAATTGAAATGTACAATACAATAAATTTAATACCTTGCTAATGGATAATGTGCCCCCTAAATATTCATAAATATGTGAGTACTGATCGATAAAAATATCAAATTTAGTGATATAATATTTACAGATGAAACAAACAAATAAACAAACAAACAAGGATTAGCTGTACATTTCAAGTCAAGATACTCTTAGCTTGACGTTATAGACTCACCGATTGCTACTTCACGCTGACCTGCCCTACTGAAGTTCTATTTTATGATGGCAATGCATTGCTCCTCATTATATTATTCTAGAGAGCACTCTCAAAGGAAGCCTGCAAAAGTATGTCATTGGATTGCTAGATTTGAAGTCGCAGTTTTCAACTTCATAAACTGGGACTATTGCTAGATCTAAAGTCACTGCAGTTTTCAACTCCATAAACTGGGACAAAGGTTAATCGCGCAGTGCACATCGAACAACGAACAAACAAAAGATGGAATCAACATTTTGCGTTTTCATACTTTCATTCCCCAATCTCGTCAATTTGATTGTAGAGGCTGCCTGCACGCGGAGCAAAAGAGCAGCGGTTAAACAACCGTCAATCAATCACCAAACTGACCATATGATTTTGAACACAGGATCCGGAAAAGCAACAGATATCAACCTTATTACCACTAGTAATCAGGTAAGGCTGGGTTTGTCAAAATAGAGCCACGACCACGAACAACCAATTCACACAAGTTTTCACTAACTTTTAGCATTGATCATTCAGGAAACCCATTGTTTCATAACATTATTCTAAAAGGTCGAACGGTAAACTCATTGTTTCACTACAGCTTTCTTACTTGCCATGTCTACCACTAACTCAAGTCGTTTAACGTGTGACTTTATCAAAGGATCCTCCGTGATCAGATCAGAGATCAAATATCCCTGCTATTTCGCTTCAAAAATCTAAACGAACTTAAACAATAGATTTTTTTTAAAGTAAACTAAAAGCACTTGATGTAATATACTACTAGGAACACTGGATTGGGTGCTCTTCATCTCAAATTTTCACGCCTCAGTATGGGTGGAGAGATGCTTTATGCCTAAAACCATCGCTTGCTTCTTTCAGGCAATCCGTCGAACACAACGCACGCAGGTGGAACCACCGTAACACGAGGCAGCAATAAGACAAGCACTCAACAGAGAAAAGCTGCACAGATCGCTGCTCAAGAAAGCTACGAAGCACATGAACAAACCGAGATTACGATCCTACAATGACATGCAAATCTGACTAGAACAACGTCGCCACTAGGGGGGTGAGAGGGAGAGAGGAGTCACCAGGTGAAGTCCCAGCTGGAGGAAGAGGCTGGTGCAGCCATCGTGGCCGCGGGGGGTCCGTCTCGCGAGAGCTCCGTGCTCCGGTCGGACGAGCGCGCGAGAGTTGTTGAGGAGACGGCCGACCGCCTCGGGCCCTCGGCGCCTCCCCCTCCGGGCTCCGGCCTCCCCCTCCACCTCCGCGCCGACGCCGCCGAGTCGCCGACTGCCTCCGTGGCTCCCCCTCCGCCTCCACGCCGACCGCCTCCGGTCTCCCCCTCCGCAAGTTACGGTGGGAGGAGGGGGTGCTCGAGCCCCCACAAGCACCCACGGTAGATTCGCCCCTGTTGATAATTGCTAAACAACATTCGAGTGTTTTTTTGGACTCGAACATTCAGATTTTTTGGGCGTTGGATTTCCATCTAACGGATCCCTTATACCCTCTAAAAAATCTAAGATGTTATTACTCTATCTAATGGATCTCCCCTCTAAAAAATATAAGTGCTCCGAATCTACCAAAAATCTGAGTGATCTGAGTCCAAAAAACACTCTATATTATATGGATACTCCACAAATAGTTTATTGTAATATACACACTGTACTGATTTTATTTATACCAACTAAAACCGTATGCGATTGTCTCTCTTACGAATAATCAAAATTCAAAATTTTTAATCAATTTTAACCATAAATCTCAACCACTTCAATAGACCCTTCGTTCATATCGTTGACCCCGTTCATATTGACGGGTGGCAATGGCATGCATCATCGTCGACCTCTTCCAGTGCTCGAACTTACTGCGTGCAGCGTGCTAGCCTCGTGTGGCGCGCTGTCACCAATTAAACCACCACTCGGGTCCGTTGTCACAGTGTAGTCGCGCGCGTGCCATGGTCTGGATCCCATGTCGCACCGGCACGGAGAAGCTGGCGCCTGGCATGCCAAGCGTGCGGGTGAACACGCGCCACGCCATGTCTATTCTTTGTATCAGAACTCTCTGACCAGGAAACTGGATGACTGAGCGGTTATTGGAATAGTCCTATATTAGTTATGGAAGAGCAAGAGATCTAACTTCAAAGTGAAGGAGTTCCTCATCTCATTAGCTAGCTTTTGGGGTAAAAAGACTCTTACGATCCAACAAATGATATCAGAGCCTATTTATAATATCTCTGGCCCAATGGACACTAGTGTGTGAATGCCTGATGGACTGTAACCCTGAGAGACCGTCGGTGTACGGTGAAAGGGTGGTGAACGGTTGAGGGACACCAATGTGTGAAGGGGAAGATTGTTGAAATAGTCTCATATTGGTTGTAGAAGGGTAAGAGACCTAACTTAAAAGTAGAGGAGTCCCTCACCTCATTAGCTAGCTTTTGGAGTGAGAAGGCACTTACGGTCTAACAACGGTCATATCCCGTAGCCGTTGGCAACCTCAGCTCGTTGGGCCTCATTGGACTTGTCGTTGAACGACAAAACTAGGTAGCGTTCGGAATAGCGATGGCTTTTAACTTTTGGCTGAAATTTTACTGTAGCTAACTGATTTTTTGCTGTAGCTGAGTTGGCTTATTGGGCATAATTATATTTTAAAAAATATAAAAATAAAAGTGACATATTAACCTATTACGGACAATACAAAGGAATCTGGGAAAAAATAAAACACAAAAATACCAAAAAAAGAAGAAGATAAATTTGCTATAGTAATTAAGAAGCTAAAAGCCCAACGCTATTGCTGGGAAAAGCTCATCTGAGTGGTTTAATCAGGCGACCAATGCGCTACTCCATTTGCTGCCACACGACACTGGGCGACAACCAATCGAAAGTCCGACACGAATCGATCGCAACGCCGCTGCCTCACTGGTGAAGCCGTAGATCGGCACGGACGAGCGAGACCCGAAATCTGGACGTTTTTGGTACTGTCACGCACAAAAATTCCAAATTTAGTCTCCCTCCCCACCACACGATTCGTCAGAAAGTGACATGTGGCAATCGTGCGGTCCCTGACCGCACGACTCGCCAGGAAGTGACACGTGGCAATCGTGCGGTCGGAGTCGTGCGGTTCGGGATCGCACGATTCGCCAGGAGGTGACACGTGGCACACGATTTCGGAGTCGTGCGGTTGGGGACCGTACGATTCGCCAGGAGGTGACACGTGACGTACGATTTCGAAGTCGTGCGGTCCCCGATCGCATGATTGCCATGTGTCACTTTCTTGTGAATCGTGTGGTGGAGAGAGGGCTAAATTTAGAATTTTTGCACAAAAAAAACTAATTTTAGAATTTTTGTAGGTAATAGTACCAAAAAGATCCAAAACTCGCGAGACCCAGCCGCTGCTTAGCTCGGCCGCCTAGTGGAATGTAAAGCAGGTGCTGTTCGCGCGCGTGGCAAGACCGGCCCCAGCTCTTGGGCCTCAATCCCGCCCCGCGCGCTCACCAATTCAAACTGTGCCATCTGGGCTTAACGAGGTCGCTGCTTGGGCTCAGAAAATACTTTTGGCCGCTTGCCATCCCCGCTCGGGCCACATCGGCCTCACTAACTGGGCCTTCAGAACAGCTGATTGACTAACTGCGGGGTAATAATCAGTAGTGCCTCCTCGTAATCTTTGCTTTGTTTTTTTTTTTGCGTGGTGCAGCAATCTACACGAGAGACGCAGGAGGCGTTGGATGGTTATGCTCGGTTGGCTGTGGACATGGTGTTTAATTGCAACTTTGAAATTAATCATTAAGATGCAAGGTAGACTGTTTTCAGTTAAAAACTGTAGATTCAGATAGCCAGACAGGCAGAAGAGCTGCGCCGGCAGCACGGCAGGAAGCTGATCCATCAGGCTGGACAGTTTGATTGATTGACAGCTGTGTAATCATCAGTAATTCCTCCTCGTAATCTTCGGTTGCTTTCTTTCGCGTGGTGCGGCAATCTGTACCGGACGGGCGGGCGGCGTTGATCATACGTTCGATTGGCTCTGGACTAGATGAGCTGTTCGATGATATGCCTCACTGAGATTTATATTTTCAGAAATTCCATTAAAGTTTGCTCGCGAGAGAGGAGCGGTTGCGAAAAAAATCAGGTGTGCAGGAGTGGTTGGGGGCTTCCCACAGGCCTCAGGGTTTATTCTTTTTAGTTTCTCAAAATAACTTTTAGTTTTTACTATAGTATCTAACTTTTAAATAGAGTATTTTTTTAAGATATAGTCTACAAGTTAATTATAGTACATATTAAAAGCCCAACATATGTACCATCCAAAATTGCAAGCGAGTATCTCTCTCCGTAATCTCTATCACAAACAACTAAAATTTAAAAATTTTAAATAGAAACTATAAACCACAGCAAAAAAAATAACAGGCCTCAATCTTAACCGTGTGGGCATTAGCCATTAGCACTTGCCTTCAGATACTTTGTACACGAATGTCCATGTCATGCTATCCTGGTACGCAAGCCCTTTGGTCAATGGTCGACTTTGACAAATCCTGCACAATTTCTTTGACAAATCCCATCAGTAGCTCCTGCAACTCCTCCTTGTGCACCACTTCCTCCCAGAGCAGGTGATTCTCGAGTTGATTCCTGGAGGCGCGCCCATGGCCGAATCCCTGCTGATGCCCATGGTCAGCAGCCTGCTGCGGAAGGCTACGGATGCAGCGGTGCAACAGTTTGGAGCGATGTGGGGGATCGACAAGAAGCGTAGGAGGCTGCATCGACATCTGCTGGCCGTCCAAGGAATTCTTGCAGATGCCGAGCACCGCGCGGAGAGAAAGCCTGATGTCAAGGCCTGGATGCGTGAGCTCAAGGAGGCTGCGTACAAGGCTCAAGGAGAAAGCCGAAGATATATTTTATTGGAGAAGTTCATGATATTCTTCGACTACTGGAGGGAATTCGGTTTAAGGTGAAAAATAATTGTTGAAAAGTGATCCGAATTCGGCTCAAGGTGAAGATTGTTGAAAAGTGGCCGTATCCGTGTAGGACTCTGTGTCCATGTAGGATTCTAATTTTAGTCTCCTCTCTTTGTGGGACTCTATTTCCCACCACTATAAATATACCCCAGTAGTCCATAGGAAGATCAAGCCAAGAGAGAGTCTCTCCATTGTAATCTCTCCATATTATAGTGATTTTCCTTCGAGTGCCTGTGTTTTTTTCCCGCAATAGTTTTTCACGTAAAAATATATGTCTCTTGTCTCTATTATTCTGTGCGTTATTTGCAACATTTTGTTTGATATTACTAGTAATACGTGGATTTGTACCGACAGAGGCAAGGAAGAATGATTTGATTTATGTGTTTAATTACTGCTTTCTGCAACTCTCATCGCCGCCAACTATGAAGCACATACACTCACCCTGTAATCCATTTCATTGCGTTATATCTACTGACTTCGGAACATTGAGGAATATCTTCAGATAAATTAGGTCACTGTTCCATGTTGGCATTGACCAGCAGTTTCTGCGTGCACATATGCATAACGTACGTGCAGACAAAACATTTCACGTAAATCTTCGATCTGAAAGAACAGCCACGTAGGGCCTCTGCTGTGGCCACTTGGGCACACATTGTTTAATGTAGCTATGAACTTATGATGAATTGATGATAATCTGAGATATTGTTGGAGCTGAAGGCAAATTCACTATTACAATTACATGTTCCATAAAATTTGGCCTACTGCTGTGGCAGGGTGGCGACCAAGCAGAGCTACGCTAGCTTCTGCTTATATTTATTTACAGTTCTTGCTTGTTTTGTCTTCAGGCAAATGACCGGTCGAATGTTAACTCTTACTAGTCAAGTGCCCGTGCGTTGCAACGGATCTTAAATAATTGATAACGCAAATTCTAAAGTCTCAAACAAACTAATATGAGTTTCCCTACATCTATTTTTTAATATAAAACTTTCCCTACATCTATGAGTTAATTGTTCATGGGACTCAAATTTTTCGCTATGAATCCGTCGTGGAAAAATAGTTAAAGCTTAAATTTTAAATAGCATAAAAATTCATATTACAAGCAAGACAAATCATGCCATGAATCACATGCGTACACATATGTGTAGGTAATTCTATCATCTCATATTTGATACATGCGAGCGACGAATCTGGGCGGAGGCGGCCGGCGGGTGGGAGGCGTGAGGGACGGAGGGAGTGGGAGTGGATTTGCGGAGGCGGTGAGGGCGGAGGGAGGGGAGGAGGCGAGGGTGGTGGAGGAGGGAGAGGGGTGGACGGTTCGGATTTTATTTATCAGATCGAATGACTAAAATCAAAAGGAGGTTTCGGCAACTACCAACTCCTTCTTTTATAATAGTAAAGATACTGAATTTCTTACTGTTCTAGCCCCCTGGTGGCGCTTTTTTTTTTTTTTGCAGATCTTGTGCGGTTATTTTGCGTTTTTGGCCCCCCTGCAGAGCGCGGATTCTTCGGTGGTCGGTGCGTGGCGTGAGTGTTCAAGTTTTGTAAGCCATTGTGGTATCAAGAGAGAGGCCCGCGAGCAAGTTTCTTTGGGGAAGTGCTCGTCGGGCTGCGTACCTGAGCCTGTGTGGCTTCAACGTTGCTGTGCAGATGTTATTCTGGGAGCACTGTGGGGCAAGATGGAGCACCGTGTGGTGATATGTGCAGACTAATCAAAAGCATATTAGTGCTTAATCAAAAGCATATTAGTGCTTGTTTGTTAGTGCGATGTGGTTGTTTTCGGGAGTTGTTTGTTAGTGAGATGGGTTAGGTGTATAGATCCGACGCGCTCTCAGTTCACATTAGCATCTTAGGGTACTCAATAAGCTATTAGCACTTTGCCTTTAAATATCTTGTCCATGTCATGCTTGCCTGGTACGCAAGCCCTTGGGTCAATGGTCGTCTTAAAAAAAAACCCAAGCGCGTCTCCTGCACAATTTCTTTCACAAATCCCATCAGTTGCTTCTGCTACCCCTCCTTGTGCACCACATTCTCCCAGAAGCAGGTGATTCTCGAGTTGATTCGTGGAGGCGCGCCCATGGCCGAATCCCTGCTGATGCCCATGGTCAGCAGCCTGCTACGGAAGGCTACCGATGCAGCGGTGCAACAGTTTGGAGCGATGTGGGGGATCGACAAGAAGCGTAAGAGGCTGCATCGACATCTGCTGGCCGTCCAGCGAATTCTTGTAGATGCCGAGCACCGCGCGGAGAGAGAGCCTGATGTCAAGGCCTGGATGCGTGAGCTCAAGGAGGCTGCGTACAAGGCCGAAGATGTTCTTGATGAGCTTGAGTACAGTGCTCTGCGCCAGAAGGCCGTGGCTGCGCGTGGCTCCATGGCCGACAAGGTAAAGGATTTCTTCACTAGTGAGAACCCTGCAGTGTTCAGGTTAACAATGAACAAGAAAATCAGTGATGTTTTGGGGGAAATTGATGAAGTGGTTTCAGAGATGAACAAATTCAATTTCACAGTACATACCGAGCTGCAACCTGTATCTCGTCCACAGACCATCTCCTTTGTTGATGCAGAAGAGGTTATTGGCAGAAACAGAGACAAAGAAAAGATCGTGGACCTGCTTCTCAGCCGACGTGACAACAATAGTGTCGCAGTTCTTCCTATAGTTGGGATGGGAGGGCTGGGTAAGACCACTCTCATGCAACTAGTCTACAACGATGACAGGGTGAAGCAGCATTTCGAACTGTTGGTGTGGGTGTGTGTCTCTGATGATATGACTACAACAAGTGTTGCTAAATCCATAATTGAAGACATCACCAAACAGAGCTGTCTTGTGAACAATGCTGAGTTGTTGCAGCAGAAGCTCCGTGATGCCCTTGGTCGTAGGAGATACCTTCTTGCTTTAGATGATGTCTGGAACGAAGAAAGGGAAAAATGGGAAGAACTAAAAGCTTTGCTATCTTCAGCTAGTGTCTCAGGGAGGGTAATCATGGTGACAAGCCGAAGTGATAGAGTTGCCTCCATAATGGGCACCCTAAGCACCTATCATCTAGAATACTTGGATGATGCTGATTCATGGGATGTATTCCAAAGAAGAGCATTCAGTATGGGTGTGGAACAACGACCAGAGTTAGTTGCTATAGGCAAGAGTATAGTTAAGAAGTGCGCGGGTGTGCCACTGGCCGTCAAGACCATGGGGAGCTTGATGAGTACAAAATACGAAGAAGATCAGTGGTCTACTATCTTGGAAAGTGATGTTTGGGGAAACATTTTTGATGAAAAAGGAATCAAGCATGTGCTCAAGCTAAGCTATGATCACTTGCCTCCGTACATGAAGCAATGCTTCGCATTCTGTGCTTTGTTCCCAAAAGATCATTTATTCCATAAGGACTTGTTAGTACAATTATGGATGGCAAATGGTTTCGTACCTCTTGAGGGAAGTGTGAACTTGGACGACAAGGGTAGTCAGATTTTCGACGAGCTGACTTGGAGATCATTCTTTCAGGATACTCATCAGATAATTGTCAATGAAGTAGAATCCTTTTACATGTTGTTGAGTTCGGGCTATGATTACCGTCGTAAGGTTACGACTTGTAAGATGCATGATCTTATGCATGATCTTGCAGCATCAATAATGGACAAAGAATGTCATATAGTGAGTCAGCCAGCTTCTATGAGCATTCCTCCAGAAGTTCATCATTTATCTATTACTCCTCTCTCAAGATTGAAAATCAAAAAAGGATATTTCTCTATACGTACAGTGCTTTTACAAGAGCGGCATTACATGGCGAAATGTCATCATGATGTCCTGAAATCAGCCCACACCAGAGTGCTGCAGACTAAATTGGCTAAACCTTTTCCAGCAGGAATACCATATATGATGCACTTGAGATACCTTGATCTCTCTTCAAGTGAGATTCAATCACTACCTAAAAGCATCACAACTCTGTATCATCTACAAACTCTGAAACTCAGTGGTTGCAGAAATCTTCGCCAATTTCCAGAGGGCATGAGACACATGAGTAGTTTAAGGCATTTATTCCTTACTGGATGTTGCAGACTAAAACGCATGCCAACGGGCATTGGACAACTAACCTCCCTGCAGACACTTACTGATTTCATTGTTGATACTGCTGCTGGTCGTGGTATCGAAGAGTTAAAATGCTTGAAACTTGTTGGTCAACTACACTTGTATAACCTACGGAAAGTTAATGATGGAGTATATGCCAAAGAAGCTGACCTAATTTCCAAGAGAAAAATTAACTCTCTAAGGCTATGCTGGGGGCCTCAAAAAATTGTCGGCAAGACAGATGCAGAGGAAATCGCAGAAAGGGGGTTTTTATTGGATCCTGTATCAGATAACGTACTAGAGGTGTTGGAGGCTCTTGCACCACATGGTGGGCTAGAAGTCCTGGCAGTGTCAGATTACCCAGGCATTGAGTTTTCACTATGGATGAAGGACCCAAGAAAGCTGCAAAATCTAACGAAGCTGTACTTAACTGATTGCAAGCATTGCGTGGAGCTCCCTCCGGTTTGGCAGCTACCCTCTCTTGAGTTCCTACTTCTACACGACTTGGATAGCTTGACACATGTCTGCAACAGCACTGGCGCCTATGAAGAAGGGAACAATCATCTCCAAGTATTTCCAGGTTTGAAGATCCTTAAACTTTTGGGCATGCCAAACTTGGAGCACTGGGATGGGAATAATGCAAATCAGGGGCGATCACTAACATTCCCAGAACTTGTTGAGATGAAAATAATTAGCTGCCCCAAGCTAGAAAAGATGCCCGTCGTTCCACAGCTTAGGAAATTGGAGATGAGAGGACAGAACAAAATTGCATTGACCTCAATTAGCTGTCTTCACACGCTTACAGAATTGAAGATCTCCAAAAGCACTAGCAGTCCACTAGGCCATGTGATTTTTTATAAAGGCTTGGATTCTCTTCATACCTTAGAACTTGAACGTTTCAATAGCCCAATGAGGACAGTGGAAGAGGAAAACGAACACCAATACACGGATCATAAACCCGTAATGGTAGAGTGTGAGGAAAATGACCACAAAAACAAGTCAGTGCGTACCTTAAACATTTCCTATTGTGATTCTTTCTTCACGTCAGAAACATCAGTAAAGGGGCTCAGATTCTGGCGGTCATTTGTCTTTCTTGAGAACTTGATAATTTCCTGTTGCGGCAATCTTGTTCATTGGCCTGTGGAGGAATTTCAAGGCCTGAATTGCTTAAAATGTCTAAGTATTAGATCCTGCGGCAACCTAACTGGCTGTTCCCCAGGGACATCTTATGCATCATCAGAGCAGGGCCTCCTTCCTCAGCTGGAAAAACTGCAGATCAGCTTCTGTGATAGTTTACAGGAAATCCCCGTGTGCTCAGCTTCTCTAAAATCGATTGATTTAAGATACTGTCCAAACCTTAGTTGTCTGCCAGAAAGGCTTGGTGCCCTCACTGCGCTTGAGGTGCTTTCTCTCCTAGGTTGTGAGGGATTAACGTGTCTGATGTCTAGCCTTGGAAATCTTGTACAGTTGAAGTCTCTCACCATCGACTGCTGCCCGAAACTTTCAGCCTTGCCTGATGGGATGGAGTGCCTGACAGCTCTTTGGCATCTACATATTGTCGATTGCCCTCGAATCAAGTCACTACCCCATGGACTCCTGCGTCTCCGCAACCTCTTACATCTAATGCTCGACAAGTGCTCGCAGAAGCGTTGGAGACGAGAGGAAGAATACCGGGACTTTGTTTCACACATTCGCAACGTGCGCCTACTAGATGTGGGTAACAACAAAGGATGGAGCTGCGAGGGCATCCGTTGCATCCCGGGATTGTAAGGTACATTCCACTACTTGCTTACATCAACTCTCTTCTTTTTCATCCAATACCTTCAATCTATAATTTACAACCTTTCAATTTCCTCTGTATCTTTGTTTTTAGACTGTATGTTGACTGGCTTGGTTTGGATGTTGCCTTTCCCTTGTTTCTTCTGTATTTGTAACAGGCAACACAACTTATGGAGATTGGAGCATCTGTGTGCCTGTTAAAGTTGAACTGCTATTGTGTTCTCTTACAGAGTTAAACTGCTGTATGGTGGTGGTCTGGCATCTGTCTGATCATATTGCACTTCGTGACTTCTGTGCTGATCAACCTTCTTTCTTCTGAATGTTGGGCTATTCTTGTGCCCCATACCATGTATGCCTCGAGTGTCTATCTACCCAGCCCTGTGCACCATTGATCACGTCTTCGGCAATGTTACTAGGTAACCTACCCATTCATCTGCTGCAATCTTTCCACACTTTTAGTCGGTAATTCATTTGGTCCAAGAGATAGTTATTTGCAGAGAGATTCTTGTATGATTGTCACATTATTTTGTTTGATATTACTAGTAACACTTGTGGATTTGTACCGACAGAGGCAAGGAAGATTAATTTGATTTATGTGCTCAATTACTGCTTTCTGCAACTCTCATCGCTGCCAACTATGAAGCACATATGGATAACGGTACGTGCAGACAAAACATTTCACGTAAATCTTCGATCTGAAAGAACAGCCACGTAGGGCCTCTGCTGTGGCAACTTGGGCACACATTGTCTAATGTAGCTATGAACTTACGATGAATTGACGATAATCTGAAATATTGTTGGAGCTGAAGGCAAATTTACTATTACAATTACATGTTCCATAAAATTTGGCCTACTGCTGTGGCAGGGTGGCGACCAAGCAGAGCTACGCTAGCTTCTGCTTACATTTATTTACCAGTTCTTGCTTGTTTTCTCTTCAGGAAAATGACCGGTCGAATGTTAACTCCTATACTTTGCTTGTTCAGGACTTGGTCGTTAAATGGCTGGAAACTTTGAGAAGTCTCGCTCCCTCATCTATATTTCCATTTGCACTATTTACAAGGATCGGTCCTCTGCTGTGCATTTCAATCGGCAAAAGTCTATACATGCCTCTGCTGGACCGTTGATTTTCTATCTAACGGTCACGCTTGGAATATGCAGCCCGTCGCAGGAACTGCAAGGACGAGGATACCTGTCTGGTTTGCAGCAGGCGGCCATCTTCACTTCTTCGGCGACATGGTGTGCTGTTATTATTATTGTGCTGCCTGTGACGGCTTCTCGTTGGTAAATTGCTGTGCAGCAGGCAGAGTTGAGAGAGATTGCTTGTCGCCGGTGCAGCTGAGCACTTCCGTTTCTCTTCTCCAGTTCTTGTTACTTTCTCGGAGCTACAGACTTGCAGCTGCGATGTATACAGCTCCTTATCAAGTTTGTCATCCTTACTCTGGTCAAGATGCCGGTGTTGGAGATGCAGTTGTGAGCGTGCCAACACTTAATCTTGCGCTGCTAATTTACCGACAAGTGACAGCTACTCCACTCTGGGGTGGATCCAAGTAGTGTTTTGGGGTGTTTGGGACACTGGATCCGATTTTATTTTACTTGAAAGCCCATAGGTGTGCACCCTACAGCTCAAGCCCAGTGACTCTATATGCATGTAGTGACAAATGGAATTGTGGACCAATCTGGCCATGCGATCAATTAATCCCAATTGTAGCCTTCTCCACGTAGCAATTTCGGTTTTAGCCTCTTAGTGTGCCCGAGGACCGCACTAGGAACCTCGTGTGGCCGGGGAGCGCATGAGGTGGCCTTGTGCACCCGGGGACCTCGCCAAGTACACTTGCTGTAGTGTTTATGCACTGTAGCAAATTTTCAGAGAAAACCATTTAAATGGACACTTTGTAGGAATTGTTAAATATGGTAAATGAGCTTGAAAAATAATAAGTTTTTTTGTGGAGCCTCTCGACACAATGTACTTGTGTAATTTTTCTATAATTTTTACTGCTCTGAATTTCTCAAAAATTGCACATACTACTGTAGTAAATACAATTTTTGAGAATAATTCAGAGTGGTAAAAATTATGAAAAAAATTACACAGGCAAGTACATTGTGTTGGGAGGCTTCATGAAAAACTTTATTACTTTTCAAGCTCATTTGACATATTTAAAAATTCCTAGAATGTGTCCATTTAAATGGTTTCTCCTGAAAATATGCTACCGTGCATAAACACTGTAGCAAGTGTACTTCACACGGTTCGTGCACAAGGGAGCCAAAACTAGAATTACTGCATAGAGGGGACTACAATTGGGATTAATTGGCTGTATGGTGCCAAATTGGTCCACAATTCTAATAAATATGATGACTTTCGGTCGATTTCCTTCTAGATCCGCCGCTAGCTCCACTCGCACAAATGTCTGTTTTCTAATAAAGCTGTGCTTCTGCTTTCAGTGGATGCATCAAATTCACAAATGTAACTGCATTTTGCTCCCTGTTATGTTCAGTTACTGTTTCTCAAATTATGTAGTACTCTATGATCAACTGAAAAGAAAATAATGCTGCTACGCTACCAAAAGATGTGATTGGTACACTATCAAAAACCCTTTTTATCATCTATCAGAGCTTCTAAAAGCTGAACCTCTGTCCATCATGCTTGTCCACAATGCAAGCAAGCAACTGCTCCAGATGCCTTGCCCAATGCTACAAGCCATCCAATAGGAAAACACAAGCAACTAGCTCCTGAGAGGAACATGAAGCCTTCAAAGGAAGAAAAGGTAGCTTTTCCAAACCAAGTGATTTTTTTATCATAGTGTATGCACTACAGGGAAATTCTTGACCCAAAATTTCTAAAGTTGCACAGCTGTCTCACTACCAGTGGGTAACTACTGTGGTACCACATTTCCTATTCACGACTAATCACCACAGTTTGGGAGAGTTCCAAGGCAAATGCCTTTTGAAAAGAATGTGTAGATCATGTCCTAATGATGCAGCGTTTTATATCCTAATCCCTGATTCAGTTGCATGGATCCCAAGGTCACATGCTGAGGAAATGACCAAATAAAAGAAATCACTTCAAATCACACGTTAGTACCTCACTGTAGTACATGGCACGTTGGTGCGCCGTTCCTAGTTGTCCTACTGACAGGTAGACAGATTTGCAGTGAAGTGTACAGTAATTTACTGACAGAACATATTCCAAGCGAAACCGAATAAGCAGGATTTTTTACTGTTGTTAGTGTTAGAAATAGACCGAATGAGGTCTATTTTTTTAATTCTAAAATATGCAAGGTTTAGTACTATATTACTAAAATAAGGTAGAGAAGATCAATTTATAAAGTGGAGTCTATGTTACTCCTTGAATTATGGATGGGATGATATGAGGAAGATTTTAGCTAATCACGCACGCGTATTCGCGTGACTTGTGACTTGCAACCATACTGTGATGTGGCGCAACTTAGCAGATCAAGTTCATTTTTATTTTTACTGAATCATGCATTTCTTTCTGTTTGAATGAGATTTAAATGTTTGAATTGGGGCTTTCTTGGGTTTGATGACAGATAATTACCAGTGGGTAAATGGCTGGTTAAATATGTCATTTACCAGTGGGTAAATGACTGCTTTAATTATATCAGGTATCAGTGTGTGTGTGTGTATATGAGCAATGCTTCTATGCTTTTCTCTCTAACAAGAGTAACACTAATATCAAAGCAAATGAAGAGATAAGTAACATCTATCTACTATTTGTTATGTTTTAAAAATTGTGCAAATCACTATTGAAGAAAGCATTGAAGTGTGTGTGTGTGTATATGCCTGGAGACGTCCAGAGCATATAGCCAAAAATCTCTCTGCCTCCATTCTCTTCCTCCTTATGCTGTTGTGCTACGCCGTCTGAACCTCGTCGGCACTTCTTTCTGGCGTGCACCGTGAAGAAAGGGGAGTGGTATCTCCGAGTTGTTGCTGTCATGAAGACCTACATGGGGTGGCAATAAAGTTTCTGGGCAGTGTATCTCTGCGCGACCGCTCACTACACTGCGCCATCTATGTCCTGTACTGCATCAAGCCTGCACTGCATCGAGTTGCGCTGCTTTATGTTCTTCATCAAACTCAACAGTAAGTCGTTCACGCGTTCGATCAACTTTGATACTGTAATTTCTTTGTTTTCTTTTTCTGAAGTACAATGAGTAGCTTGCTGTTAGTTATGTATTTTGTATCTCTAGCTTATTGTATTTATCTTTTAGTAAAATTTAAAATTAAAATATTAGCTATATTTCCAACAGATGGTACACAGACACAACACAAGGCAAAAACTAAAAAGTGTAGGCATATCATTATGCAAGTTTGTTTGGCTTTGACTCCAAGCCTGAAGCTACACATAGACAGCCCTGACACTGTGACACACAGCCAGAGATGGACTGTTCAGACTGATCAAACCTACAGGAGCCTTGCAAACAATATGCTACAGCCTACAGGATCCTGTGTTTGCTCAGTCAAACACATGGGAGGACTCGTACCTGTTGCAAGCTTGTCCCCGATGTGTCTCCCTCCAATCCTTCATTTTTTTCCACCTAGTAGTGTGTTCTTTTGACATTTACTCTACAGTACAGCAGCAGTAACAACTAACAAGTAGTAATGAAGTTGCATGATTGGGAGATGACTGATCAGTAGTGCGGTGACTCCTGACAAGAATACTTGATAAACTTGGTATAGTTTTTATCCTCTCTTTTCTTTAGATCTTTTATATCACAATTTGGTACAGTGATGGTACCACTACTGTTTTTCTTTTGAAGTACAACTGTACAAAAAAGATAGCGTTGAAGCGGGACCGTATCCTATGTATCATACGTTTTTAGTACTTTATTGTTCTCGTCAATACGTGATCATGTCTAACGCATCATAAAGGAAGCACATGATGTTTCAGTAGTAAGGTTTCTTCTGAAAGGTCACGAGTTCAATTGTTAGCGACCTAAGTTGCGCTCACATAGAACAACTATTTGTGAGTGTTCATACGTTGCAACGGATCTTAAATAAATATAATATAAATCTAGATACAGAACATTAATAATATGTATAAGGTAATTACTCTTACATATGAAAGTTACATGCATAATTTGCATCCGATAAATAAGCCACATGCACAAATAATCTAATTGTCTACAGAACATCCTTCAAGTATACATATATTTATCCATAAAGGATTCCACTAAGTCAAGAGGTGGAGAGGTACATGGCAAACTCACCATCATAAGGAAGTATTTCTTTTATAACAGTGAAGATACGCATGGAATAACATATCTACAGTGCTGTGTTTATATTATGTATTAATCTTCACATGGTGGATTAGATATTAATTCCATTCAATGTAGTAGTAGTTTCTTTATGGAAATTCACTTCTGTGATCTATCAAAGCATAGAAAACAGCATGCACATGCTATCCAATGCAATTGGGATGATAAGATAAAGGTTGGTTAGTTGAGCGTAGCTTGGTCTATCTAGATCAGTTGAAATTTTGGCCCTATTAGGGTTTAGGAATAGCATCACCCACTTTTTATAGTTGGGATCCACTAACTTGCAAAACACAACCCAACTCTGCACGGGAGATGCAATCTAACTCTTGATCTTTTTTTGTTAGTAGCAATCAGATTGTTAGGTGAGCAAGGGCAGTTGATTAGCTAAACTTGGCAGTACGGTGCAAACATGTTTAAGAGAAGTTTCTTATCAAAAAAATGAGTTTTTTTAGGCCGTGCTCACTTTTGCGTTTGCAACGGCTTTTTGTGTTTGCGGGCGGGTTTTTTCACTATTGCTTTTTTTTCTGTTTTTTCTGTATTCCTTTGCATTGTCCGTGATGGGCTAACATGTTTTATTATTTTTATTTTTTAAAAATTTAATTATGTCAAATAAGTCAACTCAGCTACAGTAAAAAAATAAGTCAACTACAGTAAAAAAAGCCATAAACCACCGCTATTCTGAACACCCCCTTAAGGGTATCTTTCAAAAGAGATAGAGGAGGAGAATACATTGTAAGAGGGCTATACTTTTGTGTCGAATCTCAGATTTGCACTCTGGAATTTTTTGTGATTCTACTGCACTATTCTTTGGATCAGTAGACAGCGTATACAGATACATTGTTGAACATTAAACATATATTTTGAAAAAGCAAAATTAATACAATAGTAGTGGGTAATACATAAATAGACCTAACGGTACTTGACTTATCACAGGTCGATCAGGCTAAAACCTTTAAAGAGCAACAGCGAAAACGAAAACATCATACATGTAGGACCCTTAAGATATGCCCACAAACAATCGTCTAAGGCTCACGACCTAGTTTTTTTGTATCTTCATCTTTCAGTCTTGTCAACGCCTTTAGACGGTCGCAGGGCTTTTCTTTTTCCTTCTTACTTACTGAATAATAGTAATTGAGCAATAGTGAGTACGAAGGTACTCAGCAAACCACCATACAAAATGCAATTATAATAGATGCAAGGCTGAGAATGGAAGATGTGAGGTTCTTTTATTTGCAAAAAACCACAATGGAATTACAATAAGTAGAAAGTCTAAGGCTTAGCATTTTAACTAAACCATGTTTTAAAGAGTGTAAGAGTATGCAATAATAATTGAAGCGAAGATTCTATCCACTTTCTACAGAACATAGTTCCATCCACCATATGCTATTTTTTTATTACTATGGTTTTATCCACCCATTTTAATCACTGAGTTCTATCCATCCAAGGAAAATCAAATTCAGGGTTCTATCCACCCGTCATGTTTTTCAACCTAACCATAAAGATTCTTTTTATAAAATAGACACTAACTCAAGTAAGTTTCCACACCCACCTTTGATCGTAGGCACAACTATTTGAATAGTTTTCACTCTGTAGAGGTCGCATACTTAACCCACAAAGGATGCTCAACTTATTCGCATGCTACCCTTGGTGTGAGGCTCAGAAGATTATCACAAGGCCTTTACAATATGGGGCGATGGCGACCACAAAAATGGAACCAAGAGGGAGTAAGGGAGCCAAGGGAGGTGACGTCGTGGCTCAGATGGCGCCAAGGTGTGCCGGCAATGGTGCATGGCAGCCGGAGCAAGGGAGGAGAAGGGTGGCGATGACTGGGAGGGAGAGGGGCACGAAGGAGGGCATGATCATAAGGGGGTGGAGGAGAGCCAGCAATGAGAGCTAGGGTAGCGTGGCAAGCTTCATAGTGCCTGGGACCTGGGGCAAGGGAGAGCCTAAATTAAAGGTTGGGGAAGGAAGAGGGAAGTGTGGAGATGCTCCAGTGCAAAGGAATCAGAGAGAGGCTCATCGAAGAGGGGAGGATGGTGGCGGCGATGGTTTTCGGCTAGGCACGGGGAGGACGATGGCATGGTGGCTCTTGTAGATGCAATGTACAATTGAGTGAGGGATTTTGCATATAGGGGTGTGTAACAAGAGATGTACAATTGAGTGATGGATTTCGCATATAGGGGTGTATAACAAGAGATGGCGTAGGCGGTTTTTGAAAGGAATAACCTATTCTTCAGGGACACGTGGCAGTGTTCACAGCCAACACGGCGGCGATGAGCTTGCTTCGAGCTCAGGGAGAGAAGATGGTGGGGGGATGAGGGAGGGCTCAGTAGCTTAAATAGCCGAGAGGGAGGAGAGGTGACGAACGGTGCTGTGACCAAGGGAGGCATGGGTGACGTGGACGGCATGGGTGTATGCGTAGGCGTGAGCGACGAGGTGGGCGCAGGTCGCATGCATGACATGGGTGTGCGCGATGAGGCGTCACGGATCAGGGCGCATGTGGGTGCACAGTGGGAGCGGTGTGGTGATCCAATAGGTCGCGGCGTGGGGCATGTGTGCAGTCGTGCCCATGGCACGGTGCAGTGCGATGGACGTAGCTAGCGCATGAGATGCATGGGGTACGGCCAAGAGAGAAAGAAGGTGGCCAGTTCGAGCACACAACCGATTAGAGAGAAAAGGGAAGAGAGAGAATGGGTTGGGTAGTTGGGCTGGGAAAAGTGGGCCAACCCAAATGAGATTTTTTATTTTAATTTGAATTTTGGTTTGGTTTTGAATTTAAATTGTTGCCCTATAAAACCAACTCCAATTTTTTAACAGCTCAAATTCAATTTTGTTTAAATTCTTGGCTCAATTATTCAAATACAAATTTTAATATTCTTTTGCTTTTGCTTTTTCTTTTTAGATTTTAAATTCAATCAAGCTCAGCTATTCAATTCAAATTTTCATTTGATTTGTTTTCCAATTACATGGCTCTTAGTCCTAGGTTTTATTTTTATCTTTATTTACCTATGTGATTAATCACAAAATTCAATCAAATTTCTCAAACGAAAATCTAGAAAAATTCAAGTAACACCAAAATGCATCAAAAAGTTTTTAAAATTATCATAATTTCAAACATTCAGATTTTGGGATGTTACATTTTGGGTTTTAGCAAGAAGCCAAGAACTATGAATAAAATTTGCTATCCAACAATGGATCAGTGCTTTGCATGACAGGACCTGCTACCAAAATGTAGAATTTCATTTATCAACATCCATGTGTTTATTATCTAAAGCTTGTGATTAATTGCAGGAGAAGCTGAATTATGATGGCCTTATCTTATGACTCCTTGGTGTGTTTTGTTTTGATATGAAGTGGTGATATGAAGTGGCCTTACCAACCCTAACCACTAGCAATGACTTGACAAGATGACGTCTGAATCATTGGAGCTTCTTGAAAGGGAGAACATTGAGGAGGAAAGATTCTCTACCCTTGTGTCCTTTACTCGTCTCGTGTCATGCGAAGTGTCCTTCGTATGATACACTGCATTCAAACTTATCAAATGACGTGTTGTTGTTGTTGGCTTGTTTCTAACTGCTAACCAGTGCTAAAGTAATTTGGATTGCTGTAAAATTAAAAAACTGAAGATTGTTTGTTCTTCTGTCAATGGGGCCTGTTTGTCAGACTTCCAGGAGTAATTTTGCAGCATGAGTTTCTCATACGTGGACACTGACCTTTTTTCCTTTATGTAAGGAGGAAGAACTCTGCAAAGTGCAGTAGGATTTTGTACGGAACGTAAGGGTAAAAAAAGCTTCTTACTGTAGTAAGGTTTATTTTATCTCATTGGCAGTACTTTACTGAAGTTTGGATCTATTTGCAGTTTCTTCAGTGTATTCTGCAGTAAAGGGGCCGTTCAATCCGAAGCCAAAGTCGGATTGTACGCATTGGTTTGTCAATTTCGGTTTTTTCTGGTTTTTTTATTTTTTATGTATATTATTTGTGAAGATATAATAGTATTTTTTTATTTTTCTTTAATTAAATAATTTTAAAAAATTAACAGTTATTATTATATAATTTCAGCAAAAGAAAATAAAAAGACAAAAATTGCTAGATTGAACGGTGCCAAATTTATCGACCATCTACTATCATTTATCAATGGAGTACAGAAAACTAGATACGTTATCTTGAAAGCTTCTCCGGATTTTCTATGGCATGTCAGTAAGGTAGACTTGGAACCATACATACGAATTCTTTGATCATTATTTTGAACAATTGACCTGGTTCTTTCTAAAACTATCAACCAAAAAAATCAAGCTCGTCCCATGGTGAAGTCCCATGGTGAAAGCCATTATAAGCAGCTAACATGAAACAAGTACTGAGCCAAATACATGGCTTCAACCGTGAAGCTGACTACTAGCAGTAAAGGGTAAGGCAGTTTATATTCGTTCAAAATTTCAATTTGTGATGAAACAAAACTAAAGCTGATAATGTTTAGTCTCAATACCATATTATATTCATTATCCAACATTGCAATTACAAAATAGTACCTTTTCATATTCATTTTTTGAACATAAAACAAAATGCACATCAAAAGACAGTACTAGCTTTTTTTAGCCAACCCCCTGCAAATCCGTTACACTGTCAGTCTATCACTGCTGTCAGCAGCCAAAGCTAACAACAAAAACAACTCCGTAAAAATAGAACCACCAACACTTAAATCCAGCACACAACACAGCAAATGCTGCCCCAGAGAATTACCAAAAGCTGGCAAATCTTTCCCCCACAAACAATCCGGCCGCCACCTCTCCTCCATACGCGCTCTCGCTTCGTTTTCCAACGAGTGGTGGGGGCTGCTTGATCCCACCACCTTGTGCCTGGATTTTCTAAATCCAGGGCCCTCCACACCACCAAACTGTCTTCTTACCTGGGCTAGCCAAGCAGTTGCAGTGCTATTCTAATGCCATATTGCCCACATGCTTTGTCTCTCTCTCTCTACCAAATTCCCAACACACCACCTTGCGTTTGCAGAACTGTTCCTTGATGCACTTGCTCCTTTGATCATTTCGCTCGTGTTATCTTGGAAAGATCCCTTTTGATGCTTTCCAGTGAGTTGTGCAGTACTTTCGGTGAACAGCTTGCTTGTGCCATTCTTGAGTGGAATAAAGCTAGTACATGTGGCTTTAGATGGGAGGATTCTCTTCTTTCACAACCATGTGTTGCATGCAGCTTTGAGCTTTTGGACTTCAGTAATTACTGCTGCCTTAACTTTCGGCATCAAGATCCAAGAATGATCAGGAGCAAAAGTCTTGAGCTGCAATCATTAAGAGCTGCATTGTAGAGATTCTCTTCTTGGCTCACTTCTTCCTCGTAGCTGTTCTTGCTCTGGCATTGGCTCGAGATCAAGAACACCGTGTTTCTCAAGGGAACAAAAAAGATCAAGGATAAGATCAAGAAGCAGCAGATTCTCCTCAAGGTACCAAAGTAAATTTTTTGTTGTGTTCCTTTTGAATTTTTTGTCTATGGGTTGATTTTATCCTTTGTTCTGCAGAAGGTGTATGCAGGAGGAGATAGAGGAGCTCTAGATGCAGCAATCTTAAGGTCCTGGAGAGTTCGTTACTGTTCTTGTTAGAATCAGCTGTTAACATTCCATTGGAAGTACACCATTGCTGTCTTTCAGCCGTTCAGAAGGCTAATCATTGCAAACTGTTGGAATTGATTCCTTCTGTTGTGATCATTCTTTTCTTGCTATGAGTTGTTTTAGATTCCATTTCACAGGCATGCTGATAGTTGGTACATTTTCAGTTCCCGTGTGGGGAAAGCAGATGAAGCTGTGCACAGGCAGGTTCAGAGGATTCTTCTCTGATCACCTTCTCTGAAGAAGAACAGCTCTTGTTTTCTTTGCATGGAGGAGGCAGCCATGGGGGGTCATGTGATGCTGCCACTGGAGAACTTGAGCTTGGAACTGCCCAATGGGGGAATATTACTTGGTCATGACAAGGACATTCCAACTCTGCAAGGTTGAAGCAACATTAATTTTCTGTGGATTCAGTTCATGTGATTGTGCTTTGCATAAAAACCCTGATGGAATGATCTCAATCGATTGTTGTTGCAGAGGAGATTTCAGCTCTGAGATCAACGCAAAGACATCTTGACCAGACAAGGCGAAAGGCACTTGACAAGCTCATAGACCTGAAAGGTACAGTCTTTGATCCAAAATAGCAGGAAGTGAGCTAGCATTACTTCTAGAATGTCCAAGGAGCTGAGTATGGCCAACATGCAGGAAGTGTCAGGGTGTTCTGCCGGGTCCGACCATTGATTTCAACCAACAACTTCAAGACCAAATCACTAGTTACTGTCGAACAAGAGAAAATCACAGTTCGATCAGTGGGAATCAAGAAAGAGTTCAGTGTTGATAGGGTGTTTGATCAGGAGTCAACGCAAGGTAACCTTGCTCCTACTCTCTTGTCACTGCTCTTGTTTTTTCGACAGTCACGATCTTCTTCTTATATTGTAATTCATTTCAATCTTGTTCATGGTGCAGAGAATGTTTTCCAAGAAGTGAAGCCAATCCTGAGATCTGCACTCGATGGGCACAATGTCTGCATTCTCGCTTATGGCCAGACTGGAACAGGAAAGACCTATACAATGGTTGGTTGGTGGCTTTACTGATCATGTTTGAGCTAATTTCATGACTAGATCTGTATTTCATTCTTCCTTTCCTTGGAAACTGCTTGCAGGAAGGAACTAATGGTAAGCTCGGTATTGTGCCTCGAGCGATTCAAGAGCTGTTTTCACATGCTTCTCAAGATAGTTCATCCACGTATTCTTTCTCCATAAGCATGCTTGAAGTCTACATGGGGAGTCTCAGGGACTTGTTGGCACCAAGGCAGCTTCTATTCAGGCCCACAGAATGCAATACAGCTTCGTAAGACCACCAATTTATTCACCTGTAAATTATTAATAAATACCATAAATTCTCAAACTGGAAATGCACATATTTTGTTTGTATTTTTTCAGTAATCTCAGCATACTAGCGACTAAAAGTGGTGCTGTAGAAGTCGAGGGGCTCACCGATGTTGCAATAACAGACCTCAAGAAAGCCAACCAGTGGTACTGCAGAGGACGGCGAGCCCGCTCAACATCTTGGACAAACGTCAATGATGTCTCGAGCCGATCACACTGGTGGGTTGATGAGCTGTTCCAATCACAAATTCTCAGTTGCTGCACTATGGTAACTTGAACAGTACCCAATTTTATGTGCCTTAGCCCTGTTTGTGTGTAGCTTGACAAGAATTACCATAAGGAGATGTGGAGGAGTCACTGAAGAAGTCAGCAAGCTTTGGCTCATTGATCTTGGTGGCAGTGAGCGGTTGCTGAAGACTGGTGCATCTGGGTTGACAATGGACGAGGGTAAGGCCATCAACCTCTCTTTATCAGCACTTGGCGACGTCATTGCTGCACTTAGGCAAAAGAGAAGTCATGTTCCATACAGGTAAACAGATTTAAGTCTTCAGTTGCCTTTCAGAAAAATTCTAATTTTTCAATACATTTATGGTTACTCGTAAGTACTTTTTTCTTACATTGTTTTTCCAACTTCTGCAGAAACAGCAAGCTTACCCAGATTCTCAGTGATTCTCTTGGTACGGAGCATTTTTCAGATCAGTTTGATGCATCAAGAGTAAAAAAAATGAGCTAACATTATATATTTCTGTTGAATTTCTAAATAACAGGTGATGGCTCAAAAGTACTAATGGTGGTGCACATCAGCCCTTCTGAGGACGATGTTGGTGAGACAGTCTGTTCGCTAAGCTTTGCAAAAAGAGCCAGGTCGATCAAATCCAGCAGAGGCCTTTCAGAAGTATGGGATGGATTGAGCAATTGTGATCACCTTGAATTTTTTTCCTAATACGTAAAGATTCACCTTTTCTTCATGTAGGATTTAAAGAAGCTGAAGCAGACGCAGCTTGCAGAGCTTGACAAGGAAATATGTGATGCCGAACAAGAGCTCAAGGATCTTAATGAACAAATAAGGAGAGCTGAGATCTCGCTTGAAGAGAGGAAGAGGCTTTCTTCATCTCTCTGTCAGGCTCTCAGCGACGAGAAGGGGTCACCGAGAAGCACTCTGGTGGTAGGCCAAATTGATACTGCAGAGAGCCCTCAGGCAACCGAGAAGGAAAAGAGCAGGGCATCTCATGGCTCAGTTCCTCACTTTATGTCCCCAACAGTCTGCAGCCGGCAACGACATAGCGTGGCAAGCCATTCTGTTAGTAAACCAAGGCTGACAAAGTCCGTAAACAGGTATCCAGCTGAACTCAGTGGGAGCCAGTCGTTCAGCTACTCCAGCTGCAAGAATGCAGCCAAGGCTAGGTCAGTGGAATTCTCATCCAACGTGCCTAAGTTGAAGTGCTTGCCGGTCAAATCTGATCAGATCAACATCAGCAGCAACAGCATTGATTCGACAGCAGCATCAGCACCATTGCATAGGGAAAGCTTCAGTTCCCGACCAGTTCAGAGAGCTCCACTACATCAGCACAAGAGAAGGATGTCTAGCCTAACCTAACTTACATAAATATTGATTGAACAGTTCTGATTTTGACTTCTTGTTTTGGTGGTGAAATGTTTCTGAAAGTTGATTGCGGCTTTCTCAGTGCTTCTGAAAGCTCTTTGATGGTTTGTTTGTTAGCTCCATAGTTCTGTAACTATTGGAGGCCCTTCCTTTGCTGTTTTTGGTTTGGATTGGAAGGGCAAAAGGGTGTGAGGGATATGGTAAGTGGAATTGTAATTGAATATAACTAATGCTTTTGATTGCTCTGCAGATTTGTAATTTTGGAAAAGGAAAAGCTTACACCATCATTGATACAACATTCTGGCATTTCTTTTGTGATTGTTTTTTACCAAAAAAAAAAAAAACACTCCAACCCAAATCTTGCGTCCACGCTGTTTAAATTTAACCATGTTTAAATCTTGGTACTTGTAACATGGAAGGCCTACTGTTAGCATGCACGGGAGATCATGCCTGAAAATTGTTTATCAGGATATTGTGACATCATATCGTGTATGCTCATTATGTAATTTCAAGTTTCTGAAAGACCGAACCAAGGAGTTGAGAACCTCTACAAGCAGATGAAATGAGGTAGGAGCTAAAATATGCAGTAAGAAGTTTGAGTTTCAGAAATGTGGGAACCTCTACAAGCAGATGAAGGTAGGAGCTAAAGTATGCAGTAAGAAGTTGAGTTTCAGAAATGTGGTAACCAAAATGACCTTTAATTTGAAGCCTCCAAGCCAAAGCCCAAGAGCCATCCTGACCCTGAACATTGTTTCAGGCTCAATCTGTTAACAGACAAAGACACCCGCCGTTAGCAAAATGTAAAATCAATTAATCGAAGTTTATGTTTGAGTTTCAGAATCCAGAGTTCCGGACAATAAATGAAACTTAAATTTCACATTACTAAAGCAAAGGCAAATAACCCAATAGATCACTTTCATTAGCATGATTTTGCACCCTCGTATCACTTAGAGAAGAGATAGAATTTTTTTAGATGAGATTCTATCGTCCTGATATTCCGGTCATGTTTCTTGCTCTTACTGCATCATGCAAGATTCTATTAGAAACTTTGAGCATAGATAGGATTGTTTCAAGGTACATGCTTTTGCAAGATTGTATGAGTTGTCATGGTAACTGAATATGCTACTGATGCCAAAACTGATAATACAGGGAAAATTCTGAACTCGTTAGAAGCCATTCTGAATCTTGGGCGTAATCCCATGCATTTGTGTAATAGTGGTTGTTCTCAGGTATGCAGTATGCTTGCCTGTTTATATTCTCACTTAATCTGGGAAAGTTAAGAATATGACATCACTAAAAATTTATTAAAGCACCTTTTTTTCTTCCCACACTAGACAAGTTACATGCAATGGGGCATGTAACTACAACATCTCAAATATAATCTAGCTGTAAAAGTACACAATCTATTTAACCACGATTTAGAAACTACTGTAATTCCTAAGTTGCTACTAGAAAAATGGTATAAGTAACACTCCAGAAGTAGTACACCCTACCCTGATGTAACTATCAATATCATACTGAGAGCATCATTGCAGTGAAACTATGAGAGGCGATATGTTCACCCTAAACAGAATCAGTTCATAAACTTGTTTGACATGTTGATTGCCACGATTGTCTGACTGCTCATCCTCCAAGCGTACCTCATTGGACCTTCTAACCAGCATGCTAGAAATATGGACAAACATGTCTGTTGGCACTTGGCATACAGAGAGGCTAACTGGGAGAGATCACACAAGCAAAGCAACCTGCTATAAGTCTATAACTTGACAATGATGCTTGATCCAATGAAAAAAATCATCATGATCTAAAGAAAAACACGCCCAACATGCTCGATCCGAAGAAATAGGCATTCGATGTAGCTACAGCCTACAGCTTGTCCATGTTAATTGCAGCATAAGGACCGCAGCCTGTCCCTACTTGCTTGTGTGATCCAACCAATTCCTCACATGCTGGCATGACAAGATGTTTGTTCTAGCCTTTGCATAGGAGAAAGACAGTTACCTGCGAATTCTGTATGTGTTTTGACTGTTTGTTCATCTGCTCCAGCAGCTTCATCATATATCAGGTTAGCTCTTCAGTAAAAAGCCAGAATGCCAAATAGCCTTGACCATAGGGTCATTGACAGACTGGAGCACGGAAAACATTGGAAGGCGGAATGCGGGAATCTAACTGAAACATACCACTAGTGGATGAATTCAGAATTTAGATGACTTGAGCAGCAAATTGAACCTACGCAGATCAGCAGTGAAATGAAGCATCAGTCTCAAGTGCCAGGTGCTCCTGCAGCCTGCAGGCGTTCTTACGGTTGAATGAAACACACCAACAGCAACAAAACGCAACTCTGGAACAGTAGAACAGTAAACCCAACAACTTTCAAGCTGCAATCTTTCGCTTTCCTCTCCCAGGAATCGAACTAAACCACTAACTTCCATAGAGAGAACCTTAAACATGACAACAAAAAGGAAGAATCGCGTGGTTAACGAACGTGTGATCCAGACCGTTTCCCCGATCCAAATCAAATTACCTCAAGTAGCTCCCTCCAAAGAAGAATCACGAAAAATATCCGCAAAAAATCACCGAATCAGTCGGCCTCACGCCCCGCCCTGTGGTCCCCTCCGGCGATCGCCGCCGGCGATGGGAGCGACGCCAAGCGCGGGGAGTTGGGGTTTCGGGTCCTACGAGGAGGCACCCCTCACGTGGGCCCCACGTGAACCCACCGCCCAAATAACCCACTGACCTGTGGTCCTCTCCGGCGATCGCCGCCGGCGATGGGAGCGACGCCAAGCGCGGGGAGTTGGGTTTCGGGTCCTACGAGGAGGCACCCCTTCACGTGGAACCCACCGCCCAAATAACCCACTGACCTGTGGCCTCCCGCCATCCGCAGATAAAATCCCCAATTTCCCCCGCAAAACCCTCTCGATTCCAGCCGTCCTCTGATCCATTCTCCTTTTGAGTCATTTGAATTTTGAAGGCAACGCATCCGGCTGAAGCTTTCACCAGATCTCGCCATCGCGTCCTCGCCTCCATGCCGTCGTCGCGCCGCCACCTCCACCTTGTCCTCCTCCTCCTCCTCGCCGTCATAGCACTCGGCGCCGTCGCAGGCGAGGAAGCTGCCTGCGACGCGGCGTCCCGGCGGGACGCCGCGGCGCTCCGGCCGGACCGGCTCACGGTGCTCCTGAGCGGCTACTCGGAGCGGCGGCTCCCGCTCCTCCGCGCCATCGCGGGCGCGTACGCCACCCACCCGCTCGTCCTCGCCGTGATCGTGCTCTGGTGCAACCCCTCCACCCCGGACCGCCTCCTCCCGCGCTTCGCGCCGCCCATCACCCTCCACCGCACCGCCTCCGCCTCCCTCAACTCCCGCTTCCTCCCGCATCCCTCCATCCGCACCGCCGCAGTCGCCGTCGCCGACGACGACGTCCTCCCCGACGCCGCCGCGATCTCCTTCGCGTTCGCCGCCTGGCAGAAGGCCCGCCCCGGCTCCCTCGTCGGCTTCTTCCCGAGATCCCACCACCTCGACCTGACCCGCGGGAGGTGGGCGTACACCGCGGCGCAGCCGGGGCGCTACTCCATGGTGCTCACCAAGTTCATGGTCCTCGGCGTGGACCTCCTGCGCAGGTACTCGTGCTCGCCGGAGCTCGCCACGGCGCGCGCCGTGGTGGACCGGAAGCGCAACTGCGAGGACATCCTCATGAACTTCGTCGCCGCCGAGGAGGCCGGCGAGGGGCCGGTGCTGGTGGAGGCCGGTAGCGTCAGGGACTGGGGCGACCCAAGGAACGACGCCAACGCCGGTGCCGGTGAGGAGGCCGACGCGATGAAGACCGTGGGCCTGAGCTCGAGAGGGGGGACGGGGCACTGGGAGAAGAGAGGGGAGTGCATCACGGAGTTCCACCGGCTGCTGGGAAGGATGCCGCTGCGGTACAGCTACGGCAAGGTGGTGGAGGCGGCCGGCGGCGAGCAGGGGCTGTGTAGCAAAGGCGGCCGGCTCGTCCGGTGCGACCAGGAATAGCCTATGCTTCTTGCGGCGTCGGCGTGGCACTGTAAGTCTTCAGCACTCACTGCAAAATCTGATAATTGTAGTATGTAGTAGAACAAACACTGTAACAACTTTCAGACAATGCTAGACTCGATATAATCGATTTCGAAGCTCCGTAATCCGGATTAAGAACAGTACAATTTGCATCGTTACCAATCTTGCTTGCTATTGTCAACTGGAATGACACACATCAAAGATGTTTGATTCAAGTTTTGGTAGACTAGTAAGGTGCCCGTGCGTTGCAACGAAAAACCAAATAAAAGTGATGCATACTATGAAACAGTAGACCCTTTTACGCAGACAGAGCTATGGATTCTGGCACACAATTAGCGTATTCAGACGCAACACAATCTCAACAGGATTAGCCAGCCCACAAAAGCAAAGAGCAACAAGCGAGTCCTTAGGCAAAGACCGACGTGTTCCGATCCTTGCTTTGTTCATTTCGCCCATTTTTCGTGATTCAGAGACGGTCGAATTGGATCGATGCGGGTGATTCGAAAAGAAAATAGGAAGTTGTAGGTTCGCGATGAAATATGCGAGAGATGCTTCTGTTGTCTTTTTTGCCTTTGCTTGGTCATCTTAGCAAACATATTCTTTGTAGAATTTGGCATCCTTCTGTTGTACTCCTTGACCTTTTCCTTGAGTCTATTGTATGTCAATTTCACATCCCGATATTACTTGTGACAATGTCAATGTCAAATTGAAACCAACTGTAACATTGTAATATATCAAATTGAAGGCACGATGAGTGATAGACCCTCCTAGGGAATCTATTTGTGAAACTTGCTGTTAGCGGGATCGATTTCAGTGCCTTCTTTATATCGACCTCTGCTAACTCTAGGTCCGCAAGTTGAATGTAAGCTTGGGCCCTCTGTATAAAGCCTTGACATTTTACTGTCTAGTTCCGAACACTGTTAACAAACAGTAAAGACTCCCAATGTCACCTTGGTTTACTACGTGATACCGAAGGGTCTTTGCAGAATAGACGTTGGTACCTTGGTGCAAAGCTTCTCACTTGCACTGTAGTCTTTCAACTTCACTTGCGAGCGGCATTGTTCAAGTTGCGGTGATCTTGATTGCTTGGATTGCTTCTTCTCATCTTCACTAAATGAAGTATCATACTCAATATACTTTGCGACTGGGATTAAATAGATTTCTCATCGGTCAATCAGCATGAGGAAAATCAATCAAACCTTGATGGCGGCTTAGTGATATTTTCGGTTGTGAAACAAAAGGAAAATGTCGACCTTCTCATAACGCTTAAAAGCTCGCGTATTTGCCCAATTTGAACAATGCATTCCCTCTTCTTTCTTCATACCAGAAACCTCAATCTTCTCGCATTGTTCAAGTCCCATGACTCCTTATCCGTGTATCAAGAAAAATTGCTCTTCTTTAGACTACACTCGTGAAATTGGATCGAAAAGCGCACAAGAATATTACTTAAAGAGAAGTGCACCTTCACAAACGATACAAGTTCAACTTCACAAATAATAGTCTTTGTTAGGTGGAGCTACTGACAAGATCCTGCTCGACTCAAAGAGAAGAATGCATATTCGGGAGGAATTGTTACAAGGGCAACCTCGCCCTTCTTCATGTTTATACACAGACGATCAAGACCATCAATAACCTCCTCTGGAAATAGAGTATAAACCCAAAGGAACATGTCATTCTTACTGTATCAGAGTTAAGCTTAATGCATTTACTTATTAACCAAAACATGCATAGACACATGAAAGAGAAAAGGAACCTTCATCGGTCTTAAATTCAAATGGCTCTTCTTCATATCCTTTCTTCAAAAATAATGTGCCATCTTGAAGTTTTCGATTATTTTGATCATCAATGATAAAAATATAATTTGGTTATTACTCATTACAAGACAAAGTAGTTCATTAGTAAGATAGCAGTGACTTATACGAATACCCAGGAGTTAGAACAATAACTGTCATAGCTTAGAATACCTTTAACAACTGCACCCTCATTGGGACGTTCATATCCTTCACCCTCCTTAAGAACTTTCTTTAGGATTTTCTTATCATCCCTATTTCGTGTGAGTCTTAGTGAAACCAACTCAAGGTCAACAAGAAGAGTGGCATTTGGTGGTACAACACCTTCCTCACCAGCTGCTGGCCTACCCTTCTCACCAAATCCATCTGCCATTGCAAAGCTCACAGACTTGTCATCCTTCTTAGGAAAAGAAAGAGAAGAGCAGTGCAAAAGAAGGTTTGAAATCAAAGAAGCTTACATTGTGGCTTGACTGTAAGAAGCACCTTCTCTGCTTTTTTCATGGTTTTGACAGCTTTGGCGGTCGGGACGTAGTGCCACGACACGATTTTTATTTGTTAGTAGCGGTTCATTGAGCTCAATAACGTGCCATGTCAGATGGACTGTGTTGGGGGATCACCATCTTAATGATAAATTCAACTCCCTCGACTTTGATACAATCAGTACCATCTTGAGCCGAGCCTCATATTTTGCTACAGCAATGCAAAGGGTCAGCTACACAAATAACGACTGAAATTCATATGATAGGAGCTTGTTTTAGCAAAAAAAAAATACCAAATACTTCATCGGGATCCTTTGGGTTCTCCTATTTTCCCCCCTCCTTCAGTATCTTCTTGAATATGCCACCATCTTTGCAAATGTCCTTTCCGCCGCCGAGGATGATGGACGCTACCGTGTCCGGGCCCACATCTCTCGCGCCTCGCGCATTCGCGCGATCAGGCGCCGGCTCCACCTGGCAACAAACACAACCATGATGCATCGACAATGACGGACGAGCGCAACACAGAGCTCGCGGATCCAACCAACCGCACGAGCGGAGTTGGGAGATGGACGATCGAGCGGTAAGGTGCGACGGACCTTGATCCCACGGGAGTCGGCAGGACGCGATTGGCGGCGGCTAAGCGTCGCGTCGCGTGGCGGTGGCGAGCGTCGCTGCGGGAGGCGGCGCGGGCGGTGGGAGAGCGAGTGGCGGGGAGAGCGGGAGGCGGGGTGGTGGGGTGGGGAGAACGGAGGAGCGGAGGGGTGGGGGGGGAGGCGGCGGTGCGCGGGGTGGGAGGGAGGGGAGGCGGCGCACGGGGTGTGAGGGAGGGGCGGCGCGGGGTAGGAGGGTGCGGGGTGGGAGGACGGATCGCGGGCGCACGGGGTGTGAGGGAGGGGCGGCGGGGGGTGGGAGGGTGGGACTGCGAGATAGACAGTTTTGATTTTATCTTATAATCAGATCGAATAGTTAAAAAAAATGAAGGAGGACTCATCAACCACCAACTCTTTCTTTTAAAGTAGTAAAGATACAGATCATTTTGTTGTCTTCTCATACCAAACTCGTCAAGGATTTAGGAGCGGTTACTGTGGTCCGTTGGGCCTGCAAGGACACGACATAAGGGAGAAACAGGCGCCCACAGGCTAAAAATGGCCTTCAATCACCATCCAACGGTTGCTATCTACACTGGCCTTCCCACTCTCGATACAATTTTTCTCCCACTTCACCCTAGATTGTAGGAAGTGGGCGTTAGTGGGCCGGACTCGAAGTCTTCGTGCCATAAGCATTCTCCTCTTCTGGCTCCTCCTACTTCTGCTTCTTATTGCCGCGTTCAGTTGCTCAAATAGTATATGGGTACGATGGGGTGTGTGTGTGAATGTAACACCTCACACACTAATGTAAGATGCTACTATAGAACGTCATCACTAAAGATAATGTAGAATTTTGCAAGTGAATTTAAAGTTTTAAAGAACTTATTTAAGAAATCAGCAGAAGTTATAATAAATGTTTGAAACATAGGGTCGATCCACTTCTAACCAAAAAAAAGGAAATACAAATGAAATAGAATAGTAGTGGCAAGCCACGATGCTGAAAAGGTGAGTGCTCACACCTATGCATGATGTTATCACTCCACTAGCCTTTTACCTGAGAATAGAAAGAGTAAGTGTGAGATTTAGAAATCTCAGTAAGAACCCAACAACAGTTATAACACGATAAATAGAGAACAAGTAATGTAAGCAAGCAACTAAGATTAAGGTCAAGAAGTTAGAACTAAGTTACCACAGACACAGATACAAGGTGAAATAGAGACAATGGCAATGTGACATAAATGATATTCGTTATGTAGCAAGTTAAGGCAATAGCACTAGCGGTTACTTCCCATATACCTGGCTATACGAGAATAGTTAAGCACGTCATCGTCCTTGACTGTATAACTACGACGGGATGTAATATCCTGAGTAACGAGAGTGTACGGCCCCTCGTACGTTACCAGGTGGATAACAATCTTCCTTATATGTGGATAACCCCAGGCCAGGTAATCAGGCATTATTAACAGTTCACGTGTCTTAAGCGATTTCGGTAACGATAGGAAGAGCTAGGTTAACACAATAATGAGTGAAAGAATTTGCTAGGCAGAGGACAAAGCAAGTCGTGATGAGGGCTAGGAATGGATAGTGCGAAATGTGACCTACAGAAGATCCTAATAGGAGAATATAATATAGCTCACACAAGGGTTGTCAATCAATCAAGTTTTATTATGTGTTGAGTAGTCATTAGTCAGATTAACAGGTAATTTACATAATATTCTCACACCGCCTACCTACACATCAAGCAAGCAACATGTCATAAATTCAAATGATAAACCTAACAATCCTAATGTGTATGGGTACTACTGACTAACCTATATTACAGCATGTTCGTAATTTAACCCCTGTAATCATTGAAGCCTTACCTCTAAATCCCTAGTTATTGCATGAAGAATATTAAGACAAAATATTTAACAGGACTAAAACATAGCTTCGGCTAACCTAAGTCATCATAATATAACTGCTACATTCACAGGATTTGAATGGCAAGCATGACAATTATACTCAAGGCACATGCAACAGTTAAATGGGAGCAAATTGATATGCGAAGTAGAAGGTTACGATTGCGAGGAACTTGCCTTGAGCACGCCCCGTGGACTCGTTGCACAAAGAATCCGGAAAGCGTCGCTGCCTGGAAGCTCCATCTACAACGGTGTGAGAACATACATGGTAAGACAGGTAAGAATCAGATGGAGAGTTAAGATGAAACTTAAAGGCAGACATTCGGCCGAAGGAATCACGTTCACATGATTTTGCCGTGCGAATTGCCATTCGGCCGAGCGTGACGTTCGGCCACGTGAAAACGCTCCGCCGCGAGAAACATCAAACAAAACCCCACGCGAATTCACGTTCGCGCTATGTGGCTGTGAACGGCTATTTGGCCACGACCACTAACTACCACCCACCTCCGCCGCCTGCCGCCACGCCGTCGCCGCCGCTCTTCGCGCCAACCTGCGCCCGATCGCGCTGCATCCTGCGGCCGCCATCACGCCGCGCCCTGCGCCCAACCGCCGCCTGCGCTCGTGCCACCGCTCGCCAGCCTCCCTCGTGCATGCTGTTTGCTAGCCTCCCCTTGCGCACGCCGCTCACACCGAGAGAGAGAGAGAGAAAGATCTAGGAGAGGAAGGATAAGGAACGACGGCTGCTTTGGGGAAAAGGGTTTGCCCCTTTTTAAAAGTCCTAACCTTAGGTTAAAGTCCATTAGAGTATGCTAATTGGCCCAAAACCCAGAGCGTTACAAGGACCTTGACCAACCATGCCTCCAATCCATGTCCGCTCAATCACCTTGGTGCCAGAGCACGGTATGGTGCTAGCTCACCGCGCCACCATTCTTTTGATATTGCTGCCGAAGGTGATAGGTAGAGCACGAACTGCGCCGCGCCTGGAGATGGATGTGTGGGTCGTACAAGCTTCCTTGCTATGCGCGTGGATCAGATCACATCATGGAGTAGGAATTGGGGTCCTCAACGGGGATGTAAGGCAGGTGGTTCTGTGATGGCGGCAGGTACATACCCACAGTTCCGATTCTAAGGGGTGGTAACGCCGTGGCCGCCTTCTCTTTTGTCTATTCGCCGCCCTTTCCGCTGGTGTGGCCCTTGTTCCTTTTGTAGCCACCTGCTGCAGCGCTACTCTTGTTGCCATTCATGGCAACATCTTTCTTCTTCGCATTGCAGTTGATCTTCTTCTTCAAATAAAATAGATCGAAGGAGATCGATCATCTACACAGAAGAGAATTAATCCATATATACGTGAGGATATATACACAAGTATTGCGCTTGCCGAGTTGGCTCTTGCATTTGTGCCGGGAAGATTGCCACGGGCAGCGAGCTGGTTGACCTGCCTCTCGAGGTGGGCATCATTGGCGATGCCGAGGTCCATAAGGCAGTTATTTACAAAAGTAACTTTAGAAGTCGTATGAAAATCAAATTATTAATTTATATTTATTTTAATTCTAAATTTTTTAGTTTAGATTGTATTTGACATAACTCTTTCTTTTAATCTGAACCGTTATAATTTATGTCCATAAAATTAAGGGCTAGATGTTTTGCTTTTTGTAAGGATTTCTAGTATATTTTTTCTTAACAACTCTATAAGATGTATCATTGACTTTTAGTAATAAATAGATACAAATAACCCATGTGCATTATCGTGTGCTGATAATACAGGTCAACTACAGTAGAGGCAAAGCGAGAGTTTTTCTACTACATTGTTTTTGCTAAACTTGGCGGCTCACCTAAAGCGCTAAGGAAGCATCTCCCGTTATGCCGGGTTGGGCTATGGTCCCGCTCGTTTTGGTGATGGTTTTTTGACTAATTCACTATTTTTTTAATTTCGTCTTTTTTTTATTTTTTTATTTTTTTGGGGATTTTTTGTCGGTTACTTTTTTGTATTCATTTATATTATTTGTGATGGACTAATCTATTTTTTCTATTTTTAAAAATTTTTAAATTAAATTATGCTAAATAAGTTATTTTAGATATAGTAAAAAATAAACTAGTTATAATAAAAAAAAGTTATAAACTGTCGTCAATCTAAATGCCCTCTATGTCTGTTTATACCAGGTGCTGGAAAGCGACGGACGGAAGGAAGGAATAGCGCGGCCCAGCCCAATACTCCTACGCCGTGCTGCGCAGCGGCCACCACCCAATTGAAAAAAGAGTTTTGACATTATGAACAGGTGGAAGCTTAACACCCTCAAGTTTCCATCTCTCTCAAAGATGGCCCGTGATATCTTGGCCGTCCCTATGTCCATGGTAGTTTCCCTCTCTCAAAGATGGCCCGTGGTAATTTGGCCGTCCCTGTGTCCATGGTATGTAGCGGCAGCACTATATTTTCGGCGGCGGCAGGAGGCGGCCGGATGCTCGATGACTACAGAAGCTCACTCCGTCCTGAAACTGCGGAGGCGCTCTTCTGTGCCGAAGACTGGCTTCAGTATTCACCGACTGTTCCGGAAGCTCCAAGTTTTGCACGGGTGAAGACAGAGGCATAGGATATCTATATGTATAAATAAAAACAACTAGTAATATTTAAAATACCTTCTTCGTTTTAAAAGAAAGAAAATCTCGCAATAATTTTAAAAAGAAAATTTCTAGAAATTCTCATATTAATTGAGAAAAAAGAGAAGTTATTTTGAGAGAAAGAAAATCTCACAATAATCCTAAAAAAAATTCTAGAAATTCTCACATTAATCAAGAAAAAAAAGAAGTATCTCTACCATTTATTTTGGTGAAACCAAATTATAATATTACGGGATAATCATATATGTATATTAGAGTTGTATAACAAATATAATTATATTTCAATTATAAGTAGTAGATTTGTATATCAAAGATAACTATATTATAATATTTATCTGTGCAATTGCACAGGAAAATCCGGTAGTGCTGAGGCAGGCTATTTGGTGGTGTTTACTTGTAAGCTTACCTGTGCTAGTGCTCTCGGACATAGGATGTGACTCGATTATGTTCTAGCCATCTCCTAGATGTAATTCGCACTCTCGATTATTCCTGCCATTCTGATTGGGACACCCTCAACTGTTGGAACCAAACAAAATAAGTAATTCTCCACCACCATTGTTGCAAGGGAAAACAAACACAGTAATGGTATCCAGTTCCATTCTTTGGTGGAACCAAACAAATTTAAGTAATTTCCATTACACCACTGGATCCCCCGTAATCTCATTCCCTTTACAGATCCGTTTAACAGTCTTCGAACCAAACACCACCTGAAGCTTTCTCTTGCCACAACCCGGTTTTGATTCAACACAATCTCCTATTTTTTTTCTCCCAGGACTTTGGGCTACTGACTTGAGCCGTTGTTCTTGAGAATGGCGTGAGCATATGCCGCCCGACGAGTCTGAGTCTCCGGCTGCTCCTGGCGAGCCCGACACGGTCAGTCCACCATTACTCTCTGAAATGAGAACTAGAGGAGGGGAGGACGGAGGAGGAAGGGAAGGAAATCCAGCAAAAAAAAAGAAGTTTTATAACTTAGATTCAGTGGAGTATAATTGATGTAAATCTTAGGTGCTAGTGTTATTGGTAGCTGCTGGTACATGCTGATGTAGGCTAGTTAATTACCTGAACTGTGCATGGCTCCATATCATCATCACCATCTCACTAGTAAGTACTCACTGCTCACAGCACAGAGCACACCCTTTATTTATTTATATTCGCTATAATCTCAGGATGACCTACAAATTGTCAAAGAAACGATGCTGGAATTTTTGCTTGGAGTTCTTTAACCATTTTGAAGTGAACATTGTGGTCAGCTTTTTAAATAGTACTAGCTTTCCTTTGTACAATCAGTGGTGAGAAACCTTTGGACCTACAAATTTGCAAAAATGAATACAGCCAAGAAACAAATCTGGCCCACCTTTGGAGTGCATTTGGACTGGTCCTGTAATTGAAGGTTCACTGGTGCTCCCGCTAGGCCGATCCGAATCCCAAACCCATTGTGTCGTCATCTCCGCCTGTAGCACCCCACATATTGAAAATGTGGTACTACGTATAACGTCACCGCACTCAATCAAAGAAACACATTGTATAAAATCCAAGGGAAATAAAACTTGGCATATGTAATTGGATCACAAATAAATGAATAATTCAAAAGCAATCATGTCACCAGCGGAAGCAAATGGGAATAAATAATTTGACACACTGGACCTGTCCAAAGCCTTTTATTTGAAAGAAAACAATAATCGACGCAAAATATGACTACGGTAAGGAAACGGTAAGAAGGGTATAAAGAGACGTGTGTTATGTGTAATAAGGAAAACCATAAGTAATAAGGAGATGCAACAATAGATGGAAAATTATGTAATCATATTTAGAATGTGATCACAATGTCGATTTTGATAAATCACATACCAGGTTATACGAGAATAGTCAGGCACATACCTCGACTGTATACCTATAGCGGGGTATTATTTTTCCCAACAACGAGACTGTACGGTCCACCCATATGTTGTGGGATGGGTATGGTTATTACCCCTATATGTGACACTACATTGTGTACTTGAGATATGTAAGGAGGGTAATTGGAAATTTATTAGCGAGATAGATTGCCATGATACACCGTTAAGGATTGATATTGACTAACACAATAGATCGTTGAGTGATAGAGATAACATTTGATATATAACAGGAAGTTCAATTTTTGACATTTGATATGATATAATAATAGTGATACAAGCACTAAAATACTACGGCTTGGAATTAGTTGCTACTGCAATAACAAGTAACGTTCTTATGTTCCCATCAAAAACTCTAGAATGGAACAATGACTAAATCCAAGTCAATCATCTATGCCCCCATCACAGCACTACGTGAATCAAAGCTAGATAACCAATAATCCATGTACTACTAATTCCCAGTTATGCATCATCAATCCAAATAACAATTAATTGTCAAACTGTCAACACAATAATCCATGCTAATAAATCACAGGTAACATCCTTAGCCACTAGGATTTGAACTACAGACTAGTTGGATAAATCAACCAGAGGCCACGCACATATAAAAATTAGTTGTTGAACAGATAGATACTGAAGGATTGTAAAGGAATCTTGCCTGACAAAAGTTCGGCAGATCGACCGAATCGGGAACGCGACGGTGTCCAGTGCTCCCTTCTACCCCTAAGCGTGAACCTAAATGCAAGGCAAAGGGATTAAAGGAAGGTGATTAAGGAAAAGGAATTAGGGGCATAGTTAACAGGAAGACACATGCATGCGCCAACTCCCTCTCCCTGCATGCCCATGGCCCAAGCCATGCTTGCACTCCCAGTCAGCCACGCATGCAGACTTGGTGCAACCCCCGGCGCCAACGGCTAGCATGCAACAGCGACGGAGGCCTCACCTGGCGTGAGCACTGGCGGCCTCGTTGGAGCGCGCAATTGCAGCGAGCGACGGCTGCCTCAGGAGCCCCAGATGGATTTTGAGTGAGAGAGAGATAAGGTCTTCCCCTTAAGAAGCCAAACGTGGAGATGAAGATTAGTCAGAGACAAAGAGATAAAAGAAAGCAGTTCCAGATCCGAAATTTTAGGGAATCTAATGGCATTTCCTTTTTATTTACGGATTTAATTATTTCAGGGTATTACAACAGCACAGGAATAATGGTCAGGGAGGCGGACATGCACGTCATTCCATATGCAAACGACATGAAAGTAAACAATACGCGAAGCTTCTGGCGCTCCGGCAAGAGAGAAGGTACAGCTAACTGGTAGCACACGTACAGTACATTAACAAGTGAAATGTACGCGCAAGCATGGTCGCACTTATTACATGAAGAGACCGTGCATGCATGATGGTCCAACTCCAGAGGAACCAAAGCCACACAAATCCAACTCCGAGAGGCACAACCATATGCTCTCTCAAGCACACAAGCCACACATGTAGGAAAAACAACCACACACGCCGCGCACTCAGACACACGTACCTGCACGTGGAATATATGAACGCACACGCACACACTGAGTCTCGACACACATGTGGAATATAAACTCACACAAAGCTGACACAATTAAACACACAGGTAGAACGAATGAAAAACCACACGGTCAAGCACACGCAGACAAGCATGGGATTCGCTCGATGATAATGGATGGAGGGAGGCTTCCCTTGAGCATCGATCCTTGTTCTTGCAGAAGAATGGAAAACATGCTGCGTCCTCCGTTTCTGCTGCGCTTCTTGTTCCTTGCTATTCATTCTGCGGTATGCTGTGCTTTAAAACAGGGCTATTTGGATGTGCTTCAATGGTTTTTATCACCTGATCTAGGACATTTTCGCCGTTGAACTCGAGCTCCTTCAATCTTGGAAGGTTGCCGATGTCAGAGAGAGACTCCATGCTGGTGAAGGACCAGACAATCTTCTCGAGCTTACGAGCTGCTCCGTCACTGAAACTGATGTTGGTGATGGCAGCGCACTCGACAACAAGAAGGCTGAGCTTTGGGAACTCATCTTTGTTGAAGGTAAGCTGGCTTTCGTCACAAGACTTGTCCAGAAGCGTGAGGCAGCGCATATTTGGTTTCTTGGCGAGGATTTGTAGATCACCTTGCTTCAGCAAGGTATCACGAAGAGTCAGCTTGGCAATTCCATTGGCATCGTCAAATAATGAAAGAGGTGACCTGTTGCCGTTCAATTCGACCTCCTCCAATTCTGGAAGGCTGTCAACTCCACGAAGAGACTTTATGTCGGTGAAGGACAAGACGATCTTCTCAAGCTCAGGAGCTGCTCCATTTTCAAAGCTGATTCGGTCATGTTGGAGCCCTCGACAAGAAAGTATTTGAGATTTTGGAACTCTCCACTCTCGAAGGTGAGTTTGCTCGCGGTGTATGACACGTGCCGGAGCCTGACACATCGCAACTTGGGCAGCTGGCTGAGGTCTTTCAGATGATCGTGGTTCAGATGGGTACAACTCAGAGTTAATTTGGTAAGTTTACCGCGACCGTTGGATAACAATGGAAGAAACTGTTAGGTATGTGATCTCAGGCCAATCGGCCAAAACGAGAAAGAGAGATTTCAGCGCCCTGATCGGGGGAGCTTTCCATATTTTGGTTACGGTCCCCCGTTGCAACAGCGCAATATAAAGAAGGGCTCGGCCTCTCACGATGAGACGTCGTTTTCGTGAGAGCCAAAGCCCGTACAATACAAAAGACGTCCGATCTATTGCGCGCGCTAGCAGCGGAAGGCCGTCGCCGTCGCCACCGTAGGACCTCGCCGGCGACGACCCTCTGCACCAACTCTTCCTCACGCCTGCATCACGCAGGCACGGGTCTTCGCTCTTCGCTCATGGCGTTCATCGGCGACAGTAAGTCTCATGTTTTTCCCTCCCCTCTAGGTGTTCTAGCGAATACTAGCAAATCACGTCACATGCATAAGGATGAAGAACCCACATTTGGTATCAGAGCCATCTGCTAGTTTTCTAGAACTCTAGTCCACTGTTGATTGCATAGAAATTTAGAAGGAGGGGAATGCGAATGTTTTGCAAATTTTGAAGAATCCCCAAATCAACTCACCAAGTCTCAGATTAGAAATAAGAAAAAAAAGGGGGAAGGGCTTACGCGGGCGCCGCAGAGCCTCTGGCGGCCTGCGCCACTGCGCGGCTCTCGGCCGGCCCGCCGCTGTTTTTAGCGCGGCGCGCTGCCTGCTGGCGCCCTTCACCCGCCGCGCCGCCTGAGCGCCCTGTGCGCTGTGCTCCGGCGCTCTGCGCTCGCACAGCGCGCCGGCGAGCTCCTGCGCCGCGTGCGGCGCCCTGGCGCCCTCGCGTGCCGCCCGCGCGCGCCTGCTGCCGCCATGCTCCTGCGCCCAGCGCCACGAGCTGCTAGGCCCCTGCGCCCACGCACACGAAGCCGCGCGCGCTGCTGCTGGCCGGCCGGCCGAGCCCCGTGCGCCCCTCCCCTGCTGTTCCCCCCTCTGTCAGATCCATTTTTGGGGAGGAGAGAGGTTTTGTGTGGTGGAGCATGTTTTGAGGAGATGAGGAGAACGTGGCCAAGATTTTTGGGAAGTTGTCGATTTGGAATGAGTGGTGGAGAAGTTTTTGGTGGTTCAATAGCTTTTGCTTTGGGTTGAATATTCAAAAGGCCCCTTTAGTTCTTTAGATTTTATGCCTTTTGTATTGTTTTTTTTTGGCCGATTGAATTCCAGCGTAAGATTCCAGCGTATAATCTTATGTTTACTTTTCAGCATATGTTTCATGCATATATTTAGATATATATATATGCAATTGATTTATGGTGTATATTCTTACGCTGTTAAGTTTTATTTCAGTTATATATATTTCATGTATTATGATATGCCTCATGTTCTTTAATTTATTGTTATTTGATATCTCTCATGGAATATATTAATGAATGTTATGCTATCGTTTCCGCTGCATGATGTCCTCCCCTAATTGAATGGAACCAACGAGAAATTTAATTAGAGGGATATAATTAATTTTACGTGCTTTTACTTTTGACCAACGTTAATTGTAATAGCATGTTATTGATTATGTTTCTTTTGATATGTTGTTTGGCCATGCTATTACTCTTGGACCAACGTCAATTGTAATAGCATGCCTAAATTATGTTATATTTTTAGTCATCGCCTTAGCGGTGATACGAAAAATTATTATGAACATATTGTTAATCATACCAACGTAAGATTAATTTTTCATGCAAATCAATTATGTATTTTCCTAATGTAAAATTTTTTAAATTTTTCATTTGGTTCTATTTCGCTCAGTTAATGCAATTGAGCCACTTAATGGCAGCAACTTCCAGAAATGGAAGTTCACCCTTATGACGACTTTCCAACTCTTGGACCTAGACTATGCGTTTAGGTTCGATGAGCTGTCGCTCCTAATGAAGGAGATGACAATTTTGATGATAAAATGAAGGAATACAAACTTAATGTTGAAAAGTGGGAGCGGTCTAACGCGTTTCACTTCTTGTCATGAAAAACTCCATCAGTGAGGCTATTAGGGGAGCAATCCCTGAAAAGGAAAGGGTGAAGGATTACTTGTCCTCCATCGAGGATCATTTTAAAGGATCCTCTAAGGTTTATGCTACCACACCGATGCAGGCTCATGAACACAAAGTACAATGGTACTGAAATGTCCGTGAGCACATCATGACCATAATCAATATTCTTTGCGGACTTAAGACAATGGACATGGCAATTTTCGGCGATTTTGTTGTCCATTATATTGTGATGTCTCTTCCTAAGCAATTTGAAGCTTTCAAGGTGAACTACAACACCATTAAAGACAAGTGGACAATGAGCGAGTTAATCGCCAATGTTTCTCAAGAGGAAGAGAGGCTCAAGGCTGAAGGGGGTGATGATGTTGTGAATCACATCAACTCCTCAAACAGAGCTGGCTCCTCTAGAAATAGAGGAGGCTATAAAGGAAAGGGCAAGAAGGAGCAAATATACTCCCCTTATAAAAGGCCACAGCGTCCTCAAGCGCCTAAACATGCATCAGGTCCTGGGAGCTCAAATGGACAAAAGAAAAATGATGAGTGTCACTTTTGTCAGTCCAAGGACCATTTCAAGGATAACTGTCCTGGATGGTTAAAATGGCTCGCCAAGAAAGGTACTTATGAAATTACTTTCGTTGATGAAGCATTTTATGCTGATTTTCCTGTAAATTCTTGGTGGATTGATTCTGGTGCCACTGTGCACGTTACGAATTCCTTGCAGGGATTCCATATGTTGAGAAATCTCAGAGTGAAAAGAAGCCTAAGAGTGGCTAATGGAATGGAAGCTGAAATTAAAGCCATTGGATCAGTTTCTTTAGTTTTGAATAAAGGTTTTGTAATAAACCTTAATGATGTTCTTTATGTTCCCTCGATGAGAAGAAACTTAATTTCTATCTCATTATTAGATAATGATGGATATTCATGTAATTTTGGACACGGACAGTGTCTTGTTTACTTCAATAATAATAATGTTGGTCGTGCCATCCGACACGACAAGCTTTATATGTTATCCCTGCAAGATTCTTCTATATCCATGAATGAATGTGATGTGAATAAAAAGCGCAAGCGAATTGATGAGACCGTCGAAATTGTGGCTTGTCGTTTGGGCCACATTTGAGAGGAGAATTGAGCGTCTCATTAAAGATGAAATTCTCCACCCTTTAGATTTTAATGATTCGGATGATCATTGTCTTGATTGTATCAAAGGCAAGTATGTAAAGCAAATAAAGAAAGGTGCTACTCGAAGCACATGGATTTTGGAATTAATCCATACTGACATATGTGGTCCTTTCCTTGTGACATCAGTGGATGGTTATAATTCTTTCATTACATTCACTGATGATTACTCACGTTATGGCTACATCTATCCCATTAAAGAGAGATCGGAAGCACTAGATAAATTTAAGATATTTAAGGCTGAAGTTGAAAATCAGCACAATCTAAAGATTAAAGTAGTGCGTTCGGATCGCGGGGGAGAGTATTATGGGCGACACGCAACTTATGGGCGAGTTCTGGTCCTTTTGCGAGTTCCTACAAGAAAATGGTATAGTCGCCCGATACTCAATGCACAGTGATCCCGACAAAATGGAGTAGCGGAAAGAAGAAACCGCACACTTATGGACATGGTTGAAGTATGTTGAGCTACTCCACCTTGCCAGTAAAGTTATGGATGGAAGCATTAAAGACATTGCACACATACTCAATCGGGTTCCCGATAAATCGGTGCCTAAAACACCCTATGAATTATGGGTAGGAGAAAACCAAGTTTGAACTACCTACATGTGTGGGGTTGTGCAGTGAAACTAAATTATTTAACCCACAGATTGGGAAATTAGACCCCAAGGCGTGAGTTGCCATTTATTGGCTACCCAGACAGTCTAAAGTGCCGATTCTCTTGTCCGATCGTACCACAAAATTTGTAGAAACAAGACACGCAATGTTCTTGGAAAATGATGGGATCGGTGGGGACTTGGAGCCTAGGAAAATTGATCTTGAGGAGAAGCGGTTATGTCCCTTCACCGCTAATCCGAAACAGACTGATTTTCCTATGTCCCAAATGGTTGTACCCCAGCGGTTGTACCCCAGCGGTTGTGCCCCAGATTGACCCTGTTGTTGCAACTCTGTTGCATCTCGATTAATCTGTGGCCACTCCTCTGTTGAGGGCTCGAAAATGCTAGTCTGTACCTAATGATGAGCTTTCACAGCCCTCTGTGACAATTAATGAACAGCCTAATGAGCCTACTATTGTACATGTCAGGAGATCAGAACGAGTGAGGAAATCTGCTATCCCAAGTGACTATGAGGTTTACTTAAATGAAAATGATCTTGGGAAGATGGATGATCCTAACTCTTATAAAGAAGCTATGAAGAATAAAGATTCATTTAAGTGGCTAGATGCCATGAAAGATGAAATTAAGTCTATGGGCGATAATGATGTATGGGACTTAGTAGAAATTCCTAATGGAGCCAAAACAGTAGGGTGCAAATGGGTCTACAAAACCAAACGGGACTCCAAAGGGAATATCGAAAGGTTTAAGGCGAGACTTGTAGCAAAAGGTTTTACACAAAGAGAAGGTATTGATTATAATGAAACCTTTTCTCCTGTCTCGACTAAAGATTCTTTTAGAATCATAATGGCGCTCACAGCACATTTTGATTTAGAGTTGCACCAAATGGATGTTAAGACTGCATTCCTAAATGGAGACTTGTATGAGGACGTTTACATGACACAACCGGAAGGTTTTGTGATAGAAGGCGAGGAGCATTTGGGATGCAAGTTAAAGAAATCCATATATGGCTTGAAGCAAGCTTCTAGGCAATGGTACCTTAAATTCGATGAAATCATAAGGAATTTTGGATTTAAGGAGAATGATGTCGATAATTGTACATATGTTAAGTTCAGGGGGAGTAATTACACCTTCTTAATTCTTTATGTGGACGATATATTATTTGGCGTGGCGGTGTGGACATCTTTGCGGGAAACTAAAAGATTTCTCTCGTCCAATTTTGACATGAAGGATCTCGGTGAAGCATCTTATGTTCTTGGTATTGAAATTCAGAGATAGGTCCAAAGGAACATTAGGTTTATCACAAAAGACATACATTGACAGAGTACTAAAGAGATACAATATGTATAAATGATGCGCCTACTTTGCTCCTATTGTTAAGGGCGATAAGTTTGGAAAATTTCAATGCCCAAAGAATGACTATGAATCGATCGGATGAAGGCTATACGTTACGCCTGTGCCGGAAGTATTATGTATGCTCAAGTATGTACACGCATACGATTTAGCTTTTGTTCTGGGATGCTTGGCGGATATCAATCAAATCCAGGCCAGGACCAGCTTTGGAAAGCCGTTAAGAAAGTCCTACGCTATATGCATGACACTAAAGGTCACATGCTCACATATAGAAAATGCGATAACCTTGAGGTTGTCGGTTATTCTGATGCTGATTTTGCGGGGTGTAAAGACACTAAGAAGTCCACATCAGGTTATATTTTCACCCTCGCAGAGCAGCAATATCATGGAAAAGTGTAAAGCAAACACTTCTGCATCGTCGACAATGCGAGCTGAATTTGTGGCATGTTATGAGGCTACGGGCAGGTGTATGGCTTAAGAACTTTATCCGGGATTAAGAGTGGTAGACAGCATTTCTAGACCACTCATTCTATACTGCGATAATCAACCCGCAGTTTTCTATTCGAGTAACAACAAGTCGAGTGCAGCTGCCAAGCACATTGACATAAAGTATCATGTTGTGAAAGATAGAGTTCAGGATCAAACAATTAAGATTGAGCATATTGGAACTAAATTTATGCTCATGGATCCGCTCACAAAAGGCTTACCACCCAATATTTTTCGTGATCATGTTGCGGCATGGGTTTATTGGAGAGCTGTGATCTGGAATAAGAGGACCAAATAAAGTAACCAACTCCCATTAAGTATTATGTTATCCGATCGAGATAGAATGGAGCACTATAAATCTTGTTGTCAGCGATACTTAATTGATTGTTGTGATGCACTACTTTGGTGTGAATTTTTATTGAGAGAGGGCTTATGATGTTTAGCCTTACGATCAAGGGGGAGAATGTTAGGTATGTGATCTCGGGCCAATCGGCCAAAGCGAAAAAGATATTTAGTATACGATCGGGAGCTTTCCATATTTTGGTTACGGCCCCGTTGCAACAGCGCAATATAAAGAAGGGGCTCGGCCTCTCACGATGAGGCGTCGTTTTCGTGAGCCAAAGCCCGTACAATACAAAGACGTCCGATCTATTGCGCGCTAGCAGCGGGAAGGCCGTCGCCGCCGCCTGCCGTAGGACCTCGCGGCGACGACCCTGCACCAACTCTTCCTCACGCCTGCATCACGCAGGCACGGGTCTTCGCTCTTCGCTCATGGCGTTCATCGGCGACAGTAAGTCTCATGTTTTTCCCTCCCTTCTAGGTGTTCTAGCGAATACTAGCAAATCACGTCACATGCATAAGGATGAAGAACCCACAGAAACCGCCCACTTGTTGTGTTTCCGCTGATGCTTAGGCTCTCAAGAAGCTTGGGAGGTCTTCTTAAGTGGTCACGAATTTCTCTTGGTAAGTCTACGAGGGAAGGAGTACCCTCGCTTCTGGGTAGAGTGATTGACAGAGATATGAGGCACTCATGTAGATCACTAATCGCCTGGAGCAAATTCTTAATGTGATCTTCCTTGTCATAGATAACCACAACTAACTTCCTCAGCTGCCATAGCTTGCTGATGTATTTCAACTCGGCACCACTCTGCGAAACCTCGACATGGGACAGTACCTCCAGGTTTGCCATCTTCTCGATCCTATGAGGAATTCTGGCAGTGGAGAAGGATTTCTTGGTGTCAGTACTGCTTGCACTCTGATCAATGGGACCAGCTAGCAGACGCTTCAACTTTGGGAGCACAATATGTTTTGTGGATGACGGATGCACCTTGGTTTGACGGATGTCCATTGTCCAATATCTCCAATAGCTGGAGCTTCCCGATTCTCTTGGGCAGCTGGGTAACATCTGTGTTCCTTAGGCTCAGATACCTAAGCGAAATATCTTTTGAGGATGTGCTTGAGTACTTGGTGATGCTCCAAGTTTGATAGCCTTCAAAATCTAGTACTTTCAACATCCGGAGCTCAATCGATCTAGCGGTTTGGGCTAACACGTCCGCGAGCGAGAGGGTTTTATCGATTTTTGCCTTTTCTTCTTAATGCAAAATGTGCATAACTCTCCTATGCATCCTTGACAAATGTAAGATGTGGGGTGTGATTTGAGAGTCCATGGTGCCTTCCAGTGGAGAGCGTTGTAAATGGAGTCTTGAGGCCAGCGGTGTGGCAGACACTGTGTCCATAAAATTTTCCTTTCGGCGGTCTTGGCGATGAAGTCCATGACTACGACATCTTGTACAGCTCGACCTTTCTTGCGTGAAATCTGGACTATTTTGGTACCATTGTGCACAAAAATTCCAATTTTAGCTCTTTTATGAAAAAATTCCAAATTTAGCCCCTCTCCACCGCCACGACTCACGGGAGGCGACCGTGGCGAGTCGTGCGATGCGGACATACGACTCGCCAGAGAAGCGACTGCGTGGCGGAGTCGTCGCGATCTGTTCCCGCCACGACTCACGGGAGCGACGCGTGGCGAGTCGTGCGATGCCGGACGCCACGACTCACCGGGAGGCGACACGTGGCAACGCCGCGGCTCTAAAAATCGTGCCGCGTGTCGCTGCGGTGAGTCATGCGATCGGTACCGCTGCGACTCCGCCGCGTGTCGCCTCGGTGAGTCGTGCGTCGATCGCTGCGACTCCACCGCGTGTCGCCTCTGGCAGTCGTCGATCGATCGCCTGCGACTCCACCGCGTGTCGCTGCTGGTGAGTCGTGCGTGTGAAGAAGACTAGATTTGGAATTTTTGTCTGAAGAAGCTAAATTTGGAATTTTTGTATGCTGCTGATATCAAAAGCGTCTAGATTTCTCTTGCAACACCAATGTCACAAGGATAAACAAGCGATCGGTCAACGGCTCGTCAAAACATCGCTCGGCCCGATGCTTTGAATGGATCCAATCTTCCTTAGCTATCGGGCCTTCGCAATCAATGCCCTACTAAGGTTGACCGCTTGATCTTGTGACCACGAGGGAAGATTGCGGATCTGACGAGGTCTTGTAATCTCTAGGCGGATCGTGTAGGAGAACTTGACATCTTCTTAGCATTAGTATCCAATGATCCCTGAAAACCAAGCATTACTCAACTTCTCCAGTTCTTTTTTTCTGTTAGGACTAGCATACAGAGCATGGCGAATATCTTCATGCGAGAATTCATGCGGATCACATCGCTCCAAGATATCACGAAAAATGTAGGCGATATAATCTGTGTTCTCGGATGGCTTGTAAGGTGAGCACTTTCGATGGTAGAAACCAACAAGAGAATATGTTATAGGTTCCCGTGTTGGATTGCATAATCTATCGGACCCTTTGGTGTACTTTGTGAGTCGCTATCAACTGCCTTGCCAGTGGCGCAACCCAACTCGCCCATAGCCTTTATGGTCTCCTCCCATTTGTATACATAATCGAGACCATCGAGAACAATCAGGGCCATTTTACCGTTCAGATGCTCTCTGATCTTGGCATTTTGTAACTCCAGTTTGTCTTCTTGGGGCTCAGGCTCGGGCTCCTCCTGCTCCCGCTCCCGCTCGCGAGGCAGCTGCCTTAGGATACTGTCAAGAATGTTAGATGGACCTAGTGGCATAAACCGTTGGAGGTTGACCTTGATCCAGAACTTGTGCTCGAACTTGGCCGCCACGGAGGGATGAGCCAACGCTTCATGTGCAACGTCGGCTCCATCCTCTTTATCCGGTCTTGCAATGGCGATGGTGAGAATCTGTCTTCTGATCGGTCCCCAGTCTATCTCTCGGTGTACATGAGCCAAGCGACTAGAGCTTGGGTGCACTCCTCCGAATGCGAGGCTCGGAAAAGGCTAGAGCTCTCATAGCCTCGACCTTAGGTGTCGTTCATCATCGCCGGAAATAGTGCTGCGTCTCCTCCGCTGCGGCTTGAGATGATGGCGGCGTCGCCTCGGGTCGACGGCTTGCCCGGGACACGGACTCGTACCTCTGCGCCGCTCGTTCACCTTCTCTATGCGCTCCTTGAGCTCTTGGACCTCCATGGCGAGCTTGTGGCGAGCATGTAAAGTCCGCACCGGCGGCAAATAGCCTAAAAGGCCCTTGGCGGGGGGGCGGCAAATAGGACATGCACGTCTTACATCGATCATGAAAGCTTCAGGCGCTCCGGCAAGGGAGAAGACAAGTAGGCTAGATTCATATATTTTGCTTCAGGTGCGCAGGAAATAACTAAAATTCGGAATAAAAATAAAATAAAATAAGCACTTTGATTTCCATACAAATTCCTACGTGAAATATCAAAATAAATATAATTCGGAATAATAATTGCAAGTTGTGTGGCTCTAATGTATTAATATGGAATTCCGGATGATATGTTTTCCACACATCTGAACAACCAAATTAACTGAAGGCAAGGCTGTTTAATTTGTTAACAAGGCGTGGTCACGAAGAAAAATCGTCCATCGTTCTCTCACTCCCACTACGCAAGTCTGGTATCGGAGTTTCTCCTGTCTCTCTCAAGTGCAAATGTTGAACAACTACCGTCGAAATTCCTCAGTGCTTATGCTCATGCTTCAGTTTCTGTTACATTCCAGTCATGACTGTACGAGGTTTGAACAACTACCATCGAAATTCCTCAGTGCTTATGCTCATGCTTCATGATAAAGTATAGTGCCTGCATGCAGAGCATGCAGCCGTGACCCAAAATTCTTCGAGGTATCTTAACATGCATTCAGCAAGCAATAAGCATGGAAGTACGAGATAACCTAAATTAATTTTGTTTATGGCCAAACTGGTTACTATTATTCGAGAACTTTGAAATGTTTCCGAGAAAGTGACCTGGACTTATTCAAGTAATGTTCATTTTTCATATTTTTGAGTTCCTTGGCAGGCTGAAAGTTTGGAAATTTGGACGTTTATGACACCATCGTGTGGACAAATTCCACAACTAGCATCGAGCGCCAAAAAATTCCAACTCGGCCCCGTTCGCGACGATCCAGCGACGGCGACACTGTCGATCGTGCGATGCCGGACCGCCACGGCCGGTGCTACGATGCGATCGTGCGATGCCGGACGCACGACTACATCATAACACCGATCGTGCGGTCGATACCGCACCGCCGGACTATGACCGGTAGCGTCGGGCCTCCGACCGTATGTACAAAAGATTTACATGTATAAAATTAAATTTTGCAATAGATAAAATTGTATTTGTGAAGTTGTATGTAGAAAATATTTACATGTCTATAATAAATTTTTGGAATGAATAAAATTTTAGATATGTATAGAATTAATTTTACATATCATATTTGTAAAGTTATATTTCCCCAAGCGTATAGAATTTTGATGTATTTGTAAGGTTATATTTAGAATAAAAATAATTTTGGATATATAAAATGATGTTTGAAACATATGAATTTTATGTACATTCCAGTTTACTGCTTGTGTAATTTTGTTGTAACAACTATCTGAAAAAATATTTGGAACATATTGAACACATGAAGTTTGATAGTAATTCTTTCATCTTAATGTAGTTATAAAAATGTGAAAACTGATACATATGATTAATTGTAGAGTTTGATTACTTACTTAAAAGTATATGTAAAACATTTGTAAAAATCATACTTCTGATTTTTTCGTTGTAGGCATTGCAATATAAGTAGGAGTTTGAGAGGTTTTTGCATTCCAATTGAGCTTGAAAAGATATGTGAAAAAATGACTTAGAAGAGTGCAATAATTGGGAGAAAATTTGTCCATCTGGACCAATATGTGAGGATCAAAAGTCATAATTATTCCTACATCAGATTATGAACACATTAAAAGATATGAAAATCAGAAAAGTGCTCAAAATTATGCGAAAGTTTGTGCATTCCAATTGAGCTTCAAAAACTAGCTGAAAAAATGACTTATAAGAGTGCAATAATTCTGAGCAAATTTATCCATATAGACCAATATGTGAGGATGAAAAGTCATAATTATGAATACCTCAGATTATGAGTGCATTAAAATATATAAAAATCAGAAAAGTGCTCAAAACTATGTGAAAGTTTGTGCATTCCAATTGAGCTTCAAAGTTACCTGAAAAAGTGCCTTAAAAGAGTCCAATAATTCTGAAAAATTTGTCAATATAGACCAATATGTGAGGATGCAAAGTCATAATTATGACTACCTCAGATTATGAGCACATTAAAATATATGAAAATCACAAATCTACTTAAAACTATGAAAAGTTCTGAAATTTTAGCAATTTGTCAAAATGAGAAAAGTGCAGATTGATGTCTTTTCATTTAGTTTTTTGTACATTTAGATATTGAAGTCCTCATATGGCATATTATTTAATCCGTCTGAACATGCTATTTATATTGCTAAAAGAAGAATATTGAAATGACAAGATGAACATACGATTAGCGTAGAAGCGGTGGTAAATAAGAACATAAGCGATATTGAGGACATGAAGAATTGAATGCAAAGGTAAACATGAAAATAACATAGCGCACAAAGTTACGATAGAAAACAAACCGACACACAGATGCGATACATGTGCGGCGTTGTTATGCGGACGAAAACAAACACGAACACACACAACCTAATAACGGGGCCATTCACGGGACGGTAGCGGAACAAGCCCACCTATTGCGTGGGCCGGGCCATTTTCCCTTCACGACGACATCTGCGTCGAACTCCTCGGCTGCCTCTTTTGCCTTGGCGCTAGCTCCCTCTTCCTTCGCGTTCTCTTTCGCGAGCCGTGCTCCCTACGGCGTGCGCGCCGTGATGAGCTTGCGTCTCCCGACGTATACGTTCGGCCTGCTCTTCGTTCCGACGCTCCGCCTCGCGAATCTCGGAGTCCCTTCTATCATTCCACTCGTGGAAGTCGAGAGTCCACTGGTCGTATTCGTGGATCTCTTGGTCAATCCACTTGCGATACCCGCACAGGGGTTCTGGGGACTGCGAGTACAAAAGAAATGTTAGTGCGGACATGAAACGAGAAGTAGTAGGGAGGAACACGCTGTCAGCGGTTCTTACCGGCTGCCGATAGGTGCGTGTGTCCCAACGTCGGTCCGGATAGTCCTCGGAGTAGTTTGCGCAACCCGATGGCGCATACCCAGGCTAAGCCGCTGCTTCGACTTGACAAACTTACATGGATCTTGACACCAACAGAGGGGAGGCCTCTCCCCCTCTGGCGGGTCTTGCGGCGAACGCGTCGTTGGAACCGCCGGGATAGGGTCGGTGCAACGCGGGATATCTTCTCGGGGAGCCATCCTCCTCGCACGCACCGCTTCTTGGGCCCGCTCCGCAGCTGCCTTCGCCCGTTCGTCGCGGGCGCGCAGCTCTTGCTATGTCGCGAGTCTCCTCCCATTGCTTCGCATCTTCTCCCATTGTGCCTTCGCCGCTTGTCCATCTTGAAGGTGTGGGGTTTGGATTCTGTAGTGACTTATCTCCAATCCCTTTCACCTCCTTATGTGCGCTAAGGGGTTGGAATGGTGTGGATAATTCGAACCATGAAAAGGTGCCCGTGAATTAATGAAAGATGCGGGGTTGGCCCATCTCAAGCGTGCACAAAGCAATACAGAGCTTGTCTTGTCATCTGCGTAAAGTAAAGCGGCCCGTCTCGTCTTGTCAATGCGTAAGCGGGACACTCTTTCCCCTCACCTGCGTAAAGGCGCCAAGTCTTGTCTTTGTCACGCCCAAAGATGACTCGTCTCGCCTCGTCTTGTCAATGCGTAAGCGGGACACTCTTTCCCCTCACTGCGTAAAGTCGCCAAGTCTTGTCTTATCCATCGCCCAAAGATGACTCGTCTCGTCTCGTCTTGTCACTGCGTAAAGCAGGCCACTTGTCCCGTCTCGTCTTGATATGTCACTGTCTACTCACTGCGTAACGTTGACCTCTCTTTCCCGCGGCGCGAAGTCATGCGATCCGTCTTTGCAGTCTTTGGTCATGTCGACGCACAAAGCTGGCCCCGTCTAGTCTTTGCAGTGGGTGACCCTCACCCGCTTAGGTGGGCACGCGTAGAAAAAATGAGCAAGCCATAAAATGACATGATGACACCCGCTTGGAGGGGCCCCCGTGACTACCCTACCCTTGTGAACACGTGTCAGCTGCGTCGTTTTCTTGGTACCCCGGTCCCTACGTAGAGAACTCTTTAAATTGATCGAAGCCCCAGCCCCTTCTCCGTCGTGCAGAAACATACCATGTCGGAAGTAGAGGGTCCAGTCGGATGTGGGTCACCGAAGGAAGATCTTCTCTTGGAAAGGAGGAGAACTTGGTCCACGATGCGCCGATACCAAGCGCGCGCTCAACCGCGTGGCGAAAATGCAGACACAATGAGGACGCGGTTGTGCAGGTCTTGGATGGCCCAATCGATGGCGGGCGACGTTTCTTCCGTTGCCCACACTCAGGGGTAGAAATTGCTAATAGTATAATTTTCATTACTACTTATGGTTCATCCTTGGTAGCTGCTTTTTTCCCCGCAGATGGCGAAATGCGACTTCTCACGTTGGATCGACCCTCCTAATGAGCGGTATATTGCCATCTACGTGACTACAATATGGGAGCGAATATTGAAGTTGGAGGAGCGAATCGAGACTCTCAACGAGGACAACAACGACCTCCGCCAACGGATGCAACGCGAGGGGCAACGAGGAGGTCGTGAACATAGGAGGCTTCGTGCGATCCCGGATGTTGCTGCGCGAACCCTAGCTGCATATGTGCGTGCCACTACAACGACGGCCAGCCACGTCCGAGGCGTCCCCCTCAGCAATACTCAATGTGGGTGCCACGAGGTTCTTTTGGCATGTAGGCAGCGCGGTGTATGCTTGTACCTTGTATCAGTACGTTTTCTACGATGTGGAGTAGAGAGTGGTTACGTTAGTAGTGTGTCGTAATTTATTTGTTGTGTTTGTCGATGCAGCCATTGCGAATAAGCGCTAGTGTTTTAATGTCACTTGCTAGTGTTCGTAATTTATTTGGATGTAGTGAGGGTTTGAAGAAGCCTTTGGAATCGCAAGAAAATGTTATTTGAGTCCTACGAACCCAATAGGGAGGGTCTACTCCAATTGGAATCTATTAAGAAGCATAATGTCCTCAAATTCTGAGAGAATGAATCTGCTGTTAGTAGTAAGTAGATTTTTTCCCGGCTATTGCATGCGAAAAACCGAGATAATAAGCTTATAAAGTTGGGACGAACATGGCGCGTACATTTTTATTACATGCATAGCATATAGCATGATATCGGATCGATCGAGGCCAATCGCTCTCACGACCTCTCGTGCGGGTGGGTCTATTACATCTTGTCTCTTGGGTGTAGCGTGGTTGTTTCCCCTTTTTGTCGCGCCACGAAGATGGCTCATTGCATCCTTCTTCTGTCACTCTTGCTCTTGAGAGCGCCTCACGAGCTTGAAGCTCTTCCTCCGACGCTTGATGGCTACTTTACGCAGAATCAAGCGCTCATGCCTCCTTTGCGGCCCATCCTCCTTGCCCTTGACGATTTGGTCCACCCTCACGCGGCGCTCTTGCTCAAGCCGCATCGCGTTCCACCTCGCGAGCCCGAGTCATCTTGGCAAAGTATTGTCCTTTGTTTTCCACCGCACTTTGGCGGTTCGTGGCCATGCCGGCGCACCGATCCACCCATTCGATGAGCGTGCAAGCCTATGTGTGGCGTGGTAGATGTCATGGATCAAGTTGAGAAGCGGTAACGAGAAACAAAGGATGTAGTTGTCGTTGTTACCACAAAGTCGTCATCCGTGTCGGACACTTGAAGAACCTACGGCGTAGTTGGATCGTTGTCTTTGCGTCGTCGTCGCACAACATCGTCCGGAAGCCGCAATGGCACTTCGGTGCTCATGCCACTCCGGCACTCCAAATGGCTCGGACCTCCGTGAAGACATTCTTTGTGTAGTAGTATTGTGATGTCTTGAGGAGAAGATGTGGTATGGAAGACATAGGTGGCCTTTATGTAGGCTTTTCAGAGACTATAGTGTCGTAATAAATTACAGGGTAGGCTTCCAGCTGTCTAGTGTAGCAATAAATGGCTCTATGTAGGTTTTTGGAGACTATAGTGTCGTAATAAATTCGAGGTAGGCTTCAGTGTGTCGGTGTAGCAATAAATAGCTCTATGTAGGCTTTTCATAGACTCTAGTCTCGTAATAAATTCCAGGGTAGGCTTCCAGCTTTCCAATGTAGCAATAAATGGCTCTACGTAGGCTTTTCAGAGACTCTAGTGTCGTAATAAATTCCAGGGTTGGCTTCCAGGTGTCCAGTGTAGCAATAAATGGCTCTATGTAGGCTTTTCAGAGACTGTAGTGTCGTAATAAATTCCAGGGTAGGCTTCCAGCTTTCCAGTGTATGGAATTAATTTTACATATCGTAGCCTTTACGCAAAGCAATGCCCAGTCTTGTGCTGTCACTGCGTAAAGCGGGACCGTATCGTCTTGTCACTGCGTAAAGCTCACCTCTTTGCAAAGCTGGCCTCTTTCGTGTTGTCACTGCGTGTCAGTTTAATATTCTGTGGCCTCTGTTAGTGAAGCCCCCCACCGAGCCTATAAGAGGGAGGCATTCCTCACCTAGACCCATGCATTGCTCTCCCTCATCTCCTGAATTAGTTGTAGCTTTCTTTCCTGCTCACTCCCCCGAACGCCGAAATGAGTTATCTCAGCACCTCTTCATCGGCACCCACGGTGATTTGCCCACAATGCAACACGGTAGTTAGACGTAAGACCTCACACACCGCTGCGAATCCTGGTCGGCACTACTACAAGTGTCCCTATCACTCGGTGAGTACGATTGTTTCGGATTCGGTTAAATCGTGTAGGTATGTTTTAAAATCTTCTTATCATGAAACGCAGGAAGCCATCGGCGGTTGCCGATTCAGGTGTGGGAGGATGAAGCGGGCACTAGGACGGACTTTGTTCGGCAAGACAGAGGTGTCATGGGGGGTAGCGAACTCGTCGAGATGCGGCATCGTTTCGATAGACTGGAGTGGAAGATGAATGTAATGTTGTGTGCTATTTTCTATCTTGTGTTATATTCATTCTTATCGTGAATATGTAGAGCTGTAGGTTGTTCTCGTCTATGGTCGTAATGTTTTATGCTATGTTGTACCTTCTGTTTGTTGTTATCGTATGTTCTCCTGCTGCGGAGTTAATCTATGTATGTGTAATGCATTGAAGAAGCTGCAGTGTCCACCCTGCAATGATGCTGTAATTGTAGGTAAAATAATTTCACAAGCCCTTGACAGTACAAACATAACAATTGCATAAATGATTGCACGGAACTATGCGACGTTACAACAACTTAATTACAAAAACTCATTCCGAATCTTTTCGTCGCCGCCTCCGACCCCGCATGTGGTCCTCTGAGAAGGTGAACCTGGGGGGCGAGTGCAGTACATCGCGAAGGTCATACTGCGAAGCCTGCGACCGCTGTTGTCCTGCGTATGGCCCCGTGGGGACTTGTGTTGGATAGGCGAATATGTTGCTCAGCCATTCAGTTGCCGACCACAACTGAGGGTCCGTATCGCAGACATGGCTTCTTCATAGATATTGCGCATTGAAGTGGTCCAGCGGGCACTTGAATTTGCACTCCCACGGTTGATGTTCGAAAGCGGACTCGTCGCGGATATGATGTAACCGCTGCAAGCTGCGATGAAACAAAGAATGAGTTAAAACGTAATGCTTCACGGGTTAATTACATATCAATGTCGCATCGTCTCGCCGTTACGTGCGCTCGATGCGATGCGGACTGCACATCTGGCGTCCTCGTGTATGACCTCGATCGGGCGATGTGGCGGTTGCCCGATAAGCCTACCACAGTGCGTGAAAGGTACCACCGAAGGTATGAAGTATACGTGTCGAGGTCGTACTCCGTGTCTCCTCCGGAACCATCGTGTCCGCTGGTCACGCCACATGTCCGTCCACGGCGCATTGTATGGTATCCGGTCTTCGTTGGCTCGGCCTCGCCTCGATTGCTCGCAAGTTAATCGAGACATTACGATTAGTAGGGGCACAAAGTAATGCATTAATTAAATTTACCGTGTAATCGACATACCGGTGGGTCTTTGGGTGCAAGAGGCGTCTGCCGGGGAGTGGGATATCTTTGATGCAGCCGAATCGACTCATGACTCATTGTCAGGTTGTATGGCTCGACACTGCTGCGAGAACACCAAGTGACATGTCGTCAACCGGTACATGTGATCCAGCCCGCACCGAGATGATAATCCATGGGGCCGTGTCCATAATGAACGTGCGGTCCATGGCCACCGGACTATGTCGGCGTCGTGGAGAGTCTCGAACATGTTGTGGAACTCGGGTACACACGTCTCGGTCTCTCCTTGGCCCACCGTAAGTGACCATGTGTCCAACGCGTACCCATTGTGGGCCCATCAACAGGTCATCGCCATCATCAAGGCCGTAGAAGCTGCGGGACGAACTCATAAGGGTGCCAGCGGGATCGAAGTAAGGCTTACCAACGGAAAGTGTTCCCACGACCACAGCTGCGCAGAAGGATGTAGCAGACGGCTAGGACCGGCTCATCGCCGCACTACGCTGCGAGGCATCGCACAAGCCCGATATGTGGCACTAAGAACCGCTGATCCCGGCTATATTGTGGCACCTCGGCAGCCACCCATCCGCCAACGACTCGCTAGGTGTATGTAGCTCTCCGCACGGAGTCTCCGGTGGTGGTAGGGAACAAGACCCACCCGAATAGAAATAGCAGTGCGCAACGGTGCGCCCGCACCGTGTCCTCATCTGCGTGTCCAGGACATGTCATGAACTGTCGAAGCCATCCATGAGGCACACCAACTACGTTGTTCGGGAGCGGATGACCGAACCGGTGACCCAGATGGACCTTCCAATCTGGGTCCTTTGGGGGTGGTACTACAAAGAGCACCATGAATGAGTAAACCTGTAAGCATCGCCACGCCCTGCAGAGTAACCGTCATCTCACCCCGGAAGTGGAAGGTATGAGTCTCCGCCTCCAACGATCAACAAGAGCCGACGACAACGCCGCATCATACCGAACGCATGTCGTATATCCAACATACGTGCAATGGGTAGCAGACCGGTGTACCGAAGTAGTGGGATGTACCGCGGGTCGAGAGGCCAGTGCTCTCGGGGGCTCCTAAGGATGAAGCATGGAGGCCCGTCTCTCGAGGTCCATGACGGGCATCGGTGCCCCTCATCCCAACGGGGTCTAGCAACTCAGACGCCATCTCCGCCAACGAAGGAAAACAAGTTAATCCACATTGTTAATAAAATGTGCAAGCAATGACATCAAAATTAACACCAAGCGTAACGACGAGGAAACATCGTGGCGTACCAAACATACATAAAATGTGCACACCAATATGACCCACACAACAGGAAACATATGAAACGTAGCAAAACATACATAAAATACGCACGGTAAAATGTTGCGAGCTAATGTTCGCAACATAGAGACATAGAACCATCAAAGAGTACACATGGAAGCAATAATGAGTACAGCAAAATATTATGCTTACTACTACGGGCGTTGCTTGATGATGGCTGTTTGGGCACCGGTGAGGAGTGTCAATCGTCTTGCATAGCCTACACTTCGGACGCGAACTCGATCCCCATCTGGCTATCATCCATGTCATTACGGATGCGACGGCTTTGTCGTCTTTCACGACCGACATGTTTCAATGCATCATTAGGCACCCATTTTACCTCCCCTGGCCATAATTCCCTGTAGTGCATGTCTACCCCGTATGAATGAAACTCTGCACTCCAGGTTGCATATAAGTCTTGCATGTCGTAGTACTTTGAGATGTTGCGTCGACGCCTTTGCTTCCATACCGCGCATGCAGCGTACACATGCGAGCATGGCTTGTGCAAAAGCTGGGGTTTGTTGCAGGTGCAATATGCTTTTTCATCAATCGTACATACCTGCTTGCGATCCCTTCTAATATGACCCATGACGTACTTCTGTCTGAGGCGGATCTCGAACTTCTTCCTTAAGCCATCTATGGTTTGAGGAATATGGGAACGACCCTTCTCCATCTTCTTATCCATGTAAGCCTGCATTACCTCAGAGTATTGTTTGTTTTCGTCCATGTGCTTCTTCGCCATCATGGCTCTATTCACAAAGTACCCAACAGTCCGGTTCCAAGTCTCGTCCACAATTGCCGTGATCGGTAGGGATCAGACGCCCTTCAAAACACCGTTGTAAACCTCGGACATATTGGTCGTCATGATTCCATACCTTGCCCCCCCGGTGTCATGTAACAAAGACCACATCTCGTGTCGAGCGCATTGGATTGAACCCTTTGTGTGAACACCCCAACTCTTGTGGAGCCTCCTCTATGGACCCGACACATCGCACATGCTTACTAACCTCTGATCGAGTTGCCTCCACAAGGTCTCGAACTTCCGCTCAGTTACGCATACATAGCTTCTTGAACATCTTCATTAGGTCCTTGCTACGGAACCTTCTATGGAAGTTATTGCGAGATGCCTCATGCATCAACGATTCTTGAGATCATTCCTTTGGAAGGGGGCTGCGTCCCATTCGCATCGTTCGCAATGCGGACAACAAGCTGCATTGCGGTCCGAGATGACACACACTTCGGGCGATCTTGCACTATGGCTTGCTTCACATTTGCAAGGAACCAAAGCCGACTCTCCGTACTCTCATTCTCCACAATTGCAAATGCCATCGAGTATGGCGGTCATTTGCATCATTTGCAATCGCGGTAAGGATAGTACCCTTGTATTTGCCCGATAGGAACGTCCCATCCATCGTTAGCACCTGGGCACCACCCGAACCCTTCAATCGCTCGATGGAAGGCCCAAAACACTCTATCAAGAATCAAACAATTCGGGCCTCCGTAGGATGCACTCTCTCTGCTGTTAATGTCGTGCAGGTTTGATTACGCAATTTCTTTGTAGCATTCTTGGAACCAGTCGCACGCCTCCTCATAAGTCCCAAACATACGGTGCAAAACCTTTCGTTCGCCCCGCCATACCTTCTTGTAGCCGACTTGAAATCCCACCATATTCGCTACCTCGCCATTAGAACCTTTGGAGAAATGGACACATACGCCACGATGAGGTGGCTCACTAGCTCCGCAACATAAGATGATGTCATGTTGCGGTGCCTATGTAATGGCCCCGCAAGCTCGCAATCGTGATCATGTAGCACCGTTATCCGAAACACCGTGCCAGCGCCCTTGTACCATTGTGCACGAACTTTGCCAGGATAGGACCCGTTGACACACTTCACAATGTATGTGTCCGGGTTTGACCTATGCACCCGATACGTCCGGCTAATGTTCACGGCATATCTAGCAATAACTCTTTGGCAAAGACTCTTATTGCGAAGCATCGCCCCAAAATGAGTGTGGCCTCGCTGAACCCCATTCGTCTCCTCCGCTGTGGCGGCACTAGGGATGCCGCTGCATTGTCATCCACAGTGGGGACGACACACGCAACGCGTCGGTGGTCACAACACCACCCACCACCCCTCCATTTGTACCTTCGCCTCCGCCATCGTCATCCTCTCCGGAACTGTCTGTTTCCACATTCTCGTCCTCCTCGCTCCCCACTTCTTCCACCTGATCCGCAAGGTACTCATGACAGTCAATATGGGCGGCCCACCACCTCTCCCTCACACCTTCGTTGGCCTGAAAATTGTCCACATGCCTCCTGAGGTCTTCATCACCTACTTCCTCGCCCACATGTTCTCCCGCAGGTACTACATCTTCACCAAAGACATCATATCCAACTTTGTCCGGATGATTCTGTCCTCTCCACGAACTCCACATACACCATTGGCTTGGCATATATCTCAGCATCAGGGTTGCACACGACCTCCATGTAGTTGGCCCATGATGCATCATTGGTCACCTTCAGAAGTTGCCACTTGCTCTCCCCTGCATCACCCACCATTGCGGCATAGAATGCCTCGATCCGTAACTTCTTTCTTGCGGTGTACCGATTGAATGCCGAACGGACATTCCGCCGTAGCTCAGACAAGCTCATGACGTTCAGACCGGGTGCCCGGATCATGGTCCGGCGACAATTTGACAGGTCCGCCCCATACGGCCCGTCACGTACGAGACCACTGCCGTAGAATATGAACAAATCTTGAATCTCAGCCATGGCGTACCTAACATAAGTGCATAATAAACCATCTTAGTACACAACATGCAATAATCGTACCATCAAACCCCCACTACCGTACTTTCAGATTTACATATTCATTATGTACCCTTTCTATAATCTACAATATCGATTAATAAAATTTTTAGCTCTCAATCTATATTTTATTTTTTATTTCATGTTTTCTCGATTAATGCAAAAAATCACTTACTAATTTTTTTACATTTCTTTTCTAACTTTTACTTCATACAGAATTTATTTAATTGTACTATACATTGTATTACTGTTATTGTATTTTAATTCTACTGTACCAAATTTATTTTTACCACGTACCGCATTGTATGTACTACTTCCCTAAGCGTACTAATTGTATATTTCTAATCCTGCTACTATTGTTATCACCTACAAATGCTCTAACATAAATATGTACTTTGTCAACGTCTACACATTTACAAGTTCATATTTTTTCACAAAATGAAACTACATAACATATAGAAAAATACATCATGCCTAACATACCGTATGTTCACAAAAAAAATGAGAACTCCATACATATGTTCACTAAAAATAAAGCACAACATTACATATACTAAACAATACCTCATATGTAATATATGGAGATTTGCTACAAATATATAGCGTATGAAAGATTGACATAAAATAACATTAACGAAATACGGTTTGCTTAATTATGGACTAATGACATACATAAAAATAAATTGCACGGGCACAAGACTTACCTCTACTTGAAGCTCACAAAGTGATCTACAACTTTTGTACTTGCCAAATCCCCTGATTCCAAACAAAAACAACTTAACAAAAGACGATTTGCTTAATTTTGGACTAATGACATACATAAAAATAAATTGCACGGGTGCAAGACTTACCTCTTTTTGAAGCTCACCAGGCGATCTACAACTTTTGTACTTGCTAAATCCCCTGATTATAAACGAAAACAACTTAAACTACGTGGTTTCACTCACTTCTCTTCACTGCCTCCCTCACTCTCGCTGAACTCCAACTACAACTGAGCCAAATGAGCTTCTTCTCCCTCCCTCGCGCTATTATTTCTGCCTTTACGTATGTGTGTTCGAGAAAGAAGAGGGCCATGCCATGCACATATACCGCCCACACGACACGTGTGCAAGCAGCGAACGAGCTCCTCCCGGTAGCGGCTGCGCTTCCGGTCGCGAATGGACGCGCGATCGGCGGTCGGCGTGAATAAAATCACGCGAAAGACAGAGACGCGTGCGATGCGGACCGCACGACCGGTGCTACTGATGTAGTCGTGCGGTCGGTGCCGCACGACCGCATCAGAAAGCACCGGTCCGGCGGTCCGCACCGCACCTAACCGACAGTGTCGGCGTCTCGGCGATCGTGCGCTCGGATGATCGATCGTCGCCGAACGGGCAGAGGCCGAGTTGGAATTTTTTGGCGCTCGATGCTAGTTGTGGAATTTGTCCACACGATGGTGTCATAAACGTCCAAATTTCGAAAGTTTGAAACTAATGGATACAAAGAGGACGACGACTTAGAAGTCATTCGGACGCAAACAAATGGAAAAGAAGCAGCTAGTAATTGAAACTGATGGATACAAAGACAATGATGACGACTTGAAAGTCTTTCCAGCGCAAACGAATGGAAAAAAAAAGCAGCTAGCGATGACTTGCAAATTAGTCTTTGGCATGCAAACAAAAGGAAAATTAAGAAGCATCTGGGGGTGATCGGAATAGCGATGGCTTTGACTTTTGCTGAAAAAAAAACTGTAGCTGGCTGATTTTTTACTGTAGCTAAGTGGCATGTTAGGTATAATTAAATTTTAAAAAATGTAAAAATAAAAACGGCTTGCTAGTCTAGTGCGGACAATGCAAAGGAATATGAGAAAAAAAACGGAACGCAAAAAAACCAAAAAACAAAAAAAATTTACTACGTGACAAAAATACTATAGTATTTTAATCGCTGCTACAGTGTTTTAATCGTTAAACAGTGTTTTAATCTCCATTTTGATCGGGACCAGACTACCGGGGGGGCGCGATACACGTTGTTCCGTGTCTACCATTCTGATGCCTGAATCACAATGGCGAAATGAGAAAAAAGAAATGAAAGGCCCGTTAAAAGATCTACTCTGTTCCTGGCTTAGCCCCTGCCGAGCCATGTAGGCCTGTGCAGCTTGGCAGGTTGGAACATATTTCTAAGCTGCGAAACAGAAACCCAGTGGTACATCCTGAAACACCAACCGGGCCCAGACTCCAGAGACCACATCCCCAGCCCGACCGTTGGATCAACACGAACCGTCAGGATACGGAGTGGGACGATCTCGCCCGATGTGTCTGTTTACAATACTTTAACAGAGCAATCATTTGCACATCATGCTTCAGAAAGCGCAGTTTCAGAAAAATATTGCTTCACCAAATACTGATTATCAAAGTGACAGGCCCAAAAATGAGAGGAGGGTGATGGACAGTAGCACAAACGAAAATGATGAAATTCCCACGATGACCTCACTATGTATCACTGCAGCATATTTCTTCTTGTTTGTGTACTGCATCACTAATTTTATTTCTTCAAGTATTATGTGTATTCTCACTAATTGTGTTGTATTATCATAAAATATTATTTAATTATTGTATGTCTATGCTATCCGTCTCTACTACCTATTTTCCGATCTGAAACTATTATGTATTTGTTCCAATGGTATGATTCGAAACTCCGAATTCTTATGCGTATTCGGTTTTACTGTATTTGACTCCAAATTCAAAAAAAAATATGAGTTCAAATATATTATAAGTAATATCTGTCCGAATTCAACCCAATTGCATGTCTGCGCTGAGCTGAGTTGGCATGAGACCACCGTTTTGCAAACATAAATCCCGCCTAATAACAACACGGCCCTTTCTTAAAAAAAAAAACAAATAAAGCCTATACTAGGAGCATACTTGCGCTGGGCCGAGTAAGAAATTCCCAGCCCATCTGATGTACTGGTGTCCCCCCACTCGGCCACTCCCAACTCAATCAACTCATCGTCTCCGCCGCCGCCGCCGCGGCATGCTCCGAAGCTCCGCCCTCTGCGTCGCCGCCTGCTTCGTGGCCTTGCGAGGTGAGAACCCCAGATCTTTTGGTGTTTCCTTAGAAGAGTCCTACTCTGCCTATGAATTTCTTGTACTGTGCAAACTACAAATGTATTTTTTATATTGGTATTTTTGGTTTATTTTGGTTTGATTGATAAGGATATGTTGGGGCAATGCCCTAATTTGCTGCTTCCCTCGGAGAGATTTACATTGCACTGGATTTTCCAAATGCCAGATTGGAAACGGGGTGTACCCCGATTAGGGGGGGGGGGGGGTGATCTATAATGGCACATTACATACTGAAAATTTACTAAACTAGTGATTGTGATAGAATGTTATCTGACCTTTTATTGATCAACACCATGTTTCACACCACTCAATCAGATCATATATAGCACAGAGCACAGAAGTACAATACCTACAGCATATTCACTCGGATACAACATACACATACATCAACATAACCATGAACGGAATGGAAAACAACAGACAGGCACAACACAGATACTTACAATCTTTATTTCGGAGTGGAAGTATTGCTTGCAGTAGTGGCCTCACGGATTGGATAGTGTATGACAATAGGATGGTTTGGATGTGCTGCAATGTCACGTATGACAGGAGACGGGTCGCAGTTGCCATTAAGCTCAATCTCTTTCAGACCTTGAAGGTGTCTCACTCCAGAAAGAGATTTATATTTGGTGAATGCCCAGACTATCTTCTTAAGCTTAGGAGCAGCTCCATTCTCAAAATGGATGGTGGTGATGTCAGAGCCCTCAACGACAATATACTTCAGATTTTGGAATTCTTCTTTCTTAAGGGTGAGCCTCATCTCTATGTATGACTTGTGCCACAGCCTGAGGCAGCGCAGGTTGATAAGCTCACCAAGGATCCGTATAGCATTGTCCATCAAGGAGATGCCACACAGAGTTATCTTGGCAAGTTGTCGAAGCTCATTAATCCAATTAGGCAGCCCAGTTTTGTTGCCGTTGATGTTTAGGCTCTCAAGAAATCTGGGGGGTGAGAATGCTGTCTTCTCCATGTTCAAGTCAGGAGTCTCGCAGTTGGTCAGCTCAATTCGGACCGACAAAGCGCAGAGGCATTCATTCAGCCTCTTGATTACCCGCAGAAAATGATTGGGACGAGCTTCCTTGCCACACCTGCAGAAAATGATTGAGATGAGCTTCCTTGCCACACCTGCAGAAAATGATTGAGACGAGCTTCCTTGCCACGGAGAACTACAACCAGTTTCTTCAGTTGCTGCAGCCGTCCAACATCCATCAACTCATCGGCACTGTTGAAAACTTCAACATGGCACAATATCTGCAGGTCCGTCATGCTCCCGATTCCACGTGGCATATACACTGTGGAAAATGATCTGTCGGATGTGATGGCATCCTTGAGTGGGTCAATGTGGCCGGCGAGCAGATGCATCAGCTTTGGGAGCACAATGGCTTTTGTGGCGAATGCCCAAATCTTGGCTTGCCTGATGTCGAGCGTCTCTAAGTACCGGAGCTTGTCAACGTCCTTGGGAAGCTCAGTGACATCCGTGTTCCTTATACTCAGATAGTTGAGCTGAAATATCTTGTTGCAGATGTCTTTGAGGTGGTGCTTCATCAATCCTTTGAATCCTTCTAGGTCCAGCACTTCCACCAATCCTAACGGAGAAGATGTGGGCAGCGACTCAAGAAATGCTGCCGTGTAATCCATGGGGCCTTTAGAAATTAGAATCTTCTGAATCTGTGGGAGTGGGACGCTTGCGGATGTTCTAGCAGGTGGTGGATTGTTCAGCACCGTTTGCATTTTTCTTGGAGAGCTCTTGCAGCCTGATTCCATTGCGGATGGAAAGGCGGCAAGCCAAGTCAGCTGGCAGGTCTGTGTCAACCAAACCCTCATCTCTGGCCATCTTGGTAATGAAGGCTAGAACACGATGATGCACCGTGCAACTCTTCACTTTGCCCGCAGCACCAATGTTGGCAGGACAAACTAGGCCACGAGACACAAGTGCATCAAAACAGCCGCTCAGCTTCATCTGTCGCAACCAGGCCATCTCTTTTGGTGATGAGGTTTTCGGCAGCCCATCGCCTGACAACGCTTGTCCTCTTAACTTTGAAATCCTGGGGCGAGCTGGTCTGATACATCCTCTCAAAAAGAATGGATAGATACAACAAGCAGCTCTTGTAATGGCTGGGCAGGTCGTTATAGCAGAACAGTATCATATGTTTTGTTTTAAAAGTTGTGCAAATCGCTAAGAATGGTATTGATCTCAAAGCACATAAAGGGGTAAGTAATCACTATCTACCATTCAGTTTTGTTTTAAAAGTTGTGCAAATCACTTCTAATTTTCTTGAATGCTAATATTCACTTGACGCTAATCTTTGTTAATGATCATAGTGGCTCAGATCATTCTTGGGAGAACATCTTAAGAGATGATGATTATCACTGATAACAACATGGCATGAGGCCTTATTGCTCACAACAGAACAGATCAAATTGCTGATCACCCTGCCTATTATGTACAGACACAACTGGCAGTACAATCAATCAATCATACATGCATATTCACACAAGCATCGCATCCCATGTCAACAACCACCACCGAAACCATCACGCATTACTTGTACACTCGAAGCGCATGAGAAGCTTCACGTTCTTGAACTCGATCCCTTCCCGGTCGTACAGCGCCACCGCTCGGATCCCGGGCCGCAGCTCCGACACCGGTAGCACGGTCTGCCCGCCGAAGTCGTCCTTTGCAGACATGTCGTAGTCGCGCACCACCACCAGGAGCAATGCAATCTCCGGCACACTTAATTCGAAGGTGAACTCCTCTTCCCATACCGGCACCCAGTTATCCTCTATTGCCTTTGTTGTCTTCATTACAGTGTCTGCTGGAACTCCAGCTATCCCAACCTGCCAGCGAATGAATACAATTTAAATTTGAATGTCAGAGTCGAAAGGCTTCCTCGACATTAAGGCTCCCAGTCTTAACAATAACACATGCACTGGGACTCGGTCACTCGGCAGTTCAAGAGAAGTGGTTACTAGAGCCTTTTGGCTTTGGTTAGTTCACTCTTTTTTAGTGTTGCATTTCTGTTGCTTGTATATAAACTCCTTGGCGTGCCAAATTTGATTTATGCGTACCCATACATAAAAATCTGGAGGCGAACATTTATCAAAGTGTGTCGGCATGAATTCCATCCACCAACCGTCGCCCATGTATACTTTCACCTGAAAAGCAGCAGTTCATCTGTCTCTGAATTTCAACTAGTGCGAACAAAATAAAAGACGTACCTTCAATATTTTCTTCGCACATTGGGGTTCTTTTGGATCAAAAACCTCTGGTCCAGTATGCATCAAGAAATCTGGTTTCTTCACATAACCACAGCCACCATTGGCTTTATAAAATCCATGCATTAACCAAAGGTATCTTCCGTATCCCTCCAAGAAATACCATGTTGTTGTAACATGTCAGTAGGAAAAGAGTAGGAAAAGAGGCAACATATGACCAAATAAACTGGTATTAAAAACACAGTCAGAAATTGCAGGCTGTTCGAATTTAGGCAAGTGCTCATTATGCCCATATCGATGCAAACACATTGGTGAATTCTTGTGATCCACCAATTCTAAAGTTTTTTGTTAGACCATGTAGATGGTCGTGAATAAAGTGATGATGAATAATTAATATTTAGATTGCTTTGAATTTTGCGTTTGTGAAAGTTTCGGTTGATCGCAATCGAAGGTTTTGAGTTCAAGTGGTTTTGGTCGCGTACGAATGGTTTAGCTCGGGTCCGAATGGTTTCGATCTACTCTGAGTGGTTTCGATCAGCTCTAAGTGGTTTTGGTCTACTCCGAGTGGTTTCAATCGAGTCCGAGTGGTTTTGCTACTTCGAGTGGTTTTTTGTTGCTCCGAGTGGTTTTAGTCTGCTCTGAGTGGTTCAATTGAGTCCGAGTGGTTTTGCTGCTTCGAGTGGTTTTAGTAAGCTTCGAGTGGTTTTGTTTGGGTTCATCTGCTCTGAGTAGTTTCGGACTAGTCCGATCAGGTCCGAGTGGCATCGGACGGCATTCGAGTTGCATTAGTGGATCGCATGGCTGAACGATGACAGTTCTTTGACCACGGCATATCTCGACCACAGTATTTTGACCATGGAAGACTTCGACCACGTCTGGCCTTGACCATGATAAATTGACTGCAGCATTTCAACCATTGAAGAATGACTATGGTATTTCGACTACGACATCTCGACCTCGTCAAGCTTCGACCACAACAGAACGACCACACATGGTTGAAGATGGTAAGTAACAGCGAACCAGTCGTAGCTACAGTACTTTTTCATAGTAGTAGCTATAGTACTTTTTTATGGTAGTAGCTACAATATTTTTTCATGGTCGTAGTAGCTACAGTGATTCTTCGCGGTCGATAGTTGTAGACTTCATAGTCTGTTGTTGTTGTCTTAGAAGGCTTTTGCGATTGGTTGCTACGAGCCTTCATAGTCGGTACTCGTAGACTTCATAGTTGGTACGAGTGCTTTAATTCTTATGATTTTCGAGTATCTCGAGTAATCGTGTTGGGTCAGTGGCTGACTAACGTGATCGTAGCAGTTGTTGGTGATACTTGGTACTCGGTGATGATGCAGTGATTGCTTGATGATCGGTAGTCGTAGGCTTGGCTATTGGATGTCTGAGTCATAGTGATTTGTACTCGGTACTTGATGTTTCTGGTCAGTAGCGATGCTTGTTATTCCTGAGTGTTTTTTGATGGAGCGATAGTATTCCCCAAGTACTTGTGGTTTTTGAGTACTCGATGAGCTAGCGGTTGTAATGAGTGGTCTGAAGATGGTGTTTTGGAAAGCGATGGAATTGGTGGTCATAATGAGTAGTCTGAGAGTGATTTCTGGATAGCGATGAGATTTGTGGTCGTGGATGACCTAGTGTTGATGGTTTGTTGAGGTTGTGGTTATATGTATATGTGCTGATAACGGTCAAGTTGGGAAGAACTTGTATTGAAAAAACATTTATTTGGTCTTTGCATGTGCAAACAAGCGGAGACGATCATAGTTGGTGACGAGAAGGATCGGGACTAGGATGGAGAGATCTGAGATCTAGACGGTCAAAGATGTCACGTGAGGTGGTTGGGATAACGCTAGAGCATGTGGAGATCAAAGGTGGTGATGTGTGGAGAAGCTACGGGTGGTGCAGTCTTGGAGATTTCGACATGAAAGATGATGATACGAGATGGAGCTACGAGAGGTGCTGTCATGGTGACTTCGTCACATGGTGAGATTAAAAACATTATGGAAGTAGTCCATAATGGGAAGGAATAGAGATTGAGTAAAACTCGTGTTTGGAAGGATTTCGGGTCTCTTGACTTGAGGAAGAGATAGGATTTTGTATTTGTATTTGAGATGAACATGGTTTATGGTTCTAACATATAAAAGCAGGTAGAGGTTAAGAGTTTTAGCCGAGGTGGTGAGGAGGCTTTTGTGCTAGGGTGCTTAGGGGTGTTGTGAGGGGGTTTTGTAGCCACAAACATAATATAGAAGCAAAATGTTAGATTTGATCTCAAAGGAAGAAATCACTGCTGATGTTGTTGTCCTCGGTGATGTGCTAACACATCACGATCGTGCATGATACGAGCATATTGTTTTCGGTCGTCGGCTCAATCCGACCAAGTAGAACACGGTGTTGTCTTCGGCTTGTTCTCGACCGAGCGGATGAAGCATTTGAGTGGTTGGAGCGTTCGAGCGGAGTAAGATTTCGACTACATGCAAAAGCGATCAAGTGTTGAATAGTGCACACACAAAGAACTAATGTAGTCACGGTAATGCCCTTCCGCAGCTCCTTTCTTTCAATAGTTAGAGGTAGTCGGGACTGGATTACAACCCACTTGAGCTCATGTCAGAAGCTGAAAGCACTACTACAGAAAGCCTAATACTATATGCCAAATCACAGATGGTTTTACAAAACCGTCTGTGACGTACACTATCACAGACGGTTTTAATTTGACGACCGTCTGTGTTTCTGAAGGAGTATCACAGACGGTTCTTATCGATGAACCGTCTGTGATACTGGTATATCACTGACAGTTCTTCGTAAAAAAACCGTCTGTGATAATCTGGAACATCACAGACGGTTTTGAGTTAAAAACCGTCTGTGATAGTCCAGTATCACAGACGGTTTTTAAACTAAAACCGTCTGTGATGTTCCAGATTATCACAGACGATTTTTAACTAAAAACCGTATGTGATGTTCCAGTATCACAGACGGTGCATTGATAAGAACCGTCTGTGATAATCCTGCTATGTATTTATTGCGCCACTCAGACCGCATCTGTCTTTATTTCGATCCGATCTAGCGGTCTTTGCATTTGGAGGCGCAAGAATTTCAGGTCATTTAATTTGGTGGAAAGAGGCTTATTTGACAGGAGAGTTTTAAAGAATCATCAAGTTCTTGGTTGCCCTAGAAATAGTTAGTAATGAAATTTGTTTTTGGTTGCAATTTCGAAATTTAGATCTAGCTAATTAATTAATTTTCGATGACTGTTATATATATGCTTTGAAGATCTAGCTAATTTAGATTTAGCTAGTCTCAATGCATGTGGTATATATGTAGTAATATTTAATTAATTTAATTTTAATACTAAGTTGTTATATATGTGCATAATATAGAACCGAAACTGGATGTATAACGCAAACCGTGTAAGTGAAGAGTACATTAATGGCATGTCTGCTTTTACAAGAGCTGCTGAGGAGGATATGTTGAATAAGGGGTGGAATATATGTATTGTCCATGCACTGTGAGAATTTAAAGATGTTTAAGAATTGAGAGCAGATTGAAGCGCACTTAATTCGGAGGGGTTTCAAAAAGGGGTATACGTGTTGGACCAGTCATGGCGAAGTTAATGATATGCTGCCGGATGACATCGCCAGTGAAGTCAATGATATGCCGCCGGATGATTATTGTGGTTCGGATTCGGATAGGCTGAACGATGACAATTTAGATAAGATGCTTCGTGATGTAGAAGAGAACTATGATAAGAGAGAGTATATTAAATTTCGAGGCTTGATGGAGAACTCAGAGAAATCTTTATTCACGTGCTGCAGGTCAAAGTACACAAAGTTGTCAGCTGTGCTTGAACTATTAAAATTGAAGGCAAGTAACAGTTGGTTCGATAAAAGTTTCACGGCACTGCTAGGTCTTTTAGCGGACAGACGGTTTTTAGTTACAAACCGTCTGTAATATTTATACCACAGACGGTTCGAAAACCATCTGTAATAATCTTCGATTATCACTGACCCATAAATTCAGACGGTTCAGAAAACCGTCTGTGATGACGTTTTTGAACCGTCTGTAATACGGTTTTCTGTAGTAGTGAAGTTAGTTCACACTGACCTATTATGATCATTTCTGTATATTTATGCCATTTCATATGAAATCTGAAATGCCACTGCATCTCGCAAATTGATTCCCTCGCTGAATTTGCTTCATTGGAAATGTGAACATACAGAAACACCATTGCACAGGGATCAATTGCTCAGAAACAGAAACGCACCTGCATATTGAAGGCCACCATCTGAGCACCGTGCATCCAACCAAGAAATGGATTATAGTTGGATGAATCGACCCGAGTGGCCTTTGGGTATATCCTCAGTAGGTTTCTCTGTGTGAACCTGTTTGGAACAAAAAGATTGAGCGGTTCAGTCAGCAAGAGGGAACAAAAGAAAATCTTAGGCACTGCAGATTTTTTTTTTCCTTGCACGGAAAGATGGTACCTTTGTATTGTCCGAACCAGGGTTGAACATTTCGTCCGAAAGGTGACAAAGTTTCGGAGATTTCGCTCCTTTCGGAGGGCAACGAAAGAAGAATCATTCGGCCAAAGTTTATCCCAATTTGTTATCATTTAAATTTTGTCCAAAATTTAAATAATGTTTTGAAATTTTCGTCCGAAATTTTGGCCGAAACGAACGAAATTTTGCTATTTCATCGCTTTCATTGGCCGGCGAAAAAATTTTAATACCGAAAGTTTTTTCCCTGGTCCGAACTTGAGTTGTTAATGGAAAGAAAGGACGGTGTCCACAAGAGCAATTTCGTTTACTTATCAGATGTATACCTCACAATGTCGGTACCATGGTGAGCTGCCACTTTTGCAAGTTCTTGCTCACTCAAACTGAGCCGCCTAACTTTGTGTGGATCGCTCTTCAATGCATCAACCAGAGCACCCTTTGGCTTTCCTGCTCTGATAGTAATAAGGTGTTTATACTCTGGAGCTAAATGTTGCGTTTTCTGTTCCTCCTCCTCCTCGTCGTCGTCATCGCCATCGTCATCTCTTCGGTGCTCTGAGGCATCATCATCATGCTGATCGAACAAATACAATTGTGATGGTGAAATCCTGCTGATCATCATGCTGATCGAACAAATACAATTGTGATGGTGAAATCCTGCTGAACATATTCTATGGGCCAAATAAAAGGAGGAGCAGGAAATGTAGCAGAACTTGGAACCAGTACTTTGTTGGCAGATTGGACTTCAGTCTGAAAATCTGGGACTTCTTTTCCCCATGCCACATCGTCGCCAGCTCCTTTGCCGAGATGGAGCTCAGCATCAGCCTCTTTCACGGGACCACCTTCCTTGGCTTCAGGATACTCTTTTGGGGGCTTTGTCGATAGCACGACACGGCCCTTGAGCTCTTCAGGTGAAGGGAATTCTTTGGTATGAGGGCCGTAGTACAGCATGCCGCCAAACACTTGAAGAACCATCTGAGAGAGATTCCGGAAGCACCTGTGAGAGAAGTGCAACTAGAGGGAGACATCATATAGCAATTACAAAAAGGCAAAATTGAGCTACCTCGGCTACTTTGTCCTGGAGATCAGGTGGAAGGTGATCTTCGAGAGTAATGATAACAGGATACTGGGATGCAACAAAGGCATATTCTTTGATGGATCTCAAGCATTTCATTAGTGAAACTGGGGGGGTCAATGTCCTATTCAGAAATTGTAAACACACAACGTAAGAAGACATAGAAGCTCTCATATATTGGCAGTGTCGTCACCTAGGCTAGGATTACATGAAGTTGGACTAGTTCTCAAATGTATGATGAATTGTTTGAGTGAGTTTCGACGGCATGATAATGTTAGTCACACAATTTGGGCATGAATGAAGAAGTAAAAAAGGTATAGAATGATGCAGCAACCCGCCGTGGAGGATGCTGATGTCATCCTTGGTGGAGTTGGGCCACATGTCGAGCTCGATAACCCTGACGCCCCTCTGGAGCGCCTCGATGATGGGGGTGTCACTGCAGTCGCTGCTGAGCTGGTTGCCGGTGAGGTAGGAGTTGTGGCCGGTGTATATGAAGTAGTGGGAGAGCGGCGCGGTCATGTCATGGTGGACCTGGGATTGGCGGATGGGTGGGTTGAGATCGTGGGAGAAGAGGAAGCGGTGATGGAAGTCGTCGAGGGTGATGAGCCGGTGTCCGACGCGCGGGATGCGGGAGCGGCCCTGGCGGATCTGGTCGAAGAGGCGATCGACGTCGAGGCCGTCGTGGCCGGTGGTGTCGAGGTAGCGGCGGAGGCCGTCGGCGTCCATGCAGGGCCCGGCGCCGGCGTGTTGGGCGAAGAGGGCGCGGATGTCGTCGGGCGGCGGCGCGTCGCTCCAGAGGAAGCGGCGCTTGAAGATGAGGCAGCACCTGTACGTCCCCATGGCCTTGTTGCTCTCGCTCGCGTCGCTTCCTCGATCGATTCCTCTGCGCTGTCTAAAAACTAGGAGCCCTCATCGCGGCGCTTGAAGATGAGGCAGCACCTGTACTTCCCCATGACACTGGGTATCGTATTCCTAGAGACAACTAGAAGCCCTCGAACGAAGAAAAAGAATGCAAAGACAGCGAAAGTCCATCACACGCTCCTAACCGTTCGATCAAAGGTTTCCTTTGGTGCGATTGGCTTTGGATCGTGGCTTTTGCTGATAACAAAAGAAATTAAAAAAAATAAAGGATACTTATGTAAAGAAATTATGTCGTTCAAAATAGATTTTACAATGATTCTTATAACTAATTTGTAGAAATCACTTTAAAAAATTACTCCATTTAAAAATAATTGTTAAAAGCTGAAAGATAGAAGTTATTTGCAACATGCTCTAACATGAAGATGGGGTGGTATCTCATGCTGTGTTTTCTTTCCACAGAGAAGAGTTCACGTACGCCGGTGACTGCAAGGGACCCATGGGCAGTCACGCTGCTGCACTTGGTCCACGAGTCCCTGAGTGACAAAATCACATGTGGTAATTTAGAGTGCAAACGATTGTAACTTCTAAAATTTTCAAAACGGATGATATTTTTTGAAGTTAATTTCATGATTTGTTGAAACTGTGTGTGCATGATAACTTAACTAGGGTGCATCCGGTGATAATTTTGAACTTAAAGGTGTATGAAAATAGGTGCAAGTGTGTTATGCATTTAACCCCGGCCCCCCTCGGGCGCTTGGAATGTTCGTACTACAACTACTCCTCATTATACACAACATTACCAAAAAAATATCCGGCAGGTAGTAAATTCAAAACATGAAATTTAAAGGATCCTAGCAAGGCTAAACAAAAAAAAACCTATTTTAACTAGGCAATATAATTAGATCAGCTAGTACTGCATGCTGGACCGTTATCACAGGTGTCTCAATCAGAATTTTGCATTGCGGTGTATCTATAGCGATGGAAGCTAAGCTAGCTAGGGAACGGAACTTCAGGAGGGAGTAAGGCATGGCATAAACAAACCTTTCCCTTTATCACCACACGCTAATACGCTCTAAAATAAGGAGGAGGTGCTAAATCAACCATCTTTGCCCCTGAAAATGACAAGACAACCAGAGGAAAATCTTCCAAGCTCACTCCTCTTTCCCTTTATTTTCCCTTCTCGTTTGCTTTTTTTGGTCTCTTTTCCTTGTTTGGGCATCTGCGAGAGTGGCCGCACAAAAGAAACCTACCATGCTTATGCCGAAATGCCATTGTATACGTACATCCATAATTATTTTTGTCGGTGAGCTGGGACCGTGGATGCCAGCTGTGTAAATCCATGCCCGCATGGATCGCAGGCACATCTTCCCACTGATCACACACAAATATACTTTAATTAAATATGACATACTGAATCGATTCTTAAGAATGAACATATAGATAGGAACAACTACCTCGCTCCTACAATTATCGCAACACAGATCTCATTTTGGAATTCATATCAAAATTAAATTGTTAATTTTATTTTATTTTCTAAATATATTTTTATTTTTGGTTGAAATTTGTGTACAAATTCGATTGCTATTTTTAGTTTTTTTTAAATTATATATTTTTAGAGATTTTACTTAGGAATTTGTATGAAAATCAAATTACGTATTTTGTACTATTTTTATTTTGAATCTTAGTTATTTTTATTGTATTTCACATGAACTCTTGCTTTTAGTCTAGAACATTATATAGTCTGGACCCACCACAATCGATGGTGTAGATCTATCTCTTTTTTCACCGATGAATGTGGTAATTTCTATCTCTTAAGAGCAAACGTGATGACTTTTTTTATTTCTGCTTTAATATTATAATAGATAGATTCCCTCCGTCCACAAATGTGGGTTTTTTATTTTGTACAGTTTCCAATGTAACACTTTGAGTATAATTTTTTATTTTGTGCGAGCACAGCTATGTCGTTCGCGAGCTCAACCGCACCGCACACCCACGGGCGCCGCCAAGCTGCGAGTCCACGAGGCTAGCGTCGCCACCGTCCGCGAGCCACTTGCCAGAAGCTTCCACTACTACAGAAAACCATATTACAGACGGTTCAGAAACGTTATCACAGACGGTTTTGTGAGCCGTCTGAATTTATGGGTCAGTAATGATACGAGGTGATCACAGACGGTTTTCAAACCATTCGTGATGCAAATATCACGATAGCAGTTTTAACTAAAACCATCTATGATATTCCCTCCTACCCCTAAACTTATTTCTATTTATTGGCTAACCTCAGGAAATGCTAGACATGCCCTCTGAAATAAGCATATCAACATGTACATGTATACATCCAATTCACATGTCAATTCATTTCACAAATATAAAACATCCATTTCGCAAATAAATTAATTAAAATAAAATAAAATATACATTAACAAATACAAAATTACAATCAATGTCAATATCTTATCCCAAACAAAAAAAATCATTGTTCGCTGTGGAACTCTCTATTTGATTTTACGACTTTAGATATCAAAAAGTACACGTACTCTCCTCGAATTTGTGCAAGGTCCGGCTGTTGGAATGCAGTTGTAGAGATGAGCGCAGCCTGTCGATAAAAATATCAATGTGCGTACATATATAACCTGATAAGTATGAAATAAATGTGAGAAGATTGACAAACCTTAGAATTGGTGATCTTCGAGGAATCGATGAGTAGTCTCATATGGTGGTAAACGTAGAATCTACATGTGTTGCCCGGTGGCTACTGGTGGCATTGTAAAAAATAGAATGTGTTAATTCAAGAGGCATTACCACCAAGTGTTGTATAGGATTAATTAATATGTACTAGAGAATACACGAAAATTTCGAACATGTTGCAAGGGCTTGGCCCCTTGCGTCGAGCTACGTGTCTCTGCAACGTACATGGCGAACGACCTTTGTGATTCAAAAAAGTTAGCTTAGTTATTCAGAATGAAAGAAAGAGTACAATATAGTTATGTATGGAGAAAATGTACTTACCTATCGAGTAATTGGCTGATAACTGTGTACTCGGATTTGTTTTTATTTAAGGAATCAAGGTATATTGTCTTGTTCCATTTTGGTATAAGTATAATTAAAATGCAATGGAACTGCTCATTGTATGGCATAAGAACAAATTCTTTATCGCAGTGAGCCAGAGTGTTGTTGTAATATAGCTCGACAAAGGATGCATCCTCGCAGATGGTATCCATGGCAACCAAGCGTGAGTCCGGAAAATCAATTGGTGATTTGGATGATCTAGCTTCACCACCACGTATCTATATACACACGTAAAAGCAACAAATTATATATGACATATATCGGTATTATATGAACGGAGACTGTGATTGTATACACTTACAGCGTCCAGCATCGAATAAATGAGACGTCGAGAGTGTTGAGCGTGAAAAGATCAAATAAATCCTCAAAGGTCACCATGAAGACACAATCATGAACGTCGTGCTGCAAATGATCCGGCCTGAATTTGACAGTGATACCTGAGCGCCGTTCTGCCTGTGGCTTATTGGCTTGTTCCATATACCAAGAGTGCAATCTCTGGCAACTAAGTTCTAGGGCTAGGAGACGCTCTTCCGGAACGATCATCGGCTCGCCTAGCACGAATTTGCCGGCCAATGGCAGGTAGGGGATATCATCATCTGTCTTCTTTGGTTTGCCCCTGCCTCGCTTGTACCTAAGACTAAAAAGAGCAAGCGTGAGATTTGAGAATCTAAGTAAGTACCTAACAACGGTCACAACACGGTGAGTAGTGGACAAGTAATGCAAGTAATCGACACAAGTCAAGGCAATAAAACTAGGTCACTGGAAACACTGATAAAGATATGAAATATAGATAGCAGGAATAATCAAGGAGGTCATAATCAAATACCCTCATTAGTCTAGTCTTTTGCAGTTGTACTGCTATATGAATAACTTTCCTGGGGAAACTTTTGCTTACAGCAGGGAATACTATCAGGTGCTAATTAACCTATGCATCTTCGTATAACTCGTGCTAACCATGTGTTGCCAGGAAATTCTCAATACAAAAGTTAACATACGTACGTACACATGAAGCATGCACCGGGTGTACGTTCGTACGTACAAGAGGAGGTCACTTCATCAACTATCAACACACCGTAAACTAAACGAAATCCCAACAATACCAGAGTCTATAGTCTCCGCATATATAATAACTACAACTTTTCGTGGGTAAATTTTCACATGTTTAATTAATTGTTGTTACAGCAGGGAATATTATCAGCTGGTGCTAACACTAAACTTTCTGTTGGCAGGAATTCTCGAAACATATTAAAAAAAGAAATCTCAAAACAAAGATTAATACGGCGCAAAAGATGCAAGTTATGTAACCCGTTAAAAATTCCTTGATCAAACTCGATTGCTTTTACAAAATTAAAAACACAAAAAATTACCATAAGCAGTGGTTTTAATTCAACTATCTGTTACCATTCTAGTTTGTTGCTCATTAATTATTCATTGCTCTCGAGTTCAATCAAGTTCTACGTTGAAACTTTGCATGGTCATCGAACATTCCTCCCACATGCACACGGGAAGATTTTACGGAAGAGATGTTTTCACGTTTCCTAACATTTTAAGGAGGCGCCCCGCAAAATGTATATGATGTTTAGATCGATCTGCCATCACACTACCTATACATCCAGTAAGAAATTTCTATGCAAATTAGGTTCACGTAGGCGAAGTTTTGGACCTCGATCTGTGGCCATAGGTGAACGCATTTGGAAGGAAGGTACAGAACAAATGCCTTTCCTTTGCTTAATCCATGCACGCATCTTTGTAGGCACGTACACTCAAAGAACAAATGCTAATCCATCTTTGCCATCAAATGAGAACATAGACGTACGTACGTCCTTATCCTTTTAAGTTTAGATGGTAAATTGATCATAAGGGCAGGACATTTTCTCTTGTTTTTTTTTTGGGAAAATTCATAACATTTTATCTTTTTTCCCTGATTGCCGTGTGTGAACACCTAAATATTGTTGATTTTTAGCGTAGAACAGATAGAAATTCGAGCAAAACTCTGCATTCGTATGGTTAATTCTAGCTATATATCCACCTAGCTAGGTCCACATGTGAAAGAAACCGCATGCAGGAGGAAGGCATATATGGAATATATAAAGAGAACAAAGCCTTCCCTCTTTCCTTAATGATCACTACAACATACTGCGTACACTTTAAAGAACAGATGCTAAATTAGTCATCTTTGTGACTTTGTCCCTGAAATGAGGACGTAAACATGCGCGCAGATCGATATAGGTTCATCCTCTTTTCCTTTATTTCCGCAAATCTCAATCTGTCTTTACCAACTTACACCAACAAGGAAGGGAATTAATGGCGCGCGCAGGAGAGAGGCAAATCCAGCTACTTTATTCTTTTGCAGGCGAGAGATGCTAATCTCTGTCTTTACCTGGCAACACGAGGTAATAAGTGACAGGATTTGGAATCTCTCTTTACCTGTCTTTTATTTATTCCTTTCGTCTGTCGAGGGCATGCATCAATAGCCCATCGATCGCCTACGCTGCATGCATGTGCCATGCAAAAAGCAGAAATGTACGTACGTACCCAGGAAACATGCACCGAATCCGAATGTACGTACGTATGTACGTACAAGGAGGTCATCATCAAATACCAACATTAGCAGAGTCTAGTCTTTTGCATTCGTACTACTATATGAATAACTCTTTCCTGGATAAACTTTTACTTACAGCAGGGAATATTATCAGGTGCTAATTAACCTATGCATCTTGTAATAAACTCGTGCTAACCATGTGTTGCCAGGAAATTCTCAATACAAAAGTTAACAAAAAGAATTCTCAAAACAAAGATCAATACGGCGCAGAAGAAAGGTACACTGAACAAATACCTTTCTATGCAAATTAAGTTCACGTAAGTGAAGTTTTGGATCTCGATCTGTGGCCATAGGTGAACATAGACGTACGTACTGCTGGCTTTGGACATTCCTCTTCTTTTCCTTTTATCTTCTCTCTCATCTGCCTGCCCTTTTTGTTTGACGCTTTAATACTGCTGGCTTTGGCCATGCCTCTTCTTTTCCTTTATCTTCTCTCTCATCTGCCTGCCCTTTTTGTTTGACGCTTTAAGACTGCTGGCTTTGGACATTCCTCTTCTTTTCTTTTATCTGACGCTTTATCTTCTCTCTCGTCTGCTTGCTCTTTTTGTTTGACGAGTACGTCATGATGCCAGCTGGTACAAACCGGAGAGATCATGAGAGAAGGTCCACAATATTATATGAATTATTGTTATGTTTGTGGAGTTGGATTTTGAATTTTACAAGAGTTTACAATTCTTCAGTTCGAAACCACGCAGACGAGCCTCGGTGTGCGGTTTAGAGGTAGGAGTTGGGCCGTGCCGTGCCGGCACGGCCCAGGCTCACCGTGCTTCGTGCCGATTCGTGCCGTGCTGGCTCGGCCCAGTCATCCCACCGTGCCGTGCCGTGCCAGCTCACCTCACCTCCGGCCAGGCCCAAGCACGGCCCAAAGCCCGCCGTGCCGACGTTCGTGCCATGCCAGCCCAAGCCCAGCCCAAAGTAACTATGCACGACGAAGGCGGCGGGCCGGCGGCGATAATTGTGGGCGATGTCCGTCATCTTCTTTTCTCTCGTACCCACCTTGTTGAAAATTAATTGAAGTTGAATTAGTTGTATAAAAACATGGGCACACAATGACGTAAATATTTCGAAAAAAGTGGAATTGTATTGATATTTTAAAATACAATGTTACTGCCTCGTTAAAAACCTCGTTGCTTTCACCAGTGAGGTTAGGTTAGTATTCAGTTATTGTTAGTTATACACCCAATATGTTATAGTGACCATGAGATCATTCTTGGACACTCTAAAAGGAGGAGCTTGTTGGGAGAACCAAGTGAGGTATGCTCCACTTTACATTATTCACATCATGTATTCATAAATTAAATGCAGTTCTAATTGCAAATAGCGCAACCAACAAAATATGTGGAATACTGCTATTTGAAAATACATCATCAGTATTGTAGTTACTGACCTGCCCATGATAATAGTTTTAGATAACAATTTATTGCTACCATTTTACACAGGTAGAATAAGTAACTATACGCGTGTTATATAAGGTGTTGTCTGTAGAAGGACTTCTTCAAATGTACATTGCTCACTTATATACAAATGATTTGTGGCTAATACACTATTGATGCCACTACTTTGACTATCCCATTGGAGCTATACCAATGATGTTTAGTTGAAAACTAGAAGATATATTGTAGAAAATCATAGATGAAAGAACAAGGTATTTGGACTTCCCTATTATTGCAAATGTTGGTCTTTATTGATTTCCGTATTGCTTACATATCTTAATCCTTCTATTTTAGATCGACATCCCGACTTCCCGAGTCCCGGCCCTCCCCTTCGGCCCCTCCCCCTTCCCAGATCCCCCGTCACCCCTCTCCTCCCCCCAGCTGCCCCCCTACTCTCCCTCCCCCCGCCGTCCCGGCCCCTCCCTCCCCCCTGCCGCCGCCTCCTCCCCCTCCCCCCAGCTGCCCCCTACTCTCCCTCCCCCCGCCGTCCCGGCCCTCCCCGTCGGCTCCTCCCCCTTCCCAGATCCCCCGCCCCCTCCCGACCTCCCCCCGCCGCCCCTCTCCTCCCCCTCCGGCTCCCCTCCCGGCCTCCCCCCCCGCCCCCCCTCCCCTCCGGCCTCCCCCCGCCCCTTCCCTCCCGGCCTCCCCCTCCTCGTCGCCCCCTCCTCTCCCCGCCCCGCCGGCCCCACCTCACTCTCCTCCCGCCGCCTCCTCCTCCTCCCCGCCGGCCACCGCCATCCCCCCCTCCCCCCTCCCCGCCGCCCCTCTTCCCCCTCCCCACCGCCCATCGCCTCCTTCCTGCCGATCCGCGCCTCCCGCCTCCCTCCTACCCCTACTCCTCCGGTCCTCCCCGGCCGGCTCGTCGTCGGAGTTCGTTCACGATGACGCTGTCGCCGGTGTCGAGGCAGCGGTCGGCAGCGCAGCTTTGCCCCGCGGACGAGCTCTTCTACAAGGGACAGCTCCTACCGCTGCAGACCTGCAGCTGTCGCCGCGCATCTCCATGGTGCGCACGCTGCTGCTCGCGTCGGCGTCGACCTCCTCCGCCTCCGCCTCCACCTCCAAGGCTCCAACTCCTCATCTCGCGACTCCAATGGCACCGCAGCACCTCGTCCTCCTTCTCAGCCGACTGCTCGAGTACACGCCTCCTTTCCTCCCCTCTACTCTCTCTGTGATTGCGGGTGTGATTGTGGGGGCGGGGGGACACGAGAGGGGGAGTCGGGGAGGCCGAGGCCGTGCCCCTCGTGCCGGCCGTGCTGGCCATGCTCCATTGGGCCGGGCCGGCCCAAGCACGGCACGATATGCCGTGCCGTGCCGTGCCGCCCAACGGGCCGGCTTTCCAGGCCTAGCCCGACTCGGCTTTCCAGGCACGTGCTTGGGCCGTGCCGGGTCGGCCGGGCCTCGGGCTGGCCTAGAATAGCCCGGCCCAACTCCCACCTCTAGTGCGGTTAGACTGCTGGGGGCCGTGAGTCAGATCGACTGGGGATCAGACTACTAGGTTGTTGTCGGTCAGACTGGCCAGAGCAAATGGTTAGACCGTGTAACACCTCAAAAATTCATGAAACCAATATAATTATTTTTAAATCAACATTTTTGGATTTTTAAGTTTTTTTTGGCATTTCTTAAAATGGTTTTACATTTTTAGCATCTAAAAATGAATTTATAAAATTTATTAAAACTTGACCAGAGCCTGGAAATAATTTATTTGAACTCTATATATTGTAAAGTGCCTCTTCAAAAAAAATTCATGAATTTTAGAGTTGGCATGCTAATTTTAAAAATTCAAACTTGAATTTTGCGATAAATCAATTAAAAACAAAACTGAAATTCTTTTTGTCTTTGACCCAAAATGTCTCCTGTTGGCCCAGCCCATCATTCTTCTAGCCTGCGTGCCATCCCCGCCCGAGCCGCCTCCTCTTTTCTGCCTTCTCTGCGCAAACTCCATTGGCCGTTTCATTTTCTCACCATTTCTCTCTCTCTCAAGTAAGCCTAGGACCTACCTATTAGTAGTCATCTTCCACCTCTCGCCACGCTACAGCGCTCCTGTGCCAACATCATGACAAACCTTGCTAAAGCCATTGCTGCGCTACACCACGCTATCACACACCCTTATCGCCTAACGCACATGCCTATTCTTTTCCTTTATCTTCTCTATTCTTTTATCTTACGTGCTGCTGGCTTCAGACATTTCTATTCTATTCCTTTATCTTCTCTCTCGTCTGCTTGCTATTTTTGTTTGACGAGCATGTCATGATGCTGTGCTCTGTGGTACTTACGTGCTGCTGGCTTCGGACATTTCTATTCTTTTCCTTTATCTTCTCTCTCGTCTGCTTGCTATTTTTGTTTGACGAGCACGTCATGATGCCGTGCTCTATGGTACCATCCTTCCTTTCTAGTGAGCTATTGCCTTTCTATCCATGTCACTTCGTGCCAAATCCCTTCTATTTGAAGTCTCCTCAATCGATTTTTCTTATCTTGCAGTGAGCCACCGAAAATCCACCTTCATCCTCAACACCAGTCATCACGATTGCTGCTGCGATTCCCAAGCTATGGTGTGCTTTTAGCCTTAGCGTGGTCCTTTCACCATCCCCTCACCTCCCTAAACCTATTTGCATGCTCCTTTTCAGCTAGTCTAGCCCGAGCGTGCTATCGTCATTGACCTCCTCACCATCGCCGATGTTCTCTAACGAGCCTCCACCTCTGACCTTCTTTGTCACCATCAACCTCACCTTCGTGTTCCTAGTGAGCTGCTAAAGCTTATGCATTGCTCGCCTTTGCTCTTGTGGCCACTCGCATCGTCGCCACCATAGCTGAGCATGGCACCATAGCTCACCGACATTCTTTCTCTTGTTCAGGTGACCATAGGTTCTTGTGCCAGCGCCATTAGCGTCACATTGACCTAGTGGAGCTAGCGCACATCACCTCCTGACTCGTCTTCACCTTGTTCATGATTGCTGTCATTACAGAGCCACCATGGTGCTTCACTCCGCCGCTGACCCAACTCCGGTGAGCTTTAAGCCTTGGCATTATTACCAATTGCTTTGCCATGGTCTCTTCTTTCCATCCCTGAGCTCGCCCATGCCCCTCCATCATTGCCTCATCGTCAACGAGCTCAGCCACCACCGTTGTTGACCTCCCCTCATCCCTCTCTCTGACTAGTGGCCCTACATAGGGGGAGATTAGTTTAGCGCTAATTAAACTCATTTGATATTAGTGATTCTATGACATGTGAGCCCGAGTAGATTAATCAAGTTAAACTTATAATTTAAACTAGTTTTTAGCAGTGAGTCACTGACATATAGACCCTACCTATCGGTCATTTTAGAAATTAATAAATTTTTGATGAGTGGGCCCCATCTATCAATCTAATGATGCAATAAATTCAGAATTTTCTTTAGAAAAATCAGAATTAAAATGAAAATTCATGCACAATAATTTCCTTTTCAATATTTTTCAAACCAAAACCAAATTCAAAAGCTTGTAGCTTTTGCATATGAACTTCAAATTGAATTATTTTTGTCTTTGAAAATTTCAAAATCACACTCTTTTATATTATACAAAAAATATTTGAAATTTCTCTCTGTTTGAATTTATTGGCTCTTATTTGCAATATCTGGTTTTGCCGACTGGATACCAACATTCCAGAAAATTTTGTCGATGAGTGAGAGCAAGACAAGCACCCCCTCTAACTATGTTGATCCCATATCTCACTATTATGTTTGTTGTGTTCAAAATTATTATTCATGCATATAATTTTGGTAAAAATTGCTATATTGGTAAAGTTGATAATTATATCCAATTGTTGCATTGATGCCACCTTGATAAATTGTTGTCCTCACTATTGTCACCTTTGTATAATTGTCCATTGCTAATAAAATGTGAAATTTGTAGGCTAAAAGTAGTAGGTGATGCTTAGCCATGCTCATAATAGTACTGGATGTGTTGGGTTGAAAATTGTTCAAAATGTTCAAAAATGAGAGATACTTAAGAATTGGTCTAAAGAATATACCTCTATTATTTTGGTTAAAAAATAAAACAGAAAGTATGTTTTAGACTTAGGTGAGTGGTTGTGGAGACCGATGCAGTTAGCATGAGACTGTAGCTTGTGGATGTCGTGCCTAGGTCACTAAAGACCAAGTCTATGGGTATAGTTAGATCCAAGATACAATGTACAACCACATGTGCTTTTATGGGGAAGATCTTAGCGTAATAAGTTACCGTGTTCTAGCAAGTTTACCGCAGGTGGTAGATTGTAGGTGAAATTGGGCTAGTGCGGGCATGAAGGGATTCCTTGTTCAAAGAGACCTTACTAGAAAGGAAGGTTTACCAACACACTGTATGAGTTTTGGGACGCTGGAGGTCACTTCCCATCTTAAGAATGTAATTATAGCGTGATGGTTGTTAAGATCGGTATCGTAAAAGTTTCGTCATGAACTCTCAAATTGGATATTGATGGTACCACGTGATATGTATAATATAACTAGTCAAATACCCGTGCGTTGCTACGAAACATTTAGTGTATATTCTCAATCAATTAACATCAAATTAAACAAACCAATGTAACAATGTTTTAGACAGAAGTATAACAAAAGTACCCTCTAATAACTATCACAAAAACAAATAATGAGGCAATAAAATTAAGGAGATTAAATAGTTAATAAGGTTATCATGAACAAATATATGCTTAACAGATAATTATAAGTATTTATAAATAAAACTTTTTGTCAAAACTTAAAGTGCCGAGTAACCATGCATGTATTATTGACAAGACTAATCGCTATGCGAAGTTTCTCGCTAAGTAATAATCTCATAAATCTTTTGAATTATAACAACCACCAAGTAGAATATGAAAAGGTAGTGTACCACTTTTTCGTTGGAGAGTCACTTTGACCAATCAAGTGGGGTTGCCAACCCCACCATACGATTGGCCTTAAACATTGCCATTTTTGAAGTCAGAACATTGGCTGCATTTACCACTGATGAAGGTGGTACAAGAAGTCCTAAATATTGGACCAAATCCTAGAGAGAAGATATAAGCTACAATAATTATTTTCATCTACATCACTAAACCTGTTCATCTTTGCAACCCTAACATAAAGTTGCTATTGACACAGAAAACAAGGGAATCATCAAATTGACAAAATACATACAGTAAAACCAGATGAGAAACATCAACAATCAGATTAGCATTGTTGAGTACACAAGAGAATAGAATGAAAATTTTAACCTAGGCAAGCCTCCCAAGGGCAAAAGCAGACATTTCCCGGAGTTGGACATCAGCTGACTGTAGCATTTCAATTAGTGGTTGGACTGCACCCCTTTGTACAATATTTATTGGCATGCACTGCAATAAAGAGATCATATATGGGGCTAGCATATTCCATGCAAGATTTTCACAGTACATGATGGATCGTTAAAAATGTTATACGTATATACCTTGCATTTGTAAAAGTATATTCACATATGAATATACATATAATCGATAGAAGTACTTGCAACAAATATAGAGGCAAGTAATGACTACTTTCCAAAGAATTCACTTGCTTTATAGTAACATGAATGCAAGCTTATTTTAGCAATCAGACACTTTAACAGATCATAGGTTATGAATTATTTACAAATAAATAATCAAATTCATATGCTTTACATATTGTCAACTAACCATTGCATATCATTCCCCTCTCAGAAACTCTCGTTTCGTTGCTTAATTCAAAATGGGTTCCCGGTTCAAAAACAAAACATTACATATCACTAAAGCTATAGAATGCTCATCTCCACCAAAAAGAACTAAACAATTACCTTATATGCGAGGCCATCGTGGAACAACTTCCTGTTGCCTTTAGATGCCATGGAATCATCCCACCGGTGCCAATGCACGACTGTTTATCAGTTGTATCTATCCAAAACCTTCACAATACAACAAGCAAATCAGCATATATTCCCCACGAACAACACCTTAGTTATTCATTCCATCAAACAATTCAATACTCACAAGGGTCCAGTCTTGAGTTTGTCAAGCAAACCGTCCTTAACGAGGCCATCAACACCAATACCAGAGATCGATGAGTTCTCCTCATTGGCAATAAACACAGCAATGATGGAATGCTTCAGTGCCGGCTTCACCTCACCAAGACGCCGCATCAGCTAAGCAACCAGCGCGACATGACCGAGGCAGTGGGTCATCCCACGCCCCCGAAGCTTGTCCTTGTCATTGCTGTCAAAGGTTAGTGAGAAGGGATCGAAGTCCTGCAAAAGTAGAGGCGCTCAGTTCACCAATTAGAACCAAGAGTAAAATTTGAGGTACAATTGGTTAGAAATCAAGTACTTATGCAACAGAAAGAGCACGAGCAAAAATAAACAGCACAAAATTGAGGAAAAGAGAAAATTTTACAGTAGATACAACACTCGAGGGGGGCTTCTTGAAGCTAAGCACTGCCACCCTTTAGGCGAGCCTGTCCGTGACCATCGCACGTTCCTTGGACGCCGACGACCGTGGTGATGGCGAGGAGGACGAGGCCAGTGGGATCGGGGTCTATGGAGGGCTCGAGCGGTGGCGGAGGATAATGGGGCGGTGGTGGCTGCACGGATCGAGCAGGCTAGGAGAGCTCCAGGAAGTTGGGGTAGTTGAAGTCGTCGCCCTACGTGTTGAACTTGAGGAAGGTGTAGGTGTCATCGACATTGGAGGCAGAGGGGTCAGGCTACGAGGCCATCTGGTAGAGGTCGACGGGGCGGCCGTGTTGCCATTCGGCTTAGGGTTTTGGGTCGAGAGGAGGGACGGCGAATCGCGGGGCGGGGTGGGGAGGAGGGGTGGGAGGAGGCGGTGGTGCGGGGTGGGATGGGAGGGGCAAGGCGATGTTGGTGGGATAGGAGGTGGCGGTGGAGAGGGGGAAGAAGCCGGGATGGGAAGGAGGGGCGTGGGCGAGGCAGTGCAGGATGTGGTGGGGAGGAGGCGCGCGACACGGAGGAGGGGGGAAGGGGAGGAGGCGCTGGCGGAGCGGATGAGCGGGGAAGGAGGCGGTGGCGGAGCAGAGGAGCGGGGGAGGAGGCGGCGGCGGAGCGGAGAAGTGAGGGGAAGATCCGCGACGGCGGTGAAGATCTGAGCGCCGGGCGACGAGGCGCCCACCGGCGCGGCCCGGCGATGAAGGTCCGCGACAGCGGCCGAAGGAAGTGATCCGCGACGGTGGTCTTGGATCGGGCGCAGATGAGCCCGAAGGAGGAGGCGGCGAGGTGGGGAGGCGACGGGGAGAGCGAGGGGAGACGGGGAGAGCGAGAGCGAGGGGAAGGGGGAGAGCGTGGCGCGCGGGGGAGCGAGAGCGAGGGGAGGCGACGGGGGGAGCAAGGGGGAGGCAGGGGGAGAGCGGGGGGGTGGCGGGGGGAGCAAGGGGGAGGCAGGGGGAGAGCGGGGGGGTGGCGGGGAGAGAGCGAGGCGGCGGGGGGAGAGCGGAGAGCGAGGGGGAGGCGGGGGGAGCGCAGAGAGCGAGCGTGGCGGCGGGGGGATAGCGAGGGGAAGGCGGGGGCGGGCGGGGGGTTGGGGTTTTTTTTGTGTAAACGGTTGAGATGCTCTCTTATAACCAGATCGAATGGCTAAAAAAAGTAAAGGAGGACTCATCAACCCCCAACTCCTTCTTTTAAAGTAGTAAAGATAGGGATGTCTGTGTCATATGAGTAAAGTACAATATTTACTCCATGTAAAACTATTTAAGTAGCTATGTTTATGATTATAGATGACTTGGTGAATCCTTCACCTTACACAAAAAGGGAATTGATGGCGCACGCAAGAGAGTGGGATTTACTTTACCCTTTTGCAGGCGAGAGAGATGCTAATCTCTGCCTTTGTCTGGCAAGATGAGGTAATAAGTGACAGGATTAGTTGGAATCTCTGTCTTTTAGTTATTCCTTTCGTCTGTCGAGGGCATGCATCAGTAGCCCATCAATCGCCTACGCTGCATGTGCCATGCAAAAAGCAGAAATGCACGTACATACAAGGAGGTCATCATCAAATCCCAACATTAGCAGTTTTTTACTTACAGTAGGGAATATTATTCGATGCTAATTAACCTATGCATCTTGGTATGAACTCGTGCTAACCACGTGTTGGCAGGACATTCTCAATACAAAAGTTAACATGGGTACGTTGTACGTACACATGAAGCATGCACAGAGTTTTTGGCACATATAGCACTGTTAGGATTCGTATTTACAAGAATGTCAGTATGCACATGAAATTGGCAAAAATATCCGTTTTGCCACCAGGTCACCGGGTAACGACGCTGTGAAGTTGACACATGGCACTTGGAACCCGGCCATCGTGCGACAGGTGACTTGGAGCCTAGCCACCGTGCACCAGGTGGCCTGCCTCCTAGCTACCGTGCACCAGGCCATTAGCGTTGCAATTAATTAGTTTAATTACGTGATTAGATAATTTATTTACATGCACTGCTCATAGAATTTTTTAGATATAGCAAATGAGCACAAAACTTACAAAATTTTTTGTGGAGCTTCCCGACGCAACATACTTCAGTGTGTAATTTGCTCATAATTTTTTCTGTTCCAAATTTTACTCGAAAATTCATTTACATAAACATTTGTAGGACATTTTTAATATAGGAAACGAGCTCAAAAAATTATAAAAAAAATTAGGATCCTTACACAGTGAACTTGATGGTGTAATTTTTTATTTAATTACGCAAGGAGTACATATAGCACTATAAAAAAGTACATACATATGGCTCACTTATCTGAGCCACTACTATCTCCTTGCTACATCTGCCTCCACAGGTGTGGCCTTGTTTTCCATCTCACATGTCCTGTGGGGTACGATAGCCGGTCCAGAACTTGTGTGTAAGATCGGAGGAGGTATAGAGATTGTTCAGTCTGTTGAGTAGCCAGCGGTACACCAGTAGGTAGGCTGAGTTACAATGGGGTAGGTTCGGTAAGCGTTGACATCCTCCTGCTGAGACATGCCGAACTGGGGGGCCACCAGTGATCAAGTTCTGAATGAAGGACTCTAGAAATCCTGCTCGTGTGCAGAGGAGCTCTGGCGTTGATCGTACCACGTGCCAGTGAAGCCGGAGGAGCTTTGCCACCAAAGTCTTTAAACTGTGTGTGCACTCTAGACCCTGTGTACGGTGTGAACGACGAGCTTTGCCCACTCAAGCCTCCAAACTGCGCGTGCACTCCAAACCCTGGGTACAGGGTGAATGATGAGCTCTGCCCTACATATGTTGTAAACCTAAACGTCGTGTATCGCTCCCTAGAAACAGCCGGGAGGCCTGTGTCATCATTAGTGGACTGGCCATCACCCCCACGTTAATTGAAGACTGGACGAAACGATGTTAGTCACAATAAATATTCGGGATGTAGAATGCGAATATCGTACCTCCTAGATGTGCAGCAAAGATAACCGACAGGAAGTGGTAGTCTGTGTAAGCTATGCGGAGGGTAGAAGTGATGCATCTTGACTACGGACCTGTGGCGGGAGAACGCCATAATGTTTGCGGGATGTAAGGCATAACAGGAAAATAAAACATAGGTTTGTACGTAAGTTACCTCCTCATTGATCTAACCCACGGATGATCGACAACTAGTACTACGACTACGGCCGGACTCGGTAGATCACGATGCCAGGTAGACTCGCATGGTTGCAATGACCTGACGAGTGAGCATGGTGCCCCCACTGGGTGCCCGATATGTAATTTTATGTAATTATTTGTCATCGTAATTTTTAATATGTAGCATTGTACTACCATTATATATATGTATATGTGTATGTGTATTTATGTAATTATTTATTTTATCATAATTTTTAATTTATAGTATTGTACCGTTATTATATGTATGAACTAATAGCAAACCATTTTTTATGCATCAAGTTAAAAATGGTGTGTTGAAAGCATCTAGGCCCCTAAGATTAGGGTTTTGGTAATTAATGATGAATTATGAACATGGGACTAATGTGTGTGCTAAGATTGTATAGATAAAGTCTCATGTGTGCAAAGGAAAAGAACAAGTTGCAAGAAATATTGACGTCAAGAATTCGAAGATGAGGTACATAAGTTTTTGGGTTTATTTTAAATTTCACCGGTCTTAGGAGTAAAGGTGGAAGACCGGATTATAGATTAGATGCCGTACTATTAAGAGGGATTTGTGAAAGTAGCTTGATAGCATGTTTTGGTGCACATTGGATCAACTTAGAATCACGCATGCATTTGAAACTAAACTCAAAAAGTTAACTGTGCTCTCTCAGCAAAAACGGTAGTACCGTAGACACAGCGGAACTGCCGGCCTGCGATAGTTCCGGCATGTACACAGATGAACTACCGCAGTCCGGTAGTTCCGATTTTAAAGCGGTACGTTTTTTCCAGAGTGCACCCTTCTGGGGACTTGGACTCAAATAAAATCGGTAGTTCTGGTTTTATAATGGCGGAACTACCGCAGAGCGATAGTACCGCATGATTTACGGAACTACCGATTTCCGGTATGCTTTTTCCAGAAAGTACCCCGAAAAGAAACTAAACTAGCCAGAAATCGGAAGTACCAGATTTAGCACGGCGGAACAACCGCAGTGCGGTAGTACCACGTGTCCAGCGGAACTATTGCAGAGCGGTAGTACCGCGTGTCCAGCGGAACTACTGCAGAGCGGTAGTACCGCACTTATAACGGCGGTAGTACCGCGCCGAATTTCAAACGGCTAGTACTGACCGTCTGACACTCTGACATAGTCGTTACGGAGTGCTACAGTAAATGCGGTAGTTCCGCACTTTGCACTGCGGTAGTTCCGATTTCCCTGATTTTTCAGGATTAATTTTTTGCAACGGCTAGTTTTGGTTGGTGAGGGTATAAATACCCCTCACCTGCACTTGGGCAGGTTGCTGAACATTGTATTGATCATTTTGAGCCCTAGAGCATTCACTCCACTCATTTTTCTCACTTGTGCACTAAATTTGAGTGGTGAAGTGTTTTTCGAGTGCATTCATTTCTAGCTTGATCCAATTGCACTCAAGCATCGTCAAGTGGAATCATTGGTCTATTCTCTTGGTGCTTGCCGGCACCTAGACGGCGAGGAAGTTATTCGCCCGGTGATTTCTTCAAGGTTGTGAAGAAGCCCGAGCCGAATTGTGAGTGGTTTGGAGCTCACCATCTCCGGAGCGGAGGAAGAGCTACCAATAGTGATCGAGGTGCTTTGGCTTAATTCGTGGAGCCGGTCCAATTTGTTCGGGCTAACCTCAACGTGGACTAGTGGAAACCGGCAAGTTTCCGATACCACGGTAAAAACATCGTGTATAGAATTGTGTAGGATTGCTTGTCTATTATAGCAATTGCTCTTGATTTCTTATTGCTTATTGTCAATTATTTAGAATTGCTTTAATTGTGTAGGATTGCTTTTCACTTAGTTTTCACTTAGTGATCATCTTGTCCTTAATTGTTTAAATTAGCCAAGAATTTTAAAACCTCCTATTCACCCCCCCTCTAGTTGGTTATCCTTGATCCTACAAGTGGTATCAGAGTTTGATCACTCATTTATTAATCTTAACCGTCTAGAGAGAAAAGGATGGCTAGTGAGGGAATTGCAATAGGCAAGGCACCTCTATTTGATGGCTCAAATTATTCCTATTGGAAGATTAGGATGTCCATTTACTTAAAAGCCATGAGTCCTAATATTTAGAAAATTGTAAATGAAGGCTACGTCATACCGCTTGATCCATTGCACTTAACGGAGCAAGACGGGTGTAACGCTCATTTAGATGCTCAAGCTATGAATGCTCTCTTTGGCGCTTTAAACGCAGACGAGTTCAATAGGGTGAGCAATTTAGAAACCGCTCACGCCATTTGGACAACCCTTGCGGAAATTCATGAAGAGACGTCCACGGTTAAAGAGGTAAAATTGCATCGGCTTAGAATAAAATATGAGACATTCATAATGTTGCCCCATGAGGATATCAATGAGATGTACTCACGGCTTAACAACATTGTGAATGAGCTCAAAGGTCTTGGTACTAACCTTTCCGATCTTGACATTGTAAGAAAGATGCTCAGGGCCTTGCCGGAGAAGTATGAGGTGCTGGTGACGCTCTTCCTCAACTCACCGGAGTTGGCAAGGATGACACCAACGCAACTCTTGGGTAATCTAATCACCAACGAGTTGTACAAAAAGGACAATGATGAACTCTCGGAACAATCATCCTTCAAAGGCAAAAAGATCACCGCTTTCAAGGCCAAAGCGGTATCAAATGAAGAATCTGAGGATGAAGAAGATAACTCCGAGGAGGAGATGGCTCTCCTCGTGAGAAGAATGAAAAGGTTTATGAAAAGATACCCGCACCGAAGTGGAGGACAAGGATCAAGCAAGAAGGAACGATCCTTCGACAACAAGAAGCGCTATAGCAACATTCGTTGCTATGAGTGCAATGAGAAAGGGCATGGACAAATCATGGACAAAGCGCTATAGGAACGATCATGGACAAATGATGTGAAAGGGTTACATTATCGTTAAACAATACGGCACAAATAATTTGGAAGCGAGCAATCGTTAATCATGGACAAATGATGTGAAAGGGTTACATTATCGTTAAACAATACGGCACAAATAATTTGGAAGCGAGCAATCGTTAATCATGGACAAATGATGTGAAAGGGTTACATTATCGTTAAACAATACGGCACAAATAATTTGGAAGCGAGCAATCGTTAATCATGGACAAATGATGTGAAAGGGTTACATTATCGTTAAACAATATGGCACAAATAATTTGGAAACAAGCAATCGTTAATCATGGACAAGTGATGTGAAAGGTTTACGGCTGCGAGGTATTTGCCTTAAGTACGCCCAATAGACACGCTGCACGAAGGACCTAGAACACCCAACCGCTCAGCCCCTCCTTCCACTACTGCGTGCAAATCTACACAATGGAGCGAAAGTTCAATAAATCCAGTTTAGTGAAAATTGATAATACTACAACGGACGAAGAGCTTGATTAAAAGGATCCGCGTGAATTCTCATTTGGCCGCACGTAACGTCGTTCGCCCGCGCGAGGCAACGTTCGGCCGTACGAATTTGAGTTCGGCCACATCACCGCCTCCAGTTGGCCACCATTGACCGACCACCGCCGTCGAGCACTACGCCAGCCACTGCCCGTGTGCTCGCACACTGCCACCCGTGAGCGCCCGCACGCCGCCGCCGTGTGTCCACGCGCCATCGCCTCACGCGCCCACATGCCGCCGTGCGCTGCCACCTACACCCAGGGGCGGATTTGGGCCCCCGGCAAGGTGGGCTCCAGCCCGGGGCGTGAAAAAATATACAATGTATAGTCTGTGTATTTTTAGCTTAGCCTGGGTAGTATTTTTAGTATTCAGCCCGGGCAGTCCAGGCGTTCGCTCGCTCCAGCCCAGGCGCTAGCTCGGCCCAGGTGCTCGCTCGGCCCTTTGCCCCCTCCTCCCCCCACAGATCCGCGCGCTCCCCCGCCCACCTCCGCAGATCCGCGCGCCCCCTCCCCCTCCTGGCCTCCCCCCGCCGCCCCGTCCTCCCCCTCCCCGCCTCCTCCCTCCCGGCCTCCCCGCCCCCTCCTCCCCTCCCCGCCGGCCCCGCCTCCTCCCTCCTAGCCTTCCCCGCCGCCCCTTCCTCCCCTCCCCCGGCCCGCCGCCGCCTCCTCTCCCCTCCCCACCGGCCCCGCCTCCTCCCCTTCCCCCGCCGCCCGCCCCTCCTCCCGCTCCCCCGCCGCCCACCACCCCCTCCTCCCCTCCCCGCCGGCCCCGCCTCCCCGGCCTTCCCCCCGCCGCCTCCCCGCCGGCCCGCTGCCCCCTCCTCCCCCTCCCCGCCTCCTAGTTCCGCCATCGCCACAACGAGCGCCTCAACGCCGCCTCATCTTGAAGTACCTCCGCACTTCCCCCTTTCGCATTCCCCATCCATATGTTGCCGATTTGTTCCTCCCTATGTTTTCTCGAGATTGTCTTCGGTGGAGGGCATCGTCAGATGCCCTATGTTTGTCAAAGTTATGCACGATTATGGATGGTGGTAAATTATGTGCAATGTGTCATCGTACGCTTGATTTCGATTAGCGGTTTTGTTTGGTATTTACATATTTTGGGGTGTTCAGGTCCTAGAGCTAGACACCCTTCATCATGGTGCTGGTCAGGCTAATACACTCGATTGCACTAACTAGAACTTGTGAAACATCTTAGTATTTCATTAGCTATGTCAGATGGGTGATGAGAAATCCTCTTATTTGGAGACTGGAGGGACTAATCTCTATGTCTTGCAAATATTGGCTCTTTGTGCATGATTGCATCCAGAGGCTTCGAATGGTTATTAAAGCACGATTATTTCGAACTGACAACCTGTTTTCCATTGTTGCGTTGTACTCCTAGCATTCAGCGTCAATTCACGATCTCTTGTTTGCTGGAACTCATCAGATCTCGATCGCTTGGCCATTTTGCTTACTTTGTTAAACTCTTTCATATTATAAAACCTGAAGCTTTACCTTTCCACCTTAGGGATGTCAACTTTGAAATCATTATTGTGGATGATGGAAGCCCTGATGGAACTCAAGACATCATAAAGCAGTTGCAGCGATTATATGGTGAAGATCGTGTTGTAAGTAATTTCCCAAACATGCCCCTTTTCAGCTAAGAGTTTATGTATATGTGGTCTGGTTTTGGTTATTTGGTACCATGGCTTACTGCAATGTCTTTGACCTGACATAACACCAGCTACTGCGAGCTAAACCAAGGAACGCGACATTTAGGTTGTTAGAGTTCAGCCCGAGGCGTAGCCAAATTCTAGTTCCGCCAACTGCCTACACCCGCTCACCCGCACCAACACCGCCGCTGCGCTGCCGCCGTCGATGCGCTGCAGCCGCCTGCCACATGAGTTATATGTCAGAAGGAACCTCCGTGTGTGGATACATGGACATTAAGCTAGCTGTATAGAGAAATACAAGTGTTCTTCTCGGACTGCATGATCGTGCATGCGTCTCAAGTCTGAACCCGAGCATCAAAGGCAGATTGCTCGAATCTGTAAAATACAGTACAACCAACTTGTATACTTGTAGGATTGTTGATGGTAATCAGAGAAAGGTAAATGATTGTAGTACATAGCGGAAATTTTTCTCTTCAAAATATATGTTGTGATTTGATTATTCAACCTATATAGCTGTTTAAAAAAACAAGACACAAACGAAACTATATATATATATATATATATATATATATATATATATATATATAATTCTTGATTTTCTGTAGAAAAATAGAAAGAAAATATTTTTTATTTTCGGACTACTGTAGAAGTGAAAAAAATATTTATGAATAAATCAAAAAGCTATCACTTCTAGTCAAAATACATGCAAAACAATGTATATTGGTTTTCACCCATGCATGCATGAGCCACAAGCGACGTAATGCAAAAAAAAACAAAAAACAATTAGCCTTAACTAATTATCTTGCACTAATCACCTTTTCTTCTCTCCTCTCGGCTTGTGTGCTTCTTTTGATTTGAGTGGCTGGCTTTGGCTTCTCAAAAAGAGCAGCACGTGCTGTTGCTTTTACTCTGTTCAAGCTGCTGCACAGACGTGAACAAATGAACGAAGCCACGCGCGTTGCTGATGGAGAAACCATTCGAACAGATCGAACGCGTGTGCGGGCAGAGAAGCAATCGCGAGCGACACGGCGGTCGAGGCAGGAGCGTGACGCGGCTTGATTATCCCGCATGGAACGATACGAGGATGACGCATCTATGCCGAGTAGCTCATGGATCCAAGCAACGCCAAAACATGCAAACATCAACTTGTTTTTGCTTCCTTCAAAAGCTCTAGTCACGTATGCATCCAGCAGCCCTCATGTATGCATGCCGCCGCCGTCATTTTTTCTCCGCACTTCACGTATACAGCCACCACAGCCTTTTATACTCTAAAGTAATACAAAACCAACCCTAATACAACTTCTTCTAGGCCTTTATATCTCAACTACTTCAAGATATCATTTTGTTCTGCGTCTGGAGTGCAGATGCAGAGCAGTTCCATATCATGCATGCTCATTAACCTAATCAGAGCATATACACGATGCAGCACAGGAATTAATAATGTTCACGCGGGCATCTGTTACATCGATCATATATAGTGCTACTCAACTTACAAGAAAGTAACCATATGCAAAGCTTCAGGCAATCCGCAAGGGAGCAGGCAAGTAGAAGTTTTAGGCATTAACACGGAGTAGAAACTTCTGGTCTGCAGAAAACTTAATTTGCTTCAAAAACCTCTAGGCATGAATGAAAACCAACAGCTATTAATTAGGCCACAGGAAATACTAGTAACTGGTAGTACTTGTATAACAAGGAGGCATATTATGACACCACTTCATCATTGCTGCACCCAATCATAAGAATGTATATAGCACAAACGGTACATTAACACGTGAAATGTGCGCGAGCATCGTCGCACTTATTACATGATACCATGCATGATGGTTAAGAGGAAAGCCACATGAATCCAATTCCCTGATCATAGAGTCATAATGGACACAACCATATGCTCAGGTACACTCAGAGGGCACACAACAAGACTGAATAATTAACCACACACGTGCACACATTCAGACACACCTGCAGAAGAAGTAACCGCGCACACATAGATACACAACAAACACATAAGCATAATAAAAAATCACACACAAACCGAGCGTGGGTTTCGATGGTGAATTGATGAGAGGAGACTCCTTCCTTCAGCATCGATCCTGATTCTTCCAGCTGGATAGAAAGAAACCTTGCAGCATTAATTGGAGTCAAGGATCCGCTGCTGCTGCGCTTCTTCTTCCTTGTCTTGATTCTTTTGTTGAGTGTGTTTAAGAACAGGGTGGTTTGGGTGCTTTGCAATGTCTTCGCTCACCCGATTTGGGATTTTGCCTCCTTTAAACTCGAGCTCCTTCAACGCAGGAAGGTTGTCTATCCCAGAAAGAGATTGTATGTCGGTGAAGGACCAGACGATCTTCTCGAGCTTAGGAGCTGCTCCTTCGGCGAAGCTGATCTTGGTGATGCCAAAGCACTCAACAAGAAGAAGATTAAGATTTCGGAACTCTTCTTTGCCGAATGTAAGCTGTCTTTCATCACATGACTTGTCCAAGAGCATGAGGAAGCACAAGTTTGGTTGCTTGGCGAGGGTTTGTAGATCACCTTGCTTCAGCAAGGTATCACGAAGAGTCACCTTGGCAATTCGATTGGCATTGGTAAATAATGAAAGAAGAGAACTTGCGATCCTGCTGCCGTGCAACTCAAGCTCCTTCAATCTTGGTAGGTAATCGATGCCAGAGAGAAACTCCACTTTGGTGAAAGAGGACAAGACGATCTTCCTGACGTTAGGAGTAGCGCCATTTTCGAAGGTGATGCTGGTGATGTTGGTAGAGGACAAGACGATCTCCTGGAGCTTAGGAGCTGCTCCATTTTTAAAGGTGATGCCAGCGATGGTTGAGGACAGGACGATATTCTCAAGCTGAGGAGCTGTTGTATCTCCAAAGATGATCTTCTTGAGGTTAGGAATAGCTCCAATTTCAAAGGTGATGCTTGTGATTTTGGTGAAGGACAATGCAATCTCGTTGAGCTTAGGAGCTGCTCCATTTTTAAAGGTGATGCTGGTGATGCTGATGGAGGACAAGACGATCTTCTCAAGCTGAGTTGCTGCTCCATTTCCAAAGCTGATGTTGTTCATGTCGGCCATGGACAAGACGATCTTCTCGAGCTTAGGAGCTGCTCCATTTCCAAAGCTGATGTTGTTCATGTCGGCCATGGACAAGACGATCTTCTCGAGCTTAGGAGCTGCTTCATCTTCAAAGTTGATCTCGGTCATGTTGGATCCCTCGACAAGAAGGTTCTTGAGATTTTGAAATTCATCATTCTTGAAGGTGAGCTTGCTCGCGATGTATGACTTGTGCCGGAGCCTGACACAGCGCAAGTTGGGTAGCTCGGCAAGGCCTTTCAAATCATTCTGGTTCAGAGATGTGTTATGCAGAGTTACTTTGGTAAGTTGATCACTACTTTTGGCCAACAATGGAAGAAGCTGCCCACTTGTTGTGATTCCACTGATGCTTAGGCTCTCAATAAGAAGCTTGGGAGGATTTTCGAAGCTGATGTTTGTGTTGGAAGGTTTGATGCTAGCTTGCAGAGGTTTGATGTTGATTGACAGAGACTGGAGGCTCTCACTCAGATCACCGATCACTTGAACCAAATTCTCGAGGTGAGCTTTCTTGTCGTAGATAACCATACCTAGCTTCCTCAGCTGCCATAGCTTGCCAATGTCTTTCAACTCAGCACCATGCTCTGAAGCCTCTACATGGGATAGTACCTCCATGTTCGTCATTTTCCCAATTCTGTGAGGAAGCCGCGTAGCAGAGAATGATTTGTTGGCCTTGATGGGACAACTCGGACTTTGATGAATACAACCAGTCAGCAGGCGCTTCAACTTCAAGAGCACGAGATGTTTTGTGGCGGACGCAGTCATCACATGGGTGTGCCGGATGTCCAATACCTCCAGTTGATGGAGGTTGTTAATTTCTTTTGGAAGTTTGGTAATATCCGTATTCCTTAGGCTCAGATACTTCAACAGTAACATCTTGTTGCAGATGTTCTTGAGGTAGTGCTGGTTCTTCTTGAAGATGTTCTTGAGGTAGTGCTGGTTCTTCTTGAAGTATGGACAGTCTTCTAGATCTAGCACCTTGACCAGTGGCAACTGAGGTATTCTGTAGAGTTTTTGCAAAAACTTCTCGATGCTATCTGAGCTACGGAGTCGTACATCACTGAGAACGGAGAAGTGGCGAGCCAGGTGATGTGACAGGCGTGTCTCCACAAAGTGCTCTTTCTTGGCAATCTTGGTAATGAATTCATGAACTATTATATCATGTACTACACAGCTCTTGACCTTTCCTGTAGCGCCAATGTCACCAGGATAAACAAGCCACCGGTTGACGAGCTCGTCAAAACATCGCTCGGCCCAATGCACTGAGCTGGTCCAGTCTTCTTTTGTTATCAGGCCTTCTGCAACCCAACGTCCTACTAAGGTTGACCGCCTGATCTTTTCACCCTGAGGGAAGATTGCTAGATACTGCAAGCAGGTCTTGTATTCTCTTGGCATATCATTGTAGGAGAACTTGAACATCCTCTTAGCATTCCTGCCCACTGGTCCTTCCCGAACCAGGGTGCCTTGCAACTTTTGCAGTTCTTCTAAGCTCCTCTTAGGATTAGCATACAGAGCGCGAGCGAAGATCTGCATGCAGAATTCATGCGGCTCACATTTTTCCAAGATGCCACGAAAACTTTTGGCATGATCGTCTTTCATCTGCCGGTTTGTAAGCTGGAGCACTTTATCATGGTAGACACCAACAAGAGAATATATTATAGGTTCCCGCTCTGGACAGCAAAATTCTTTGGCCTTTTCGGTGTTGTTTGTGGTCACTATCACTGCACTACCGTCAGCGCAACGCAACAGACTCAGAACATGCCTGATTTCCTTCCATCTAGATGCATGATTTAGATGTTGGAGAATAATCAGGGTCCTGTTCGATGACAAATACTCTTTAATCTTGTCGACCAACCATTTGATCAACACCTGGTCTCCAATCTTGGACTGGATTTTTCCGATCTTCTTCGTAATGATCTCATTGATCTCCGTGATTTGATCGTCGCTCAAATTATCCGTGGCTTCCTCCACCGATTTGTCTTCCGGGGGCTTGGGATGCTTCTCCTGTTGGATTTCTTGTTTAAGCTTCTCAGCGATATTCGTATCTTCTTGCTCCTTGGGCTTGGGCGGGGGGAACACCTCCAGCAGGATGTGTACATACTGCGCAGGGTCGAGAGCAATCGAGGGCGTTTCACTTTCACCTGCTTTCATATGCTCTGTAAGCTTCGTGGCGATTTCCTCGACAACCTCTTCCAGTGGCTTACACGTGGCTTCCTTCACCGATTTGTCTTGTCGCGGCTCTGGCTTCGGAGGCGGCAGCAGCTGCAGGAGGAGCTTGCCCAAGGGTTCCAGTGGAACAGCCTGGGTCGTCGACCTTTTGCCTTCCAGATGCTTTTCAATGTTGTCCCTGATTTTTCCAATCTTAGCCATGATCCTGGTCATAGAAGATCCAAACTTTCCCGCGAATTCAGCAATTAACCTCCTTTCTGGGTCTTCCTGCTTTGATTGGTGATGCAGCTCCTTCAGGATGCAGCTGAGAATGTTCAAGGGTTCTTGCTGTTGACGCTGAAAGCTGACTGCCTCGATGTTGATCACCTTGCTCTCGAAATCGGTCGCCAAAGCTTCGCGTGCGATGTCACCGGCGTCCTCAATATCCTGTGCTGCAATGGCGATGGATGGTAATTTTAGCTGGAAGGCGTCCTCCTTTAGCTGGAAGGCGTCCTCCTTTAGCCATTTGACTAGCTTCTCGGTGCAGTCCTCCAGGATGCGAGTCTCAGAAAAGGCTAGAGCTCTTCGATCAGAATCCTCGGCCGGCGTTGCCGGTTCATTATGGTCATCTTCTTCGTCTCGTCCGCGTGCAGGTTCAGATTGAGACGATGATGAGGTCGTCGCTCCGGGTCCGGAAGCCAGCCCCACAGCCGCCTTTGCCGGGACCTCCACGCCGTACCTCAGCCGCCGCTCGCCGACGTCGCGCGCCCGGTTCTTGAGCTCGCGTAGCTGGGCGGCCGCGCGGTGCTGAGCGACAATCTTCTGCATGAACCAAACAACCCACAAGGCGTAGCCCCGGAGGCCCCTGGCGCGGTGGATCTCCGGATCACCGCGTTGCAGGAAGAGGTCGATGCAGTTGCTGCAGTCATGGGCGAGGTCCCGGACCTGCTTCATCCACGTGCGGACCTGCTCGTCGTGCTCGCCGCCGGGAGGCGACGTCCTGGCCAGGTGCAGGAGGAAGCTATTCATGCTCTCCATCTCCTCCTTGATGAACTGCACGTCGGCCTGGACGCTGCCCAGCAGCAGCGCCTCGTCGCGGATGAGGCCCAAGAGCGAGTGGACGGCGCCCGCGGCGAGCTCAGCCATCGCTGACGCTCAGCTGTCGCCCTCCGCCAGCCGGCCGGTGTCTAGCTAGATTAGTTTAGCGGGCGGGAACAAGAATGCGAATGCATTGTGCATGCATGCGTGCGTGGGTAACTGGCAGGTGTGGCAAATGGATTCTTCTTCACAGACGTGGAGAACCCACGTAAGTGGAGCCGTGAAGGCGAGTACAGCAGAACCGCAGGAATACGTAGCTCTCAATCCGGTCTCTTCTTTTTCTTTCCTTTATTTGCTTCTCTGCAGTGCCTTGATGAGGAAGTAGGACCCAGGGTCACTACTTTGGACGGAGGCAACCTACTCTTGTCATTTGTAAGTTATCCGCGATTCTTTTTTGTCGTCTCCAAATCGATTTTCCTAGCCTTTAGATGAGCTTTGAGACATGCATCTATCCGAGATGAGCTTTGATATATGTATCTATCCAATTCTGATATTGGTACAATCGTTCAAACATATGACTTCGAGCCTGCTCAGTTATGCTTATTAAGTTAGTTTATAACTGAAATTTTACTGTAACTGATTTATTTTATACTGTAACTGATGGCGACTTATTTAATATAATTAAATTTAAAAAATTTAAAAATAGGATAAATAGGTTAGCCTATCACGGACAATGTAAACGAATGCAAGAAAAAAGAAAAGAAATAATCTCAAAAAATAGTCAAAAATCAGAAAAAAAAAATTAAATTTAAGAATAGTGAAAAATAAACTGAAGCTGAAGCTGAAATTTGATCATACTGAATTAACAAGTAATACGTACGTGGTGTGGACTATTCTGCACATCTCACTGAATTATATGCAACTTTAGGTAGGAAAAATGGCGCGTAGTTAACAGGTTTTATGTTTTTGCCATGTCCTGCCCATAGTCTTAACGCTGAGAGAGAATATATGTTAACTGAGTATTTCATTTAAGGGTTTTTTGAGGGGCAATTTTCATCGATCCATCTCTATTAAATGCTCTCTTTGATTTTGTATTTCCCTGCCTATGTGCATGGTCGGTTTGGACTAATATTGCAAAACAGAGAGACCAGTACTACATAGATTCCTTGTGTTGCATAACTTTAACTTGCCTTATTTATAGTATATATTAAGTCTTTTGTTTTTTTAAGACTATATATTAAATCTTCGTGTGGAACATATCTAGTGCAAACTAGCTAAGTAGCTATCAGTTAGTCAAATTATACAAACCACTTTTGTTTGACCACCAAGTTAGCATGAAATATTCCCAAAACTTTTTAGAATATAGCTTAATTTAGCATACCATAATTTAAGAATTCAAGTTCAATTTGTTTGGGATTAACAAAACGAAGAATTTCTTTTCAAGCTATAAGTTAATAAAAATAATGGAAAAATGACAACACAAAATTTACTATTCAAGCAAACTTCTCCTTTTTCATTTCTTCTAGCTCGCTTTGTGTTTAAACTTGAATTGTTTAAAATATGATGTAACAGTTCATACACTATCTTTTCAAAATTTTGGAAATTTTCACATTAGTTTGCTAATCAAACCAAATTCTTTCGTATCATTAATTGCATTTAGCTAGCGGTTTGCATTATGTATATGCCCTTTATCATAATATGATTACTTGTTTTCATGGTTGACATTCTTTTTATTTTTGAGTAAGTAGGTTCTAGGTAGCATCATACGGTCAAGATTCAACTATAGTGTCAAAAATTATATTTTCCATGTTTACTATTTTGAATACCAAATAGTGTCCAAAATCATATTTTGCATGTTTGCAATTTTGAATACAAAATAGTGTCCAAAATTCATGTTTGCAATTTTGAATATCAAATTTTGTTTTCCAAAGTACTAATTTTTAAATTAAAATTTAGATATTATATTATGTTTTTGGCTCTGTTGTTCTTTTTCTGTGAATTTTATTCTCAAATTACTAAGTGTCAGTTTAAAAGTTTGAAATTATTCTATTCTACTAGAGCTGTATTTGAATTAGATTGATTATATATTTTCTTTGAGTAAAGATTCTTCCTTATCCTTTTAAGTTTAGATGGTAAATTGATCATAAGGGCAGGACATTTTCTCTTGTTTTTTTTTTGGGAAAATTCATAACATTTTATCTTTTTTCCCTGATTGCCGTGTGTGAACACCTAAATATTGTTGATTTTTAGCGTAGAACAGATAGAAATTCGAGCAAAACTCTGCATTCGTATGGTTAATTCTAGCTATATATCCACCTAGCTAGGTCCACATGTGAAAGAAACCGCATGCAGGAGGAAGGCATATATGGAATATATAAAGAGAACAAAGCCTTCCCTCTTTCCTTAATGATCACTACAACATACTGCGTACACTTTAAAGAACAGATGCTAAATTAGTCATCTTTGTGACTTTGTCCCTGAAATGAGGACGTAAACATGCGCGCAGATCGATATAGGTTCATCCTCTTTTCCTTTATTTCCGCAAATCTCAATCTGTCTTTACCAACTTACACCAACAAGGAAGGGAATTAATGGCGCGCGCAGGAGAGAGGCAAATCCAGCTACTTTATTCTTTTGCAGGCGAGAGATGCTAATCTCTGTCTTTACCTGGCAACACGAGGTAATAAGTGACAGGATTTGGAATCTCTCTTTACCTGTCTTTTATTTATTCCTTTCGTCTGTCGAGGGCATGCATCAATAGCCCATCGATCGCCTACGCTGCATGCATGTGCCATGCAAAAAGCAGAAATGTACGTACGTACCCAGGAAACATGCACCGAATCCGAATGTACGTACGTATGTACGTACAAGGAGGTCATCATCAAATACCAACATTAGCAGAGTCTAGTCTTTTGCATTCGTACTACTATATGAATAACTCTTTCCTGGATAAACTTTTACTTACAGCAGGGAATATTATCAGGTGCTAATTAACCTATGCATCTTGTAATAAACTCGTGCTAACCATGTGTTGCCAGGAAATTCTCAATACAAAAGTTAACAAAAAGAATTCTCAAAACAAAGATCAATACGGCGCAGAAGAAAGGTACACTGAACAAATACCTTTCTATGCAAATTAAGTTCACGTAAGTGAAGTTTTGGATCTCGATCTGTGGCCATAGGTGAACGCATTTGGAAGGAAGGTACTGAACAAATACCTTTCCTTCGATCTGTGGCCATAGGTGAACGCATCTGGAAGGAAGGGTACAGAACAAATTACCTTTGCTTTGCTTAATCCATGCACGCATCTTTGTAGGTACGTACACTCAAAGAACAAATGCTAATCCATCTTTGCCATCAAAGGAGAACATAGACGTACGTACTGCTGGCTTTGGACATTCCTCTTCTTTTCCTTTTATCTTCTCTCTCATCTGCCTGCCCTTTTTGTTTGACGCTTTATCTTCTCTCTCGTCTGCTTGCTCTTTTTGTTTGACGAGTACGTCATGATGCCAGCTGGTATAAACCGGAGAGATCATGAGAGAAGGTCCACAATATTATATGATGAACATTTGTTAAGTTTGTAGAGTTAAAAATTTGAATTTTACAAGAGTTTACAATTCTTCAGTTGAAAACCCCGTAGACCAGCCTGGATGTGCGGTCAGACTGCTGGGGGCCATAAGTCAGACCGGCTGAGGATCAGACTGCTAGGTTGTTGCCGATCAGACTAGCCAGAGCAAATGGTTAGACCGTGTACACCTCGAAAATTCATGAAACCAATATAATTATTTTTAAATCAACATTTTTGGATTTTAAGATTTTTTTGGCATATCTTAAAATGGTTTTACATTTTTAGCATCTAAAAAATGAATTTCTAAAATTTATTAAAACTTGACCAGAGCCTGGAAATAATTTATTTCAACTCTAGATATTGTAGAGTGCCTCTTCAAAAAAATTCATGAATTTTAGAGTTTGCATGCTAATTTTAAAAATTCAAACTTCAATTTTGTGATTAAATCAATTAGAAAACAAAACTGAAATTCTTTTTGTCTTTGAGCCAAAATGTCTCCTGTTGGCCCAGCCCATCATTGTTCTAGCCTGCGCGCCATCCCCGCCCGAGCCGCCTCCTCTTTTCTGCCAAAATCTCTCTTTACCTGTCTTTTATTTATTCCTTTCGTCTATCAAGGGCATGCATCAGTGGCCCATCGATCGCGTAAGCCGCATGTGCCATGCAAAAAGCAGAAATGTACGTACGTACCCATGAAACATGCACCGGATGCACGTACGTACGTACAAGGAGGTCATCATCAAATACGCAGTGGCGGAGAGGGGGGGGCCAGGGGGGCCTGGCACCCCCCAACGTTCCCGGCGCGCGCGAGCTGCCGGCACGGCGGCACCAGCTCACCACTCACCAGTCACTAGGTTGGCCTTCTCCAGTTTTCCAGCTTCATCGACAGCCTTTTCGCCATCGATGTTTCATGTTCGATCGAGCACGCACAGAATGTTCAAGATTACAGGTAGATCGATCGATCGGTCGACCGGTCAATTGTTACCAGCTTAATTAATCTGTACGTACGTACTAATGCTTGTACTTTCTGCCATCAATTGGCATGCACATATTATAATTAGCAGCACATTGTTCACCTTGATAAAATTCGATCATTTACGTGGAGTTCTTTAGTTCTGTCGTACCTGTTGATCGACCTCACCCGTGCCAGACGGCAGGCTAATTCTATTGCTTGTGCCTTGACGCCATCAGCAGGTAGTTATAGAGCTAAATTTAAGTTAATAGAGATATAATTTTTTTATATTATAATTTGTGAAATATATTATTCTGATATGTGATTATTGGATCGGTAAATCCGGCATGATTCTATTCTACTTATTGTCCATATTACCCCCCTCATATATAATTTCTGGCTCCGCCTCGGCAAATACGTACCAACATTAGCAGAGTCTGGTCTTTTGCATTCGTACTACTATATGAATAACTCTTTCCTGGGTAAACTTTTACTTTCAGCAGGGAATGTCATCAGCTGCTAATTAACCTATGCATCTTGGTATAAACTCGTGCTAACCATGTGTTCCCAGGAAATTCTCAATACAAAAGTTAGCAAAAAGAATTCTCAAAACAAAGATCAATACGGCGCAGAAGATGCAAGCTACGTAACCCGTTAAAAATTCCTTGATCAAACTCGATTGCTTTTACAAGATTAAAAACACAAAAGTTCACCATAAGCAGTGGTTTTAATTCAACTATCTGACACCATTCCAGTTTGTTGCTCATTAATTATTCATTGCTCTCGAGTTCAATCAAGTTCTACGTTGAAATTTTGCATGGACATCGAACATTCCTCCCACATACACACGGGAAAATTTTACGGAAGAGAGTTTTCACGTTTCCAAACATTTTAAGGAGGCGCCCTACAAAATGTATATGTTGTTCACGTAAGCGAAGTTTTGGATCTGTGGCCATAGGTGAACGCATTTGGAAGGAAGGTAGTGAATAAATACCTTTCCTTCGCTTAATCCATGCACGCATCTTTGTAGGTACGTACACTCAAAGAACAAATGCTAACCCACCTTTGCCATCAAATGAGAACATAGACGTACGTACTGCTGGCTTGGGACATTCCTCTTCTTTTCCTTTATCCTCTCTGTCTGCTTGCCCTTTTTGTTTGACGAGTATGCCCTTGCACGGTCGACGGGACGAGCGCGCGGGTCACAGAGCTACCTGTCGGTTCTGCTCAGGCACGCGGTGGTCGGTGGGGTCAGCGTCTAAATTCAGTACTACTGGCTGGCTGCTGCATCCATGTTTTCAGGAAATTGATCCCAAGGGGTCAACTGAACCTGCTCGTCTGCAACTGCATATTCATACTTCTGAACCTCAGCATAAATGCAAGATTGCAAGCAAGCCGAAATATTTTTCTATCCTACAACAGATCATTGGATTGCATATACAGTAGACAGACAGACAGATATGTTTTACATCAGGTTCAGATTATGCTTATCAACAGAATCAGAGAACGCGGTGAAGCACAGGAATATTAATGAGTAAATTTCACAAAACCCTATGTTTTGGGGCATAGCTAATGCAAAATCCCAGATTTTACAAAAACAATTTGAAGGAACCATGTGTTTTTGGGCAAAAGGTTTCAACAAATATTAGTTTTGTCAAATCCTTTTCCATCCAATGGGATATGACAAATGGAACCCATATGTCAATCATACTAAGAAGTAGGGTCAACCTATTAGCCTCATTTACTAAATTTGGGCCCACCTGTTAGCCATGATGGGCGGTGCGACATCCCATGATGGCAAGCTAGTGCTTTAGTGCAAGACGACGGCGATAATGAGTAACAGTGGAGGGGGCGCCAAAAAGAAGGGTGGGGTGGGGATCCACATATCTGATTAACAAGTGGGACATACATATCGTATCCTGTTAAATGGAACAGGATAGGATAAACTTGGGGTTTTTTAAACCTTTTCTTAATAACATATGGTTCTTTGAAAAATTTTGTAAAAACCTGGGTTTTTGCATTATCTATGTCTAGAACCTAAGGTTTTCTAAAATTTACTCAATATTAATTGTTGAGACATACATGTATTGTAACCATTCATACATACTCAGTTTAAATGCATGAAACCATGCAAAGCTTCAGGCACTTGCAAGGAAGGAGACGAAGAAGTTTTAGACATCTATCTATTACTTCCTCCAGTTCACAAAAACATTTGTTTTGAAATACGTATGATTAAATTTTGAAAACTTTGGCTATTGATATCTTTTAAATATTTAGATTAGATATATGGAAATAATATGTGTAGATTCATTTTGGAAAGTGTTTTTATAATATTATAATTTTGTTGGGTTTATAAATATATTATAACTTCGTTTCATTGCCTATAATTACTTAGGGCTAAGTTAAGACAGTGCAGCTAGCTTTGGGTATTGTTTAGGCACGGCTAGAGATGAGATCTCTAGCTAGGCCTGCATGACATGGGACAACAGGTGGTGGCCGAGCCAGCATGACACAATCCTATACACGCCGATCCATGCTGTGTGCATCGCAGACTAAGGGTGATTGGAATAGCGATTGCTTTTGGTTTTTTTGAAAAATATCAGAGTGGCTGAAAAAACATCAGAGCTAAGTTGGTTTATTGAGTATAATTAAATGTAGAAAAATATAAAAAAACAAAAAACGAAAAACGAAAAAGTATAAGTAAATTTTAAAAAAATAAATTTTTTTACTGTAGCAGGTACTGTAACTACATTACCTGCTACAGTGTTTTCAACGCCCATCGCCACCGCCAGTGACAAACGCTGAGCGGGGCCTAAGTCCTACCTCCGTTCACCGGTACTACATTGTGCGTACCATACACATGCACATAGCTAGACAGATAGACGCATACAGTTGAAGGAAGCAGAATGCAGGAGAGAGAAGCAAAACTAATTAAAGGATATTTTTACAATCTCTCCACCCATCGGTGGAGGTTCACTTTTTTTTTCTAAAACAGAAAGTAGTGAAAATGCCAGAGTGATCAATTAGGAACTTTAATTATCCGACAAAATGAGGGTAGTGTCAGCTTTGAATTTCCCCTTTTATCTTTTTTCTTTACTCCTTTCTCTCAGGACTGTCATATGCCGTATGTAATTAAAACTCTACGTGCCAAATAACAAAGTACAGAGTTAATTACATCTATCACTCATATGCAGTACTAACTTAAATCAGTTTTTGTAAGTAAATTGGTACATGCTTAATTGCTATTTTTGAATGAAACGCGTCTAGTTGTTCTTTATGTAAACATGTCAAGCCAACTAGCCGCTTGCATCTAGCCCAACAATGCGGCCCCTCGTCTTTCTAACCGATGACTAAAGTTTAATATATCTCCACCAACTACGGGTTGGGTAATTTATTTATGCGGATTTTCCACTGCTATTATTTCCGGAATTTGAACTTGTGGATTTTTGACATTAAAGTGATTGCTTAGCCTATGAACCCCACTGCCTCTAAAAAAGAACATCCTGCCTGTGCATGCTAGCTCCTTTTTGTCGCTTTGTTCGATGGTCGAGGGCATCCGATCGGCTCACCGTGACCAACGCACAACAGCGTCGTGGGTATGCCGCATTAATTCCAAGGCGTGGATGTTGTACATAGTACAGGCTACAGTATACAGAGACCCGGAAGAGGGCCGGGAAAAGGAAAGGAGGAAAAAATAGACGGGCCTCTTCTGGCGACCTCCTGCATGACCACTCCACTTGGGGCCCATGCAAGAGAGGAAACGCACGGCCGGGATCTAGTAGTCAAGCGACAGAGCGCGGGCCCGAGAGAGGAACGACCCAGCAGGCTTACGGCCGACCAATGGACCAGCACGCGCTTGGGACAACCGGCTACGGGCCGATAATAAAGTCCGCCGGTTTGTGGGCTGGAGCCTGATCCATGCGTGGCGTAGGGCACATATAGGGCTGGCAGAAAAAAAGCTTGTTAGGGTTCAAATCAAAATTACTTAGATTAAATTAGTTATTGGGTTTTAAATTAAAATGAGACTATTTTGATTGAAAAAAAGGTTAGTGCGGCTCGACGCGATAGTAGCTTGTTAGCTCGGATTTGAAATAACCACTTAAATGATAAATAAAATAATTTTACGTCAAACTATGTTAATTTTGAAAGAGCTCGATAGCCAGCCCTGGGTACGTGCATGCCCGTGCAAAAGGCCTGCTCGCCAAAATTGAACTGCGGGATGACAGTGGTTAAATTGGGTGGATCAGAATTCAGAAAACCACAGACAGACAGATTAACAGAGTACTGACACTCTGACGGGCACCTGTTAAGTTGATCAGGTGGTATTTGGTTGTGGCACACAATGTAACACAACACTACAACAGTCACATTTGTTTATTGATCAATAATAGTTCAGTTACCACAAACGCGATACATGCTCCACACCACTCAACCACAAATTCACATCACAAATACGTAGCAGCAAACACCGCTCAATCACATCACAAACGCAGTAGCGCACACGGTACAATTAATACACACGCTCGGACACAGCTCACACACGTACAGACAGCAAACCATGACATAACAGTTAAGGCACACACAGGCAGGCAGGATAAATGCAGTGACGGCGCACACACAAGGCAAGCACACAAATTAAGCGCGATGAGACTGTAGCATGCAGCTCTCCTGCTAGTTCTTCGATCCCAGAGCACACGCGCGAGCGCAATCACAAGTAGTATTCGTAGGCTTTACTCTGTAATAGAAACATCGTGTGCACGCGCATCAGGGCCCTGAAAGATCGAGTCAGGACTCTGGAGACGAGTACCTGAAAACAGGAAGGTTTGGATGTGCTGCAACGGCTTGTTCCACGTGACCTGGGTTGCCGTGGCCGTTGAGCTCGAATTCTTTCAGGCTTGGAAGATTGTCGATTCCGAAAATGGTGTGATACCGTGTGATCTCCATCGTGTGAAAGGTCCAAACAATCTTCTCGAGCTTGGGGGCTGCACCGGCTTCAAAGGCAATGCTGATGATGTCCAAGCCCTGGATGACAAGAAACTCGAGTTTCTTGAACTCAGTGTCCGCATCGAAGATGAGGTCCTCCTCGCTGTATGACTTCCACCGGAGCCTGAGACAGCGCAAGCCTTGGAGACTGCCCAGGATTGGGAGAGAAGAATACGACAATAATGTCTCACGCAGAGTTATCTCGGCAAGAAATGAGAGCCCATTAATCCAGTTAGGCAATCCACCGGTGATGCCGTTGATGCTGAGCTTCTCAAGAAACTTGGGAGGTGAGAATGTGAGATTAGGTATGTTCATGTGGAGAGCCCCTCCATTACTGGCTCTGGCTGGTGGTATGATCCACACCGACAGAGAGCTGAGGCACTCGCTTAACTCGTTGATCACTCGGAGCAAACGATCAACATTATCTTGTTTACCATGAATGACTACACCCAGATCCCTGAGACACTTCAAACTCTTGACTTGTTCCAACTCAGCATCATCTTCAAGAACTTCGACATGGCACAGTATCTCCATGTTTGGCATTCTCCCGATCTTGCGAGGCATCCGTGTTGCACGCGACGGCGGAAGAAACGACGAAGTAAACAAGATCAATCGCAGAGAGACACAAGATTTAACGTGGAAAACCCTCCCAATGCGAGAGGGGAAAAACCACGGGCGCCACCAAAGAACAATCTTCACTATATCGGGTGAGGTTACAATGCCGGGATTTACAACTCGATGATCTATCCCAACCGCGCTTACGGGATATATATAACAAGGAAACCCTAATTTGACTACGATCCATACCGCGGGGCTTCGCCTCGCACCCCAGCGCCACGGGTACACGGGCCTTGCGCAATGGGCGGCCAGGACTCGCTCCGCCCGGCCCTAAGCCTCCGGCGACGGGCCTCGCTACGCTCCGTCCGGAGCCGGCCTTATCTATATATAGAATTTGGATCACAAATCAACATACTCCACCTTGAGACAAATTCCTTCTGTAGTATAAATCAATTCTTCACCCTGAACACAACAAAGAAAGAAATACTTTCGGCGCCACACGCCTCTTGGGCTAAGTAATACCAATTAAGTTTGAGCAAAGCTCAAACTTAGCAACAGAAGCGGCTTTGTCAACATATCGCCAGGATTTTCATGAGTGCTAATCTTGCATACCTTTAGCTTACCCTTTGCAACAATATCTCGACATAATTATATTTAATCTCAATGTGCTTTGTCCTCTCATGAAACATCGATCTTTAGTGAGATAAATTGCACTCGGCTGTCACAAACAGATTAATGCAAGAATCAACTCCAGCAAGCTCAAGAAACAAACCTTTCACCAAATCGACTCTTTACTTGCTTCACAAATAGCCATATATTCGCCGGTGGTGGGCAGCGCAACAACATCCCGCAAATGTGCCTTCCACTCACAAAGACAACCTCCAATGGTAAATACATAAACTGTGATCGACCTACGCTTATCCAAATCACCAAGATAATCTGAATCAACATAGCCAACAAGTTCCTTTCGATCTGCCAAACTTCAAACAAGCATCCGATGTGCCTTGCATGTACCGAAAATCCACCGAACGGCCTTCCAATGCTCTTTACCAGATTAGCCATATATCTACCGACCATACTCATAGCATAAGATAAATGCGGACGAGAGCAAACCATGGCATACATCAAAGACCCAACAGCACTAGCATACGGAACTCGGACATGTACTCAACCTCCTCATCGATGCTAGGACATTGTGAGGTGACAATTTAAAGTGAGGTGCAATGGGAGTACTAACAGCTTTGAATCATGCATATTGAAACGATGAAGTACTTTTCGAATATAACTTTGCCGACTAAGAAACAATAAGCCGAAGCACGGTCTCTAGTAATTTCCATACCTAGAATTTTCTTAGCAGCACCAAGATCCTTCATCTCAAATTCATCTGCTCAATCGAGCCTTCAATGTAGTGACTTCTTTCTTGCTCTTGGCAACAATCAACATATCATCAACATATAAATGTAAGTATATAGGTGATCCATCAACAAATTTAATGTAGACACAGCTATCATAATCCGATCTTTTAAAGGTTTTTGATAACATAAATGAATCAAACTTCTTATACCACTGACGAGGAGACTGTTTCAAACCATATAAGGACTTCTTCAATTTGCAAACATGATCCTCCTTACTGTGCACTATGAACCCTTACCGCTGGTCCATGTATATCTCCTCCTCAAGATCTCCATGCAAGAATGCTGTCTTCACATCTAGCTGCTCAAGCTCAAGATCACGCATAGCAACAATACTAAAGAATGTACGGATTGAGCTATGCTTCACAACTGGGGAGAACACATCATTGTAATCAACACCCGGAATCTGACTGAAACCTTTAGCTACTAACCTTGCCTTAAATCTTGGAGGCTCACTAGGAGATAGACTCTCCTTCCTCTTGAAGATCCATTTGCAACGCACGGTCTTCTTATTTTTAGGCAAGCGCACCACGTCCCATGTGCCATTTTTCTCCAGGGATTGCATCTCTTCTTGCATAGCTGAGATCCACTTCTCATGATCTCCAGAAACAATGGCTTCAGTGTACGTAGCCGGCTCATGAGTGTTCTCCACCTGTTCAGCACAACTAAGAGCATAATGAACCAAATTACATTCTTCAATTAATCGGGATCGAGGACCACAACTCCTCTTTTCTCTGCGAAGTGCAATAGGCTGATCGTCTTGCTGCAAAACAGGAGATAAGTGCTGAACAGTATCAATAGTATCATCAATAAATTCATCTCCCTGATCATCCACGTGCTCCACCTGCACGCTTATATTTTGCTGCTCATCATCAGATCTGTCTGGTACAATATCTATGGGTAAACTGTCATTAAACATTACAGATTCATTAAAAACAACACTTCTGCTCATGAAAGTCTTTCTTGTTTCAGGATTCCATAGCTTATATCCTTTTACTCCAGAACCATAACCAAGAAATAGACACTTAATAGCTCTAGGCTCCAATTTTCCATTATCAATATGAGCATAAGCAGTGCAACCAAAAACTCTCAGCTGTGAATAATCAGCAGATGTACCAGACCATACCTCAATGGGAGTTTTCTTGTTGAGTGGACTAGAAGGCGACCTGTTGATCAAATAGCATGCGGTGTTGGCGGCCTCTGCCCAAAAACGCTTGCTCATCTTTGCGTTGGACAACATGCAACGAGCCTTCGATATGATGGTTCTGTTCATGCGCTCAGCCACACCATTCTGCTGCGGAGTGTACGGGATGGTGTGATGCCTCACAATGCCTTCCTTCCTGCAATAATCATTAAACTCATGCGAGCAAAATTCACCACCATTATCGATGACGAAGCGCTTTACCTTCTTCTCGGTTGCCTTTCTATCATTACTTTCCACTCTCTAAAAGCGGCAAATGTATCATCTTTACCTTTGAAAATAAGGCCACACTTTTGGAGTAATCATCAATGATAGTAAGCATATAATTTGCACCACCATACGAGGTCATACGAGAAGGCCCCACAAATCAGCATGTACATACTCAAGTATACCTTTGGTGCGATGTACCGAGGCATTGAACTTTACCCTCTTGTGCTTACCAAAAATGCGGTGCTCATGAAGTTCATCTTACTCGAGTGCAGCCATCCAAAGAGTTCCTCTTCATCAATTACGCCATACCAAGTTCACTCATGTGTCCAAGACGCTTATGCAGAGGTTAGTATTATTATCGAGACAGAGTGCGACCATAGCGGAACCACGCAATGTACTTCCCTAAGCACATATAACTTGGCGAATTCATATCACCAACCATGTAAATGAGAGAACCTCTTGATACCTTTAAAACTCCACCTGAAGCGGAGTACTTGTACCCATCATCATCGAGTGTGCTGAGAGAGATGAGATTTCTTGCCATCCTTGGTATATGTCGCACATCGCCCAACAGGCGAACCATGCCATCATGTGTCCCGATCCAACAGATCCAATGCCCACGATCTCACATGGGTTGTCATCTCCCATGCGCATTTACATCTCCACTCTGCACGGGCTTATAAGAACTAAACCATTCTCTGTTAATGCAGATATGAAACGAACATGCCGAATCGAGTATCCATTCATCATGACCAGCAACACAACCAAGAAATACGACAAGGCAATCTCCGGAATCAATGTTATCGGACCGAGACAACAGAGGCATTACCTTGATTTATTTTTCGTTGGTATGCGGCATTCCTCTTCTCCTTATTCTTTACCTTATAGCAATCCTCGATGAAGTGGTTCGTTTTCTTGCGAAGACTTGCGAACTTCTTATCCTTGGACTTTGAACGTCCTCTACCATGTCGGCTCTTGTCGCGATAGTTGTTATCATAGGACCTCTCGCTCAGATCGCCCTCGACCGCAACGCCTCGCCCTTGGAGAACGACGGCTCACCCTGCACCATACCTTTCATCTTCTCCTTACTCTGGAGCGCCTCATAAACCTCCGCTAGGGTTAGTTCATCACGGCTTAACAATATGGTGTCACGGAAATTTGAATATGAACTGGGCAGTGAGCATAGTAACAAAAGACCTAAATCCTCATCATCAAATTTTACCTCCATGGATAACAGATCGGCCACGATCTCCTTAAAGACCGATATGTGGTTCATCACCGATCCTCCCTCCTGCAACTTGTGCGAGAACAATTTCATCTTCATGTGCATCTTATGGTGAGATCTTTTGACATGCGATCGATTCGATTTCAACCAAAGTTCGCAGTTAGTTTCCACTGCAGCACTTCTTGCAAGATATCATTAGAAAGATGAAGTTGAATGAGCGCGTGAGCCTTACGATCTTTACGATTCTCCTCAGGAGTCCATTGATCCTTCTTCTTCTTCCCGAAGCAATCTAGGGCCTCATCCAGATCCTGTGATTGGGCGAGTATCGCCCTCATCTTCACTTGCCACAGCGAGAATCTCGTCTTGTAGTCGAGTAGCGGTAGATCAAACTTCATCGACGCCATCGCGATGCCCGATCTGAAGAACCACGGCTCTGATACCACTTGTTGCACGCGACGGCGGAAGAAACGACGAAGTAAACAAGATCAATCGCAGAGAGACACAAGATTTAACGTGGAAAACCCTCCCAATGCGAGAGGGGAAAAACCACGGGCGCCAGCCAGCAACAATCTTCACTATATCGGGGTGAGGTTACAATGCCGGGGATTTACAACTCTGATGATCTATCCCAACCGGCGGCTTACAGGATATATATAACAAGGAAACCCTAATTTGACTACGATCCATACCGCGGGGCTCGCCGCACTTCCCAGCGTCCCCGGGTACACGGGCCTTGCGCAATGGGCGGCCAGGACTCGCTCCGCTCCGCCCTAAGCCTCCGGCGACGGGCCTCCGCTACGCTCCGTCCAGAAGCTGGCCTTATCTATATATAGAATTTGGATCACAAATCAACAATCCGCACGGTGGAAAGTGGCTCCTCGGGCTTGATTGAGGCATCCACACGATAGTCGATGGGGCCGGCGAGCAGGTGTTTCAGCTTTGGGAGCTTGAGGCCTTTTGTGGCGGATGCCCGCACCTTGGTTTCTCGAATGTCTAGCGTCTCCAAGTGTTGGAGCTCCTTGATTTCCCTGGGCAGCCGGGAAACCTTTGTATTGCGGACGCTCAGATACTTGAGCATGAATAAGTTGTTGCATATGTACCTCAGATGGTGGTTCTTCAGGTCTTTACAGTAGTCTAGATCCATCACTTTCACCCGCACCACTAGAGGGAGTGCAGGGAGCGACTCAATAAATGGTATGATGTCATCCTTGGCACCTTGCCATTGGATACCGCTGCTAATGGAGAGGTGGCGAGCCAAGTTGGGCGGCAGGCTCGCGGCCCCGAAGTTCTCGTCTCGGACTATCTCGGTAATGAAGTCATGGACAAAATCTTGTACCTTGCAGTTGATGACATTGCCTACACTGCCGGCCCTGGCAATGGTAACGAACCCGTGAGCAACGAGCTCGTCGAAGCAACGCTCAGCTCTATCCGACGCTTCCTGCCGGTCTCCTTCGGCTACATGGCCTTCGGCGACCCATCTTCTTACTAAGCTTGTCCTCCTGATTTTGAAATTTGGGGGGAAAATGGACAGGTACAGCAAGCACCTCTTGGAAATCTTAGGCAGCTTGTCGTAGCTGAACTTCATCATTTTCCTTCGGATATGCTTCTTGGCACCTTGTGAACGCAGGCTGGTGCACAGGTCCTCCAGTTGCTGTTTGCTCGTGTTGGGATCGGCGTACAGGGCACGGAGCAACAACTTCATGGAGAAGAGATCCGGGTTGCATTTCTTTAAGATGCAACGTATGGTGTCCTTCAGATCATAGTCGTCTTCTCTGGGAATGATCAGCTTGTCCACTTTCTCAAAGCAAAACTGGAGAAGGGAATGGATTTTAGTTTTGTCCGGAGAGCACTTCTTGGCCAGCTCAACATCCTTTGTGGTCACTATGATTGCACTGCCAGGGGAGCAGCCAGAGGAGTCCAGAATTCCTTCGATCTCATTCCATTGGTTTGGATCCTCTACGTCTTCAACAACGACCAGGAACCTTTTGCCTTGCACATGAGGCCAGGAACCTTCAACAACGACCAGCTCATCCGTTGCTTCGATCTGTTCCGATCCGCTTTGTTGAGCAGGAAGGAGCTCCAGAACCATGTTGTGTAACTTTTGAATGGTGACACAAGCCTTGCAGTCGAACAACCTCCCCAAGGAAGAATGTTGGTACATTTCCTTCACGAGCTCGCGGCCGTCCTCTCCTTCTGGTGTTACAACAGCGAGGACTATGGGCCGTCCACTGGCGTCGTCAGTGGCGGCTTCTCCGGGTTCTTCAGCGTAGCTTTCTTCGCTGCCCCGTCGTCTATCATCTGCTTCCTTCTTCAGCCAGAGGATCAGTTCTGCCGCTCTATCCTTGTTGAGAGTGTCAGGCACCTCGTCAACTAAGCCTCGCCTGGAGGGATCCGTCTCCTCGTCGTTGGCGGCGTAGCCCCCCGATCCTCCAGCGAGCTCACCGGTCGCCTTGGCCGGGACCATGACGCCATACCTCTTTCGGCGGTCACCGACGTCGATTGCGCGGGCCTTGAGGTCCCGCATCTTCGTGGCCACGCGGTGGCGGGTCAGGATGGTCCGCAGGAAGAAGGTGACCCTCTGCACGCGGCCCCTGGAGCCCCTCGCGCTGGGGACCGTGCCCGCGCGCCATGTGTAGAGGTGGATGCAGTCCTCCGTGTCGTAGGCGAGGTCCCGGATCTGCTTCATCCACGCACGGACCTGGTGGTCGTGCTCCTGGTCCTTGCCGGCCTCGTCGAGGTAGCGGAGGAAGCCGTTCATGCTCTCCATCTCGTCCATGATGAACTGCGCGTCGCGGCGAGCGCCCCTCAGCAGCTGCAACTCGTCGCGGATGGCCGGCGAGAGGTAGCCCACCAGCTGGTCGATAGCACCGCTTACGGTGGTGCTCATCTTTCTGCCTGCTGCCTTGCTGCCTGCATGCACCTCCCCAAAGGAAAGGCTAGGGTAAGTGTCTAGTTGCTACAGTTGTGACAATTTGCTGACAGAACGTACGTATCGTACCTCTCTCCCTCAAGAAAAGAGAGAACGTACCTAAGATCGATGGGCCGGCTCCTGTGCAGGTCCGGCATGCATCTGGCGGAGCTTGTGTTGTGGCAGAAACGACAGAGGCTTGAACCGAGGCCTCAAAACGCTTTGGCTTTCCTTTTTCCGATATTTATAGGAGCCATGATGTTTTATGCGGACAGTATCGTCCCTCCATCCTCTGACATAGGTTGTGAATAGCTTCCATGCAGTCAAGCTTTTAAAACTTTTTTTGTTAGGGGTAGTGCCACCCTCCATCCTCTGACATAGGTTGTGAATAGCTTCCATGCAGTCAAGCTTTTAAAACTTTTTTTGTTAGGGGTAGATCTCCATGCCACCTCGGATCCATGACCACCTCGAAGCGATGGCATCTGTTGAAAGATCTACTTCAAGCCAAATGTGCAAGACCAATTCCTGAGGGATTCGTGGCCAACACCGGGTGATGTACGCAAGACCAACCCCAAGCAAAGTATGTAAGACCAACGTTGGGCGAGTACGCAAGACCAACCCCGAAAAGGTTCAAGGCCGAGGTACGCAAGACCAACCCCGAAGAGGTGCGGGGCCAACCCTGAACAAGGTATTCAAGGCCAACCCCTGGAGGGGTTCGAGACCAACCCTAGACGGAGTCCGAAGCCAACCATGAACAAACCCAAAGCCCCAGACGTAGCAGGGCCCGCGGGGGCAAATGACGTAGATACCCCTAGGAGTAAGTTAGGCCTTGAGGGCAAACTTATAACTTCACTCGCCTCCCTCTATCCCCCTATAAATAGGATGTCTTGTAATGGCAGAGGGGGGTATTTGTAACCCTAGACACTCATATTAAATACACTTGGCATTTGTGTGCTTCTCTTTGAGTCCTTTGCATCATCGGCGGTCTCCGCATCCGACCGAGGGTGCTTCTAAGTTTACTGTCCAGTCTCGTATCAATGACAGTTGGTGCCATCTATGGAGACTTGAAAGAAAAGCCATGTTACCTAGGAACATGAAAGCACTGAAGGTTACTGGGCGAGTCCGTGCCGTCCGCACGAAGGCACTCCGATTGCCCCCACAGACTTCGTCCGCGCAAAGGCACTCTGAACTCTGCCCTGAACTCCATCCACACGTACTCTACCCTAGACTCCGTCTGCACAAAGGCACTCCGGACTCCATCCGCGTAGATATCTTCCGAACTCCACCCTAAACTCCATCTACGTTGAGGCCCTCCAAACTCCGGCCCAAACTCCGTCCATGCAGAGGCACTCCAGACTCCGCCTTAGACTCCATCTGCATGGAGGTCCTCTGAACTCCGCCCCCAGGACCGCTCTGCGCCCGATCCTCCCGGGGGTCTCCTTTGTTGTGCCTGTGCTCAAGGCTCCTTCGAGCGTTGTTCTGGCCAGCCGAACCACCCCAGGGAGTCTTGCCCTTGGGACCCTAGCCCCCTCCCTAGGGCCTTGCCTAGGACCACCCAGACCACCCCTTGGGGTGCTCTACCTTAGGTTTCCCAGCCCCCACGGGGAGCTCGTCTCCCACCCCCAGGGGGCTTCACCTTGGGTCGCCCAGCCACCCCCGAGGTGCTCCTCCTTAGGTCTCCCGGCCTCCCCGAGGCACTGCGCCTTGGGTGGCCTGGCGACCCTCAGGGTGCCTCCCTTGGGTCTCCCAACCTTTGGGGTGTTTCGCCTTGGGTCGTCTGGCCACCCCGGGGTGCCCCACCTTGGGACTCTCAGCCCCCGGGGGTGCTCTGCCTTGGGTCTCCCGGCCACCCTCGGGGCGCTATGCCTTAGGTCTCCAAACCCCCTCCCCTAGGCACTCCGCCTTGGGTCTCCTGGCCACCCTTGGTGCACTCCGCCTTGGGTCTCCCAGCCACCCAACTTTGGTTCACACATTGCCGTTCAGCCACCCGATTTTTCTTCGCACGTCGCCGTTCAGCCGCACAACTTCGCTTCGCACTTCACCATTCAGCCTCCTGACTTCGCTTCACACTTCGTCATTTGGCGCCTGAATTCACTTCACACTTTGCCACTCAGCTACCCAACTATTCTTTGCACTTCGTCATTCGACCACCTAACTTCACTTCCTACTTCACCATTCAGCCACCTGACTTTGCTTCACACTTCGCTGTTCGGACACCTGAACCACGTCCGCCGCTCGACTTCACTTCGCACTCCATAGTTCAGCTGACCGAACAGCATCACTGCCCAACTACACTTCGCACTCCACCGTTCAGCCACCCAACTTCGCTCCGCACTTTGTCGTTCAGCTGCTTGAACCGCTCCACTGTCCCACCTCTTGGTCACTTGGACCGCATCCAACAACTCACCATCGGTCCCCAGGACCGTTCCCGGCCTCGCATGCTCTGAACCAACGTCAGTGTTGTGCTTAGACCCCATTGCACCACCAACACTTGGGTACCTCGGTGACCCTAACAGATCTCGATGGTTTGGCCTCGGTGTAGTTCATTTTGGCCTCGACGGCTTTTGCCTTAGCCATACTTCACTCCGCATTGATGGTGTCTCTTAGACTAGGGGCTCCCCCTATCTCGAAGGACTCACCTCTATGAGCTCTAACACATCTTGATGGCTTGTTCTTGGCATGGTTCACTTCAGCCTCGATGGCTTTTGCCTCGGTCGGACTTCACTCTGCCTTGATGGCATCTCTTATACTAGGGGGCTCCTCCTAACTAGATGGATTCACTTCGATGAGCTCCAACACACATTGATGGTTTGGCCTAGGCATGGTTAACTTCAACCTCGATGGTTTTTGCCTCGGTCGGACTTTGCTTTGCCTTGATGGTGTCTACTCAACTAGGGGCTTGCCCTAACTTGACAAACTTACCTAGGCGAGCTCCAACACGCCTTAATGACTTGGCTTTGGCATGGTTCACTTTGACCTCGACGGCTCTTGCCTTGACCGGACTTCACTTTATCTCGACGACTTGGCCTTAGTGTGGTTCACTTTGGCCTCGACGGTTTTTGCCTTGGTATCTCTTCAACTAGGGCCCCCCCTAACTTGACAAACTCACCTCGATGAGCTTCAATATTCCTCTATGGTTTGGCCTCAACATAGTTCACTTTGGCCTCGACAGCTTTTGCCTCAATTGGATTTCGCTTCGCCTTGATGACGTCTTCTCGACTAGGGGCTCCCCTAGATCGATAGACTCACCTCGGCGAGCTCCAACACGTCTCGATGGCTTGGCCTCGGCGTGGTTCACTTTGGCCTCGATAGCTTTTGCCTCACCTGGACTTCGCTTCACCTCGACTGCATCTCATTAACTAGGGGATCCCCTTAGCTCGATGATTCACCTCAGCGATCTCCAACACACCTCGATGGCTTGGCCTCGGCGTGGTTCAACTCAGTCTTGATGACTCTTCCCTTGGTTGGGCTTCATTTCGCCAAGATAGTGTCTTCTCTACTTGGGGCCTCCTGAGGCGATGGATTCACCTCAGCAAACTCCAACATGCCTCGATGACTCAGCCTTTGTATGGTTCAACTCAAGCTCAATGGCTTCGCCTTGGCCACACTTTGCTTCACCTCGATGGCATCTCCTTGACTACAGACTCCCCCAGTGCGATGGATTCACAGCGGCAAACTCCAACATGCCTCGAGGGCTTAGCCTCGGTGTGGTTCCCTTCGGCCTCGATGGCTTTTGCCACAGCCTGGCTTCACTTTGCCTCGACGGCGTCTCCTCGATTAGGGGCTCCCCCTTAACTTGATGGATTCACCTCAATGAACTCCAACATGCATTGATGGCTTAGCCTCAGCATGAAAACACCCACTCTCTAGGGTCAGGTCGATGATCGCTCACCCTCCGGGGTCGAGTCTTCACCGCCTTACATCTACTCTCTGGGGCTGGGTCGATGACCACTCACCCTCTAGGGTTGAGTCTTCACTGCCTTGACTCACCCTCTGGGGTCGGGTTGATGACCACTCACCCTTCAGGGTCGAGTTTTCACCGCCTTACACCCACAGTCTGGGATTGGGTTGACGACCTCTCACCCTCTAGGGTTAAGTCTTCACAGCCTTACACTCGACCGTTGGGGTCGAGTCGCCTTCCACTCCCCCCTTTGGGAGAGGGGGTCGAGCTTGTAACAACTCTCCTTTCGAGATTGAGTCGCCTAACACTCTCTCCTCTAGCAGAGGGGAGTTGGATCGAGGAGGCTGACTAGAGGAGGGGTGAATAGACGGTCTTAAAAATTCTCTTACAATTAATATTAAATTCTATTTGGCTAAACCAACTAAATAATGCGGAAGCTTAACTTAATTTGGTTTAGTACAAATAAAGCCTAGCTCACTTAAGTTCACATAAGTGCATCAACAATTTAAGGCTATGTCAAGGTCTGCAATCAAAGGATGACAAGCAATCAATTTAATTCTATGAATATAAATTGAGCACAAGAAAATAAACCACAATTGACACGGTTACTTTTTACCGTGCTGATCGAAGACTTGTCGGTCTCCCCTAGTCCACATTGAGGTAAGCCTAAATAAATTGGACCGGCTCCATAAATTAAACTTTTCATCTCAAATACACTAGTGGTAGCTCTTTCTCACTTCGGGTAGATGGGTTTCAATCTTCACACTTTGCCGGATCTTCTCACAACCTTTTTTAAGAAGATCACCGCGCATGACACCTCCAACGCCGTCTAGAAGTCAACAAACTCCAATAGTAACAAGTCAAGTCCCTTGCTTGACTCTCACTATTTGCAACGAATGCACAACACTTAAGTGGATACTCAATCCACCTCTAGATGCAATACATGCATTCTAGAGCCTTCTTTTTTACTCACAAGGTGCAACACATATACAATCAAGATGAGGACCTCATACTAGCCCAAAGAAATAAAATGGAGTCCAACATACTCTTCTAATCAGCCATAAGGGGGGTATTTATACTCCATACAAGAAAACTAGCCGTTGGAGCTAAACCCCTGAAAAATCAAGAAAATCGGAAGTACCGTAGACGAAAGTTCGATACTTCTGCTCTCTTTGCAACGATCAGAAAACTAGCCGTTATCAGGCAAAATCGGTAATTCCGCCACACAAAATCTGGTACCACCGCAATCTGGTAGTACATCTCCACACATACGGAACTACCATTTTTCTGGGGAGGACAAGACCACCACACAAGTGTCTCTCTGGAAAAAATATACCGCAGATAAATCCAGAACTTTCGGAGTCTAATAGTACCGTACAACACATGCCGGTACTACCGTTCACACAGAGCCAGTACTTCCTCTCGCCAGTAGTACCACTCACACAAAGTCGGTATTTCCGCATGCCACTCGGACCGCTCACACAGAGCTGGTACTTTCGACAATTGGTAGTACCGTACAACACATGCTGATGGTTTCAATTTTTGGAAGTACCACAGAATACACAACGGTAGTTCCGATTATCATAAAAAATACAAATACTTCAATAGATTTTGCAAAACACATTTTCAAACTACAGTATCATGCACACAAGGACCACACATGATTCTCACAAGTTGCAAAACACATTTGCACACCTTTGAAATCACGACATAAGGAATTGGTATATGGACTTAACATATTTGCAAATCTAAGCCGCATACTATAAGGATTATGTATGAGTTTCAACCATTTGTAAAGTACATTTGCAAATATAAACCTCATACCATAAGAAATAGAAAACATAGATTTCAAACACTTATAAAATACATTCGCAATGTATAGTCTCATGTTACATGGATTTAACACATAAGGTTCAACTATTTGCAAAGCACATTTGTAAATATAGGTATCATGCTATAGAGAGCTAGAGCAAGTGTGATTGAGCTATCAACACATGATAAGACTCAATCTACTAAACATGACCCCCTCTTAATAGTATGGTAACCTATACTAGCAATCCGATCTTCCAACCAAACATCAAGATTGGTAAAAAAACTATGAACACATCCTTGGCCCTAACTAGTTGTAGTTTTGCCTTGAACATCCTCTTGAAGCTTGATGACATGCATCTTTACTTCAAATCTAGGTCATTATCTTGATATGCATCAACTCATGATGTATTCTTCACTTGAACTCTATTAACATATGATAGATCTTGACTTGACTTAATGATCAAAATACGATCATCTTCTCTTGGACATGCATCAATTCATGATGCATCTTCTTCTTGAGCTCCATCAACATATATGGGTCTTTTCTTCACTCGATGATCAACTCATGATCATCTTCTCTTGGACAAGCATAAACATATGATGCATCTTCTTCTAGCGCTCCATCAATGCATGATGGACCTTGTCTTCACTCGATGATCAACTCATGATCATCTTCTTTTCTTGATGGCCTTCGACACATGAAGCCATTTTTCATCATCTTGACTTGATGATTTTCAACACATAAAGTCATCCCAAGTCATCCTTATTTGTGGAACTTAACTTATTCATCTAACTCATAGAAAATGTTAATCCATAAGCCAATTGTCATCAATTACCAAAACTTGTATACTCTAGGATAAACTTTCTACACAATTAATGCGTTTGAATGAAAATATTTATCTTTGAGATGAATTGCTAGCAAAGCTTACTCATTCGGTTGTCATTAATCATTCAACCATTAATACATAATACAGGAACTAGATGATAACTCGATTATGAGTATATATAAATTACACAAGCTATATATACTCAAAGGATATGTTTCAAGGTAAAGATCCTTCCTGTGTGGAAAGATGAGCATGGATCAATACTAATGAGATCTTAAAACATAGAGTGAACTCTTCTAAATATGTGCATACAAGAATGTATAGTGGTAAACATATGCACAAATTCATCTTAGACTTTTAGCGGAGTTTAATTTATATTTTGGATTCAAAAAATGCACTACGATATATAAATGAGTGTGTGTCAAATGCATACATCTATGATTTCACCTTTTCATCCAAATGAAAGTAAGTAATATTATAATCAATCAAACATGTTAGTCTCATAATAGCATTTATCATTCATTACATCCAAATGAGATTAGATGATATCATAACTAATAAGCATATTAGTCTTACAATTGTATTTTTTTTATTATCATCAAAACCAACTTAATGAACTTTGAACTTACAGGGGGTCAAGCTTGTGACAACTTGTCATATGAGATCGAGCTACTGCTCCCCCTCTTGGGTCGACCTTTCTCCCTCGCCGGGGTCGAGCTACTTCTGCCCCAACTGGGGTTGAGTTTTCTACCCCATTAGGGTCGAGCTTTCTCCCCTCTAGAGTTGAGCTTGCAATGGCTTGCTCTTTGGGGGTTGGGTCGCCTAACATTCTCCCTAAGCAAAGTGCCGCTTGTGAGCTTCATCCCGAGCGCCAACTTTTTTTTAATGGGAGACGGTGATGTTCTCACCTTCCCAAGTGACCAGCCGCTCACGAGCTTTGTTTCGAGTGCCAAGTTTTCTTCGATGGAGGACGATGATGTTCTTACCTCTCCAAGTGAAATGTCGCTCGTGAGTTTCGTCCTGAGCGCCAAGTTTTTTTTTTCCGATGGGAGACAGCGACGTTCTCATCTCTCTAAGCGAATTGCTGCTCATGAGTTTCGTCCCGAGCACCAAGTTTTCTCCAATGGGAGACGGCGATGTTCTCGCCTTCCGAAGTGACCAACCGCTCATGAGCTTTGTCTTGAGCGCCAAATTTTCTTTGATGGGAGACATTGATGTTCTTGCCTCCCCAAGCGAAGTGCCACTTGTGAGTTTCATCCCGAGCACCAAGTTTTCTTCGATGGGAGACGATGACCTTCTTGCATCCCTAAGTGACTAGTCATTCGTGAGCTTCATCATGAGAGCTAAGTTTTTTTATGGGGGACGGGGTAACAGGATACCCCTAGTCAGAAGTAGTGGATGAGCTTCGTCTCAACTTTAGGCAAGTAACAACAGCACACGCCTGGCAAACGGGACAAGCAACCGCAGTCCCTTAGCACCTTTCCCGAAGGACACCGTGCAGCCTTTAGACGAAGCAAAGGTGTCCCAACACCGCGCTACACTAGTTGTTGCTTGAGCCAACATTATTATGCATGCAAAAATGAGTCCTGAGTGCCCAGTCTCTTCACAATGGAAGATGCATGCTGTCATCCAGGCTCGATGTCTACCATGCGCCACCACCCCAGCTGGGATTGACTCCACCATTGCTACTGCTATTTAGGCTTGACCCGACGGGATCCACCTGCCACAGTCTTGGGCGTCGTCTCAACTTCAACAATGTCATGCGTCTGGTGCGACTCTAGACTAAGATAATAGAACTAGACGTGATGTCATTGTCTTAATATGAACTGTCTGTGATAGATACAAGATAGTAAGATACACATCTATCATTCAGTAAACATGTTCAACAAGGCAAGCAATAACTTAAACTTCAAACAGGATTTTTTTTATATTCAAGATAGTAAGATACACATTATTCAGTAAACATGTTCAAGAAGTCAAGCAATAACTTCAACTCCAAACTAGAATTTTTGACATAGAAGATAGAAGACAGTAATAACTTCAACTCCAAACTAGAAGTTTTTACATAGAAGTGGAAGACAGTAATGACGCTTCTTACAAATTTTAAAATAGAAAAGAAGAAACCTAACTAATCAAAGTTTTCTAGTGGCGGAGGTAGCTTGCTATCTCTGTCTTAAAAACCTTATCGGCGACGTTGTCAACATCGGACAGTCTGGGATTATCAGTGAATGAAGCCCAAAATGCGTCCACCCGCTGACATGCTCGTTCGAGTGTCTCCTGAAGACCGTTGAACTGTTGAATCAAGTCAAATTGAGCCCATAAACTCTCTCCCTCGCTCGAGAGGTCTCGACATGGCTGAATCGATCGCCCACCGCCTCGATTAAGCAATCAAAGTGACGACATGCCTCCTGGAGACGTGCAACCTCGTTGTGGAGGACCACATCAATTGCGAGGTTGGCTCGTCGACCCCTCGGAAGACACGGCAGAGGAGGACGTCCAGATGGCGGAAGGTGGCCGTCACCTGCTCCGGCAAATTCTTGGAGATAGGAGAAAGGAAACTATTGGCATAGTGTCCTTCCGCAACTACCGCCAGTGTACGGCCAGCGAAATGCTCGTACAAGATGGCAAGTAGGCCATCAACGCCGGCGACAAGGAAGAGTAGAGAGCCAGTTGTTAATTTGTGCATGAGAGTAGATCAGCAATGTGGGGATTCATCTTCTGACGGATGATCATTTTTATAAAATAAGAAATAAATTCGGCGCGTGAGATGAAGAAATGAATCGGAGACCGGAAGTGCCATTTTTGCGTTTAATAGAAACATACCATAGACATCGGGGAGCCAAAGCACCATTTTTGCGTTTAAGAGAAACATATCACATACATTTTCAACCACAAACCGTTTGTGATACTCAATTACCACAAACAATTATTTTTAAGAAGTATCTGCGAATTATTACAGACAGTTTGTATTACAAACCATCTGTAATAAAGGGAGACGTCACCGATGGTTTTGAATATGAACCGTCTGTGATAATATCATAGATGGTTATTATTATAAACCGTCTGTGATAATCGTATATCACAACCGACTCTAGCATCGCTAGTAACGGAGACGGTCATGCATGTAAAACCATCTATAATAATTGTAACACTGACAGTTCCTCAGAATTGTCTGTGATGAGGCATTCAGTATATCTTTTTTTGTAGTAGTGATGGTTCCCTTATCTATATATTTATTCACATGTTTTGATCTGTGCATATGCAAGATTTCTTTTACAATACACAAATATCTCTTCCAAGCAACCAAAAAAAAATCTAGTATCCAAGTAATTACTGTAAAAGAAAGTATCACAAGTAATAAATATCTTTTCTCTTAGAAGGCCCAAAAGCATATTTAATTGTGGAAGTGCTAAGGTTCTCATAGAAATACCTACTTACCACTAGACTAGCTCATGATTTGACTTGTCACTGTGGTCTGCTCGAGCCAAACTGGGCCTAGAGTGACCCGACTCGAGGTTGTCAGTAGCATTGTCGCCGAAGAGTGGGCGTACGGATGAGAAACATTTTGCAAGGTATGGCCGAACTCAATTTCTTAACACGTCTTGGTCCCTGCTCAAACCCGCGGAAGACGTAACACTTCGGTCCATGATAACTCATGTGTGTATGTGTATGAGGATGTGGATTAGTCCCACATTGCTAGTTTAACATGAGAAGTACTAACATATAAACCTATATGTACTATTGGTAATAACCTCCGGTTAACCGTTTTACGCAAAGCGAGAACGAAAACGCAAGCATGTTGTTACGTGTGCATGACTTATCCATAATGGGGTTAGGCCTATACTGGTTTGGATCCTAGAGTGTTATAAATGGTATCAGAGCCGACCTTCGCGGTTGCACGGGCGCGTACGGGGTCAGGGGCGTGGGCATATGACGCATGGCGCGTGTGGGCCCGGAGTGGATACACGACATGGTATATGTACCAACACTAGACGCACTGACGTGTGCCAAGATGGAGAGGTCTTGATCATTTGCCCCAGTGTGGGTATGTTGGACCGACGAGGACGTTGGGTTCTTTAAAGGGGGTGTATGTAACACCTCGGCTCATGATGGTCCATGTATGTGTAGGGATGGCAACGGGGTGGGGGGTCGCGGGGGAAGCCTTCGTGGCCCCGCCCCCCCACGAGCTGGCCCCCCACCCCGCCCCGTTAAGCCACAAGTGAAAGCCCCGTCCCCGCCCCATGGGGATAAAAAGATTAAATTTATTTTTAAAAAATAATAATTTAACTTTATTTATTAATTTATAATTAGTTAAGCATATTTTTTTTAAAAAATATAGTTTCAAAATATATATATTCTAACATATAAATTCAAATTTTAGTTTAAATATACAAGAAAAGAATACAATATCTTATATTAAAAAAACTATAATATATTATTAAATATATTTATTTATTTTTATCGGGTCCCCGTGGGGCCCTGTAGGGCGAAGATGATCCCGTCCCCGCCTTACTAGCATAGCGGGGCCCCGACCCGTTCCCCCCACAGGGGGATATTAACCCCCGCCCCCACCCCCATGGGGATATTCCCCGTGGGCCCCGCCCCCGTTGGGGGAATTGCCATCTCTATGTGTGTATGCACATGAGGATGTGGATTAGTCTCACATTGCTAGCTTAATATGATAAACACTAATATATAAATCTATAGGTACCATTGGTAATAATTTCCGATTAAACGTTTTGCGCGAAGCGAGTATGAAAGCGTAAGCATGTTATTTGGATTCTTTAAGGGGGTGTATGTAACACCTCGGTCCATAATGGTTCATATGTGTATGCACATAAGGATATGAATTAGTCTTATATTACTAGCTTAATATAAAAAATACTAATATATAAATACATAGATATCATTGATAATAGCATCTGATTAGGACAGCGTTACAGAAGATGACGACGATACTCGTAGCCAGTGCACAAGTGCGTGCTTTTAGCCCATACACTGGTACACAACAGCACAAATGGGCCAGAGTGAACGCCGATGGGTGGGGGAAGCAGAAATGTTACCGCTGAAAACAAACAAGATCAACTTGGACGAACTTCAAATTTGCAGTCTTCCTGATGCAGTCAGCTGCCACGGAACATGATAGCTAGTCTGTAATTTGAAACTTCTGGTGCTCGCATAAAGAATAGGAGAAAATTCTGGGAGGCCGATACTTATATTGTTTGATTTTGTATGTTACGAAGAACTTTCAAGTGCATGCATGTGCTAAGCTCGTCCTTAATTCACGTTGGTTGCAGCAGGTCGCGTTGGTTGCACACGGCGGATCTCGTGCAGCTCCTCAGCTCTCTAACGATCGGACTATTTTTAGCGATCGATGGAGTCTTGTAGGATGTGTCTTCTTCAAATATATACCAGCTAGCAGCCAGTATCGACGGCTGTGCCCACATGCACGATGGTATATACTACTTCGACAGCGTTGCAAGCAGACAAGCTGATAAAGAGTAGTTGTCTGCTCACTCAAAAGTACTTTACGACATCTCGGTACCAATGCAAAGGAGTATGGAGTATTGCGTATTGTCTGACAATCACATTGCCTGCCATGTCGTAAGCTTTGGATAAGTGGACATGCCTAACAATCACATTCCATCTCGATGTGTGCTCCTTGCTAAATCGTAAACGAAGACAAAGACAAGGACGACCTCCACATGTGCACATGTCGAGGTCTAGGAGAGAGAGAATAAGAGAGAGAATGAGAGAGAACATGTATATGTGCTCTAATAGGTAGGGCTAAAAACAAAAGGGGAGAGAGAACATGTAATGTGCTCTAATAGCCCGGACTACAAACAAAAGGAGGGAGAGAGAACATGTGCTCTAATAGCCAGGACTAAAAACAAAAGGGGGGAGAGAGAACATGTACATGTGCTCTAATAGCCAGAACTAAAAACAGAGAGAGAACATGTACATGTGCTCTAATAGCCAGGACTAAAAACTAAAGGGGAGAGAGAGAACATGTACCTGGGCTCTAATAGCCAGGCCTAAAAACAAACGGGCCTCCTCAAAGCCCAGGTGCCATGTGCAGTGACCGACCTTGCTAAAAAAGAAAATTATACCGTCGACTGCTTTTCTTTTCTTTTTCCTGCTTGTGAAGCTGTTGATGGCTAGTGGTTAGCAGTAACCGCTCCCGAAATCCTGAATAACAAACTCATTGGCATTCTTTTCTAAGACTTTGCCTAAGAAATATACGAAGATTCGACTATGTGCCCTCATTAAGTATCGTTAGCTGACCTAACACTCACAATGACTCCTAACCGGAGGCACGTCCATATGGAGTTATTAATTAACAATGGAATAAGTCCATCTAACTCCCTAATCTATCCTTTTTTTTTGTCTAGAATTCAGCCATTAACTGTAAAACCAGATAAACAATCTCTCTTAACTGTTAATACCATTTATTTTACCCTAAGATAGATTGAAGGCGGTTTTGCTCCATCGACTTGGACGAACTTCAAATTTGCATATTCGCCTTCCAGATGCAGTCAGCTGCCACGGAACATGATAGCTAGCTTGTAATTTGAAAGGTCTGGTGCTCGCATACTTATATTGATACTTATATTGATTGATTCTGTAGGTTACGAAGAACTTTCAAATGCATGTATGTGCTAAGTTCATTTTTTGTTGGGTTTTTTTGGGCTGTACCTTATGGCTTTGGTTTAAAATTTTTAATTCTAGTTGTTCGCGAAAGAGTATGAAAGAAAAAACATTCGCGTGTGATTTTAACCGATATAGATAGAGTCAATATAATGTCTACTATAATCAATTTGTAAATATCATCTTAAAAAACATATTATTTAAAAGTTAGGTACTGCAAAATAAACTAAAAACTATAAATGTAGAGCCGAGCCGAACCCAGACTTTAAGGAGGCGTTCGGAATAGCGATGGCTTATGACTTATGACTGAAATTTTGCTGTAGCTGGCTGATTTTTTTACTGTAGCTGAGTTGGTTTATTGGACATAATTACATTTTAAAAATGTAAAAATAAAAGCGACATGTTAACCTATTACAGGCAATACAAAAGAATATGAGAAAAAAAATAAAACACCAAAAAACAAAAAAAAGACAAAAAATAAACAATGATCTGGAAGCAACGTCCATCGCCGTACGCTGGCTTCCAGATAAGCTGAGCGGGGCCTAATTCAAAAATCTTAGCACTGAACACATGAGCACGCACACCTCACAAAGCAACCGTTGCTGTTTTGCTATACAAAAAAGGAGGCACAATTAACGAAAGATTGACTGTAGGGGAAAATCAAGGCTGGAAGGTGCAGGACCAGAGAAAAAACTTATCAGTACTTCACATACGTAATGGATGGTCCATCTGCAGCATCTTCACAAAGCCATAACTCCCATCGGTAACGTGCACATATTTCTTTGGTGTCGGGCCTGTTTTCGTAGAAACAATTGTGATGTAGGAAACCCGTGTCACTAAACCAACAGTATCTGCAAGGGGAAAACACGTAAAAAAAACATATGAGAAAAGCACAAGCAGCAGACAACAGTGAAATCAATGTGAAAGCAGCAGCAATACAGACAGTTTCACTGTATCAGTGCCTTCTCTTCTATGCGGTTTGCCGATACAGAGTGGCACAGCAGTACATGCATAAACCAAGAAACCATCTGGTCCTAGCCATGAGGAAGAGGACATGATTGACAACTCAGTATTTGTTTTGACTCCAGCTACTTCAAAGTATTTGATCTGATATACAGACCCTTCCTTAAGCAACGGCTTAAAGTGAGGAAATCGTCGCCTTACAGGAAGCATTGTTAACATGGAAAGATTAAAGTTCAGGAACAGAGATGAATGCATATATAAAGATAGCTAAAGAAGTAACCCATGAGTCCATGACTAAAGAAAAGAGGAACACTGATTCTAATTAACTTATCAAAAGTCCGGACAATAGGATTTGCAAAAAGTCAAAGATTGACATGTTTATCGAGGAGCATGAACTCAAGCCAAATGAATTATATCTAACGGGTTATCCTGGTCTTCATATTCCCAAAGCCGTGGCACTCTCACGGATTTGTCAGCTGTGTGACTGCTGCATCACATCTTTCAACAACGAGTATGCCATGCCTTGGAAAGAGAAAACGACAAATCAGCACACTAATACTCAAGGAAATAAAAAGACAGACATCACTGGGTGTCTAGATATTGTAGGAACAAACAATAATCACAATTAAATAAAGCATCCATATACAGTAGCAACACAGGAAGGCAAGGCAATATGTAAAAGAGCTAAAAACTGTCAGCACTACAGGAAAGCAGCAGTTTGTTTTACTGGGAAGTGAGCACCTATTGGTATTAGCAATTAAATAACATGAAAAAAAACAAGGGGAGTCCTATTAGAGTGTTGGCTAGGTAACAACAACAGACATTTTGAGAGAAACACACGTATAGAGGACTGATTAGAGATCATGTATCAAGACTACATTTCAGTGGATTCAATTACAAACCATTAGTTCGTGTAGCTTGTTGAAGGGCAGTGGGAGAACAGAGAAACGTAAGGGGACTACGGGATAGAACGCAGAGTAAAAGAAGGAAGACAGTGAAGGAAGTTTTCCTTCTGGGAAGATTCGATATTTACCTTGGTTGCACACTATCTGTAACACCTCGGCTCATGATACTCTATGTGTGTGCACACATAAGGATGTAGATTAGTCCCACATTACTAGCTTAATATGAGAAACACTAACTTATAAATTTATAGGTACTATTGGTAATAACCTTCGGTTAACCGTTTTGCGTGAAGCGGGGACGAAAGCGCAAACAGATTGTTACTTGTGCGTGGTTTATCCATAATGGAGTTAGGTTTAAATCGGTTTGGACCCTAGGGCGTTACAAGTGGTATCAGAGCCGACCCTCGCGGTTACACAGGCGTGTACAGATCAGGGGCGTGGCATATGACGCATAGCACGTGTGGGCCTGGAATGGACACACGGTATGGTATATGTACCATCACTAGACGCACGAACGTATACCAAGAGGGGAGATCTTGGTCATTTGCTCCAGTGTGGGTATATTGGACCGACGAGGACGTCGGGTTCTTTAATATAGGTGTATGTAACACCACACCGCGCCATGCCGCCGCCTCGCGCGTGCGCCTGCACGCCGCCAACTAGCGCGCGCGTCCACACGTCGCCCGCGCGCCGCCCGATCCACCGCTTGGAGATGGGGGGGGAGAGAGAGAGAGAGGTGAAGAGAGAGACCTGGGGAAGGATGGTTAGAGGAAGGCGGTTGCTGTGGGGAAAAAAAGGTTTGCCCTCTTTTATTAGCTCTTAACTCTAGGGTTAAGGCCCATTAGGAGCACTAATTGGCCCAAATCCTGGGCGCTACAAAGACATTGCCAAACACATATTAGTGAAGAACCAAAGAAAGAGGCGGAATCCATGTCAGCAATAAAAAAACCAAAGAGGCGGAGTGAGTCCATCTCGAGAATCAAGTTCAAAGGAACAAATTTCTTCCATAACTGGTATTGTTCTTGTCCAATGTTTTTTTGGCATGAAACTGAAGGATCGGAAATGGCAATAGAGGGGGGTGAATGGTGCCTTTTAAAAAATCCGCCCTAAGTATTCACTCACTTTTCAGTCAAGAGCAAACTAAAAACAGCAATGAAATCTTATCAAAAACAGCAGTGAACTGCACCCTAAAACAGCACTAAGAACTACAGAAACCTGCACTACAAAACAGCACTGCTGGTTGAAAATAGAGCAGATAAAACAGTAATATAAATTGCTGTCCAAAGCAGCCTGAAAAGCACAAAGTAAAAGTAGCTCAAAGTAAAAGCTGAAAATCACAAAGTAAAAGTTGAAAAGCACAAAGTAAAAGTTGAATAGCACAAAGTTGCTGAAAATGCAGCCACAAAACAACAAGTATATGGAAGTATTTCTGCTGTCTTTCTTAGGCCAAATGAGCAAGAAAACAACAGCAAAACAGCAGATTTTCAGAGATAATTCAACTTCTCAAATCTTTGCTCTCGGAAAAGAATTAGCCAAATGGCTTTGAGAAGGGCTTTGAGGTGATTCCCAGTTCAGAGCAAAAGAAAAAGAGGAAGATTGAAGCAGAGAGAACACAAGGAAAATATGCTAGAGAGAAAAGTGCTCTCGGGTATGAACTAGCCAAATGATCTTGAGGAAATACCCTGTTTAGAGCATGAAGATTTAGCAAATACTCGATCAACCCAAACTCCACAAAGAGAAGAACACAATGATCAAACAATTTTCTTATGAAAATTAACCGATCAAATGGTCTTGAGACAGATTTCCATCATAAGCAAAAACCAAGCAATAAACATAATCAGACAAGAGAGAATAAGACCAGCATCTCAAACAAGCATTTCACACAATTAAACAAAAAGAGATGAACAATAAAGAAAGAACAGCTAAGAGAATAGAGGAAGAGAGATGAATGATTCATATAGAGGAATGATTACAAAATGGTTCCTATTCAGCCATCTCAACTCAATTTCATATCATGGGCAACACAATACCCATAGAGATCAAGCACTAGAGAAAGCCCTAAATCCTCTCTCTCAAAACCCACACACACACATATGGAGAGAAAAATAGAAACCCTAACTTTTACCATAACTCTCTCATAAAGCACAAGTATTAGGAAACCCTAACATTCACACCCATCTCTCTCTCTTTCTCTCCTCAATTGCACTTCTCCCACTAGAGAGCACCTCTATTTATAGCCTCCACTAATGGGTTTACAAACACTTTACCCATTAGGTCACAACAACTCTCCACTAATGGGTTTACACACCATTTTACCCATTAGGTCACAACAACTCTCCACTAATGGGTTTACACATCATTTTATCCATTAGGGCACAACAACTCTCCACTAATGGATCATTTCATAACCAAATCCACTTCCTTATGTGCAGCCCTGCGTATTTACCAAAAGGCCACTCATGCACCTTCCAGGAAGCTTTCTCGTTTCTTGCCGTCCAAGTCTCGCAACCACTTCGAGTCCTCGTCGTCTTCGACACGTCTCGACCGCTCTGACCTCAGCACCGCCTGTGCCTAGACCGGTCACCTCGTGTCTCACCACGATTCCGTTTCAAAGTCCTGCAGCCAACACTGACAAGAAAACGCATCACATAGCACCGCACAAAATATTATAATTAAATCGTTAGCATCCATAAATAGCACAAAATACCCGAAACAAACTCTAACTTTTCAGAACACGAGTCAATTACTCATCACACAACTAAGGTTATCTCCACATGGTCTCTCAGAAACTAATGGATTTGGCCTCCACAATTAACCAACTGATTGGGTTGATTAGCTCCTTGACTTTGGTGGGTTACATCATGCTATAAGTACTACTATAATGATGCAGTTTCAAAATTTAAAATATTAGTAAGAGAGGTTCTGCAATTATTTCTTCCGAATATTACTGTTTTGTACATACAACTTTGCTAACAGAAGTCACAGAAAAACGTAACCCAAAAAAATGCATGAGACCTCTGTGAACCAATCAATAAGCACCACAAGGATTGACTAGAAACCAGCAGTGACTGGAGTTTTGAAACGATGACGGAAAAAATAACCAATACGTAGAATGCATAAGCACAGAATCAGGCACAGGCAAGGAATAACAAAGGCCCTGTGCCACTGTGTTTGGAGTCTGCAGAAGCAGGAGTAGGAAAGAATCATTCAGCAGGTTCAGTGAGGGCAGAGGTGTGCAACGCAAGTGACAGCCTCCACCCGCACGCGAGTAACCAAGGCATCATGCTTTTACTTTTTTTTTTTTGTGGCGAAACTAAAGAATCTTGCTCGCTCGCTCGCTCCAAAGACAGCTCAATTTCACGAGCTCGAAAAGGTAAGAAGACTATTCAACATGAAAACAGAATCACGCCATGCCATAGTCAGCAAACGGGGAGACTTTCTTGCATCGCTGAAGGATCAAGCAATATTAACTAACATTGATGCTGATATATAAGGGTGTTTGTATTGATTTTTGCTGATGACTTTTAATTATAATTTATAGCTTTTGGCTGAAAATAAATAGTAGCATCTGAAAGACGTGACTTTTAGAAGAAAGGCCGAGTGGTGCAAAAAATGAAAGAAAGATACGTGTGCGTGACAGAAGTAAGGTGGATGATACACCTATGATCTCTGTATTATCTTTAGAGCAAAAAGAGAAGTGAAGAAGACATTTCAAAAATCAAGTACTCATACTAGCTTTTAACTTTTCTAAATAAAAACTAAAAACATAAATTAATAAAAACAGGACCATAGCTAAATCATAACCGATAAAGTCAACATAGGGATTTCACAGACTCGGGACTCCTCGCACCTAGTGGCGGAATGGCAACAAAATCCATGAAAAATTTATGAAAAATCATAAAAAAAAACAGAATTAGTTTAAGAATCGGTTCAAGAGCAGGTAGTCAGCCTGGGGCGCGTGGGCTTAGGCTACCCCTGCTCGCACCGATCCTTCTCGGGCTCGAAAGTCCGCTCTGCTGCCTGCAAGACTTCTGGGGTTGGCAGTGCAGTGCGGTGATGTTGGGCCAGGACCAACAAGACAAGTGGAGATGGGCGATTAGAGGCCCGGCCGAAAAAGCCAAACCTGACTTTCGATTTTTCCTTTTTTATTATTGAATAAAATTATTAATTAATTATTAACTGTAAATGTTGCATGTAGCGATCGATGTGGTCTTGGCCAATACATGTTGCATCTATGTTTCAGAAGTTACGGCTCTCTATTTGCTTTAAAATATGGTTCTGTTCTTACGTTGCAAAATGTTACAACTCTTAACTGGCTCTGATATCAGTTATTGGGACTGTAACTGAATTAGCCCTGATACCACTCGTAAGGAACATTGCTCACACAAGAAATAAGGGACAGAGATAAATATGAACAGAGGAGTGTATAAGCTCACAATCTCAGACTAATTAGCAGTGGAACGTGTCTGTTAGCAGTGGACGAGATCTAGAGAGACAGCGTGGCGTCCTGCTTGTCCCTGCCAATCCTATCGTCTGAGCGTCTGACCTGACCTGGCTCAAACGCCACCAAAAGCGAACCGGACCAATGCGCCTCGTACCCACCACCGGCACCCAATGCTGCACTAGAGGTGGCGAAAGCACGTTTCTGTTGGCCCGGCTGGGCACAGTATAGCCATCACCGAATCACAGTCCGGCCTCGCACGCCAGGCACGTCTAATCCGGTACGGTTCGTTAGGCCTGTTTATTTTTCTCATAAATTTTATCGTATCATTGAAAGAAGCATTATAAAGTCCAATTTTCTAAACTAACTGTACAGCCAAGGAGATAGAAAAAAACATACAAAAATTAACACAAAGAATAAGGGTCTGTTTGTTTGTTTGTAGATTCGGAAGCGGTAGTGAGTATCTAGCTAGTCGAGACCGGAGAAGCTGGATAACCCGACTTCGGCTACTAATTCATTTTCTGGATTCGTAGCTTCGGCTACTTAGAATCGGATGAAAATCTAGACTGTTTGGGAGTCAGAGATTCGAAAGTAAGCTGCAATGCGCGTAAGCTAAAACAAACAGGCCCTGAATGACTTGATATTTAGTGACTAAATGGACCTTCCTATGCAACACTACATAATCGCTACCGATAAATTTATCGTTGCACCAATATGACCAAACATACTAAGTCAGCATGGCTCAAGCTATCACCCGAAGAAAGAACAATATATAGTAACTATCACCCAAAGAAAGAACAAAATGTAGGGCTCAAGCTGTTGCAAATGATTAGAAGCCAAAGCATCTAAGCAGTCATGTAGCACCTCAAATACCAACGTGAGATGCTACCATAGAACATCATCGCTAAAGATAATAATAAAAGGAATGATACAATTTTGCAAGAGAATTTAAAGCTTTAAAGTTCTTATTTAGGAAATCAGCGGAAGCTGTAATAAATGTTTGAAACATGAGACCAGTCCACTTCTTGCCAAAAGAAAGAGAATACAAATGAAATAAATTAGTAGTGGCAAGCTACGGTGTTGAAAATTCGAGTGCTCCCACCCATGTATAATGCTATCACTCCATTAGCCTTTTACCTGATAATAGAAAGAGCAAGCGTGAGATTTAAAAATCTCAGCAAGTACCCAACAACAATCGCAATATGGTAAGTATAGGACAATAAAGCAAGCAAGTGCATCAGCGAACAACGTAGGTCAAGACAATGGAACTAAGTTACCAGAGACATTGATACAGGGTGGAAATAGAGACAACGGCAATGTAATATAAAAGATATTTGTTATGTAGCAAGTTAAGACAATAGCACCGGCGGTTACTTCCCACATACCCGGCTATACGAGAATAGTCAGACACGTCATCGTCCTCGACTGTATAACCGTGACGGGGTGTAATATCCTGATTGGTGGCCAACATGGAATGCGACAAGGCTCATCGTTCATTGCAGTTTTCCTGCCATGATGACCTCCCGAAGCACGTGGTCAGGCAGCCGCAGTGTGAACCTCTCAATGCAGGCGCCAGCGCCGGCCCTTCGCGGCAAGTAGCAACCTCCGTCGTTGTAACACCCTAGAGTCCGAATCAGTTTAGGCTTAACCCCATTATGGATAAGCCACGCACACGTAACAACCTGCTTACGCTTTCATTCTTGCTTCGCGTAAAACAGTTAACCGGAAGTTATTGCCAACCTATGGGTTTATATGTTGGTATTTCTCATGTTAAACTAGCAATGTGGGACTAATCAATAACCTCATGTGTACACACACACATGGGTCATCATGGGCCGAGGTATTACATACACCCCCCTCAAAGAACCCGACGTCATCGTCAGTCCAACACACCCACACTGGGGCAAATGAGCAGGACCTTCCCCTCTTGGCACACGTCTGTACGTCCAGTGCTGGTATATATACCATACCGTGTGTCCACTCCGGGCCTACATGCGCTATGCGTCATATGCCCACGCCCCTGACCCGTACGTCCGTATACCGCGAGAGTCGGCTCTGATACCATTTGTGTAAGACCCGGAGCAGCAACTCCAGGATCTTCCGTGTATTACCGCACTAGTCCCAGATCAAAGCTAGTGCACACGGTTAAACAGATATGATATATAACCAACAATGATTTATTACAATACTCGAGAGTACAGACCTCGAAGTCTTTTATTACATATGAGGGTTTAAGTCCTCACACCAACAGAACACAGCGAAAGCAAAAGTTAAATCGGCGAAATCCCATCAATACGCCACAGGCAATTGACTGGGGAAAGAGCGACCTAGTCCTCCGGAAAGAATCCATCACAGCTGCAAGCGAAACAGTAGTCGTAATCTCCTTCCTGAGCTTCGACCTCCTCTGAGAGTTAATTTGAAGTGTAGTATGTGAGTACATAAAGTACTCCGCAAGTCTTGGGAAAAATGCAATAGATGCAGGATTTCTCAAAGGAAGGTTATATGGTTCTTTTGCAGAAATCAGCATTTTATTTCAAATTTACATACTTATCCTAAAAGCAATTTGTTAAACAGTTTATCTTCAATAATTTGAACTTAAATAAATAATTTAGTGAAGGTCTCATCCACCTACACTAATAACATAGGCTATTTCCGCCAAAATTTAAAATGAAGGTTAAATCCACCTGAACTGGTTACAACTTTAGAGCATGCACCACCGCTGCTAGCTCTAAATCATGAGTGGGATAATTTTCCTCATGCGGTCTTAACTGCCTTGATGCATAAGCTACCACTTTTCCTTCTTGCATTAGCACGCAACCAAGTCCTTGTCTTGATGTGTCACAATAAACTTCAAAGTCTTTCCTAATATCGCAATCAGAAATCGGTGCGAAGCTAATCTCTTCTTTAACTCTTGAAAACTGTCCTCATAAGATTTACTCCATTCAAATTTCTTTTCCTTCTTTAATAACTGCGTGAGAGGCCTGGCGATCTTAGAAAAACCTTCAATGAAACGACGGTAGTAACCTGCTAAACCCAGGAAACTCCGGATTTCTGTTACGGTCTTGGGTTGTATCCAATTTAACACATCCTTAATCTTTCCTGGATCCACAGATACTCCTTCTGCAGAAATTACATGTCCTAAGAACTCAACTTTCTTCAACCAAATTGCACATTTGCAGAATTTGGCATACAATTGATGTTCTCTTAATCTTTGTAAAACTATCCTCAGATGTCCTTCGTGTTCTTTCTCAGTTTTGGAATAGATAAGAATGTCATCTATAAAGACAACAACAAACTTATCTAAATATTCCATGAATACTTTATTCATCAAATTCATAAAGTATGCCGGTGCATTTGTCAGACCGAAAGACATCACCGTATACTCGTATAATCCATACCGAGTAGAGAAGGCTGTTTTAGGTATATCTTCGGGTCTAATTTTTAATTGGTGGTATCCTGATCGGAGATCAATTTTTGAGAAAACACTTGATCCTTTCAACTGATCAAACAGATTATCAATACGAGGCAAGGGGTACTTATTCTTGATTGTTACCTCATTCAAGGCTCTATAATCCACACACATACGCTGGCTATCATCCTTCTTGTTTACTAGAAGCACTGGCGCTCCCCAGGGTGAAGAACTCGGTCTAATGAAACCTTTCTCCTGCAATTCTTGAATCGCCTCTTGACTTCGCTAAATCATCGCCGACATCCGATAGGGTCTCTTTGATATTGAGCTGTACTGTGTACCATTTATAACAAATTCAATCTCTCGACCGTGGCATTCCCTGGCAAATCCTCGTGAAACACATCAGTATTCACTTACTACGATACATCCTCCAAACTTCTCCCTTTAAACCGGTCAATAAACTTCCCTTGCTTGAGGGTGTATTGATTCATATCTAATCTGAATTCCATCGAATTTGTGAGAATAATGGCACGATTGGCACAATCTATCGCCCTTTATACTTGGTCAACCAATCCATCCCAAGTATTATATCTATGCCTTCGAGTCTATTATAATAAGGTTCGCTAGGAACTTTACTCCGCTTATATCTATAGTTGCTCTAGGGTAAACCAAATTAGTTCTCAATTCTTTTCCAGGTGATTGGACTAACATAAGGTTCTTTAGCAAACAAACATTCCAATTATTTCTTTCCACAAAAGCTTTTGTTAAGAAGGAATGTGAAGCTCCGGAATCAAATAATGTAATTACGGGAACTGAATTAACAAGAAACTTACCCAGAACCACGTCTAGTGTATCCTGTGCTGCTTCTGCAGTAACATGATTTACACGCCCTTTGTTGAACATCTGCATGAGTCTTGGGAGTTTGAGGGCTTCACGCCTTGATTAGTGTTTGAAGTTCGCGCGTAGAATCAAGATTAAAACGAACCGGAGTTACTGCTTGACGCTTCTGGGGACAATTATTAGCATAATGCCTCATGTTCTTGCAATTGAAGCATTGCACTCCTGCAGCCGCAGTCCTATTCTGCTGGGGTTGAACTGCATTCCCAACTCGAGAAGCTTGAGGAATAGGGCGAGGTGCAGAAATCGGTGTCCTCGACTGACTGGGCAATGGAGGCCGACTGAACTGTTGTGGAGTAGGACGATGACGAGAGCTACTTGCATTCTGCTGAGCTTGAAACTTCCTCTTCCTAGATTCATAAAGTCGACTTTGGGCATTCTCTTGAACAAGTGCTTTATTCACCATGTGTTGAAAAGTAGGATAGTCATTGGATACTAACTGCACTTTGAGATTAGGATCCAAACCTCCCATAAACCTCCAAATCTTTGCATCATCATTTGCTACGTCTTCTGGTGCATACCTTGATAGTTAAATGAACTTACTCAGATATGCGGAAACGCTAAGGTTTCCCTGCTGCAGTTGGTGAAATTCCTTCCTTTTCATTTCCATAATGCTCATAGGTATGTGGGTGGCTCGGAAAGTTCACACAAAGTCTGCCCAAACAATATTCTAAGCATTTTGGTGTGCCGCGCAGTAATTTTCCCACCAGTTGGCAGCAACTCCCTTGAGTTGATGTGCAGCAAACAAGACTTTCTCATTCTCATTGCATTGAGCCAAATTTAATTTCCTTTCAACTTCCTTTATCCAATCATCTGCTTCCAATGGATCAGCAGATCCTGCAAAAATTGGAGGTCGAGTCCTCATGAATTCACCGAGCTTGGACTGAGGTGGTTGAACAGGTGCTTGCTGAGCTTGATTAACTTGATTCTGAGCTAAGGCTTGAAGAAGCTGCAATTGCATGGCCATCATCTGCTCCAAGTTCGGGGCTTGAGCTGGTGGAGGTGGAATTGGGGCATTGTTGTCATTGGACCCTTGACTATTGCTGACATTGCTCCTTGTATTTACCATCTGAAGCTCCACCAAGAGAACACAAGGTAAGAGGGAAAAGCATAGATGAGGAACAGGGGTAACTAACAACATCCCAAACCAACACACAAGAACAAAGCAACAGCTGAGAAAATGCAACTTTGAAATTCAAATTAGTTTTAAGAATGGCTGTACCACAAGTGCACAAGGCTCGGTACAGTCCATTTTGTTACATCACAATATTATAAGCGTTCTAATATCGAAAAACAACTAAGAAGGGATATCTGTGGCATCTACTCATCCTCCACGATGATGCGCCCTCGGTTCCTCCTCCGGGTCTTCCTCTGACTCAGCGGAGTGGTTCTGTCCACACGTAGCGCAGTTGTTCGGCGAACGGGACCGAGATCGACTCTGGCTGAAGGCAGGCGATCTGGAACGAGAGCGATGGCGTCCTCTGCTAGAATCTCCAATGTCAATGCTGGGTGGTGGACCGGGGCGTCGCACACTCTTCCGCGCAGTGAGCCCGTGCGGGTCTGGAAATCGATCGTGGTAGGCAGGGCTGGCAGTGGGTGTAGTCGCCGAAGCTCAAGACGCCCACTTCGCCTCGGCGCAGCAATCCTTGCCCGATGCGCGGCGTGGGCGGTCTCACTGCGAAGCCGTACGCGAAGAGTATCGAGGTGCTCGTAGCTCGATGTAAGAAGCATCCGAAGAAGCCCTATCTCCTGCTGTGCCCTGGTGTAGGTCGCTGACATCACCTGAGTGAGCTGCACCTGGTGAGATAGGCGAGGGTCATCCACCATAATCTGAAAAGGCTCCGGGTGAGTCTGTCCTGCTCTCGTAGTCGGGAAGAAGCTGAAGGGTGACTGTCGCAGTTCTGCCTTATGCCTCTTGCACAACTCAGTGATCGCCATCTGGGCCACATCTTGGATAGTATCCGAGCAGTGGGTTCGAGGATGCTCGATCTGACGTTCAATGGGATCAAATTTCCCTTCTTGAGCGTAGATGAACACCTCCATGGTCCACGAGTCCATGTTCATGATCCTGGTCTTCCGCCTCTCGAAAATGGGCCGAGTGTACTTCAGATGCTACATCAACTGCCGTAGAAGACTCACAAATGCTCCATCGCTCTCACCGTGAGAAAGGTGATCCCATGGAGCGAACAACGACGAACCTGCCATCTACAAATTTTGAAAATAGGAGAGATCAGTAAAACTTTTATAGAGTGAAAAGAAAAACAAGAACAAGATACTAAGTAAGGGAAGAGTAGAAGCAAAGAACTTAACTTTTCGTACATAAATTTTATTAAACATAAATCCTTAAGGCTTGCCAAAACCTAGGGCTCGTCCTACAGTCAAGTTGGCTCTGATACCACTTCTGTAAGACCCGGAGCAGCAACTCCAGGATCTTCCGTGTATTACCGCACTAGTCCCAGATCAAAGCTAGTGCACACGGTTAAACAGATATGATATATAACCAACAACGATTTATTACAATACTCGAGAGTACAGACCTCGAAGTCTTTTATTACATATGAGGGTTTAAGTCCTCACACCAACAGAACACAGCGGAAGCAAAAGTTAAATCGGCGAAATCCCATCAATACGCCACAGGCAATTGACTGGGGAAAGAGCGACCTAGTCCTCCGGAAAGAATCCATTACTGGCCAAGAAGCTAAACAAGAGTCGTAATCTCCTTCCTGAGCTTCGACCTCCTCTGAGAGTTAATTTGAAGTGTAGTATGTGAGTACATAAAGTACTCCGTAAGTCTTGGGAAAAATGCAATAGATGCAGGATTTCTCGAAGGAAGGTTATATGGTTCTTTTGCAGAATTCAGCATTTTATTTCAAATTTACATACTTATCCTAAAAGCAATTTGTTAAACAGTTTATCTTCAATAATTTGAACTTAAATAAATAATTTAGTGAAGGTCTCATCCACCTACACTAATAACATAGGCTATTTCCGCCAAAATTTAAAATGAAGGTTAAATCCACCTGAACTGGTTACATCCACCAGACCAAAAATCACGAGAGTTCCTTCCACTCCCGAGTTTTACAAAATATTTTTATTTTAAATTCAAAACCAAAACTCTACCATGTGAATGCATTCCTTGCTCGCCTTAACTGTAAGGCACGGCTATTCGAATAGTTTATTACTCTGCAGAGTTTGTACAGCTTTACCCACAAGAGATAAATTATCTTAATAGTCAGCATGCTTTCTTTGGCATGAGACCCAGATAAAATATCACAAAGCTTTTACCTTACTCTAGTCTAGCTAGATACCACCCGCTGAGGTTTCACCGCTGAAGGGTTAAATCCACCACAGTCAGAAGCCCCCTCTTGCGCCATGTAAGTACAGTAAATCCCTGTTCCTCACTGTGAGTAAACCAATAAATCCCTGGCACCCACTAACCACTGGTGGTACCAAAACCAAACTATCGTAAGTTAGTTAGCTAGGTTATACCCATTTTAACTTGTGGTTGTACGAGTTTGCTTAGTTTGAACAAACACAAGCGTCGGTCCTTAAACGACTAGGGTGGATCAATCACAATCCCATTTTTCGTGCTAAACCGCACCAACCAATCATTCCATCCACCCTGGTCTAATTTTCATTTTAAATTTTCTTTTTAAATTGAAATTATAGTGGTAACATTTATTACCACTTTCCAAACAAATCATTAAATCAAAAACATCCATTAACCATTTTTTTATACGAGCATTTTTACATTTATCAGCTAAAATAAGCATTTGCTAATACTCTAAATTCAACAACAAGTAATACTAACTCATTTACGAGTCCAAGAATATCCTATGTTGACAAGGTACATGGTAAGAAATTTCCAAGTGAGGGTATAACAAATTTAGGTATTTATCTACATTTTCTACAATTAAATTATCACTTTATACAACATAGCCATGCAAATAATTTAAAATATTCATGAAATCATTTGCAAAAATTGGGATCAAAATAGTCAAGGAGACTTGCCTTCTTGAATTAGGTTGGAATCCTCCCGAGGTTGCTCTTGAAAATCTTCCGAGAATTCGGACTCTACACGAGAAACGAGAAGAATCAAAATAAATGAAATAAAATAAAACTCAAAAACTAAAAATAAATATACCAAATGAAAGTTTGGAATTTTAGATGAATTTAGAAATTTGAATGGGTCAATTTGGAGTTAAAATGAGAAAGATATGGCTTTTGGAAGTTTCAAATTAAAGAAAAAGGAAAAAAGGATAATTTCTGGAATTTATTTTATTCTGAAAATGAATTATGACGTCAGCAAGAATTATTTTTCTAAAGGAAAATCGGAATAATGACGTCAGCATGGAGTTTAAATAAAATTATAGAGGCTGACAGGTGGGGCCGGTCCACGGTGGACCGAGTCCACGGAACAGTACACGCGGTGGCAGTACGACGCGCAAGCTAGGGTCGACGTGGCGTGGCGCCGTGCCGCCACGCGTCAATCGCCGACGTGGCTGCCACGTGGCACCTAGGGCCGGATTTTGGCTGACGTGGCATGCCACGTGGTCACGACGTGGACTAGGTCGGCGTGGCACGCTGGCCGGGCATCGCCACGTGGCTAGGGCTGACGTGGGTGGCTCGGGCGCGGGCGGCGGTGGCGAGATCGGATGGTCGCGGGGCGTGCACGCGGCAATATCTGGGGCGTCGGCCCAGATCCAGATGGGCGGCGGCGATGGAGTGGCGCGGGTGCGGGGTGGTGACGATCGGCGACGCGTGGCGCGGACGCGGGCGTGTGGGGGTGTCGGTGGGATCCGACGGCGGAGGGAGGGACGCGTGGCGCCAGCTGGTGCCTCGCGGCTCCTATCGTGGACGGACAGCGGGGATGCGAGGGCGCGGAGGCGGAAGGCGACGATGATCGACGCGTGGTCCAAGACGACGACGCGCGATGGGTCGCGCGGACGCCGCGCGCTGGCGAGCCCGACGCGGGCGGCGCGACCGAGGGAGCGGGCGCGGACGCGCGGCACTGGCGCGGGGACCGAGGGGCGGAGCGAGCGATGGGGACGGCGGAGGACTTACCGGCGACGACGAAAACGCACGGCGATGACACGAAAACGCGGCGGTGACGACGCGCGCAGCTGGAACCGGAGAGGAGAGGGTGCGCGAAGGGGTGGAAGGGCTCCCCAGCAACGTTTTTATACACCGCGGAGACGTAACGCGCGCGCGAGCTCGCCGGAGGAAGCGGCGACGGTTGTCGTCTCCAGCCGGCGGAAACGGGCGACGACGCGAGGAGAAACGTCTGCTAGTTAACGCGCACGACGAGTGAATGCTCGGGAACCAATAATGGTGAGGAGTAACGGCCGGGAGGCGAAAAACGCGGAGCTCGGGTGGCGGCAATAATGGCGACGGCGCACCGAGGAAGAAGCGGCGGGGACGACGAGCCTAACAGGTGGGGCCCCCCTGTCGGCGAGAGAGAGAGGAGAGGAGGCGAGCGACGGATGAGCGACGGGTGGCGGAGGGAAGGATCTCAACCGTCGGATCAAGACGAAGCGGTAAGTGAAGATGAGCGGCACCGATTAGCGCGGACGCGGGCGGATGGCCTGGATGAGTGACACGTGTCGCCCGAGGAGTAATTAAGGATTAAATTCTTTTAAAGATTTTCAAAAAACCTTAGAAGGCTTTAAAATACTCAGGAAAATACCAAATAAATTTTAAAAATTCCAGAAAAATTCACAGAAATTCCTGAAGAGGTTTTAGACTTAAGAAAAATATTTCCAACACATGTTGCTATAAACTTTTATTTTTAAACAGAAACCTTTAACTATGAAAATTCCAAATAATTTGAATTAATTTATTTAAAATTATTCTTTCCAAATAAAAGCAAAATTTGGGATGTTACAATTTGTAACTCTCTAGCATCCAAACCAGTTTAGGCTTAACCCCATTATGGATAAGCCATGCACAAGTAACAACCTGCTTACGCTTTCATCTTCGTTTCACGTAAAACGGTTAACCGGAGGTTATTACCAATGATGTCTATGGAATTATATGTTGGTGTTTATCATGTTAAACTAGCAATATGGGACTAATCCACAACCTCATGTGCACATACACATATAGGCCATCATAGGCTGAGGTGTCACAATCGTGGCCTTTGCAACTTGCTTGATGTCGCTCCTCACACATTGGCCTCCGCCGCTTGCACATCTAATCTAAAGCCTAGTCTGTGAGAAAGAGAGAGAGAGGAGAGAGTCGTGCTCTATGGGTCTCATGAACACGAATGGAGAAAGTGAGTTGTTGCCACATGTGACGTATGCAAAAAGGAATCTCTATTGGTGGATGAGTTGTTGCCTCATGAGTTATATGTAAGAAGGAACCTCCGTGTGCGGATACGTTCGTAGAGGTGCCATCGTGGCTCAAGGTCCATCACGTAGGGGTGAAGAACCATGGATTGCTGTCCTGTTTTTATGGCTTCACACAGCATATCATGCTTTAGTGTTTCTATTTTTTTCATAGCAATACATGGACATTAAGCTAGCTGTATAGAGAAATACAAGTGTTCTTCTCGGACTGCATGATCGTGCATGCGTCTCAAGTCTGAACCCCAGCATCAAAGGCAGATTGCTCGAATATGTAAAATACCAGTTGTTGTGGTTACAGACCAAACAGAGAAAGTGTGTAGTGGGGAGTTAAGTGAGATGTCCTTTCTCCCTATGGCTGGTATCACATATATATATCTCCTTGCGAGGAGCACCTTTACAAGAATACCCTTCGAGGGCATTCACGTCATTATACATGTCTCACTCGATACTTACTCCTCTCAAACAGGCCGGTTGGGTTTAGGTGGGGGCCACCCCTACAACAGGAGCCTCTCATGGTGAAGGGCTTCACAGGTCGGAGCCATGTTGCCGAGTCCTTTGGCCCCCTCCGCCCCTACGGCCTGTGACCTACTGTAGATAAAAATACAGGCGCGTAGTGTAGACGTGCTTCGGCGAGGCGCCGAGACTCCACCTGGCGCAGGGCGGACCAGGCCTTCATGTGCAATGCGGAGTTGATGAGGTGAGCCTTCGCCTGGTCCGGAGTCGTCACGTCCCGACAGCTACGCGGGTCGGAGATGACATCTTAATTGTTGGCGTGAGTCGCGCGGAGCACTGAAAAGACAGGGGCGGGCTGCTGCGACCGTACGAACGGTCCCGAGGGAGAGTTACATGTGGTGCGGCGCGGTTGGTGCATCATGGGATGTCAGCGGTCGCATGACCGCGAGCCCGTGTCCCTTCACAAGGGAGGCGAGACACGTGGTGGGATGTTATCGGCGCTGCCGCGGCGTTACCCGCAGCTTCCAACGCGCGCTTCGCCTCATCGCAGTTGCTTCCCGATCGTGGGTAGCCGAATCGACGGGCTCCCACCGGTTGGGTTTCCGATTGTGGGGATGTGAAGGGTCTTTATAAAGCATCATTGTCGGCATGCGGATGCATCTCTTGCCCGCGCACCGTTGCCTGCTTCTCTTTCCTGCTGTGCGAAATCTGCACGTGCTCCTGTTCCTTCTGCCCTCCGCTTGGGAAGTAGGATGGCATGCCGTGGAGATCCCGGCCGTCGGGTTAGCGGCAGTGCCTCGTCGAGCCAGCGCGGTCTGACGCCTCCACCCGCGAAATTCCCCCTCGTGGCTCGCAAGCTGCCACGGGCCAACAAGCGGTACGACGCCATGCAGAGCTCACGAGGGCACTGCTCCCGGGTCCTAGGGCGGAGTCGGGCTACCGAAGAGACGGTCGAGGCGCTCTTCCGGGAGAATAAGATAGAGGAGCGCGCGGGGGCTCGCCTGCCCGCCCGCGACGAAGTGGAGCCTCACCCAGAGGAATCGGAGGCGATTGTCTTTGTCGCATTTTTTTAGGCTGGGCTCCGGATGCCCTCAACGCTCTTCGTCGATGAGATCTTGCGGGCTTACGGGTTGGAGTTGGCGCAGCTGACCCCGAACGCGATAGTCCGCTTGGCTGTGTTTGCCTAGGCGGTCCGAGTAGAAGGTGTTCATCCCAACGTGGATCTGTTGACCCTTGTTCATGACGCGCGCTGTCAGCCGAAGAAGGTCGAGGGAGGGGCGCTGTCCAATTTTGGCAGCGTCCACTTCGATGTGAGGTCGGGCTGCTCGAAGCTTGTCCCCGCTCTGGCGACGCAAGACAAGTGGGAGTCCGGCTGGATGCGGCGGTGGTTCTACTATCGCGTGACGAGTAGCAGCAACCTTCAGTGCCAAGGTCAGCCAATAGCTTTCAACGGCTGTGCGGGAGTGAAGCCGGAGGGCAACGATCGACAGCAGGCACGGAGGCTCGCCGACGTCGCTCTCCGGTTCAACATGCACGATCTCGTCGAGGAATTTACAATGTACAGGGTGTCTCCTCTCTCCGCCCGGTGAAGGTAAGAGCGAGATCACTGCCGGCGAGATGGTGTCCACCCCACAGTATCTTCTCTGCAGCAACCCTCCGGTCGTGGTAAGTACTACGGTCGTATGCTGCCTATACATATGTAGCTGTTTTGTGAATGAAGCGCCACTTCGCTTGCAGTGCTCTCATTGGAAGACGCGGAGCGCGCAGTAGATGCCTTCCTCGGGCCATACACGGTGAAGGAGCACGCGCTGCGTGAAGCCGCGACCGAGCCTGTGAAGCTGGGGCGGATAAACCGGGTGTGCAAGGTCCTAGGCCTCCCCGTATCAGCACGCGTGGTGCCGGTGTGAATTCCGACTCGTCGCCGCGATGGCGCCGACGAGGTGGGGGCGTCTCCCGGTCGGCGGAGGGCTTCGTCCGGAGCCGCCGTCTCCAACCCACCAACCGTATTTGCGGCAGGCGCCACTGAATCGGAGGGTGTGTCGGGCGGTGGGTCCGAACACACCAGTTCGGGGGGGCACACTGCTCCCAGCGAGGAGGGTTTAAGCAGTGGTGAAGCGGGCCTCGGTAGCGATGTCGCCAAGGACAAGGCCATGTCGTCTGTACTGACCGACGAGGATCTGCTTTCTGCATGCTCGTCACCCGCGACGGCCACCGCAGGCCTTCTGCCTGCTCCAGCTGTCGGGGATGCCCCCTCGCCACCTGTGGCGGCCATCACGGATCTGCCGCCTACTCCAAGCCATACAGCTACTGGAGCGGCGGAGGATGCGTCGCCGAAATCCCCAAGGGCGAAGCGCCTTTGGGTATGATCGCCCTCGCCCACGAGGCAATTCCTTGTGGCGGGCGCGATCGTCGGGGGCCTAGGGTCCGACCGGGAAGCCACTCTGACCGAAGAGGGAGTCATCGCTTCCCAGGCTGGTGGGGCACCGGCGACCCAGCCAGAGGCTGAGTAGACGCCTCCCCGTGACTTGGTAGAGGGTACCGAAGGTAGGCGTAATTCCTTTCCCCTCCGCAACTTGCTCGCTCATGCCGTCGTCGACATCAGGAGAGACGAGGTCTCCCAGACGCGGCCAAGGATCGAGCAGCGGAGGTGTCCGCGAGGTCGTCGGCCCCATTGCGCAAGACGCGATGTGGACGGCTGGTGCTGTCGTTGGGGCCCCGAGGCTCGCCGTGTCTGATTTCATCCCTCGTCCGGAGACGCTTGGGGCCCTTGACGGGGCCACGGAGTGCGCCGACAGCAGCCTAGATCGGCGAGCGTTGTCGTCATGCGGGGGGATCTTCTAGCACTCGCGCTGGGCGCCTCGGAGATGAGGGTGAGTGCCTGATTACCTGAGCCTGCAGTTTACACCGCTTGCTGATCACATATTTAACACTCGTCTCCTCCCGCTGTTAGACGGTTGCCATCAGCCGGGCCCTAGAAGAGGCTCGCGCCCGCGAGCGGAGGGTGCTGGAGGGCCAGCTTCGCACTGCCGACGAGGCTCACGTTGCCAAGGACGAGCGCATCTGTGTGTTGGAGGCAGAAATCGCCGTGGCTACTTTCGACGCGCGGAGTCTTGTGGCGAACGTGAAGAGCGCGGTGGCGGCGGCGCAACGCGCCACAGCGGAGGAGCGCACTGGCTTGCTGGAGCAAATCAGCGCGCTTGAGCAAGAGAAGGCCCAGCTTATCTTGGCCTTGGAAAAGAGGAACTGGACCCTGGGCGACGCGTTAGCGGCGGTGTGGAGGGCATGGAGTCACTGGAGGGGGCCCTGGGGGGACCTTTCCATTGACGTGCCGAACCTTACGCACAACCCCGCGGACGTGGCACAGTCTCTGGCACGGATTGAGGAGGGCTCGAGCCTAACACTCCGTGGTGCCAAAGCCTTCGACGATCATTGCGGCTTCGCCAGCGCCTGTCTCGTCCTTGCCATTCTCCATGCCCAGGGGTGTGAGCATGTGAACGAGCTGGCCGATCCTTAGCTGGATCTGCCGGCTAAAGCCAGAGTATTGTCCGGCGTCGCCCGCACCACTCTGCCCGTCGTCCAGGGTTTCTACGACCGAATCTGGGGCCACCTCGGGGAGGACGCAGCCAAAGTCCTGTTGCGTCGAACATTACACCGGGAAGGTAATTTCCTCCTTTGGCTGGAGGAGGTCCGTCGGCACAACAAAAGCAGCGCGGCCCCCTAGGTGTGCTGTCAGGACCTTATGTGTTGTGTGATGTATTTTTTTGTGTTTTGTTTTTTTACGAAAGAAACAACTGCTGCCCCGAGTACTCTGTCGTTGTGTACTGCTTGTGTAGTTGGTTGCCGACGCGACAGAGGCTAGCCACTTCCAGCCATCTCCACTTCTCTTGACGGTCGTAGCGCCTTGTAAGAGAAATAGACATGCGAGCACTCCGTCGAGGTGGTCGAGCGCTCGACATTCGGCCCTCCTAATCAGTCCTTCGAAGTGGTGGTAGTGGAGCTGGCGTCTAACCGAAGTAGACGCGCGAGCGCTCTGACCCCTACCTCTCGAAGTGGTGGAAGCGGAGCTGGCGCCTAGCCCGAGTAGATGCACGAGCGCTCTGACCCCTACCCCTCGGAGTGGTGGCAGCGAAGCTGGCGCCTAGCCGGAGTACACGCACGAGCACTCCGCCCCCTAGCCCTCGGAGTGGTGGCAGCGGAGCTGACGCCTAGCTGAAGTAGACACGTGAGCGAGCACATCTGTCGCCTACCCCTCGGAGTGGTGACAGCAGAGCTGGCGCCTAGCCAAAGTAGACGCGCGAGCGCTCCGCCCCCTACCCCTCGGACTGGTGGCAGTGGAGCTGGCGCCTAGCCGGAGTAGACGCGTGAGCGCTGCGACCCCTACCCCTCGGAGTGGTGGCCGCGGAGCTGGCGCCTAGCTGGAGTAGACGCGCGAGCGCTCCACCCCCTACCCCTCAGAGTGGTGGCAGCAGAGCTGGCGCCTAGCCGAAGTAGACACGTGAGCGAGCGCATCTGTCGCCTACCCCTCGGAGTGGTGACAGCGGAGCTGGCACCTAGCCGAAGTAGTCGCGCGAGCGCTCCGCCTCCTACCCCTCGGAGTGGTGGCAGCGGAGCTGGCGCCTAACCAAAGTAGACGCGTGAGCGCTCCGCCCCCTACCCTTCGGAGTGGTGGCAGCGGAGTTGGTGCCTAGCCGGAGTAGACGTGCAAGCGCTCCGCCCCTTTCCCTTCGGAGGGGTGGCAGCGGAGCTGGCGCCTAGGCGGAGTAGACGCACAAGCGCTCTGCCCCTTACCCCTCGGAGTGGTGGCAGGGGAGCTGGCGTTTAGCCGGAGTAGACGCGTGAGCACTCCGCCCCCTACCCCTCGGAGTGGTGGTAGTAGAGCTGACGCCTAGGCGGAGTAGACGCGTGAGCGCTCCGCCCCTACCCCTTGGAGTGGTGGCAGCGGAGCTAGCGCCTAGCCGGAGTAGACGCGCGAGCGTTCTGCCCCTACCCCTCGAAGTGGTGGCGCGAGCCGGGCGCCTAGCCGAGTAGACGCGCGAGCGCCCGCCCCTACCCCGGAGTGGTGGCGCGAGCCGGGCGCCAGTCTGCGCCTCGCAGGATGCGCGGGGACAAGCCTCTGGTGCGTTGTGTCCGCGTCCTACCGAGTGCGTGCAAAGGCGAGCCTCTGGTGCACTGTGTCCGCGTCCTGCCGAGTGCGTGCGGAGGCGAGCCTCTACAGCGCTTTGTTTATACTCCACAGAGTGCGTAGGAATATCAACCACATCTTGGTTATACTCGGAAGGAGCATGCGTAGCGATGACACCAATGCGTGCGCGGGACATCCGCGTCTTGTTTATACTCAGTAGAGTGCACAGGGGCAACATCCGCGTCTTATTTGTACTCCGGAGAATGCGTGGGACTATCAACCACGACTTAGCTAGGCTCTAGAGGGTACGCCAACGCGTGCACAGGACATCCGCATCTTGTTTATACTCAGTAGAATGTGCAGGGATAACATCCGCGTCTTGTTTGTACTCCAGAGAATGCGTGGGACTATCAACCACAACTTATCTCGGCTCCGGAGGGTACACCAACGCACGCGTGGGACATCCGCGTCTTGTTTATACTCAGTAGAGTGCGCAGGGACAACATCTATGTCTTATTTATACTCTGTAGAGTGCGTGCAGAGGCGGACCTCGACGCTACGTCTTATTTATACTCCGTAAAGTGCGTGCGGAGGCGAACTTCGATGCTACGTCTTATTTATACTCCGTAGAGTGTGCGCGGAGGCGTCCCCTCGTTGCATCTTATTTATACTCCGTAGAGTGCGTGCGGAGACGGACCTCGACGCTACGTCTTATTTATACTCCGTAGAGTGCGTGCGGAGGCAGACCTCGACGCTACGTCTTATTTATACTCTGTAGAGTGTGTGCGGAGGCGGACCTCGACGAGAGGTTGGCGGACGATCGGTTTTATTGATCTCCCGCTTGCGAGAGCAAGCGTCTTACAATAGACAGGGTGGTGCTACTGCCACATGTTGGCACCTGCTGTTCTAAACATAATACCTCCGCAACCTGTCCGCATTCGATGTGTGGCGAAGCGTCTGCCCTTCGAGAGAGGCGAGGCGATAAGCTCCTTGTTGTAAAGCTACCGCAACGATGTACAGGCCTTCCCACTTGGACTCTAGCTTGCCGACCGTGTCTGCGTGGAGTGCCATCTTGAGGACGAGGTCCCCACCGAATCTTCGCGGTACACGAGCGTCGCAAGATGCAAGACCATTTGGCGCACGATTTTGCGACGTCGGTCGGGTGGCATTTACTCGCTTGCCATCGAGGAGGTCCAGGGACAACTGGCGCACTTCTTCTGGTGCCTGTGTGAGGACCCTTTGCGAGCCGGCCTTGATTTCCTCGGGCGTCATTGCCTCATCGTCAAAGAGGAGTTTGAACGGCGTAAATCCCGTTGGGCGTGTCACCGTTGTGCGGAGAGACCAGAGGACGTTGTGGAGCTTGCTTGGCCACTTGCCCTTTGGCAATCCGACAAGACGCTTCTTAACCCCGGCAGAGATGGCGCCGTTCACCCGCTCGACCGCTCCGTTAGACTGTGGGTGCCCGACCGAAGCGAAACAGAGCGTGATGCCCATGTTGTCGTATAACTCCTTGAACGGGGCAGAATCATACTGGAGGCCATTGTCGGCGGTGATCTCATTGGGCACCCCGAAGTGGCATATGATGTTTTGCCAGAGGAAATGCTGCATGGCTGCCGAAGTTACCTTGGCTAGAGCCACAGCCTCTAGCCACCTAGAGAAATATTCCAAAGCAACCACTATAAACCGCAAGTCTCCTGGGGCCCGAGGGAGAGGTCCCACGACGTTGATGCCCCACCGTGCCAGCGGCCATACGGGGGGAATGGGGTGGAGGCCGGTCGGGGGTCTGTGGATGACCCGCCCCATCTATTGACAGCCTTGACATCGGCGCACGAGGTCTTGGGCATTAGCGACGGCGGTTGCCCAGTAGAAGCCCTGCCTGAACACCTTGTCGACGAGTGACCTCGGCGCAGATGCGAGCCGCAGAGTCCCGCGTGGATTTCCGCGAGGAGGTGCTTTCCTTCGTCGTGCGAGAGGCACCGTAAAAGCGGTGCGCAGACCCCTTTTTGTAGAGTACTCCGTCGAGCACCTGGAAGGACCTGACGCGACATTGTAGGCGACGAAGCTCGACGGGGTCGTCAGGCTCGGTGATGCCCTGCAAGAAACCGTAAATGGGCTCACGCCAGTCACCCTGCTGAGTGATCTGGTGGATGAGGGCCGCGTCGCGGTTGTCCTGCACGATGGCTGTCGCGGGCAGGACCTCGTAGAACGCTCCTTCGAGAATGGGGAGCTGTTGGCTGGCGGCTTTTGTGAGAATGTTGGCTTGCTCGTTTTCTGCCCGGGGAATGGCCTTGACCGTGACGCCCAGAAAATGCCGCTCCTTTGCTCGCACGGCTGCTAGGTACTTGGCCAGTTCGGGATCCTTGGCCTGGTACGACTTGTCCACCTGGCCCGCCACCAGCCGTGAGTCCGTGCGGACAAGAACTCCTCACGCGCCCAGAGCTTTGAGCTTCGCGAGGCCGAAGAGTAGTGCCTCGTATTTCGCGGTGTTGTTGATGGTGGGAAATGCAAGAGGCGCCGAGTATAACAGGCGGTGTCGTTCCAGCGTAGTGATCACTACGCCCACGCCTACGCCGGAAACACCGTAGGCTCTATCGGTGTCAAGCATCCACACTGGGTCCTCCGGCTGCTGGGCGTGCTGCGTCGAGGGAGTCCACTCCGCGAGGAAGTCCGCAAGGATTTGAGACTTGATCGCTGTTCGCGAGGCATACGTCAGAGAAAACGGTGCGAGCTCGGCTGCCCACTTGCCAATGCGTCCTGTGGCCTCTTTATTGTGCAACATCTCCGCCAAGGGGAACGAGGACGGTACGGTGATTGGATGAGCCAGGAAGTAGTGTCGGAGCTTCCTCGAGGTCATGACCAGCGTGTAAGCCAACTTCTCAAGCTCCGTGTATTGCGTCTTGGCACCTTGCAGGGCTTCAGAGATGAGTATACGGGGCACTGAAGAGCGCCCTCCTCGAGGATGAGGACGGTGCTTACCACTGTCGCTGAGGCAGCGAGGTAGAGTAAGAGGGGAGCCTCTGGCGTCGGGAAGACCAGAGTGGGAAGGCTTGCGAGGTGCCTTTTGAGGTCATCGAAGGCGCTGGCGCAATCGCCGTCCCAACGAAACCCGTCGCAGCCGCGAAGAGTCTTGAAAAATGGCAGGCCCTACTCCGCTGCCCTAGACAAAAAGCTGCTCAATGCGGCCATGTGGCCAACGAGTCTTTGAACTTCCCTTGTCATCTTGGGTGGCTCCATAGCGAGGATCGCATTGACCTTGTCGGGGTTGGCTTGGATGCCTCGTCCGGACACCAGAAAGCCCAAAAGCTAGCCCGCCCGCACACCGAAGACACACTTATCCGGGTTGAGCTTGATGCCCACCTTCCTGAGGTTGTCAAAGGTCTCTTGGAGATCTTGGCTGTGGGAAGTCAGCTGCCGGGTTTTGACGACTACATCATCGACATAAGCCTCCACATTCCTCCTAAGCTGGGAGGTCAGTGCTAGCACGACGAGGCGGGTGAAGGTTGCGCCCGCATTCTTCAAATCGAACGGCATCCTCACAAAGCAGTATGTCCCTATCGGAGTGATAAAGCTGGTCTTGTCTTCGTCACCCTTGGCCATGTAGATCTGGTGGTAGCCGGAGTAAGCGTCCAAGAAGATCATGAGTTCGCAGCCGGCGGTGGCGTCAACTAGTTGATCGACGCGTGGTAAAGGGTAGTCATCCTTCGGGCATGCCTTATTGAGGGCAGTGAAGTTGATGCACATACGCCAAGCGCCGTTAGCTTTTTTCACCAACACTGGGTTGGCCAACCAATCCGGATGTTGGACCTCGCGAATGACTCTAGCCTGGAGAAGCTTCGCTACTTCAACCTTGGCTGCTTGCTGCCGGTCAATGGACATACATCGAAGCCTCTGCCTGACCGGCTTTGCATCTGGGCAGACCGCTAGGTTGTGCACGATGAGGGAGCGGTCCACGCCTTTGATGTCCTCCGGGGACCATGCGAAGATATCTGCGTTGCTCCGGAGAACCCGGAGCAAACCTTGCTCCACCTCCAGGAGGAGGCCTTCTCCGATGGAGACGACTTAACCGTTGGCCTAGAGAGGTATCCTCTTGACTCCGCCCTCCGGTCGGGGCTTGGGGGTCCACCCTGGGGCGGACGGTGCGTCCGCCTTGAGCTTGTCGGTGAGGGCATGCACCTTGCGGTGCGGGTTCCTAGGACGAACGTCCACGCGCCGGGCGAGATCCTGGTCGCCGAAGATAGTGATAACACCTCGCAGACCCGGGAGCTTCATACACAAGAAGTTATGATGCGGGACCGCCCTGAAGGAGTTGAGGACGGGGCAGCCCAGTATGGCGTTGTACGGGCTTGGGGTGTCCGCGACATCGAAGACGACGTCCTCACTTCTGACGTCATCGCCCTGACAAAAGGAGACTCGGAGACATACCTGGTCCAATGTGCTCAGCTGTTGGCCCCCAAAACCATGTAGCAGGATCCTCGATGGCTTCATGCGACTTCGAGGAATCCCCATGCGGTCGAAGGCCTCCGCAAAAAGCACGTTCGCCGAACTACCCCCGTCGATAAGGACACGCCTGACATCACAGCCTACAATGTCAGCTCGGATGAGCAGAGGGTCTTGGTGGGGAAACTCCACGCCTTAGGCGTCGGCCGACGCGAAGGTAACTCCACCATGGCCTACTCCCGGCAACGGTCGTGCTAAGGTTCCCAACGAGGAACCTCCGGAGATGACGCTGATAATCTGAGCTTGTGGGGGGTTCTACTGCGGCTGCCGCGCGCGGGTACCCGGCGCGACCACCGGTAGGGTCTTCGGGCTCCAAGCCTCTTGCATAACTTGAACGGCCCCGCGAAGATCCACTAGCTCCCACTGGAGCGTGTCGAGGGCCGTCAACAGGGGGTTCTCCACTGCCAGCGTAGTTGAAGCGAGCAGCGCATCTGGTCGCGTGGGGTCGACCGTTGCGTCGGCGGTGGCGGGGTCGACCGTTGCGTCGGCGTTGGCGGGGTGGACCGTTGCGTCGGCGTGGCGGGGTGGACTGTTGCGTCGGCGGTGGCGGGGTGGACTGTTGCGTCGGCGGTGGCGGGGTCGACCGTTGCGTCGGCGGTGGCGGGGTCGACCGTTGCGTGACAGGCGTCGATGCTCGTGGTTGCTGCGCCCACCCCGTTGCTCGCGCTCACGACCGCCGATGCTGACGCCCTAGCGTCGACGCGGGACTTTGCCACATCCCCTTCTTTCTTCTTCACCACCGATGATGCAGCTTTCTTTGGTGCCATCCTTCTCGAAATCTTGAGGCTTGCTCTCGTCGTCCCCACAGACGGCACCAACTGTTGTGGTTACAGACTAAACAGAGAAAGTGTGTAGTGGGGAGTTAGGTGAGATGTCCTTTCTCCCTATGGCTGGTATCACATATATATATCTCCTTGCGATGAGCACCTTTACAAGAATACCCTTCGAGGGCATTCACGTCATTATACATGCCTCTCTCGATACTTACGCCTGTCTAACAGGCCGGTTGGGTTTAGGTGGGGGGCCACCCCTACAACACCAGTACAACCAATTTGTGTACTTCACAGGGAAAACATTTTTGGGATGAAGAAACTTTCAAAGGGTCTGATAGAAATGAATTTTGCGAAAATGGGAAATTTTCAAATGAGCAAGTCATTCAAAATAGAAATCATAAATTCAATTACCTCCAATACCGTCGCCACATCGTCCCTGCCTGCCGCCGCCGCAGTCCGCTCCCCTGTCCCTGCTGCCGCCGGCCTCGGCGCCATGCCCCCAGCCAAGTGCATGCCAATAGCGACGACGCACACTACTTCAAGATATCATTCTGTTATGCCTCTGGAGTGCAGATGCAGAGCAGTTCCAGATCATGCATGCTCATTAACCGAATCAGAGCATATACACGATGCAGCACAAGAATTAATAATGTTCACGCGGGCATTTGTTACATTGATCATATATAGTACTAAACTTACATGAAAGTAACCGTACGCAAAGCTTCAGGCAGTCCGCAATGGACAAGGCAAGTAGAAGTTTCAGGCATTAATTCAGAGTAGAAAATTCTGGTATGCAGAAAACTCATTTGCTTCAAGAACCTCTAGGCATGAATGAAAACCAACAACTATTAATTAGGCCACAGGAAATACTAGTAACCAGTAGTATTTGTATAATAGGTAGGCATATTATGACACCACTTCATCATTGCAGCGCCCAATCATAAGAATGTATATAGCACAAACAGTACATTAACAAGCGAAATGTGCTCACAAGCATCGTCGCACTTATTACATGAAGCCATGCATGATGGTTGAGAGGAAAGCCACATGAATCCAACTCCCTGAGCAAAGTCATAGACACAACCATATGCTCAAGCACACTCAGAAGGCACACATCAAGGCTGAATAATTAACTGCACACACGCACACACTTAGACACACCTACAGAAGAAGTAACCGAGCATACACAACAAACACAGAAGCATAATAATTAACCACACACAAACCAAGCGTGGGATTCGATGGTGAATGGATGAGAGGAGACTCTTTTCCTTCAGCATCGATCCCGATTCTTCCAGCTGGATAGAAAGAAACCTTGCAGCATTAATTGGAGTCAAGGACCCGCTGCTGCTGTTGTGCTTCCTCTTCCTTGTCTTGATTCTTTTGTTGAGTGTGTATAAGATCAGGGTCGTTTGGGTGCTCTTCAATGGCTTCCCTTACCCGATTTGGGATTTTGTCTCCTTTGAATTCGAGATCCTTCAACGCAGGAAGGTTGTCTATCCCAGAGAGAGACTCCATGTTCGTGAAGGACCAGACGATCTTCTCGAGCTTAGGAGCTGCACCTTCGGCAAAGCTGATCTTGGTGATGTCAAAGCACTCGACAACAAGAAGGTAAAGCTTTGGGAACTCATCTTTGTTGAAGGAAAGCTGGCTTTCGTCACATGACTTGTCCAGAAGCATGAGGCAGAGCAAGTTTGGTTGCTTGGCGAGGATTTGTAGATCACCTTGCTTGAGCAAAGTATCACTAAGAGTCACCTTGACAATTTGATTGGAATTAGTAAATAATGAAAGAAGAGCACTTGCGATCCTGCTACCATTCAACTCAAGCTCCTTGAATACTGGTAGGTAATTGATTCCAAGGAGACACTCCACATTGGTGAAGGACAAGATGATCTTCTTGAGGTTAGGAGTAGCTCCTTTTTCAAAGTTAATGCTGGTGATGTTGGTGAAGGACAAGACGATCTCCTCGAGCTTAGGAGCTGCTCTATTTAGGAAGGTGATGCCAGTGATGCTGGTTGACGACAAGACGATCTTCTCAAGTTGAGGGGCTGTTGTATTTCCAAAGATAATGCTGATGACGTTGGCGAAGGACAAGATAGCATTCTTGAGCTCAGGAGCTGCTTCATCTTCAAAGCTGATTTCGGTCATGTTGGAGCCCTCGACAACAAGGTAGTTCAGATTTAGGAATTCACCATTCTTGAAGGTGAGTGTGCTCCCGGTGTATGACTTGTGCTGGAGCCTGACACATCGCAACTTGGGCAGCTGGCCAAGCTCTTTCAGATTATCCTGGTTCAGATGGGTATGATGTAGAGTTACCTTGGCAAGTTGATCACCGCGTTTGACCAGCAATGGAAGAAGCCACCCACTGGTCATTCCGTGGATTCTTAGGCTCTCAAGAAGCTTGAGAGAGTTTTTTAAGCTGATGACTGTGTTGGAAAGAGTAACCTGACTGCTGGCTTGTGAAGATTTGATGCTGATTGACAGAGACTGGAGGCTCTCATTCAGATCATCGATCACTTGAACCAATTCCTTAAGGTGAGCTTCCTTGTTGTGGATGACCACACCTAGCTTCCTCAGATGACATAGATTGCCAATGTCTTTCAAGTGAGCACCACCCTCTGAAGCCTCTACATGGGATAGTACCTCCATGTTTGTCATTTTCCCTATTCCGCGCGGAAGCTTGACAGCATCGAATGATTTCTTTGTCTTGTTGCTGTTGTCTATTCTAGTTGTAGTTGTATCAATATTGCAACTAGCTAGCAGACGCTTCAGCTTCAGAAGCATGAGATATCTTGTGGCGGACGCATCCACATGGGTCTGTCGGATGTCCAGTACCTCCAGCTGACGGAGGTTGTTAATTTCCTTTGGCAGCTTGGTAATACCTGTATTCCTTAGGCTCAGATACTTCAATAGTAACATCTTGTTGCAGATGTTCTTGAGGTAATGCTGGTTGCTGCAGATGTTCTTGATGTAGTGCTTGTTCTTCTCAAAGCATTGGCAGTCTTCTAGATCTAGCACCTTGACCAGTGGAACCTGAGGTATTCTGTAGAGTTTCTGCAAAAACTTCTCAATGCTATCTGAGCTACGGAGTCGTACATCACTGAGAACGGAGAAGTGGCGAGCATAGCGTTGTGACAGGCGTGTCTCCACAAAGTGCTCTTTCCTGGCAATCTTGGTAATGAATTCATGAACTATATCATGTACTATACAGCTCTTGACCTTTCCTGCAGCACCAATGTCACCAGGATAAACAAGGCATCGGCCAACCAGCTCGTCAAAACATCGCTCGGCCCGACGCACTGAATGGGTCCAATCTTCTTCAGTTACCAGGCCTTCTGCAACCCACCGTCCTACTAAGGTTGACCGCTTGATCTTGTCACCCTGAGGGAAGATTGCTAGATACAGAAAGCAGGTCTTGAAATCTCTAGGCAGATCGCTGTAAGAGAACATTAGCATCTTCCTAGCATTAGCATTGGTTTCCAATGGCTCTTCGAAGACCAGGGTGTCAAGCAACTTGCCCAGTTCTTCATTGCTCCTGTTAGGATTAGCATACAGAGCACGAACGAACAACTTCATGCACAATTCATGCGGCTCACATCGCTTCAAGATATCACGATAGATGTTGGCATTGTAGTTGGGATCTTCATTCACGAGCCGGCTTGTAAGGATTACTTTGTCATGGTAGAAACCAACAAGAGAATATTCTATAGGTTTACGTGTTGGATTGCAAATATACTGACTGGCCTCTTGGGTGTAGTTTGTGGTCACTATCACTGCACTGCCGGCGGCGCAACCCAGCTTGCTCAATGCCCATTTGATCACCTCCCATCTTTCTACATAATCCATACCATCGATAACAATTATGGTCCTTCTACCTCCTATATGCTCTTTAATCTTCTCGGCGATTTCTTTAACCAGCAGGTGCTCTTTAATATTCTCCAGGATTCTTTTAATCTTCTCCGTGTTTTCTTCTATCTTTTGGTCCTCGTCTAATTTATCCATGTCTTCCTTGGGCTTGGGTAGCATCTCCCGCAGCATGTTTACTATAATTTTCTCCGTGGTTTCTTTTATCTTCTTCTCGATGTGATCCTCGCCCGATCTATCCACCGATTTGTCTTCCTGCAGCTCCCGCAGAATGTCTTCCTTCACCGATTTGGCTTCCTTCACCGGTTTGTCTTCCTTGGGCCGAGGAAGCAGCTCCCGCAGGATGCCAACATAGTCGAAATGATCGAGACCAATCCAGGACCTTGTTTTATCTAATTCCAGATGCACTTTAATCTTCATAGCGGTTTCATTGATCTTCTCCTCGATTTGATCCTTGCCCACCGATTGCACGGGTTGGGGAAGCAGCTCCTGCAAGATGTCACAGAGTATGTCCAAGGGTTCCAATGGAACAACCCGGGGGGACCTTTCAGTACCGGCAGCTGGCAGATGCTCTCCGGTCTTCTTCACAATTTGTTCAATCTTCCTGTCGAGTTCTTCAGTCTCTGCCCAGAGTGCCCATTCGCCTTCTCCGGGCTCGGGAAGCAGCTCCCCTAGGATCTCTTCGAGGATGTACATGGGCGTTGGTCGCCGGTACCATGGGAAGGTGATCCAGAGCTTGTGCTCGAACTTGGTCGCCACGGAGGGATGAGCCAACGCTTCACGTACAACGTCAGCTCCATCCTCTTCATCCGGTGCTGCAATGGCGATGGACGGGAGTCTGTCTTCGTTGAGCCACCCGGCTATCACTTTGGTGTAGCTGAGCCAATTGACTAGCTTTTGGGTGCGCTTCTCCAAAATGCGAGGCTCGCTCATAGCCTCGCCCGTCGGTGTATGTTCATCATCACTTTGAATAAAGCCTGCAGCTTGAGATGACGACGACGTCGCCTCGGGTCTGGACGACTTGCCGCCCGACTTCTCCGGGATCTTGACATCGTACCTGAGTCTCCGCTTGCCGACGTCGCGCGCCCGGTCTTTGAGCTCTTGTAACTGGATGGCCGCACGGTGCTGTGTGTACAGCTTCTGCAGGTACCAAGGAACCAACAACCACAAGTAACGTCCCACGGGGCCCGTGGCGCGGTAGACCGCCGGATCGCTGCGTAGCAGGTGGAGGTCGATGAAGTTGCTGCAGTCGTAGGCGAGGTCCCGGACCTGCTTCATCCACGTGCGGACCTGCTCGTCGTGATCCCCGGGGGGCGTCGTCCTGTCGAGGTGCTGGAGGAAGCTGTTCATGCTCTCCATCTCCTCCTGGATGAACTTCAAGTCGCCCTCGACGCGGCCCAGCAGCCGCGCCTCGTCGCGGAGGACGCCCAACAGCGAGCGGACTGCTCCCGAGGCGAGCTCCGCCATCGCTGACGCTCAGCTGTCGCCCTCCGCCGGCCGGTGTCTAGCTAGATTAGTTTAGCGCGCGGGAACAGGAATGCGAATGCATTGTGCGTGCGTGGGTAACTGGCAGGTGTTGCAAATGGATTGTTCTTCACAGACGTGGAGAACCCACGTAAGACGAGCCGTGAAGGCAAGTACGTAGTAGCTAGCTAGGGAACGGCAGGGCAGAACCGCAGGAGTACGTAGCTCTGAATTCAGTCTCTTCTTTTTCTTTCCTTTCTTTGCTACTCTGCAGCGCCTTGCTGAGGAAGTAGGACCCAGGGTCACTTTCCTAAACAAATTACCATATGCAGTCTCTACCTTTATCGAATCCTACAAAATGAGGTTAGGGAGGACAGCCTTTGGTTTCTCACTTTGTTTTCTCTTTGGAAGGAGACACCCTTCGGAGTTCGGACTCTGGTAAGATGATAGGATTTGGAATCTCACTGTCTTTTATTTATTTATTCCTTTCGTCTGTCGAGGGCATGCATCGGTGGTCCATCGATCGGCCTAAGCTGCATGCCATGCAAAAAGCAGAAATGTAGTACGTACGTACCCATGAAACATGCACCGGATGTACGTACGTACAAGGAGGTCACTTCATCAAATATCAACTCCCCATAAACTAAGCGAAATCCCAACATTAGCAGAGTCTAGTCTCTGCATACATACTAACTATGCGATTAACTCTTTCGTGGGTAAATTTTTACTTACAGCAGGGAATATTATCAGGTGCTAATTAACCTATATCTTGGTGTAAAGTCATGCTAACCTTGTGTTGCCAGGAAATTCTCGATACAAAAGTTAACGTGTAGGGGCGGAAAGGATGTTATGTGACCCATTAAAATTCCGGCCACGACCAAACTCCATTGCATTTATGAGATTAAAAAAACATAATGTTCACCAAATTACTAATTGTCAGTTTGAAAGGTTGAAGTTATTCTATTCTACTAGAGCTGTAATTAGATTGATTATATCTTTTCTTTGAGTAAACATTCTTCCTTATCCTTTTAAGTTTAGATGGTAAATTGATCATGAGGGCAGGACATTTTCTCTTGTTTTTCTTGGGAAAAAGTCATAACATTTTATCTTTTTTTCTGATTGCCGTGTGTGAACACTCAATTGTTGGTTTTTAGTGTATAACAGACAGATATTCGAGCAAAATTCTGCGTTCATGTGGCTCTAGCTATATATCCACCTTGGTCCACATGTGAAAGAAACCGCACGCAGGAGGAAGGTATGGAATAAATAAAGGGAATAAAGCCTTCCCTCTTCCGGTAATGATCACTATAACATAGTGTGTACACTTTAAAGAATGAATACTAAATTAATCATCTTGGTCCCTCAAATGAGGACATAAATTCTCTTGTCCTTTATTTCCTCAAATAGGCCATCTCGATCTGTCTTTACCAAGAAGGAAATGGCGCACGCAGGAGTGGGGCAAATCCAACTTTACCATTTTGCAGGCAAGAGAGATGCTAATCTGTGTCTTTATCAGGCAAAATAAGGTAATTAATAATCCAACTTTACCCTCTTTGCAGGCTTTCTGTCTTTATTTGGCAAGATGAGGTAATAAGTGATAGGATTTGAAATCTCTGTCTTTTATTTATTCCTTTCGTCTGTCGAGGGCACGCATCAGTGGCCCATCGATCGCCTACGCTGCATGCATGTGCCATGCAAAAAGCAGAAATGTACGTACGTACCCATAAAGCATCCACCGGATGTACGTTCCTACGTACAAGGAGGTCATCATCAAATCCCAACATTAGCACAGAGTCGTAATCTTTTCCATATATACATACTACTGTATGTTCGTAATCTTTTCCTGGGTAAACTTTCACTTACAGCAGGGAATATTATCAGGTGTTAATTAACCTATGCATGTTGGTATAAACTCGTGCTAACCTTGTGTTGCCAGGAAATTCTCAATACAAAAGTTAACATCTGTATACGTTCGTACGTACACATGAGGCATGCACCGGGTGTACGATCATACGTACAAGGAGGCCACTTCATCAGCTATCAACTTACATTAAACTAAACGAAATCCCAACAATAGCACAGACTCTGTAGTCTCCGCATACATACTAACTATAAGTTTTTCGTGGGTAAATTTTCACATGTTTAATTAGTTGTTGTTACAGCAGGGAGTATTGTCAGCTGGTGCTAACACCGTGCTACGTTGAAATTTTGCATGGTCATCGAACATTCCTCCCACACACAGGAAAATTTTACGGAAGAGATGTTTTCACGTTTCCAAATATTTTAAGGAGGCGCCCCGCAAAATGTATACGCTGTTTAGAACGATCTGCCATTCCACTTACCTATACATGCATCCAGTAAGAAATTTCTATGCAAATTAAGTTCACGCAAGCGAAGTTTTGGATCTGGATCTGTGGCCATAGGTGAACGCGTTTGGAAGGAAGGTACTGAGCAAATACCTTTCCTTCGATCTGTGGCCATAGGTGAACGCATTTGGAAGGAAGGTAGTGAATAAATACCTTTTCTTTGCTTAATCCATGCACGCATCTTTGTAGGTACGTACACTCAAAGAACAAATGCTAATCCATCTTTTCCATCAAATGAGAACATAGACGTACATACTGCTGGCTTCGGACATTCCTCTTCTTTTCCTTTTATCTTCTCTCTCATCTGCCTGCCCTTTTTGTTTGACGCTTTAATACTGCTGGCTTCGGACATTCCTCTTCTTTTCCTTTATGTTCTCTCTCATCTGCTTGCTCTTTTTGTTTGACGAGTATGTCATGATGCCAGCTGGCATAAATATGAGGGATCATGTGAGAAAGTCCAAAACATCATGTAATGAACCGTGGCCAAATTTGTAGAGTTGGAATTTGAATTTTGCAGGAGTTTACAATTTTTCACTTGGAAACCGGTCAGACCGGCCTAGACGTGCGGACAGATCACTAGGGGGCCACCGATCAGATAGGTTGGGGGTGCGGTCAGACCGCCAGGTTGTTGCCGGTTAGACCGGCCAAGGCAAGAGGTTAGACCGTGTAACACCCTAAAAATTCATGAAGCAAATATAATTATTTTTAAATCATTATTTTTGCATTTTTTGATTTTTTTTTTAGAATTTGTTAGCATTTCTTACAATGGTTTTACATTTTTTAGCATCTAAAAATGAATTTATAAAATTTTATTAAAACTTGACTAGAGCCTAGAAAAAATTTATTTGAGCTCTATATATTCTAATTAAAGTGCCTTTTCAAACATTTTCATAAATTTTAGAGTTGGTTTGCTAATTTTAAAAATTCAAACTTGAATTATGTGATTAAATCAATTAGAAAACAAAATTAAAATTCTTTTTGTAGGATTGTCGATGGCAATCAGAAGGGGTTGAATGATTGCAGTGCGTAGTGTTTTTTTAATACTTAAAAGGAAAAATAAAAGAAACACTATATATGATATATGTGGGTGTATGCGCAACAGTAAGTAATACTAGTTTATGCAACGGCAGTAATCATGAATCAATATGTATATAGTCAAGTCTATAGCAACAAATAATCAATATATTAGACTCAACTACCTAAATGCAATTCTTGGCCATAGTTTATCCATGCAAACATAAAATAATATTTACTAAGGATCATGCAAAACAGGAGCTCGCTTACCACTACTCGTGCAGAAGCCTGGTCTTAATTGCACACGAATCAAAGTCGGGTGGAGATCGTCGTGCTGTTCTGTAGCGTGTGTGCATGCACTGTTGCTTGTTGCTGATTTCACGAAGGGTAAATCGAGGAACGATGCGACGTGTGCTCTGGACCGGGAAGCTCCACAATTTCACGAAGGGTAGAGGCGCTGCGTTGGCGTAAGGACACAAGACGCTGTGCAAAGCTGCTCTTCAGTCAACACACGGCGATGTAGAAAACAAAGCAATTGGCCGGCCAAGATTCAACGCCAACAAGTTTCTCCCGTGATCAAGATTCCATGCAATCTACCAACCGGCCACTTCAATCGAAGTAATTAGCCTCAGCCTCCCCTCATGTCATCTCAAAGCCAATGCATGCAATAATCAAGAGAAGCAATGGAGAGCCAACATGATTTCTTCACAAAACTGCCGTGCAGATCGCCAGCACAAGTCACGACAGCCTTTTTTTTTTCTCCAATTTTCAGCCGCCACAATCATCATCCTATATATAGTAGCCGTCTCAAAAATACTTAACCTACTCAAACACCTTATTAAACCTAATTCCACTCGTCTAGCTGGGCCTGGACTTTTTTTATTTCAACCAGGCTTTTGATCCATTACTATTCAAGGGACTCGAACCCTTTCCTAACATAGGTTTTCCAAAATTTCAACTCGTCACGTGTCAAAACCTCCAGAACCACACCACCCGTAACTTCTCCACATAATTTGCATTCAAATATAGGTTCAATATGATTAAAGTATTGACTCACATGGCTTATAAGTTGGTTGGTCTTGAAAGTTCTGGTTGGGCTCGAACTGCGGCTCTTCCGAGTCTTCGTACTCTATTCAGATAATTACGACGAAAAGCTAATGAATACTCGACACATGTGAATAAATCCAAATGACTCCAAAAACTTATTTTTTACTTCAATTATAAAGATATTGATTTATGATAAATTTAGAACTAAGTTTTATTCAATTTTGGATTTTAAATGAGTGAGAACGGGTCATACAAAGTTTAAATCAGGATTAAATGCTAAAATAAACAAAGAAGAGAGAGCTCTCTCACCGACAGGTGAGGCCAAGATTTTTTAATTCCGCTTATTTATTTTTCTTATTAGAAAGCTAACGGAGGCTAACAGGTGGGGTCCTCAGGGTTTTTATTTTCTTTTGAATTGTTGTCTTAAAGAAAATCATGGGCGACTGGCAGGTAGGCCAAGATACTATGCTGGCTACAGTAAAAGAGGCCCACTCGACAGTGGTTCATGTCTTTAAATCCGGTTTTAATTGCTTTTCTTAATAGATTGGGCTCACATATCATTGACTCATTAACCCTAACTAATGAATGCCATTAAGGCAATCTAACAATGTCTTAACAACATCAATAAGCATTAATTAATTATGCAGTACTCCCCAACGGCCGATGAGAGCAATGGCATTGCCGTGCTCGTCTCCAGTGGAGAAAGCGGTGGTGATCGCCGACAACCCCAAATATAGGTTGCCGAGGCCAAGCTCCAACCATGGGTGGGGCAGCGCCACTAGGTAATCTAGGCGCAGCTCAAGGGAGGAGGGAGGTGGGCATGGCTTGCCTGTCCGCCGGATCTCGAGTAGCTCTGATGCGCACTGGATCGGTGCAGAAATTCTCGTGTTTCAGATGTGCAAATGGTTTGTGTCATACTTGTGGAGAGCATTGGGGGCGTGATCACAAGTGTGGGCCTATTGTTCCCTCGCATGCGGTGGAAGAGTTGTGGGAGATGTTGCAACACAAGGCGAGTATACACGCACCATCTAAAAGTGAGGGCTCACAAGGAGGGGAGGACTCGATGTCAAGAGGCAGTCTCCGGCAGAGAGGCACCCAAGACACTCAGGGTGGGCAATCATGTTCATGGGCACGAAGTGGCAATGTTGAACGTGTAACACCCGAGAAAAAAAAGAGAGAAAAAAAGGGAAACTCCTAAACCCTAATCCCCCTTTTAAAAGCCAGGGAGGACCCCCCCTCATCCCAACGAGCCGCCTCCCTCTCCTAGGTCTCTCTCTCTCTGGCGACAGGGAGAAGCCGGTGGCCGGTCGACCACCGGTGCATGGCGCAGGGAGGCCCGCCGGCGCAGCGCGGGCGCAATGGGGGGCATGCGCGGCGGCGGCGTGGGTGCAGCGGGCAGCGCGACGACGGCGCAAGCACGCAGCGCGGGGGCGGCACGGCAACACGTGTAGGCGGCGGCCCAAGCGGTGGCATAGGCAGTGACGGCCGATAGAGCGCAGGTGCGGCATGGGCAAGTGGCGCAGGTGCGGCGTGGGCAAGCGACGCAGGCAGCGGCAACCGTCAGAATGCGGGAGGTGGCGCTCGGCAGCACGAGCAGGCAGGCGACGCTGCAACGTGGGGCCGCAGGCAGCGGTGATGCAGCAGCACGGGCATGGCATACAGGTGGCGGTGAGGTGGCGGCCAGCAAGGCGGCGGCGGCTAGTGGTCGGTAGCAACGGTGCCGGTGACCGGTTTTGGGAGCCTCGTGACTCGGCCGGTCAGGAAGCGGCCGAAGTCCGGATTCGCGTGTGTATTTTGGATTGACGTGCATGATTCACTGTTCGCATGTCCAAACGCGCTTCTTCCAACCAAACGACCTCCTTCAGTCCTTTCACATAGCCCTATCTGATTCTATACTCTCAACCGTGTAGGTTATTATCTAGATGTGGAGGGAGCTCCCAGGCGATGACACGTTCCATACCCTTCGTGCAGTGAGTCTGTGGAGCGTGCTCAAGGCAAGTACTTTGCGGCTGTAACTTTCTAATTCACGTATCAATTACTCCCATTTAACTATTGCTTGCGCCTTAAGTATAATTGCCATGCTTGCCTTACAAACCCCGTGAATGTAGTAGTTTTATTATGATGACTTAGTGTAGTCGATGCTATGTTTAGTCCTGTTAAATATTCAGTTTTAATATTTTCCATGTCATCGCTAGGGATTTAGGGGTAAGGCTTCAGTAATTAATGTGGGTTAAATTATGAATAGGCTGTAATGTAAGTTAGTCGTAAGCACACGTACACCCTAGGATTGTTAGGTTTATCATTTGAAAATTATGACATGTTTCTTACTTGTTGTTGTGAGTAGGCTATGTGAGAGTACTATGCAAATTACTTATTAATCTGACTAATGACTACTTAACACATAGTAAAACTTGATTGATTGACAACCCTTTTGTGAACTATATTTTATTATCCTATTAGGATCATCCGTGAGCCATCCTTTGCCCTATCCGTTACGAACCCTCATCATGGCTTACTTGGCCTTCTGCCTCTCAAACCCTTTACTCTTCATTGTGTTAATCTAGCTCTTCCTATCGTTACCGAAATTGCCTAAAACACGTGAACTGGTAATGATACTTGATTATCTGGCCTGGGGTTATCCACATATGGGGGAGATTGCCACCCACCTAGTAACGTACGGGGGACCGTACATTTTCATTACTCAGGATATTACAACCCGTCACGGTTATACATCGAGGACGAGGATGTGCCTGACTATTCTCGTATAGCCGAGTATGTGGGGAGTAACCGCCAGTGCTATTGCCCTAACTTGCTACATAATGAATATCCTTTCTATTACATTGCTGTTGTCTCTATTTTTTCACCTCGTATCAGTGCCTTTGGCAACTTAGTTCTAAATCCTTGGTCTTAATCTTGGTTGCTTGCTTGTTGCCGACTTACATTATTTGTTCTCTACTTACCGTGTTGCGACTGTTGTTAGCTACTTGCTGAGATTTTCAAATCTCACACTTGCTCTTTCTTTTTCAGGTAAAAGGCCAATGGAGTGATAGTATTATGTATGGGTGAGAGCACTCACATTTCCAGCACCGTGGCTTGCCACTACTATTTTATTTTTACTTGTATTTTCTTCCTTTTTGGGTTAGAAGTGGACCGGTCCCATGTTTCAAATATTTATTATAGCTTCTGCTGATTTATTAAATAAGATCTTTAAAGTTTTAAACTCACTTGCAAAATTTATTATTATCTTTGATGATGATGTTCCATGATAGCATCTTATATTGATATGCGAGGTATTACAGAATGACTCGGGGAGTTCACATAGCTTTGTGAGTGAGACTTTGGCCAACAAATTGGGTGGAGAGTAGAGATCCTTAGACCCTGTCAGAGTTCACATTGCCTATCGGCCTATCGGGTATCCTGACTTATGTCTCCGAGTTTCTTGATTGTGCTTGATGGAGTCCAGGAAGTCATCCGTTGGGTCTGATCTTAAAATTTTACAGAATTGTAGAACATTATCCCCCTAAATATATGACAAATTTTTGAGAAACTTTTTAACTTTTACACGTGGTTTAGTTTCCACCGAGTCTAGATGAAAGGAGTTGTTTCCACGTGAAATTTATCTATATATAGGGTTTCCTACATTCATGCAAGTTATTACTCCCTCAGTCTCAGGATTTGAGTTGTCAAACTTGCTTAGCTTTGTCCGCTAATATATACCAAACTATGTAGATTGATCATATAAAAATAATATAATTAGATTTATTATGAGAAGTACTTTCATAATATAATACTTTATACTTTTAAATAACATATACTATATAAATTAATGATCAAAGTTACTTATTGGATACCGTGCACGTTTATTTACCATGCATGTTTATTTCCGCCAAAAACAGCCAATTTGGCCAAAAACATGGTGACTATTTCTTGGCAAATAAGTGGTGATATGGCTAATGAGTTGGACAGTACACTACTTGCGCTAAACATACAACATGGACTGATTTACGTCCATGCAGTGTAGTCTCCACCGATTTACGTACTATCCATATATAGCTTTTCTCTAGGTAATATATAATTAGATCATCAGCTAGCACTTCATGCTGGACCGTTACTACAAGTGTCTCAATCAGAATATTGCATTGCGGTAACTGTATCTTTAGCGATGTGAAATGTCCACATGGACGAAACTTCACGAGGGAGTAGCAAGGCTCGGAATAGACAAACCTTTCCCTTTATATCACCACGTGATGCTACGCTTTAAATAAAGAGGAGATGCTAAAATCAACCATCTTTGCCCCTGAAAATGACAAGACAAGCAATGGAAAAGCTTTCAAGCTCAATCCTCTCTGCCTTTATTTTCCTTTCTCGTTTGCTTTTTTTTGTCTCTTATGCCGTAGGTATGCTTATACTATTGTACACTCAACATTAATTCATCATAAACTAATTAACGAAATCTCCCACATAAACACTGCGCGGCTATTTTCGCCGCACACTAACATAGGATAAATTATTAACATTTTTGAATTTGAGGTTTTTCGGCTGTTCGTTCTTGAAAGTGAGCCTAGCCGCTTATTTCAGTGCATGACTTGTGACAGAGGCTGAGCCGTCGAGCTTGCCAGGAGGATTTACCGCTCCACGAGCTAACTAGCGTTCTCGATCGGTGCATACAATGCTGCTAGCTGTAGGTTAGTTGCCTGACCTGTGCATTGCATGGCTGTGACATAAGTATTTCTCGCTGCTAGCCTCTGCAACTTAATTTAGCGAAGAAACGAAGCTGAAATCCTTGCTTTGACTTTTTATAGCCATTTTGAAGTGAACATTGTGGGGAATCTTTTCTTAGCAATACCTTATTTACCATCGAAAATTTGCATCATCTCTTATATGTTACTGACGTGAGATGTTGCAGTGGTGAATAAGGAACTAACCCTTTTTTAAGTGATTTCCGACCAATCCTGTTCTAAATCCGGTTAGTACCGCATTCACGAAGGGGGTTCGACATCCGGTTAGATTAGGTATCGGTACTGTATAGTTAGAGTCGGATTTGGTAGCAAAATTGAAAAAGATTTTATCCAATCGAATAGCACTTATAAATAGTTATTTGCATAATATCTGACCGGATATCCGGTCAGTGACCAGCAGTTCAGCACAGTAGCCTGTGCACATGACGGGAGTAGGGCTGTGCATTTTTCAACCGAACCAAAAAAAATTGAACCAAAAAAATCAAACAGAGTCGGTCAACTCAGTTTGACCGGTTTTCAGTATTCGGTTCGGTTATCAGATTTTAGGGTTTTTGTGTTCGTTTTTTTGGAAAAAAACCGGTTAAAAACCGAAAAAATCGAGAAAACCGAAAATAGCTACAGCTGAGCGTACTTGGCCCAGGCAGCCGAGGCAGCAACCCGTGGGGGCGGCGGGGCGCAGCAACGCAAGCCCATTGGACCACTTCTGCAATGCCTCCTTCGCTTCTCCATTATTGGGCCTCTCTCCAACCAACACGCCATATATCATCTCCCCTGACACGATAAATCTGGATTTATACACCCTCATGATGCCCCCCAGCCCCCGTCCCCCTTGAACTAGCATAGCTGCCTGGTTAGATTTCGGATAACTGGAACGAAAATATATAGAACAAAAGAACCTCCATTATTCCTCAAGCATCTGTGCAATCTCCATACTCCATTGGAGTGTTTCTAAAATTCTAATTCTATTATTAGTAGTATATGTATTATCATCTACTCGTCTCGCTAGTCGCTATATCGTTAGCAATTCGCGTTAACTTTGATAAATACGGTATTTACCGATACCGCGCCGAAATAAATTAGGATTTATCAAAATCGAACCGTACTTCTAAAAATACCGTATATAACCGAACTACTAATACCGTATTTATCGTATATACCGTATAAACCGAATTGATTAAACCGAAAAAAACTGATTGCACAGCCCTTAGACGGGAGTGTGTACAACTCGCATGGGTTGGGTTCTGCGTAGGCTTCTTCAGCATGGGCTAGGCTGAGCTTAGGACGGCCCGTTAAAATATCTACTCTCTTCAGTTTCGCAGATTGGAACATATTCCTAAGCTGCGAACCAGAAACCCAGTGGTACATCCTGAAACACCAACCGGGCCCAGACTGCAGAAACCACATCCCCAGCCCGACCGTTGGATCAACACGAACCGTCAGGATACGGAGGAGGACGACCTCGCCCGATGTGCCTGTTCACAATACTTTTAACAGAGCAGTCACTTGCACGTCATGCTTCAGAAAGTGCAGTTTCAGGAAAATATTGCTTCACCAAAAACTGATTCTCAAAGCGACAGGCCCAAATATGAGAGGAGGGTGATTGACATTAGCACAAACGAAAATGATGAAATTCCCACGATACCTCAGTATGTATCACTGTAGCATATTTCTTCTTGTTTGTACTGCATCACTAATTTTATTTCTTCAAGCATTATGTGTATTCTCATTAATTGTGCTGTATTATCATAAAATATTGTTTAATTTTTGTATATCTGTGCTATCCATCTCTACTATCTGTTTTCTGATCTGAAACTATTATGTATTTGTCCTGATGGTACGTATCCGAAACTACTATTATGTATTTGTCCTGATGGTACTGTATCTGACTCCGAATTCAAGAAAAAAAATAAGTTAAAATATATTATAAGTAATATCGGTCTGAATCCAACAATTGCATCATCTGCGCTGAGCTGAGCTGGCATGGGACCACCGTTTTGCAAACATAAATCCTTCCTAATAACAATACGGTCCTTTCTTTAAAAAAACAAATAAAGCTTATACTAGGAGCACACTTGGGCTGGACCGAAAGTAAGAAATTCCCAGCCCACAGCCCATCTGATGTATTGGTGTCCCCCCACTCGGCCACTCCCAACTCTCAATCAACTCATCGTCTCCGCCGCCGCCGCCGCCGCGGCGGCGTGCTCCGAAGCTCCGCCCACCGCGTCGCCGCCTGCTTCGTGGCCTTGCGAGGTGAGAACCCCAGATCTTTTGGTGTTTCCTTAGAAGAGTCCTACCCTGCCTATGAATTTCTTGTACTGTGCAAACTACAAATGTATTTTTTATATTGGTATTTTTGGTTTGGTTTGATTGATAAGGATATGTTGGGGCAATGCCCTAATTTGCTGCTTCCCTCGGAGAGATTTACATTGCACTGGATTTTCCAAATGCCAGATTGGAAACGGGGTGTACCCCGATTGGGGAGTGATCTATAATAGCACATTACATACTGAAAATTTACTAAACTAGTGATTGCGATAGAATGTTATCTGACCTTTTATTGATCAATACCATGTTTCACACCACTCAATCAGATCATATATAGCACAGAGCACAGAAGTACAATACATACAGCATATTCACTCGGATACAACATACACATACATCAACATAACCATGAACGGAATGGAAAACAACAGACAGGCACAACACAGATACTTACAATCTTTATTTCGGAGTGGAAGTATTGTTTGCAGTAGTGGCCTCACGGATTGGATAGTGTATGACAATAGGATGGTTTGGATGTGCTGCAATGTCACGTATGACAGGAGACGGGTCGCAGTTGCCATTAAGCTCAATCTCTTTCAGACCTTGAAGGTGTCTCACTCCAGAAAGAGATTTATATTTGGTGAATGCCCAGACTATCTTCTTAAGCTTAGGAGCAGCTCCATTCTCAAAATGGATGGTGGTGATGTCAGAGCCCTCAACGACAATATACTTCAGATTTTGGAATTCTTCTTTCTTAAGGGTGAGCCTCATCTCTATGTATGACTTGTGCCACAGCCTGAGGCAGCGCAGGTTGATAAGCTCACCAAGGATCCGTATAGCATTGTCCATCAAGGAGATGCCACACAGAGTTAACTTGACAAGTTGATGAAGGTCTTTAATCCAATTAGGCAGCCCAGTTATGTTGCCGTTGATGTTTAGGCTCTCAAGAAATCTGGGGGGTGAGAATGCTGTCTTCTCCATGTTCAAGTCAGGAGTCTCGCAGTTGGTCAGCTCAATTCGGACTGACAAAGTGCAGAGGCATTCATTCAGCCTCTTGATTACCCGCAGAAAATGATTGGGACGAGCTTCCTTGCCACACCTGCAGAAAAGATTGAGATGAGCTTCCTTGCCACACCTGCAGAAAATGATTGAGATGAGCTTCCTTGCCACGGAGAACTACACCCAGTTTCTTCAGTTGCTGCAGCCGTCCAACATCCATCAACTCATCGGCACTGTTGAAAACTTCAACATGGCACAATATCTGCAGGTCCGTCATGCTCCCGATTCCACGTGGCATATACACTGTGGAAAATGATCTGTCGGATGTGATGGCATCCTTGAGTGGGTCAATGTGGCCGGCGAGCAGATGCATCAGCTTTGGGAGCACAATGGCTTTTGTGGCCAATGCCCGAATCTTGGCTTGCCTGATGTCGAGCGTCTCTAAGTACCGGAGCTTGTCAACGTCCTTGGGTAGCTCAGTGACATCCGTGTTCCTTATACTCAGATAGTTGAGCTGAAATATCTTGTTGCAGATGTCTTTGAGGTGGTGCTTCATCAATCCTTTGAATCCTTCTAGGTCCAGCACTTCTACCAATCCTAACGGAGAAGATGTGGGCAGCGACTCAAGAAATGCTGCCGTGTAATCCATGGGGCCTTTAGAATCTTCTGAATCTGTGGGAGTGGGACGCTTGCGGATGTTCTAGCAGGTGGTGGATTGTTCAGCACCGTTTGCATTTTTCTTGGAGAGCTCTTGCAGCCTGATTCCATTGCGGATGGAAAGGCGGCAAGCCAAGTCAGCTGGCAGGTCTGTGTCAACCAAACCCTCATCTCTGGCCATCTTGGTAATGAAGGCTAGAATATGCACCGTGCAACTCTTCACTTTGCCCGCAGCACCTATGTTGGCAGGACAAACTAGGCCATGAGACACAAGTGCATCAAAACAGCCGCTCAGCTTCATCTGTCGCAACCAGGCCATCTCTTTTGGTGATGAGGTTTTCGGCAGCCCATCGCCTGACAACGCTTGTCCTCTTAACTTTGAAATCCTGGGGCGAGCTGGTCAGATACATTCTCTCAAAAAGAATGGATAGATACAACAAGCAGCTCTTGTAATGGCTGGCCAGGTCGTTATAGCAGAACAGTATCATATGTTTTGTTTTAAAAGTTGTGCAAATCGCTAAGAATGGTATTGATCTGAAAGCACATAAAGGGGTAAGTAATCACTATCTACCATTTAGTTTTGTTTTAAAAGTTGTGCAAATCACTTTTGATTTTCTTGAATGCTAATGTTCACTTGACGCTAATCTTTGTTAATGATCATAGTGGCTCAGATCAGTCTTGGGAGAACATCTTAAGAGATGATGATTATCACTGATAACAACATGGCATGAGGCCTTATTGCTCACAACAGAACAGATCAAATTGCTGATCACCCTGCCTATTATGTACAGACACAACTGGCAGTACAATCAATCAATCATACATGCATATTCACACAAGCATCGCATCCCATGTCAACAACCACCACCGAAACCATCACGCATTGCTTGTACACTCGAAGCGCATGAGAAGCTTCACGTTCTTGAACTCGATCCCTTCCCGGTCGTACAGCGCCACCGCTCGGATCCCGGGCCGCAGCTCCGACACCGGTAGCACGGTCTGCCCGCCGAAGTCGTCCTTTGCAGACATGTCGTAGTCGCGCACCACCACCAGGAGCAATGCAATCTCCGGCACACTTAATTCGAAGGTGAACTCCTCTTCCCATACCGGCACCCAGTTATCCTCTATTGCCTTTGTTGTCTTCATTACAGTGTCTGCTGGAACTCCAGCTATCCCAACCTGCCAGCGAATGAATACAATTTAAATTTGAATGTCAGAGTCGAAAGGCTTCCTCGACATTAAGGCTCCCAGTCTTAACAATAACACAAGCACTGGGACTCGGCAGTTCAAGAGAAGTGGTTACTAGAGCCTTTTGGCTTTGGTTAGTTCACTCTTTTTTAGTGTTGCATTTCTGTTGCTTGTATCTAAACTCCTTGGCGTGCCAAATTTGATTTATGCGTACCCATACATAAAAATCTGGAGGCGAACATTTATCAAAGTGTGTCGGCATGAATTCCATCCACCAACCGTCGCCCATGTATACTTTCACCTGAAAAGCAGCAGTTCATCTGTCTCTGAATTTCAACTAGTGCGAACAAAATAAAAGACGTACCTTCAATATTTTCTTCGCACATTGGGGTTCTTTTGGATCAAAAATCTCTGGTCCAGTATGCATCAAGAAATCTGGTTTCTTCACATAACCACAGCCACCATTGGCTTTATAAAATCCATGCATTAACCAAAGGTATCTTCCGTATCCCTCCAAGAAATACCATGTTGTTGTAACATGTCAGTAGGAAAAGAGTAGGAAAAGAGGCAACATATGACCAAATAAACTGGTATTAAAAACACAGTCAGAAATTGCAGGCTGTTCGAATTTAGGCAAGTGCTCATTATGCCCATATCGATGCAAACACATTGGTGAATTCTTGTGATCCACCAATTCTAAAGTTTTTTGTTAGACCATGTGGATGGTCGTGAATAAAGTGATGATGAATAATTAATATTTAGATTGCTTTGAATTTTGCGTTTGTGAAAGTTTCGGTTGATCGCAATCGAAGGTTTTGAGTTCAAGTGGTTTTGGTCGCGTACGAATGGTTTAGCTTGGGTCCGAATGGTTTTGATCTACTCTGAGTGGTTTCGATCAGCTCTAAGTGGTTTTGGTCTACTCCGAGTGGTTTCAATCGAGTCCGAGTGGTTTTGCTACTTCGAGTGGTTTTTTGTTGCTCCGAGTGGTTTTAGTCTGCTCTGAGTGGTTCAATTGAGTCCGAGTGGTTTTGCTGCTTCGAGTGGTTTTAGTAAGCTTCGAGTGGTTTTGTTTGGGTTCATCTGCTCTGAGTAGTTTCGGACTAGTCCGATCAGGTCCGAGTGGCATCGGACGGCATTCGAGTTGCATTAGTGGATCGCATGGCTGAACGATGACAGTTCTTTGACCACGGCATATCTCGACCACAGTATTTCGACCATGGAAGACTTCGACCACGTCTGGCCTTGACCATGATAAATTGACTGCAGCATTTCGACCATTGAAGAATGACTATGGTATTTCGACTACGACATCTCGACCTCGTCAAGCTTCGACCACAACAGAACGACCACACATGGTTGAAGATGGTAAGTAACAGCGAACCAGTCGTAGCTACAGTACTTTTTCATAGTAGTAGCTATAGTACTTTTTTATGGTAGTAGCTACAATATTTTTTCATGGTCGTAGTAGCTACAGTGATTCTTCGCGGTCGATAGTTGTAGACTTCATAGTCTGTTGTTGTTGTCTTAGAAGGCTTTTGCGATTGGTTGCTACGAGCCTTCATAGTCGGTACTCATAGACTTCATGGTTGGTACGAGTGCTTTAATTCTTATGATTTTCGAGTATCTCGAGTAATCGTGTTGGGTCAGTGGCTGACTAACGTGATCGTAGCAGTTGTTGGTGATACTTGGTACTCGGTGATGATGCAGTGATTGCTTGATGATCGGTAGTCGTAGGCTTGGCTATTGGATGTCTGAGTCATAGTGATTGGTATTCGGTACTTGATGTTTCTGGTCAGTAGCGATGCTTGTTATTCCTGAGTGTTTTTTGATGGAGCGATAGTATTCCCCAAGTACTTGTGGTTTTTGAGTACTCGATGAGCTAGCGGTTGTAATGAGTGGTCTGAAGATGGTGTTTTGGAAAGCGATGGAATTGGTGGTCATAATGAGTAGTCTGAGAGTGATTTCTGGATAGCGATGAGATTTGTGGTCGTGGATGACCTAGTGTTGATGGTTTGTTGAGGTTGTGGTTATATGTATATGTGCTGATAACGGTCAAGTTGGGAAGAACTTGTATTGAAAAAACATTTATTTGGTCTTTGCATGTGCAAACAAGCGGAGACGATCATAGTTGGTGACGAGAAGGATCGGGACTAGGATGGAGAGATCTGAGATCTAGACGGTCAAAGATGTCACGTGAGGTGGTTGGGATAACGCTAGAGCATGTGGAGATCAAAGGTGGTGATGTGTGGAGAAGCTACGGGTGGTGCAGTCTTGGAGATTTCGACATGAAAGATGATGATACAAGATGGAGCTACGAGAGGTGCTGTCATGGAGACTTCGTCACATGGTGAGATTAAAAACATTATGGAAGTAGTCCATAATGGGAAGGAATAGAGATTGAGTAAAACTCGTGTTTGGAAGGATTTCGGGTCTCTTGACTTGAGGAAGAGATAGGATTTTGTATTTGTATTTGAGATGAACATGGTTTATGGTTCTAACATATAAAAGCAGGTAGAGGTTAAGAGTTTTAGCCGAGGTGGTGAGGAGGCTTTTGTGCTAGGGTGCTTAGGGGTGTTGTGAGGGGGTTTTGTAGCCACAAACATAATATAGAAGCAAAATGTTAGATTTGATCTCAAAGGAAGAAATCACTGCTGACGTTGTTGTCCTCGGTGATGTGCTAACACATCACGATCGTGCATAATCTGAGCATATTGTTTTGATCGTCGGCTCAATCCGACCAAGTAGAACACGTTGTTGTCTTGGCTTGTTCTCGACCGAAGCGGATGAAGCATTTGAGTGGTCGGAGCGTTCGGCGGAGTAAGATTTCGACTACATGCAAAAGCGATCAAGTGTTGAATAGTGCACACACAAAGAACCAATGTAGTCACAGTAATGCCCTTCCGCAGCTCCTTTCTTTCAATAGTTAGAGGTAGTCGGGACTGGATTACAACCCACTTGAGCTCATGTCAGAAGCTGAAAGCAATACTACAGAAAGTCTAATACTAGATGCCAAATCATAGATGGTTTTACAAAACCGTCTGTGACGTGCACTATCACGAGCGGTTTTAATTTGACGCACAAAATCGTGTTCTTTGAAGGAGTATCACGAGCGGTTCTTATCGATGAAATGCAGTGATATCTTGGTATATCACGAGCAGTTCTTCGTAAAAAACCGTCAGTGATAATCGGAACATCACGAGCGGTTTTGAGTTAAAAAGCAAATCGTGATAGTCGATATCACGAGCGGTTTTTAAATTAAAACCGCTCGTGATGTTCAGTTATCACGACGATTTTTAACTAAAAGCGTATGCGTGATGTTCGATATCCGCAGCGGTGCATTGATAAGAACCGTCTGTGATAATCCTGCTATGTATTTATTGCGCCACTCAGACCGCATCTGTCTTTATTTCGATCCAGATCTAGCCGGTGCTGCAGCTGGAGGCGGCAAGAATTTCAGGTCATTTAATTTGGTGGAAAGAGGCTTATTTGGCAGGAGAGTTTTAAAGAATCATCAAGTTCTTGGTTGCCCTAGAAATAGTTAGTAATGAAATTTGTTTTTGGTTGCAATTTCGAAATTTAGATCTAGCTAATTAATTAATTTTCGATGACTGTTATATATATGCTTTGAAGATCTAGCTAATTTAGATTTAGCTAGTCTCAATGCATGTGGTATATATGTAGTAATATTTAATTAATTTAATTTTAATACTAAGTTGTTATATATGTGCATAATATAGAACCGAAACTGGATGTATAATGCAAACCGTGTAAATGAAGAGTACATTAATGGCATGTCTGCTTTTACAAGAGCTGCTGAGGAGGATATGTTGAATAAGGGGTGGAATATATGTATTGTCCATGCACTGCGAGAATTTAAAGATGTTTAAGAATTGAGAGCAGATTGAAGCGCACTTGATTCGGAGGGGTTTCAAAAAGGGGTATACGTGTTGGACCAGTCATGGCGAAGTTAATGATATGCTGCCGGATGACATCGCCAGTGAAGTCAATGATATGCCGCCGGATGATTATTGTGGTTCGGATTCGGATAGGCTGAATGATGACAATTTAGATAAGATGCTTCGTGATGTTTATGATAAGAGAGAGTATATTAAATTCCGAGGCTTGATGGAGAACTCAGAGAAATCTTTATTCACGTCTTTGCAGTCAAAGTACACGGTTGTCGGTGTGCTTGAACTATTAAAATTGAAGGCAAGTAACAGTTGGTTCGACAAAAGTTTCACGGCACTGCTAGGTCTTTTAGTGGACAGACGGTTTTTAGTTACAAACCGTCTGTAATATCTACACCACAGACGGTTCGAAAACCATCTGTAATAATCTTCGATTATCACTGACCCATAAATTCAGACGGTTCAGAAAACCGTCTGTGATGACGTTTTTGAACCGTCTGTAATACGGTTTTCTGTAGTAGTGAAGTTAGTTCACACTGACCTACTATGATCATTTCTGTATATTTATGCCATTTCATATGAAATCTGAAATGCCACTGCATCTCGCAAATTGATTCCCTCGCTGAATTTGCTTCATTGGAAATGTGAACATACAGAAACACCATTGCACTGGGATCAATTGCTCAGAAACAGAAACGCACCTGCATATTGAAGGCCACCATCTGAGCACCGTGCATCCAACCAAGAAATGGATTATAGTTGGATGAATCGACCCGAGTGGCCTTTGGGTATATCCTCAGTAGGTTTCTCTGTGTGAACCTGTTTGGAACAAAAAGATTGAGCGGTTCAGTCAGCAAGAGGGAACAAAAGAAAATCTTAGGCACTGCAGATTTTTTTTTCCTTGCACGGAAAGATGGTACCTTTGTATGGTCCGAACCAGGGTTGAACATTTCGTCCGAAAGGTGACAAAGTTTCGGAGATTTCGCTCCCTTCGGAGGGAAACGAAAGAAGAACATTCGGCCAAAGTTTATCCGAATTTATCATCATTTAAATTTTGTCCAAAATTTTGTTAAATTTTATCAAAATGTAAATAATGTTTTGAAATTTTCGTCCGAGATTTTGGCCGAAACGAACGAAATTTCGCTATTTCATCGCTTTCGTTGGCCAGCGAAAAAATTTTAATACCGAAAGTTTTTTCCCTGGTCCGAACTTGAGTTGTTAATGGAAAGAAAGGACGGTGTCCACAAGAGCAATTTCGTTTACTTATCAGATGTATACCTCACAATGTCGGTACCATGGTGAGCTGCCACTTTTGCAAGTTCTTGCTCACTCAAACTGAGCCGCCTAACTTTGTGTGGATCGCTCTTCAATGCATCAACCAGAGCACCCTTTGGCTTTCCTGCTCTGATAGTAATAAGGTGTTTATACTCTGGAGCTAAATGTTGCGTTTTCTGTTCCTCCTCCTCGTCGTCGTCATCGCCATCGTCATCTCTTCGGTGCTCTGAGGCATCATCATCATGCTGATCGAACAAATACAATTGTGATGGTGAAATCCTGCTGAACATATTCTATGGGCCAAATAAAAGGAGGAGCAGGAAATGTAGCAGAACTTGGAACCAGTACTTTGTTGGCAGATTGGATTTCAGTCTGAAAATCTGGGACTTCTTTTCCCCATGCCACATCGTCGCCAGCTCCTTTGCCGAGATGGAGCTCAGCATCAGCCTCTTTCACGGGACCACCTTCCTTGGCTTCAGGATACTCTTCTGGGGGCTTTGTCGATAGCACGACACGGCCCTTGAGCTCTTCAGGTGAAGGGAATTCTTTGGTATGAGGGCCGTAGTACAGCATGCCGCCAAACACTTGAAGAACCATCTGAGAGAAATTCCGGAAGCACCTGTGAGAGAAGTGCAACTAGAGGGAGACATCATATAGCAATTACAAAAAGGCAAAATTGAGCTACCTCGGCTACTTTGTCCTGGAGATCAGGTGGAAGGTGATCTTCGAGAGTTATGATAACAGGATACTGGGATGCAACAAAGGCATATTCTTTGATGGATCTCAAGCATTTCATTAGTGAAACTGGGGTGGTCCATGTCCTATTCAGAAATTGTAAACACACAACGTAAGAAGACATAGAAGCTCTCATATATTGGCAGTGTCGTCACCTAGGCTAGGATTACATGAAGTTGGACTAGTTCTCAAATGTATGATGAATTGTTTGAGTGAGTTTCGACGGCATGATAATGTTAGTCACACAATTTGGGCATGAATGAAGAAGTAAAAAAGGTATAGAATGATGCAGCAACCCGCCGTGGAGGATGCTGATGTCATCCTTGGTGGAGTTGGGCCACATGTCGAGCTCGATAACCCTGACGCCCCTCTGGAGCGCCTCGATGATGGGGGTGTCACTGCAGTCGCTGCTGAGCTGGTTGCCGGTGAGGTAGGAGTTGTGGCCGGTGTATATGAAGTAGTGGGAGAGCGGCGCGGTCATGTCGTGGTGGACCTGGGATTGGCGGATGGGTGGGTTGAGGTCGTGGGAGAAGAGGAAGCGGTGATGGAAGTCGTCGAGGGTGATGAGCCGGTGTCCGACGCGCGGGATGCGGGAGCGGCCCTGGCGGATCTGGTCGAAGAGGCGATCGACGTCGAGGCCGTCGTGGCCGGTGGTGTCGAGGTAGCGGCGGAGGCCGTCGGCGTCCATGCAGGGCCCGGCGCCGGCGTGTTGGGCGAAGAGGGCGCGGATGTCGTCGGGCGGCGGCGCGTCGCTCCAGAGGAAGCGGCGCTTGAAGATGAGGCAGCACCTGTACGTCCCCATGGCCTTGTTGCTCTCGCTCGCGTCGCTTCCTCGATCGATTCCTCTGCGCTGTCTAAAAACTAGGAGCCCTCATCGCGGAGCTTGAAGATGAGGCAGCACCTGTACTTCCCCATGACACTAGGGTATCGTATTCCTAGAGACAACTAGAAGCCCTCGAACGAAGAAAAAGAATGCAAAGACAGCGAAAGTCCATCACACGCTCCTAACCGTTCGATCAAAGGTTTGCTTTGGTGCGATTGGCTTTGGATCGTGGCTTTTGCTGATAACAAAAGAAATTAAAAAAATAAAGGATACTTATGTAAAGAAATTATTTCATTTAAAATAGATTTTACAGTGATTCCTATAAATAACGTGTAGAAATCACTTTAAAAAATTACTCCGTTTAAAAATAATTGTTAAAAGCTGAAAGATAGAAGTTATTTGCAACATGCTCTAACATGAAGATGGGGTGGTATCTCATGCTGTGTTTTCTTTCCACAGAGAAGAGTTCACGTACGCCGGTGACTGCAAGGGACCCATGGGCAGTCACGCTGCTGCACTTGGTCCACGAGTCCCTGAGTGACAAAATCACATGTGGTAATTTAGAGTGCAAACGATTGTAACTTCTAAAATTTTCAAAACGGATGATATTTTCTGAAGTTAATTTCATGATTTGTTGAAACTGTGTGTGCATGATAACTTAACTAGGGTGCATCCGGTGATAATTTTGAACTTAAGGTGTATGAAAATAGGTGCAAGTGTGTTATGCATTTAACCCCGGCCCCCCTCGGGCGCTTGGAATGTTCGTACTACAACTACTCCTCATTATACACAACATTACCAAAAAATATCCGGCAGGTAGTAAATTCAAAACATGAAATTTAAAGGATCCTAGCAAGGCTAAACAAAAAAAAACCTATTTTAACTAGGCAATATAATTAGATCAGCTAGTACTGCATGCTGGACCGTTATCACAGGTGTCTCCATCAGAATTTTGCATTGCGGTGTATCTATAGCGATGGAAGCTAAGCTAGCTAGGGAACGGAACTTCAGGAGGGAGTAAGGCATGGCATAAACAAACGTTTCCCTTTATCACCACACGCTAATACGCTCTAAAATAAAGAGGAGGTGCTAAATCAACCATCTTTGCCCCTGAAAATGACAAGACAACCAGAGGAAAATCTTCCAAGCTCACTCCTCTTTCCCTTTATTTTCCTTTCTCGTTTGCTTTTTTTGGTCTCTTTTCCTTGTTTGGGCATCTGCGAGAGTGGCCGCACAAAAGAAACCTACCATGCTTATGCCGAAATGCCATTGTATGTATGTACATCCATAATTATTTTTGTCGGTGAGCTGGGACCGTGGATGCCAGCTGTGTAAATCCATGGCCGCATGGATCGCAGGCACATCTTCACATGAACTTAGTTATTTTTGTATTATTTTTATTTTGAATCTTAGTTATTTTTATTGTATTTCACATGAACTCTTGCTTTTAGTCTAGAACATTATATAGTCTGGACCCATCACAATCGATGGTGTAGATCTATCTCTTTTTTCACCGATGAATGTGGTAATTTCTATCTCTTAAGAGCAAACGTGATGACTTCTTTTATTTCTGCTTTAATATTATAATAGATAGATTCCCTCCGTCCACAAATGTGGGTTTTTTATTTTGTACAGTTTCCAATGTAACACTTTGAGTATAATTTTTTATTTTGTGCGAGCACAGCTATGTCGTTCGCAAGCTCAACCGCACCGCACACCCACGGGCGCCGCCAAGCTGCGAGTCCACGAGGCTAGCCTCGCCACCGTCCGCGAGCCACTTGCCAGAAGCTTCCACTACTACAGAAAACCATATTACAGACGGTTCAGAAACGTTATCACAGACGGTTTTGTGAGCCGTCTGAATTTATGGGTCAGTAATGATACGAGGTGATCACAGACGGTTTTCAAACCATCTGTGATGCAAATATCACAGATAGTTTTTAACTAAAAACCATCTATGATATTCCCTCCTACCCCTAAACCTATTTCTATTTATTGGCTAGCCTCAGGAAATGCTAGACATGCCCTCTGAAATAAGCATATCAACATGTACATGTATACATCCAATTCACATCTCAATTCATTTCACAAATATAAAACATCCATTTCGCAAATCAATTAATTGAAATAAAATAAAATATACATTAACAAATACAAAATTACAATCAATGTCAATATCTTATCCCAAACAAAAAAAATCATTGTTCGCTGTGGAACTCTCTATTTGATTTTACGACTTTAGATATCAAAAAGTACACGTACTCTCCTCGAATTTGTGCAAGGTCCGGCTGTTGGAATGCAGTTGTAGAGATGAGCGCAGCCTGTCGATAAAAATATCAATGTGCGTACATATATAACCTGATAAGTATGAAATAAATGTGAGAAGATTGACAAACCTTAGAATTGGTGATCTTCGAGGAATCGATGAGTAGTCTCATATGGTGGTAAACGTAGAATCTACATGTGTTGCCCGGTGGCTACTGGTGGCATTGTAAAAAATAGAATGTGTTAATTCAAGAGGCATTACCACCAAGTGTTGTATAGGATTAATTAATATGTACTAGAGAATACACGAAAATTTCGAACATGTTGCAAGGGCTTGGCCCCTTGCGTCGAGCTACGTGTCTCTGCAACGTACATGGCGAACGACCTTTGTGATTCAAAAAAGTTAGCTTAGTTATTCAGAATGAAAGAAAGAGTACAATATAGTTATGTATGGAGAAAATGTACTTACCTATCGAGTAATTGGCTGATAACTGTGTACTCGGATTTGTTTTTATTTAAGGAATCAAGGTATATTGTCTTGTTCTATTTTGGTATAAGTACAATTAAAATGCAATGGAACTGCTCATTGTATGGCATAAGAACAAATTCTTTATCGCAGTGAGCCAGCAGTGTTGTTGTAATATAGCTCTCGACAAAGGATGCATCCTCGCAGATGGTATCCATGGCAACCAAGCGTGAGTCCAGAAAATTAATTGGTGATTTGGATGATCTAGCTTCAGTCACCACGTATCTATATACACACACACGAAAAGCAACAAATTATATATGACATATATCGGTATTACATGAACGGAGACTGTGATTGTATACACTTACAGCGTCCAGCATCGAATAAATGAGACGTCGAGAGTGTTGAGCGTGAAAAGATCAAATAAATCCTCAAAGGTCACCATGAAGACACAATCATGAACGTCGTGCTACAAATGATCCGGCCTGAATTTGACAGTGATACCTGAGCGCCGTTCTGCCTGTGGCTTATTGGCCTGTTCCATATACCAAGAGTGCAATCTCTGGCAACTAAGTTCTAGGGCTAGGAGACGCTCTTCCGGAACGATCATCGGCTCGCCTAGCACGAATTTGCCGGCCAATGGCAGGTAGGGGATATCATCATCTGTCTTCTTTGGTTTACCCCTGCCTCGCTTGTACCTAAGACTAAAAAGAGCAAGCGTGAGATTTGAGAATCTAAGTAAGTACCTAACAACGGTCACAACACGGTGAGTAGTGGACAAGTAATGCAAGTAATCGACACAAGTCAAGGCAATAAAACTAGGTCACTGGAAACACTGATAAAGATATGAAATATAGATAGCAGGAATAATCAAGGAGGTCATAATCAAATACCCTCATTAGTCTAGTCTTTTGCAGTTGTACTGCTATATGAATAACTTTCCTGGGCAAACTTTTGCTTACAGCAGGGAATACTATCAGGTGCTAATTAACCTATGCATCTTCGTATAACTCGTGCTAACCATGTGTTGCCAGGAAATTCTCAATACAAAAGTTAACATACGTACGTACACATGAAGCATGCACCGGGTGTACGTTCGTACGTACAAGAGGAGGTCACTTCATCAACTATCAACACACCGTAAACTAAACGAAATCCCAACAATACCAGAGTCTATATCCTCCGTATATATACTAACTACAACTTTTCGTGGGTAAATTTTCACATGTTTAATTAATTGTTGTTACAGCAGGGAATATTATCAGCTGGTGCTAACACTAAACTTTCTGTTGGCAGGGATTCTCGAAACATATTAAAAAAAGAAATCTCAAAACAAAGATTAATACGGCGCAAAAGATGCAAGTTATGTAACCCATTAAAAATTCCTAGCTTGATCAAACTCGATTGCTTTTACAAGATTAAAAACACAAAAATTTACCATAAGCAGTGGTTCTAATTCAACTATCTGTCACCATTCCAGTTTGTTTCTCATTAATTATTCATTTCTCTCGAGTTCAATCAAGTTCTACGTTGACATTTTGCATGGTCATCGAACATTCCTCCCACATACACACGGGAAAATTTTACGGAAGAGATGTTTTCACGTTTCCAAACATTTTAAGGAGGCGCCCCGCAAAATGTATATGATGTTTAGATCGATCTGCCATCACACTACCTATACATTCAGTAAGAATTTTCTATACAAATTAAGTTCACGTAAGAGAAGTTTTGGATCTCGATCTGTGGCCATAGGTGAGCGCATTTGGAAGGAAGCTAGTGAACAAATACCTTTCCTTTGCTTAATCCATGCACGCATCTTTGTAGGTACGTACACTCAAAGAACAAATGCTAATCCATCTTTGCCGTCAAATGAGAACATAGACGTACGTACTGCTGGCTTGGGACATTCCTCTTCTTTTCCTTTATGTTCTCTCTCATCTGCCTGCCCTTTTTGTTTGACGCTTTAAGACTGCTGGCTTTGGACATTCCTCTTCTTTTCCTTTATCTGACACTTTATCTTCTCTCTCGTCTGCTTGCTCTTTTTGTTTGACGAGTACGTCATGATGCCAGCTGGTATAAACCGGAGAGATCATGAGAGAAGGTCCACAATATTATATGACGAACTGTTGTTAAGTTTGTAGAGTTGGATTTTGAATTTTGCAAGAGTTTACAATTCTTCAGTTGGAAACCACCTAGGCCAGCCTAGGTGTGCGGTCAGACTGCTGGGGGCCGTAAGTCGGACCGACTGGGGATCAGATTGCTAGGTTGTTGCCGATCAGACTAGCCAAAGCAAATGGTTAGACCGTGTACACCTCGAAAATTCATGAAACCAATATAATTATTTTTAAATCAACATTTTTGGATTTTTAAGATTTTCTTGGCATATCTTAAAATGGTTTTACATTTTTAGCATCTAAAAATGAATTTCAATGTCCTTTGGTGGGTTTGGAAGTATAGGAATGGTTGTATTTTTTACGACGCCTTATCCAATGTCAGTATTGTCTTGCAAGACACTAGAGATGAGGTCAAATTGTGGTGTATAGCAGGGGCCAAAGGACTTAGTACCATATGGCCATAAGTGTTGTGTTTTGCTTTTGCTTTTGGTCGGTGGTCGTTTTTTCTAGTTTTGTTCAGTGAGACCTTATGTATTTAGCTTCGCCTAGATGGCGAGGGTTTGTACGAGTCTTCTTAGACTTTTTCTTCTTAATATAATAATACGTAGCTCTCCTATGAGTTCGAGAGAAAAAAAGTTGCCGAAAGAAACAGTGACAGGCAGATGTATGTTATATGAATCACTTTGCAGAACCCACACAACCACTCCACCACCCTCGCCAACCTCCACAAAAGTTAATGACTTTCCTGCGTCTCATCAAAAGCTATCTGGGATAGGTCCGTCGGTGCCAACCTTCTCCTGGTTCACCACACAAACGGCATTTCTACCCAAACAAGACGAAACCCACTAAAATTAAAATAAAAACCCGCCTTGGATCGATAGAATTCAAACAGAGCATCGGGAATTTCCCCGACCTCGTCGAGAGCAAAGAAGGCTCGTCCGGTCTACCAGCTCGCCGACGACGGGACGACAGATGAGTCGACGCGCCAGCACCCGCCGCTCATTGCCTTCGAACGCCCTGCGAGATTCGAGCTAGCAGGAGCGCCATTAGGGCGACGCGGATCGGGAGGTAGAGGCGAATTTTAGACACATCTAGTACTGTTGCAACCGAAAATTCTATTTTTAGCTCTCAGCGTACATTAATTCCGTTTCTAACCCCTAGTCGATCGCACGTTTCACGAAAGGTCAACGCGTATCCGATCGTGCGGTCCCGAACCACACGACCCGAGCGGCCCCAAGCGTATGATCTACGACCGCATGACTTGTTACCGCTGAAAGTGCTTGATATCGACGACTTGGATCATGTTTGTCCGTGTGACATATGAAGATTGAGCCCTTAACTAGCACGTCATTTTGTGTCCTGTGACACAGGTCAGATGCCAGTTTCTGAATATTTCAGTATGTTACTGTTCAGCGAGTTTTACTTTATTTTGTTTTCCCCAACTCTGCTATTCTTAGCTCAGGATACCATGTCTGATTAAAACTGTAATTGGTCATGCGGTCATGCAGTTGTAGATCGTGCGCTCGGGGCCGCTCGGGTCGTGCGGTCTGGGACCGCACGATCCAGCTACAGTGCGGTGGTGCGGTCCGGGACCGTACGATCGGACACGCGTCGATCTTCTGTGAAACGTGCGGTCGATCGGGGGCTAGAAACAGAATTAATGTACGTTGAGAGCTAAAAATAGAATTTTTGATTGCAACGGTACTAGATGTGTCAAAAATTCGGCGGAGGCGGCGAACGGAACACCTCGGGAGCGTAGGCCATTTGGCATACCTGCTGCGCGCCGCAGACGCCTCGCGGCCCTCCGCCCTGTCGCGCTGGCGTCGTGGTGGGATCCATACGGAAAGCAGCGTGAATTTGGAAGGGAAGGCGACGGATATCTGCCATTTCTGCAATTTCTTGGCACACGGTCCAATTTTTCGACCCCAATAGGAACAAGACACCGCCCAATTTGTTGGCACATCATAGGCTCAAGTGTTATTACACCCGGCCCATGAATTGTCCAGAGAAATACAAGTGTTCTTCTCTTCTGGGACTGCATAATCATGCATGCGTCGCAAGTCTGAACCCCAGCAGGCCGATTGCTCGAATCGGTAAAATACCAGCAACACATGTACATTAAAGCTAGCTGTCTAGAGAAATAAAAGTGTTCTTCTGGACTGCATGATCATGCATGCGTCTCAAGTCTGAACCCGAGCATCAAAGGCAGATTGCTCGAATCGGTAAAATACCAGTACTACCAACTACGTGTACTTCTCCACACGGATTTAAAGATTGAAAAATTCAAACGTGCGAGATGGGCTGTTGTGCCACTAGGCTAGTGTTGGCATAGCTCAGGTTTCTATTATTCTAATTCTAAATTTGAAATTTCAATTTTTGACTTAAAATTTTGGGTAAAATTTAACCAAAATTTCCGGTAACCACCGGTTACCAGATTTACTATGCCCCCGGTATTTTTTTAGGACCATACATTTTTTTCCCTGGGTCTGATAGAAACGAATTTCGTGAGAATCAGAAAATTTTCAAATGCGCAAGTCAAATTCAAAATAGAAACAACAAATTCAATTGCCTCCGTCGCCGCAGTCCGCTCCATGGCCCTGCCGCCGCCGGCCTCGGCGCCATACAAGTGCATGCCAACAGCGACGACGCACGCTACTTCAGAAGATCATTCTGTTCTGCCTCTAGAGTGTAGATGCAGAGCAGTTCCATATCATGCATGATCATTAACCGATTCAGAACATATACATGGTGCAGCACAGGAATTAATAGTGTTCACGCGGGCATCTTTTACATCGATCATATGTAGTACTACTCAACTTACATGAAAGTAACCATATTCAAAGCTTCAGGCACTCCGCAAGGGAGAAGGCAAGTAGAAGTTTCAGGCATTAACACGGAGTCGAAACTTCTGGTCTGCAGAAAACTTCATTTGCTTCAAGAACCTCTAGGCATGAATGCAACCAACAGCTATTAATTGGGCCCCAGGAAATACTAGTAACTGGTAGTACTTGTATATTACGACACCAATTCATCATAAGAATATATATAGCACAAACAGTACATTAACAAGAGAAATGTGCGCACAAGCATCGTCGCACTTGTTACACAAAGCCATGCATGATGGTCGAGGGGAAAGCCACATGAATCCAACTCCCTGAGCATAGAGTCATAGACACAACCATATGCTCAAGCACACTCAGAAGGCACACATCAAGACTGAATAATTAACCGCACACGCGTACACATAGACACACCAGCAGAAGAAGTAACCTCACACACACACACACACGCATACACAACAAACACACAAGCAGAATAAGAAATCACACACAAACCAGGCGTGGGATTCGATGTGAATGGATGAGAGGAGACTCTTTCCTTCAGCATGAATCCTGATTCTTCCAGATGGACAGAAAGAATCTTGCCACATTAGTTGGAGTCAAGGATCCGCTGCTGCTGTGCTTCCTCTTCCTTGTCTTGATTCTTTTGTTGAGTGTATCTAAGAACAGGGCGGTTAGGGTGCTCTGCAATGGCTTCGCTCACCCGATTTGGGATTTTATCTCCTTTGAACTCGAGCTCCTTCAACACAGGAAGGTTGTCTATCCCACAGAGAGACTCCATGTTGGTGAAGGACCAGACTATCTTCTCGAGCTTAGGAGCTGCTCCTTCGACGAAGCTGATCTTGGTGATGCCAAAGCACTCAACAACAAGAAGCTTGAGATTTAGGAACTCTTCTTTGTTGAAGGTAAGCTGTCTTTCATCACATGACTTGTCCAAGAGCACGAGGTAGCGCAAGTTTGGTTGCTTGGCGAGGAGGATTTGTAGATCACCTTGCTTCAGCAAGGTATCACGAAGAGTCACCTTGGCAAGTTGATTGGCATTGGTAAATAATGAAAGAAGAGCACTCACAATAATACTGCCGTTCAACTCAAGCTCCTCCAATCCTAGCAGGTTATTAGTTCCATAGAGAAACTCCACGTTGGTGAAGGAGGAAAAGACAATCTTCTTCAGGTTAGCAGTAGCTCCATTTTCAAAGGTGCTGCTGGTGGAGGACAAGGAAATCTCCTCGAGCTTAGGAGCCGCTCCATTTCCAAAGGTGATGCTGGTGATGTTGGTGGAGGACAAGATGATCTTCTCAAGTTGAGTAGCTGCTTTATCTCCAAAGCTGATGTTATTCATGTTGGTGAAGGACAGGACTATCTTCTCGAGCTCAGGAGCTGCTCCGTCTTCAAATATGATGTCGGTCATGTTGGAGCCCTCGACAAGAAAGTACTTGAGATTTTGGAACTCTTCCTTCTTGAAGGTGAGAATGCTCTCGGTGTACGACTTGTGCTGGAGCCTAACACAGCGCAATTTCGGCAGCTCGCCAAGGTCTTTCATATTATCCTTGTTCAGCAAGGTATTACATAGAGTTACTTTGGCAAGTACATCACGACTTTTGGCCAACAATGGAAAAAGTTGTCGACTTGTTGCACTTCCTCTTATGCTTAGGCTCTCAAGAAGCTTGGGAGGGTTTAATATATTGATGTCTGTGTTGGAAGGAGAAGGTTGTAGAGGTTTGATCCTGATTGACAGAGACTTGAGGCACTCATGTAGATTACTAATCACTTCGAGCAATTTCTTGAGATGATCCTCATCCTCATTGATAACCACACCGAGCTTCCTCAGTTGTTGTAGCTTGCCGATGTCTATCAACTCGGCACCACTCTGTGAAGCCTGGACATGGGACAGTACCTCCAGGTTTGTCATCTTCTCGATCCTATGAGGAATCAAGACAGTGGACAAGGATTCCTCGGTGTCAGTATTGCTTGCACTCTGATCAATGTGACCAGCTAGCAGACGCTTCAACTTTGGAAGCACAATATGTTTTGTGAAGGACGCGTCCACTTTGGTTTGACGAATGTCCAATATCTCCAATAGCTGGAGCTTCCCTATTTGCTTTGGAAGCTTGGTAACATTCGTGTTCCTTAGGCACAGATACCTAAGCAGAAATATCCTTTTGCGGATGTACTTCATGTGGTGAAGCCCCAAGTATTGATAGCCTTCAAAATCTAGCACTTTGAGCATCTGGAGTTCGAAAGATGTAGCACTTTCAGCTGACACATTTGGAAGGCCAATGGGCTGTGACTGGTTTTTCCCCTTAATGCAAAAGGTGCATAACTCTCGTAGGCATTCTTTCAAACAATAATTTGTGGGGTGTGATTTGGGAGTCACCATATTACTTTCCGGCCGGTGGAGAGCATTGTAAATGGAGTGCTGAGCCGAGTGATGTGACAGACCTGTGTCCACAAAATTCTCTTTTCTAGCAATCCTGGTGATGATTTCAATTATTAGGTCATCTACTGTACAGCTCTTTACCTTTCCTGCAGCACCAATGTCACCAGGATTAACAAGCCGTCGGTCGACAAGCGCATCAAAACATTGCTCGGCCGGATGCACTGAACGGGGCCAGTTTTCTTTAGCTATGAGGCCTTCTGCAATCCATTGTCCTACTAAGGTTGACCGCCTGATCTTGTGACCCCGAGGGAAGAGTGCTAGATACAGAAAGCATGTCTTGTAATCTCTAGGCAGATCGCCGTAGGAGAACATTAACATCTTCTGAGCATTAATGTCCAATGTACCTTCAAAATCCAGGGTGTCACGCAACTTCTCCAGTTCTTCTCTGCTCTTGTCAGGATTAGCATACAGAGCATAGGCGAACAACTTCATGCATAATTCATGAGGCTCACAAGACTTCAAGATTGCACGAAAAATGTATGCATGACAATCTTTATTCTTCCGGCGGCTTGTAAAAAGGAGCACTTTGCTATAGTAGAAATGAACTAGAGAATAGATTATGGCTTCCCGTGTTGGACGGCAAAATTCTTCGGACCCTTGGGTGTACTTTGTGGTCACTATCACTGCACTACCAGCGGCGCAACCCAACTGGTTCAAAGCCCTCTTGGTCTCCCACCATTTGTATGCATAATTGATACCATTGAGAACAATTATGGTCCTTTTACCTTCTAGATGCCCTGCGATTTCTTTAACCAGCAGGTGCTCTTTAATCTTCTCGATGATTTCTTCTATCTTCTCGTACGACATTTGGTCCTCGCCCAATTTATCCATGTCTTCGTTGGGCTGGGTAAGCAGCTCCCGCAGGATGCCTACATAGTCGGAATGATCGAGACCAATCCAGGACCTTCTTGTATCTAATTCCTCCAGATACCCTTTAATCTTCATAGCGGTTTCATTGATCTTCTCCTCGATTTGATCCTTGCCCTCCGATTGCACGTGCTCGGGAAGCAGTTGTATGTCCAAGGGTTCCAGTGGAACAGTACCAGCAACTTGCAGTTGCAGATGCTCTTTGGTCTTCACCACAAGTACTTCAGTCTTGGCCCATTTGCCTTCTCGGGCTTCGGGAAGCAGCTCCTGCAAGATGTCACAGAGTATGTCCAAGGGTTCCAATGGAACAACCCTGCGGGACCTTTTAGTATCAGCAGCTTGCAGATGCTTTTTGGTCTTCCACACAATTTCCTCAATCTTCCAGTCGAGTTCTTCAATCTTGGCCCATTCGCCTTCTCCGGACTCGAGAAGCATCTCCCCTAGGATCTCTTCGAGGATGTACATGGGAGTTGCTGGCCGGAACAACGCGGGGCTGATGCAGAGTTTGTGCTCGAACTTGGTCGCCACGGAGGGATGATCCAACGCTTCACGTGCAACGTCAGCTCCGTCCTCTTCATCCGGTGCTACAATGGCGATGGACGGGAATCTGTCTTCATTGAGCCACCACCAGACCATCTCTTCGGTGCGGAGAAGCCAATTGAGTAGCTCTAGTGTGCACTCCTCCAGAATGCGAGTCTCGGAAAAGGCTAGAGCCTGTTTGCACCTCTTTTCTTGTTCTTGGGATAATACCGAGAGGGAGAGAGGGGATTAGGGGTACCAACCGTCTGATTGCGTGGAGGAGGAGCTGACCATCGCGGGTTCGGCGGTGAAGTCTGCGCACGGGCAGCGACGGTCGGAGAAGAGGACGATGACGGCGGCGGCGGCGTAGATCCGGTGACGGGGACGACGATGGAGCTTCCCGCCGCTGACTGCGCCCCCTCTAGATCGGTTAGGGTTTTGTCGGGTGGGGATTGTGACTTCAGGCGAACCTCGTAGTCCGAGCCACCGGCACCCCACCCTCTATTTATAGCACAGTGCGACGGGGGCCCATTAGCCAATAGTTGGGCTAAACGCCCCCGATCAGGGCGTGATCAAGGCCCGATTAGCCGTTGGGCTAATCGGCTGAGATCATTCTAACATTCTCCCCCTTGATCTCAATTTATACTTTATCTTTAATTATTTTTGACTTTACTCATTCCATCACAGATTAGTGCATAGAACATGTCTCATCGTCACGGTCAATCGCCGATAGATTCAACAGCTACAATACACCTCTCTTGTTCTGAAATTGTTACTTTAATCTTTTGGACCATCTTTTAGTCCAGGAATCATAGGCTTTCCCTTAAACCCATGCCGGTTACATGTTCTCTGAACACGTTGGGTGGTAAGCCTTTAGTAAGCGGATCCGCTAACATCTTTGCTGTACTTATATGCTCAAGACTTATAATTTGATCCCGAACTTTATCTTTCACAACATAATACTTTATGTCAATGTGTTTGGCAGCACCACATGACTTATTGTTGTGGGCATACATTACTGCGGGTTCATTGTCGCAAAGATTACAACTTAAGTGGTCTATTGATGTCGTCAACCACTTTTAAACCGGGTATGAACTTCTTAAGCCAGTTCACCTGCCCCGTAGCCTCATAACATGCTACAAACTCGGCATACATTGTGGACGATGTAGTGACGATTTGCTTTGAGCTTTTCCACGATATAGCTCCTCCAGCGAGAGTGAATACATATCCGGATGTTGACTTTCTATCATCTCCGCATAATCGAATCAGATACCCCACTATATGGAGTAAATCTGATCTTCTGTATGACATCATGAGGCCTTTTGTTCCTTGCAAATAACGCAAGACTTTCTTTACCAATTTCCAATGCTCTATTCCAGAATTGCTTTGGAATCTGCCAAGTAACCCGGTAACAAACGCTAAGTCAGGGCGTGTACACACTTGAGCATACTGTAAGCTTTCGACAGCTGAAGCATATGGAACCGATTTCATTTGATTGAGCTCGTACTGGTTCCTAGGGCATTGAAAATCCCCATATCTGTCGCCCTTGACTATAGGTGCAGGTGAAGGACTACATTTATGCATACCAAATTTCTTTAAGACTTTCTCTATGTATGCCTTTTGTGACAGTCCCAATGTCCCTTTGTTTCTATCCCGGTGAATTTCGATCCCTAGAACAAACGAAGTTTCACCAAGATCTTTCATATCAAAGTTTGAGGACAAAAACTTCTTTGTCTCGATGTGATCGACATCACTACTAGCTAGTAGGATATCATCCACATACGTGATTAGGAAGATAAACTTCCCATCTTTAAACTTTGCATAAACACAGTTGTCCTCTACATTCTCTTTAAACCCAAATTTTCTTATTATACTGTCAAACTTCAAATACCACTGTCTTGAAGCTTGCTTTAACCCATAAATTGATTTCTTTAGGCGGCATCCCATTCTTTTATTTCCTTCCACGACAAAACCTTTCGGTTGTGCCATGTAAACATTTTCCTCCAAATCCCCATTAAGAAAATGCCGTCTTTACATCCATCTGATGCAACTCTAAATCATAATGTGCTACTAATGCCATTATGATTCTGAAGGAGTCTTTACATGAGACTGGAGAAAAGGACTCATTGTAATCAATTCCTTCTCTTTGCGTAAAGCCTTTTGCCACAAGTCGCGCTTTGTATCTTTCTACATTCCCTTGGGAGTCAAGCTTTGTCTTGTAGACCCATTTACAACCTACTGTTTTGGCTCCTTTAGAAATAATTTCCAAGTTCCAAACTTTATTAGTCTTCATGGACCTCATTTCCTCTTCCATGGCTTCAAGCCATTTTGAAGAGTTTTCGCTTCTCATGGCTTCTTCAAATGAAGTGGGATCATCCTCCATTTGAAATTCCTCTGTATGATAAATCTGATAATCATCAGAAATAGCTGATCTTCTTACTCTTTGAGACCTCCTCGGGGCTTCTACATTTGGTACATCTTCTGTTTGAGGCTGCTGTTGCCCCCCTCATCTGTGGCAATGGGTTCTGTAGGATCCTGAAGAACAGGTTCCTCATTCTCATTCTCATTCATTGTTGCCACAGGAGGAACAATAACAGGTGCTGGCACCACTGTGTCTTGCACCGTCGGTGCAGCGACAGCAGGCACTGCGAAAAATGGCTCTTGAATCATCGAAGTGGGCGCGTACGCCCGCTTCTCTTCAAGGTCAATTCCTCGAGTTACCATGCTTCCTCTCATCATTTCTTCCTCTAAGAAGACATCGTGTCTCGTTTCTACAAACTTTGTATATCGGTCTGGACAGTAGAAACGGAAACCTTTTGACTTTTCAGGGTAGCCAATGAAATGGCAGCTTACTGTTTTGGGATTAAGCTTCCCAAGGTTTGGGTTAAATACTTTAGCCTCAGCGAGACTCCCCACACACGTAAGTGGTGTAGTGAGGAACTCTTCTGTCCACAACTCGCATGCGGTGTTTTGGGCACCGACTTACTAGGCACTCTGTTGAGAATATGAATAGCGGTTTTCAACGCCTCCATCCATAAACTCAATGGGAGTGTGGAATAGCTCATCATGCTTCGCACCATATCCATCAGGGTACGGTTGCATCTTTCAGCTACTCCATTTTACTGAGGTTCGCTCGGTGTAGAATACTGGGCCACTATGCCATTTTCCTGTAAAAACCTTGCAAAAGGTCCAGGAACTTGTCCATATGGGGTATGTCGACAGTAGTACTCCCCCCACGATCAGATCGGACTATCTTAATCTTTAAATCGTGTTGGTTTTTAACTTCAGCCTTAAATATCTTAAATTTATCCAAGGCTTTATTTCTTTCTTTGATTGGATAAATATATCCATAACGGGAGTATTCATCCGTGAATGTTATGAACGAGTCATATCCATCCACACTTTTCACAGGAAAAGGACCACAAATATCTGTGTGAATAATTTGTAGAACTCCTGTGCTTCTTTTGGCGTCTTTCTTAATTTTCTTTACATATTTTCCTTTAATGCATTCTCTGCATTGTTCTAAGTCTGAGAACTCTAATGGAGGAAGAATATCATTCTTAACTAGTCTTTCTATTCTCTCTCTCGAAATATGGCCTAAACGACAGTGCCATAATTTCGACGACGCATCTAGAGTTCTCTTTCGTTTCCTGTTTGCATTCGTAGACGAGGATTCATTTACTTTCTCGCACGCGACGTTCCCATTATCGCATACGACATTCACATCATCACATAATGATAACAAATAAAGCTCATTTTGCAAGATGGCAAGGCCAACACATGCTTTATTAAATATTATTTCACACTTGCCATTTCCAAAATGACAATCATAACCATCATTGTCTAAACATGAAACACTAATCAAATTTCTCTGTAAGGAGGGAACATAAAGAACATCTCTAAGTAAAAGAGTGAAACCATTAGTTAGCTCTAATGAAAGATCGCCAACGGCTTCAACTTCAGCTTGGACTCCATTTGTGACTTTAACGCATCTTTCTTTTCTTTGCATATTCCTCGTCAAACGGAATCCCTGCAAATTATTGGCAACATGAACAGTTGCACCTGAATCAATCCACCAAGTAGATTTTGAATATTGTACATACAGGGACTCATTTATGAACGTAATGATGTCCTCACCTTTCTTTGACATAATCATTTTCAAGAAATCGGGACAATCTTTCTTGTAATATCCCTTTTTCTTGCAATGAAGGCACTGATCTTTCTCCTTCGTGAAATTCATTCTTTGAGGCTTATCTTTGAGGTTTTCCTGTCTTTGAGGAGGAATGATGAAAGTTCTTTTTCTTATAGTCCTTCACATAGTTGATGGAACCACCATGTGAGGATTTAATTCTTTCCTCCTCTTGCACACACATAGCTATGCACTTTTCTAAGTCCCATTTCTCGGGCTGCATATTGTAGTTGACAACAAAAGTGTCAAATTCTTTCGGCAAATAAGCAAAAACCAAATGAATTAGGAACTCATCCTTGAGGGCCAAATCCATTGGTTTGAGCTTGGATGCCAAGTTACTCATCCTTAGCATGTGCTCTCTTATGCCACTGCCACCACCAGAGTACCTTTCTGTCACAAGCTGATTAATCAGCTGTGTGGCATAAGTCTTTGAAGAGCCAGTAAATTGACTCTTTATTTTCTCAAGATACTCTGTGACAGTGTCACACTCTGCGATTGAGCCCACAATTGCAGGCTCAATCGTGTTCTTTATCACAGCCAAACATTTCTTGTTGGCAGTGACCCACTTTTTATGATCAAGATCATATGACATTTTTATGGGAGCATAGTCCCTCTGTCTGGTCTGCCAAGCAGCATCAGCCTCATTGTCACCTCTCACCGGTGCCACAGGCTCTGTGGGACACGGTGTGGTGACTACCCAGTCCACCTCAGCCAAGATGAAGGCTAGGTCAATCTTTTTCTTCCATTCACCGTAGTTGTCTCCTTTGAGAACCGGGATATCCCTGATGTATCCCATCAAAGAGTATCCTCCTGAAAACACAAGTCATATACAGTGAGAACATTTAACAATATTAACAACAATTGCATGCCTTGGTTTCAACGTTGGTTAAAACGAAAACATACAGTTGTTTACACATTAAATCTACATCACCGTTGGGCAGAAATAGATATAATGCATAAAACTCATCAATTAAAGTTATAATACTGTTATTATCAACGTTGGTCAGAAAATAACAATATCATAACATTAAAAAATTATATGCCTTACAATTGTATCTATACATTAAATCTACATCACCGTTGGGCAGAAATAGAAATAATGCATAAAATCATCAATTTAAATTATAATACTGTTATTATCAACGTTGGTCAGAAAATAACAATATCATAATTCACAACTATTCTCAAAAATTAAATTCTTCCGTTGGTTCGAATTTAATTTAAAGAGTAATCACCATTTAACTTTTGCAGCGGAAATTCTAAAAAAAATAATTCATTATTCAGAAGCATTATTACTGTATACTTTTAATCTCTGAAAAATTAACACGTTGGTGCAAAAAATTTACAGAGACTTGATTCAATTTTCATTCAAATTTAATCATAATTGCTTTTGAAAAACACAATAAATAATCATTTAGCAAAATTTCTGAAAAATGGGGGGGCTTTTGGAAATTTTTCCACCCAAAAACCCACCGACACTTTGCCTGGTCAAAAGCGTGCTCCATTGCCTTGTCTGGTCAAAGCTATAGACTATTCTCCCAAAAATCAGCCACGTTCTTTGCATCACACAACTTCCCAACTTATGCCCCCAAAAAACGGATCTGGCAGAGCAAGCAAAAAAATTGCTTCATGCTTGGCTCGCTCAGCGCGCGCGCTGCTTGTGTGCGCCTGATGGAGCCGCGGCCGGGTGACGAGCCGTGCATGCGTGCGCAGCGCCGGGATGCTGTAGGCTCGCGCAGGGCGCGCGCAGCAGCAGCAGCAGCCGCCGGCGCATGGGCTCGCGCAGGAGGTGCGGCGGGCCGCAGAAGCCGCGCCGAGTGGCGCGCGGGCGGCAGCGCAGGCTGGCGGCGCCAGCGGGACCGGCGCGCGCGCGAGCCGCGCGCGCGAGTAAGCCCTTTTTGTTTGCCTTTTTCCCCGATCTGAATCTTGGGATTTCTTTGCCCGCTCTGATACCATTGGTTGCACCTCTGTTCTTGTTCTTGGGATAATACCGAGAGGGAGAGAGGGGATTAGGGGTACCAACCATCTGATTGCGTGGAGGAGGAGCTGGCCATCGCGGGTTCGGCGGTGAAGTCTGCGCACGGGCAGCGACGATCGGAGAAGAGGACGGTGACGGCGGCGGCGGCGTAGATCCGGTGACGGGGACGGCGATGGAGCTTCCCGCCGCTGACTGCGCCCCCTCTAGATCGGTTAGGGTTTTGTCGGGTGGGGATTGTGACTTCAGGCGAACCTCGTAGTCCGAGCCACCGGCACCCCACCCTCTATTTATAGCACAGTGCGACGGGGGCCCATTAGCCAATAGTTGGGCTAAACGCCCCCAATCAGGGCGCGATCAAGGCCCGATTAGCCGTTGGGCTAATCGGCTGAGATCATTCTAACAAAGCCCTCATAGCCTCGTCCTTGGGTGTCTGTTCATCATGACTTGGAATAATGCCTTCGTCTCCTCCGCCTGCAGCTTGAGATGACGACGACGTCGCCTCGGGTTCGGACGGCTTGCCTGGGACCTGGACTCCGTACCTCCGCCGCCGCTCGTTCACCTTCTCTATGCGCTCCTTGAGCTCTCGGACCTCCATGGCGAGCCTGTGGCGAGCAAGTAGCGTGTGCACCGGCGGCAAGGAGCCCAAAAGGCCCTTGGCGGGGGGGCCTTCTCGGAGGATCAGCGCTTGCTGTAGGCTGATGCAGTGCTCGGCAGCGTAGGCGAGGTCCCGCACCTGCCTCATCCATGTCCTCTGTTGATGGCTGGGCCGATGGACTTCCTCAGGGTCCAGGAGGAAGCTGTTCATACTCTCCATCTCGTCCTTGATGGACTGCAGCGCGCGCCGGACGCCCCACAGGTGCTTCACCTCGTCGACGAGGACCGACGAGAGACTGCCCAGCAGCGAGCTAACCGCGCCTCTCGCGGCGCCTGCCATCTCCATCGTCGTCCCACTCTCAGAAATCTCTCTGTATGTGAGTCACTGTGTGGTTTAATTGGGTCATATTGGCTAGTGGAAATGGGAATGGATGGAAACTGAGCTAGCTAGCTAATTGGGAAGGATTTGCAGGGTAGCATGCATCGTCATGCCATGCGGGAGAAGCAGACCTGCGTGCATGCCGGAGTGAGCCAGCCCGATGGGATGAATGGCATCGATCCCCCTTTTTTTTTTTTGTCTTCGGCAACGAATCTGAGAAAGAGGCCGGGCACATATGTCGGTCTTCCCTTCCAGGCAAGGCGCCAGGTAGTACATACGTCTCCTTCATTCTCGTACTACTCTTAAAACATAAAGTGAATGGTTACGTCTATTTCTACGGAAATGCTAAACATCAATGGGATGATTTTTTTTAGCATGCTTCTATGTTTTTCTTTTTAACAAGAGTAGTAAATAATCTTAAAGTAAATAAAGATATAAGTAATAGCGAGCTCCGCCATCGCCGACGCTCAGCTGTCGCCCTCCGCCGGCCGGTGTCTTCTTCACAGACGTGGAGAACCCACGTAAGAGGAGCCGTGAAGGCGAAGGGATTCTTCTTCGCAGACGTAGTAGCTAGCTAGGGAACAGCAGGGCAGAGCCGCAGGACGGCAGGAATACGTTGCTTTCAGTTCAGTCTTTCTTTTCCTTTCCTTTCTTTACTTTCCTGCAGCGCCTTGATGAGGAACCACTTTCCTAAACAAAATTAGTAAACCAGACCGAGGCTAAATTACCATATGCAGTCTCTCTATCAGATCCGACAAAATGAGGTTAGGGAGAGCAGCCTTTGATTTCTCACTTTGTTTTCTCTTTGGAAGGAGACACCCTTTGGACTCTTAATCTTTTGTTACAGTTTTACTCCTTGTAAGTCGTCCGATATTCTTTTTTTGTCCACTCCAATCGATTTTTCTAGCCTTTAGATGAGCTTTGAGATATATGTATCTATCTGATTCTGATCCTGGTACAATTGTTCAACCATATGACTTTATTCGTTTTATTTATCTATGTAATTCCAGGTCCCATGCATATACATGCCGCGTTACACATGCAAAGCAAGGCTCTGACATACTATGAAGAAATAAGTAATATTTATCCATCATTCGTCATGCTTTAAAAATTATGCAAATCACTATTAAGGAAAGTATTGAAACACCTCTCACTGAATAAACATGTAATACGTACAAGGTGTGGGCTATTCTGCTTCTAGCTTTTGTTTTTTTTCACTATTCAGTAATTTTATCTTTTCTGGTTTTTTTAAATTTTTTAGGCTTTTTTTACCTTTTTTTCTCGTAATCCTTTGCATTATCCGTGATAGACAAACATGTTTTTTCTATTTTTAAATTTAATTATGTCAAATAAGCCAACTCAGCTACAGTAAAAAATAAAGGCTTGTTTGATATGGCTGCGGCTTATAGCTTTTGGCTGAAATTTTTAAATTTAAGCTGTTTGCGACAGATATTACAGAGAGAGATACTCGCTTACGATTTTCGATGGTACAGATGTTAGGCTTTTAATATGTACTACAATTAATTTGTAGACTCCGTCTTGAAAAAAATATTCCGTTTAAAAGTTAGATACTGTAGCAAAAGCCAAAAGCTGCTTTTAAAAACCGAAAAGAACAGGCAACACCTCAGATATCAATGTGAGATGCTACTATGGAACGTTATCGCCAAAATAAAGAATAAAAATAAAAGTAGCAATAGAAATTGTGAGAAAATTTAAAACTTAAAAGGTACTTTATTAAGAAACCAGCGGAAATTAAAATAAATGTTTGAAATATGGGACCGGTCTACTTCTAACCAAATGAAGAACAAATGTGTAACAAAATAGTGGCAAGCTACGATGCTGCAAATTCGAGTGCTCCCACCCATGCATGATACTATCACTTCACTGGCCTTCTACCTGAGACTGAAAAGAGCAAGCGTGAGATTGGGAAATCTCAGCAAGTACCCAACAACGGTCGCAACACAATAAATTAGTGGACAAACGATACAACTAAGTAAACAAGCAATTGATACAAATCAAAGTCACGGTACACGATTAATAATGACACTAATATAGAGAGTGAAACTGAGATAAAGGTTAACATGGCATATGTGATAGTCGCATTTGAGTAAGAGATAATTGTTATTTAGTAACTGGTGGTAATGGCAATGGGGGTTACTCCTCACATACCCGGTATACAAGAATAGCTAGGCACGCCATCGCTCTCGACTATATACCGCGACAGGGTGTTATATCCTATGTAACGAGAATGTACGGCCTTCCGTACGTTACCAGGTAGGTAGCAATATCTTCTATATGTGGATAACCCCAGGCTAGGCAATCAAGTAATTTTAGTGATTCAGGTGTTTAGGATATTATGATAGCAATAATAAACTGAATGAGAGTATAATAAGTGGAAAAGTTGCTAGATATTTGATAAGGCAATTCCCGATACGAGACGAGAGAAGGGTGATAAAGAGACATGGCCTAGAATTAATTTGATAAGAGACCCCTAATGAAGCCCAAACACACAGGGTTGTCACACAGTTCATTTTTATTAGATGTTAAATAGTCATTAGTCCAATTAAGAGGTATTTACATACAATTCTAACTTGGTTTACGAACAACTAGTTACAAGACTAATAATAACATAAACTAATCGATACGCATGAATAAAATAATAGGCATAAAAAGATCGCTTGAATAAAACGATTAGCATGAAATGGTAAACGTGAATATAATATTAAGCATGAAATGATAAAGATGATTATGATGATAAACATAAAATATTAAGCATGGTATTAATGATAAGCATGAAATGTTAAGCATGATATTAATGATAAGAATAAAATGTTAAACATGATATTAATGATAAGCATAAAATGTTAAGTATGATATTAATGATGAGCATAAAATGTTAAGTATAGATATGAGAGTATTAACACTTATTATTTGGTACGACTAGGCAGGACCTCGACCTCGACTAACCTATGATACTGAGTAACGAATACTTAATCACCAAGATATATCAATGATGTCTGACGTATTAATAACACCCACAGACAAGCAATAGATGCAATTTAAGGCAAGATACTGGATTACCACAGACATTGATAGAGCGAGTAAAGCTGGGAATGACAGTTAACATGACATATGAGATAATTGTATTTGAATCAGAGATAAATGATATTTAGTAAGTTATAGAAATGGCAATTGTGATATAGTAAGTTATGAAAATTATGGTATCGATAACTATGATATAGCAATATAAGGTGCCGACACTGGCGATTACTTCCCACATACTCAGTTATACGAGAATAGTCAGACACGTCGTCGTCCTCGATTGTATAACCGCGATGGGGTGTAATATCCTGAGTAACGAAAGTGTACGGCCCCCCCATACATTACCAGGTGGGTGGTAATCTCCCCTATATGTGGATAACTCTAGGCCAGGTGACTATATTATTATCAGTAAATCAATGGGTAAGAGATTATGATACAAAGGAAAGGGTGAGATAAGATTATGAGAAGTTGAAAGAGTTTGCTAAGGCTAGAGCGGCAAGCGTAATACTTGATGGAGTGATGAGAAAGGATAATATGATGGTAAGATAATTGTTACATTGAAGGCAAGTTATAATAATATGATTTTTAAGGCAACTAAAAGATAGCAAAGGTAAGATGATGATAAGCAGAGGAATGTGATGAGGTTGGAACGGACAAGCAATTTCCAATAAGAGGGCTGTAAGAAATGGTAATGAGGTGCTAAAGATTTAGGGATTATTCTAAAAGAGATATTATAAGATAACTCACACAAGGGTTGGCAACCATCCAAGTTTTATTACGTGATAAGTGATTTATTAGTCCAATTAATAGATATTATATACATTAGTCATAACTCACATAAGAAATCATACGGGCAACAATTCATGATATCAAGAAGAATAAACAAACAGTCCTAATGTTCAAAGATTGCTAGTAGTTTAAACCTAAATTTGAAACATGTTCATATACTACCCTCCATTAATGATTTAAACATGAATTCTAAAATATTGTTAATCAAGCATTCCAATAAACCTAAAAGCATATGAAACAAGATAGCCTAGAACATCAAGGTACAAATACAGTATTAGAAGTCTATAACCATGCCAGCGTTAGTGATATGATAATGACCAGATAAACTTTAATGAGAGGGTAACAACCAGGTAAGATTTAGTGGTAAGATGATAACTAGGTAACTTAAATGATATGATGATAACCAGGTGACTTTAGTGATATGATAAATAGCTAGGTAATATTCAACGATATGATAATTATACTCAATGGCAATGGTAATAAGTAATCATGAATAATACAATATACGAAACGGAGAGGTTACAGCCGCGAGGTACTTGCCTTGAGTATGCCCAACAGACACGCTGCATGAAGGACTGGAACACCCAACCACCCAGCCTCTCTTTCCACTGCTGTGTGCGAATCTACACAGTGGAGCGAAGGTTCAATAAATCCGGTTTAGTGAAAATTGATAATGCCACAATGGACGAAGAGCTTGATTACAAGGATCCGCGCGAGATCTCATTCGACTGCACGTAACGTCGTTCGCCCGCGCGAGGCAACGTTCGGCTGTGCGAATTTTAGTTCGGCCGTGCGAACTTGAGTTCGACCATGTCACCGCCTCCAGCCGACCACCGCCACCGTTGAGCACTACGCCAGCCACCGCCCGCGCGCTCGCACGCTGCTGCCTGTGAGCGCCCGCATGCCGCCATGCGTCGCTGCCTGCACCCGCACGCCCGCACCAACGCCGCCTTGTGCCGCCGCTGCGCTGCGCCGGGCCGCCGCCTGTCACTCGCACGCCGCCACTGGTGCGCTGCAGCCGCCCGCCATGCCGACGCCGCACACGCCCTCACGCGCCGCCTCCGCCGCCGCGCGGCCTCTTGCTGCAGCGCCGCAGCGCTTGCTGCCCCTGTGGCGCTGCGCCTCCGACGCCGGCCACGCCTCTACCGCCTGCATCGGTCGGGAGGAAGAGACGTGGAGAGAGAGAGATCTGGAGAGGTTTACGGAAGAGAAGAGATAAGTTGGAGAGAGAGATTTAGATGGAATGGGGGAGAGGTTTATGAGAGAGAGAGAGATATGGTAAAAAAAGCTATAAATCATCGCTATTCCGAATGTCCCCTTAATTATATGTAACTTTTGGAAGGAAAAATGGCACCTAGTTAACAGGTTTTATGTTTTTGCCATGTCTTGCCTATGGTCTTAACGCTGAGAGAGAATATATGTTAACTGAGTATTTCATTTGAGGGTTTTTCAATAGGGGTAATTTTCATCGATTCATCTCTATTAAATTCTCTCTTGATTTTGTGTTTCCTTGTATATATGCATAGTGGGTTTGGACTAATATTGCAAAACAGAGAGAAGAGTACTACATAGATTCCTTGTGTTTCATAACTTTAACTTGACTTTTTTATATTATATATGAAGTCTTTTATTTTTGAAGTCTTCATGTGGGACATATCTAGAGCAAACTAGCTAAGTAGCTATCAGTTAGTGAAATTATACAAACCACTTTGGTTTGAGCACCAAGTTAGCATGAAAGATTCCCAATACTTTATCCTTTTGTAGGCAAGAGAGATGCTAATCTCTATCTGGCAAGATAAGGTAATAAGTGATAGGATTTGGAATCTCTGTATCTTTTATTTATTCCTTTCGTCTGTCGAGGGCATGCATCCCAGTGGCCCATCGATCGCCTACGCTGCATGCATGTGCCATGCAAAAAGCAGAAATGTACGTACGTACCCATGAAACATGCACCGGATGTACGTTCCTACGTACAAGGAGGTCATCATCAAATCCCAACATTAGCATAGAGTCGTAATCTTTTGCATTCGTACTACTGTATGAATAACTCTTTCCTGGGTAAAAGTTTACTTTCAGCAGGGAATATCATCAGGTGCTAATTAACCTATTGGTATAAACTCGTGCTAACCATGTGTTGCCAGGAAATTCTCAATACAAAAGTTAACATTTGTACGTTCGTACGAACACATGAAGCATGCATCGGGTGTATGTTCGTACGTACAAGAGGAGGTCACTTCATCAACTATCAACTCACCGTAAACTGAGCGAAATCCCAACAATACCAGAGTCTATAGTCTCCGCATATATACTAACTATAACTTTTTCGTAGGTAAATTTTCACATGTTTAATTAATTGTTGTTACAGCAGGGAATATTATCAGCAGGTGCTAACACCGTGCTAACCTTTCTATTGGCAGGAATTCTTGAAGCATATTAAAAAAGAATTCTCAAAACAAAGATTAATACGGCGGAAAAGATGCAAGTTATGTAACCCATTAAAAGTTAACCTATGCATCTTGGTATAAACTCGTGCTAACCATGTGTTGCCAGGAATTCTCAATACAAAAGTTAACATGTGTACGTACACATGAAGCATGCACCGGGTGTACGTTCGTATGTACAAGGAGGTCGCTTCATCAACTATCAACTTACCGTAAACTAAGCGAAATCCCAACAATAGCAGTCTATAGTCTCCGCATACATACTAACTATAACTTTTTCGTGGGTAAATTTTCACATATTTAATTAATTGTTGTTACAGCAAGGAATCTTATCAGCTGGTGCTAACACCGTGCGGCAGGAATTCTCGAAACATATTTAAAAAGAATTCTCAAAACAAAGATTAATACGGTGGAAAATATGCAAGTTATGTAACCTGCTAAAAATTCCTGGATCAAACTCCATTGCTTTTACAAGACTAAAAGTTCACGATAAGCAGTAGTTTTAATTCGACTATCTGTCACCATTCCAGTTTGTTGCTCATCAATTATTCATTTCTCTTGAGTTCGATCAAGTTCTACGTTGAAATTTTGCATGGTCATCGAACATTGCTCCCACATACACGGGAAAATTTTACGGAAGAGATGTTTTCACGTTTCCAAATATTTTAAGGAGCTGCCCCGCAAAATGTATATGATGTTTAGATCTGCCATTACATTTACCTATATATCCAGTAAGAAATTTCTATGCAAATTAAGTTCACGTAAGAGAAGTTTTGGACCTCTATCTTAGGTGAACGCATTGGAAGGAAGGTACTGAACAAATGCCTTTCCTTTGCTTAATCCATGCACGCATCTTTGTAGTTACGTACACTCAGAACAAATGCTAATCCATCTTTGCCATCAATGATGAAACAACTCAAATTTTCGAAATCAATTTGTGCTCTTCAGTGCTTCCCCTTGCTGTTGCCGGTTTCTTCCTCAGCCCTCGGATTGCTTTGAGATTCGTGTTGGCTCCTCCCTCGCCTCCCTGTCTCTCCCTCGCGTAAGCGCCTCCGCCCGAGACGCCGCCTCGCCTCCCGCGCGCGCCGCGCCGCCGCCGCGCCCGTGCACCGCGCCCACTTGCTCCCTCCTGTCCCTTCGCGCACGTCGATAACCGCCAGTGGACCCCGCCTCCACGTTCACGCGCGCCAACCGCCGCTCGCTCCCCCTCGCGTCCAGCGGGTTCAACACCCCCCCTCCGCTCGGCACTCCCTCCGGACCGGTCTGCGCCACTGCCAACTCCGAGTCAGCTCCTCCCCGCCAATCGACTGCGGACAACAGCTGACTAGGCGGCATGGTCGTCTTTCACCTAGAGGAGTAGCCCTCACCTCCCCATCATTCGCCATTAATGGCCATCTCCTCCTCTCTGCGGCTCCCCGCCTCTCCGAGCTTTAAGAAGTCAATTGCGGCCGCGGACGGGCTCCTACCACTCCCCTCTCCTTCCCCAAGCAGGTAATTGGCCCCTCTCCCCCTCCAGCCCCGCCGCTGGCCACCCCTGGTCCCGGTAGCCCCGCCACCGATCTCCCTCCCCCGCCCACGAAAACACAATTAATTCTTGCTAGAGCCTCACCTCGCCGTCGCTTTCAATATGCCCAATCCAATTCGGCATTTGCTTTCACCTCTGGGCCCCCCCTCGTGCGCCTCCCTCCGGCAGCCACACCCTTCCGTGGATAGCTCGGCTGGTCCCTCCCCTAGCTTAAACTGTGCCTTCCCCGAGTTCCCTTTACTCCCTAGGTGGTGATTCCGCACCCCATTTTGGTTGACCACCTTTACAACTCCCCCGAGCCACCACCACCTCCATGTTCTTCTTCCCCTCCGGCGACGCCCTCTATGAGTGCCCCCCTCGGTTTGAGTGCTCAAACGGCTTCCCCTCACCACCCTTTGCCTCTGCTTGCCACCCATGACCTCGGCGACCCACCACCGCAGCCGAATCAAAGAAGGGGGCGGAGCTCTGTTCACTCGCCTTCGGAGCCGGTTGGAGGAAGAAGACGACGCCTCCTCGAGCGACGTGGCCCCTCCCCGATCCTCCGATCACGATCCAGCGGCGCGGGTTATTTCCAGCGCACCGGTTCGTGCGGAACGTCTCGGCGCCATCCTTGCCGTCCACTCCCGATCCTACGGCGTCAAGCGGTGAAGCGAGATTTAAATCGTATCGATCCGTTTTGGGGCGACGTGGCTTTATCACTCCCTTCCGCGTTTCATCCAACGGCCCTCAGCTGTCGCCATCGCTCCCAGGCCGCGCGCGCGCGTGCTTGTGCTCGGTGGGCCGCGCCCGACCGGCCCACCCGATTTGAACCGCGCGAGGGCGTTCCGCGCCGATTCTTTGGGCGGGCCCGATCGCATTCCTATGAGCGAATGCCCTCTCCGATTTTTCCAGAGCCAAATTAATTGATTTATATCTCGTTCGATTTGTTTCGTTGCTCCGATTTCAAATCCGATGTCCAATACCCCTCGTTCCACTCCTAAAAACTCAAGTCCAAGCTACTCTACCATTTTTGTATTGATTTATTTTATTTACTTATTTTCCTTTCCATTGCTTTGTTTAAAAACCAAAAAGGCTTATTCATTATTTCTTTTGTGTGTTTTCTTTGCGGTAGCTTGCGAGGAGTCCGAGGCGACGGTGCAGGGTCCGGAGCAAGTTTCTACGCATTACGAGATCGTCGAAGTGATCGACACGCAAGGCAAGTTACAATTTTTGACGCATGTTGCACCGATAAATTCCCGTATTTATTATTTACACTATTTGCATTACTTTTACTTGCTCAAGTCGATTATTTAATTAAACTAAAAATGTTTAGAATGACAGGTATATGTTTTAGTTATGACCTACTACAGTACATATGCCATTTAATTTGAGACCACTTTCACCTTGACAAACCTAGACTTATTTAATATTTGTATAAATAAACATCGCTTAGCAATCACATGAAATGACGAGCTATCTAGTAGTTAAGATAGTTCGCCGGTTTCCAAATGAATTAGAAATTGATCTAGGGTAAGGCGGTAACTGTGGAGTGCCCAGTAGCGGACGAGTCCACGACCTTACCCTAGGGTGGAGGGTGCAACAGACGGGTGTCGATGCAGGATGCATCGGTTACCAGTTGTGGTTGGTAGTCTCAGGAGCAAATATAAGGACACGACCCTTATGCCAAATTTAGAGCACAGTAACCGCTCAACCACAAGTATTGATTTATCAATCCTGGTTCGTTAGTTGTACACTTTATTTAAACCCCTACAGGAGTTGGGCTGTGGTACGGGTGGGTTATCACCGTTATACGTAACTCACCGTACGCAAAACGGTAGGTCCGTGTGTGCGGTATGGGGGAGTTATCGCCGTTACACGTAACTCACCATACGCACGACGGTCGGTGAGCATCACCACCTATCGGGTAGGGTCTTTAAAATAAAGTGGGCAACGAAAAACCCGGTTTTCTCAATGCAGTCGCACACTAATTGTAGTGTGTATATAGCTTGACATTAGAAGTTGAGAAACCTTGTGGGTAAAGCTGAGCAACTCTGCAGAGTGAAAATTGTTGTATTCGAATACGCCGTGCTTCCGGATAATGGAGCTGTGCTCGATGGGTGATTCCAGTAGTGAGGCGTAAGTAGTTTTCCGATATTTTTGAACATGTGTAAAGAGAAGAAATATATGTTCAAACCCCTTTTCCTTAACTATGGTATAATGGAGTTTTGTTTCTAAATTATTTACAAATAAAATTGCATCCACCCATATAAATAGAACCAGTATACCTCTCACTTGAAACCCCGTACATGTAGTATGTGAGGCTTACAATCGTAACTTGTTGAGTACGGTGGTACTCAAACTTGCTTAATCATAAATCCAGAAAATGCTCTTCAAGGAGAAGGCCAAGTCTACGAGGAGGATTCGGAGGAGACCGATGGTGTGGATGAGCAGTGGACGTAGGTTTTAGCCGCACTCGGGCTTGATCGCTGGTTTTCTTTTGTAATGTAAACTATTTGAGCTTGCCGCCCCGCTACGCTAAACTCGACCGACGCGTCGTATGTTGTAATAAACTTTGGATCTTATGCTTTAAGCTTGTTGGCAATGATGTGCAATTCTGTACGGTCTACGGACAATTGTGGATCCCCGCACGTCTCCGGAAACGGGGGCGTTACAGAAGTGGTATCAGAGCACACACGCTTGACTGTAGGCTAAGACCTAAGGCTGATTAGGAGTACTGTTTTATAGCAAAAATCTAATTCAAAACTTAAAAAGAATTTACATAAAATGTAAGTGATGTGACCATGCCACATACTCATACAACCAAAGCTCCCAAGAATAAACAAATGGTGAATTCGTTTCTTCGGTTTCAATTTATTTTAATTGAGAATATGATGCTATCTAAAGATGAAAATGTATTTTTGTCTAGCTGTATAAGGAGAATTGCATCAACGCTATGCGCTCGTGGTTGGGGTCCACCAAAAGGGAAGCCGACCAATATATCAAGACCACACCTTCCCCAACTCTTGCTCAAGGTCATCACGTTACTTTTGGATCAATTCAAGCAAGAGTTCAAGTGGGACACATTTTAGAATTCAATTCGGCCTCAGGATCAATTTGGAGTCAGCCTGATAGGTCGGACTTCAAATGTGTATAACTTTTGCATAAAAACTCCGTTTGAGGTGTGCAAGTACAGCAAAGAAAGAAGAGCTCGTCCACTTTCCAATGGATTTGGTCCCACCTCCAAATTCATTCTGTGCGCATTGGAATTATCAAAACAAGGGGACGCTGACTCAACCTGACAGGTCCCACTTTAAATACTCATAGATTTCGCATCAAGAGTCCAATTGGAATGTGTGAGTACAGCATGGAAAGCTTATTCCGTCCTCTTTCCAACGGATCTGACCCCATCCAAAAATTCCTTTTGTGCGCGACGCAATCAACAAAACAATCTTCGGTTTTAGAAACAGAGATAGAATCAGCTATGATTTGAATACTTTCCATGTATTGAGAACTTTTCATATGCAAGGACCTGCGTGTCCCTATAAATAGAGGCTCATTTGGCCATGTAACTCAGGCTTGTTTAGATTAGTTTTCCACCGTGAAATTTCATCGTGTGTTCTTGTGTCGACTAGACCAACAACTGCGATTGCAGGCTTCAACCCCTTTGTGTTCTTCATTCATATATGCAATATTCAGATTGCTCTTTATCTTGTTCTTGCTTGTTCTTCGATTGCTTGCAGGAATTGAACCTCGTGTTCAGGTCAACCGCGTTCTTGGCACGGTTGATAGCGACTAGGGTGTGGTGTAGCGATTGCAGGATGGACTTGGTCGTCTCGGTCAAGTAGCCTCTTCGTCAACGTCATATCAAATCGAACTTATCCTTCTCATCGGAAGATCGGGCCACCCCCTCATCAGTTGGTATCAGAGCACAGTTTGCCCGGTGAGATTATCCATTTAGATTTGTTTTTCATACCTATAACCAGAAAATTGCCCTACAAAAAGAGTTATTTCCGCTGTCCAAACCCCGTTGTGCCTTTCAATTTGTTAGTTTCGGTTTGCTAAATTGAATTTGTGTCCGTTTTAGCTTTGTCTTGTTGCTGGTCATATTCTTGGTCTCATAAAAGTCCAAAAAACAAAAATCCCCACTTCCAAACCCATCGAGAACACATCTCCAATTTTCGGCCAGAAGACTCCCTCTTGTGCAGCCGCCACCAAAAACAGCATAACTTTTGATTCGTTGATCCTTTTTGAGTGAAACCACTTCCATTAGACTCCTAACTTCATTATCCATCTGCTTGCAAAATTTCGCTTCATTCCAATACTGCAAGTAAAAGATACAAGCGGTGAAAGTTGACCCAAATTTCTGTTTCGAATCTGCAACAATTTGCACTTGTGATTTTTGTGAGAATTTTTCTGTCAGTTTTCAGAAGTTGGCCCCAAAAGAAAAGTTGTAGAAAAAGCCGTCGGAAAACCAGGAAAAAAAGAATCATAAAAAAAGAGGCAACTGACAAAAAGTTACGGCCAAAAGACCGACAACTGGTCCAGTGGACAGAAATCTGACTTTCTAATATTTTGGGTCAATAGTTGTGCTTTCCACTTCCAATTGCATTCAATTGAATTATCTTGTGTCTACCACTCCTATACTTTGATATCCACTTGTTTTAGCCTTCATCTATCCTTCTTTGATCAGCAACATAAGGCTAAGTGCTAGATACGAACTATAATTCAATTCCATGTAATTTCTGAAATTAACCGATTGTTCTCCATTGCTACATATCTAGAGCCTTCCAAGCTACACCTACTACTAAGCATTACAGGCCTTGACGCACGGTAATCGCTATACTCATCACTCAAGTCAAGACTATCACGAACCACCACGGTTGCACCACCCATTTGCTTTGGTAAGAATTTGTAAGAGCTTGGTAAGAGTTTGAGAGATGTGTGACTTGTCAAGCTCCACTTCCTAGTAGTTTATAGGGACTTACATAATTCTTGTGTATTTCCTTGTTTTTCTACTAACTATAACAGGTTCAAGATCACATAGTATGAATTTTCGTGAGACCAACAACGTGTTGGATCGGCTTAATAAGACCCTCACCACCATCAACAACAGAGTTGAGAACCTTAATAAACGTTCATCCCCAGCTACTCGACGTGAGTGTGTTTCTCTCGAACCGTTCATCTCCAAATCACGATGATGATGCATTAACTAAAGTCAAGTATGCTTTTCCATTCTTTCTTTGGTAAATTTGATCCCGATGCCTATATTGGTGGGAGATAGCATTAGACAAAGAATTTGAATATTATGATTGGTCGGATCGGCAAAAGATTAGAGCTGCCACTAGTGTTTTCAGTGATAATGCAATAATTTGGTGGAAGTATCTTGGTAAACATGGTAGAGCACCCCAAACTTGGAATGCATTGAAGAAACTTTTGAGAGATGAATTTGTTCCTAAAAATCATGCCGATTATTTGCTAGCTAGATTGCAATATTTAAGATAAGGTAGTAGAAGCGTAAGAGAATACTATCATGAATTGAAAACTTGTTTATTACGCTGTGGTTTTGAAGAACATGCTGAAACTACAGAGAATAGATTCTTAAGTGGGCTTAATCAGGAAATTCAGGAAATTCTTGTTCACAAAGAATATAATTCCCTCTCTCATTTGTTTATACTTGCTTGTAAGATTGAGAGTCGATTGAGAAAGAATTGAGAATACTTGATAATAGGACACATGAGAGCAAACATGTGGTTGTGCCTTCTTCTGTGACTAACAACTTGCAGCAAGTTGAGAACAATGCGGAAGAGAAGAATGAGTTACTTGAGCTACCGACTCCATTACTTGAGAAGGAAGATGAGATGATGGACGCCCCTACATCATGTGAGGAGAGACAGAAAGGTAAATATAATGGTGCTATCATCACTCATGGTGAGTATGCATGTGAAGAACAACTATTGTCCACTGTTCATGCTACATTAGAGCAAAACATTGTGAAAAGTAATTCTGATATACACATGTTTCAAGTACAAAATTCCAACTGCATTGATTTAAGTATTGATAATGAGTTGTGTGCTAATTTCTTACATATATCTTTGCCACAACCAGAAGTTAAACCCGATTCTTCTATTTTAATTTTAAATCCATATGCTGAAATAAATGGTTTTGATTTTGTCAATATGCAATTGATCCATGCTATAGATAAGCTGAATGAGATTTCTTCTTCACACACTTTCGGTTATATTGAGATTGATCATCCTTGTGAACTGAGTTGTCTAACAAAGAAGTTATTTGAGATTCCCAATTCGCTTTCATTATTTCGTTATAAATTTTACTTAATAGGCGAGTATGATGAAAAGGGAAATTATATGGTTCATCGAATTTGGATAAATTCAGAACTGAAGGGTTCCAATTTGGAGGAGAAACATAATCATGTAGAGAAAACTAATGGTACTAACCTTATTATTTCTAGTTTATCTACTGCTGTTTGTAAGCTACATGAAACCTTTCAAGAAGGGGAGTGTTGTGGGCTGCTTCCATACACCACAACCATTTCCTATTTGCGCGAAAAAGAATTTGCCTCTCATTGAGATCATCAATATCAAGTCACAGTCCAATACAACCTTTTCTAAAGAATGGGAGCAAGATGAAGAACATACGCCATCTAGTGATAATACTACCAATCAGGTACAATCGTTTCTAAGAGAGTTCACTTTGTTTGATAAAGAACTTATGATATTACATAATACGAATTTGTTGCGTTCTTTGTCATGTACCGAGATTTATGATCAAGATCACGCAATACGTGAGACCACACATCTATTAAAACCGAGGACGGTTTTCTGTCAAGAAGGGGAGGATGATGTGACCATGCCACATACTCATACAACCAAAGCTCCCAAGAATAAACAAATGGTGAATTCGTTTCTTCGGTTTCAATTTATTTTAATTGAGAATATGATGCTATCTAAAGATGAAAATGTATTTTTGTCTAGCTGTATAAGGAGAATTGCATCAACGCTATGCGCTCGTGGTTGGGGTCCACCAAAAGGGAAGCCGACCAATATATCAAGACCACACCTTCCCCAACTCTTGCTCAAGGTCATCACGTTACTTTTGGATCAATTCAAGCAAGAGTTCAAGTGGGACACATTTTAGAATTCAATTCGGCCTCAGGATCAATTTGGAGTCAGCCTGATAGGTCGGACTTCAAATGTGTATAACTTTTGCATAAAAACTCCGTTTGAGGTGTGCAAGTACAGCAAAGAAAGAAGAGCTCGTCCACTTTCCAATGGATTTGGCCCCATCTCCAAATTCGTTCTGTGCGCATTGGAATTATCAAAACAAGGGGACGCTGACTCAACCTGACAGGTCCCACTTTAAATGCTCATAGATTTCGCATCAAGAGTCCAATTGGAATGTGTGAGTACAGCATGGAAAGCTTATTCTGTCCTCTTTCCAACGGATCTGACCCCATCCAAAAATTCCTTTTGTGCGCGACGCAATCAACAAAATAATCTTCGGTTTTGGAAACAGAGATAGAATCAGCTATGATTTGAATACTTTCCATCTATTGAGAACTTTCCATATGCAAGGACCTGCGTGTCCCTATAAATAGAGGCTCATTTGGCCATGTAACTCAGGCTTGTTTAGATTAGTTTTCCACCGTGAAATTTCGTCGTGTGTTCTTGTGTCGACTAGACCAACAACTGCGATTGCAGGCCTCAACCCCTTTGTGTTCTTCATTCATATATGCAATATTCAGATTGCTCTTTATCTTGTTCTTGCTTGTTCTTCGATTGCATGCAGGAATTGAACCTCGTGTTCAGGTCAACCGCGTTCTTGGCACGGTTGATAGCGACTAGGGTGTGGTGTAGCGATTGCAGGACGGACTTGGTCGTCTCGGTCAAGTAGCCTCTTCGTCAACGTCATATCAAATCGAACTTATCCTTCTCATCGGAAGATCGGGCCACCCCCTCATCAGTAAGTAATATTGCTATCTTTTTCCTCTCTTGTGCTACCTCATCTTACTTAGTTTACTTTCTGCATAAGTTTCGCTTTTGCAAATTGTTTATACTTGATCTCATCTAACTTCAAAATTTTGTCGTTTAAGCAGATGGTGCGATGCTATCACTCGCGGCCGGAACAGCTGACCGGGTGGCCCGTTGAATTGTGGACAATGCAGCAGTACTTGGGAGCCACCGAGGACCAGAAGCCCCTCTTCCACTCTACCCGGTTCCGCCTCGACGGCGAGGATTACGAGTGGAGGACCACCGTCGTGTTGGAGCCCTTAGCTCTCCGACCCGATCGACCCCGGAGTTTCGGCGGCAAGAGGGTCGTCCAGGACGACTCCATTCAGGACGCCGCCAGGAAGGCGGTGATGCACCTACGCGAGTACTACGACGCGGAGTTCGAGCAGTCGCCCTTTGAGGTGATCCACGGCATGGGCGCTGGGGATCATCCGCTCGCCCGAGACGAGACGGACCGGGACGATCCCCGTTTGAGGGTGACATCCTGGCACGTGGTACATCAGGAGGTGATGTACTCCAAGACTGTGGAGGAGAACCAGGACCTACGCCGCCGTCTGCACGCGGCTCAGCCGGAGGCCCTTTTCCTTCGTCAGGACCTGCAGCGCTTCCTCGAGGTGGAGGCCGGGGAGAGGTCCGAGTGTGGGGAGTCCTCAGACGTCCTCGACTCCTCGCCCCCGCGTCGTCAGAGGATGACAGCCCCTGCGTATCGGAGTCTTTTCCGACCGTCGACCTCCACTGCCCCACCACCGCTACCACCAGCCGCCGTCGATCCCGAGGAGGAGGACCCTGAGGAGGAGGACCCCGAGGAGCGGGTGCAGTACAGCTGCGAGTCGCCCCGGCGATGGGCGGTGGCGGCGAGTAGCAAAGCAGCAGGCGGCAGCGGCTTTAGTAGTATTAGTAGCGCTAGCGAGAGAGTGCGCTAGCGCCATTGCACCTTTTGTATCTAGTAATACTTTTGGATTGTAATATAAGTTGTAATGGAAGCCGTATGTGGTGGAACTTCGACTTATGCTTAATGGAATCTATGTTTAATTATCACTTATTTTTGTTTGTTTATGTTATCTATAAGTCGCCTTTTTCAAAATTTCTTCTTCCTCTATTCGCCCTAGTTCTTATCTCATTCGTTCTAAACTTACCCTGAGTTCATCAATCTTACTTATCTATCTGCGGTTTATTAAAAACCTCGCTGCAAGGCTAACTCCAAGGTTTTTAATTGGCAGAACCCAATCCAAACCAAGGAGGTCAACAAGCAGGAGGAAATGATCCGGTAAGCGGTTTAGCCATGATAGCCAATGTACTAGCAACCATGGAAAGAAACCAGACAAGATTGATGGAGCAATACACAAGGCTACTAGAACAGATGGCTACAAGACCCGCAGTGCCAGGTGGCTTTCCAATGGCCGTCGGTCACCGCGAAGGAGGCCCAATTACATCAAGATGGACCGATTTCCAAAGACACGCCCACCTACCTTTGCGGCGTCTTGGACCCATGGCGCCAATGATTGGCTTAAGGATATAGAAAAGAAAGCGAAGGCGGTGCGATGCGATGATAAGGAAAAGGTCTTGTATCGTCACACCAACTCCAGGACAAGCGGCAACTGGTGGATCAACTACCAAGACATGAATGAAGGCAGGGAAATCACTTGGGCAGAATTTGAAGAGTCATTTCGCAAAGTCCATATTCCTACGGGAATGATGGAAGCCAAGCAACGAGAATTCATGGCGTTGAAACAAGGTAGTAATACCATAATGGAATATCTACATCAGTTCAACCACTTGGCCCGCTATGCACGGATGAGGTGAAGGAAGCCAAAAGATGTCCCGATTCGGGCGGACTACAAGTCATTAAAGTACCACATTTCAGCAATGAGATTTAGAGATCTAACAGAAATGGTGGACAGCCTTCTCTCCTCAGAAGAAGCCAGAGGCGAGATGGAAGACTTCAAGAAGAGAAAGACTATGATGAGGCCGTCATCGTCCTCTGGTAGTTATAAAGGACGTACCATCATGTCACCCCAGAACCAAGATCAGTCGAGCCGACGATTTGTGCTAGTACCCAAGCCTCAGCAGACAACATCATCTCAGCGAAATGCCCCTCAGCCCTTGTCAATTAAGTGCAATATCTGTTCTGGAAATCACTTTGCCCGGCAGTGCCCTCAAAGGACCAATGCATGTTTTCATTGCGACCAGATCGGTCACTTCAGGGACCAATGTCCTAAGAAAGGTTGCCTTACGAAGTGGCAAAACTTGGACCGAATTCAAGGACGTCAAGCCCGTCATCAACACAAACACAACCCCGCAGGCAGGCTACTTACAGCGCCCCTCGACACAAAAACAATATATCCCAACTGGAATCACTGTGGGAGCCCCAGCTGGATCATCCGCTGGATATCAAGCAGGCAAAGGAGCAGCCAGACCACCCTATCAAGGAAGGGTGAATCATATAACTGCGGAGGATGCGGCAGGATCAAATGATGTTATTGTCGGTATGTTTTCAGTCAACTCCAAGCCAGCATTAGTTTTATTTGATCCTGGTGCAACCCATTCATTTATTTCCATGGATTATGCTAAGAGAAATCAACTGCCACTTACTTCCCTGCAAAAGTTTTATGCTGTGCAAACACCTGGGAGTAGGATGGAGTCCCGCTTCGGGTGTAGTGATCTAAACTTAGACATTGAAGGGGTAAGGTTTACGGTAAATCTACTAGTGTTAGATATGAGAGGACTAGATGTCATCCTAGGGATGAACTGGCTGACTAGAAATAAAGCCAAGGTAGATTGTGAAAACAAGACAATAGCCCTAACAGATCCGGAAGGTCAAGAGTCACGAGAAAAAAGATTCAAAGCGATAGATGGCGTGAAAGGAAGTGTGCACAATATAATGATGGATGATGGGAGTCAGGTGCCAGTAGTTTGTGAATACCCAGATGTGTTTCCAGAAGAATTACCAGGAAGGCCACCAGATAGACAAATTGAACTCGCCATTGAGTTAATACCAGGCACTAGGCCCATTACCAAACACCATTATCGAATGTCGGCACATGGTGAAAGAGCTTAAGTTACTGATTAGATGAGCTGGAGGAAAAGGAGTTCATCCGACCCAGTGTATCACCATGGTCAGCCCCCGTCTTATTCGTTAAAAAGAAAGACGGAGCCCTCAGAATGTGTGTGGACTACAGAGGACTGAACGCAGTTACGATAAAGAATAAGTACCCACTGCCTCGGATAGATGACTTGTTCGATCAATTGAAAGGAGCAAAGGTGTTTTCAAAAATCGACTTACGATCGGGTTATCACCAATTGAAAATCCGAGAGCAAGATCGAGAAAAGACCGCATTCACCACAAGATATGGATTATATGAGTTTTCAGTGGTACCCTTTGGTTTAACCAATGCCCCAGCATACTTCATGAATTTAATGAACCAAGTATTCATGGATCAGTTGGACCGTTTTGTAGTTGTGTTCATTGATGACATATTAATATATTCCAAAAATGAAGAAGAGCATAAACAACACCTACACATGGCCTTGACCAAGCTCAGAGAACATCAGTTGTATGCCAAATTCTCAAAGTGCAGTTTCTGGATAAAAGAGGTTGCATTTTTAGGACATATTATTACTGAAGAAGGTGTTAAAGTCGACCCAGAAAAGATCAAAGCAGTTATGGAGTGGAAGCAACCAACGACAGTTACAGAAATAAGAAGCTTTCTTGGATTGGCGGGTTATTATCGCCGATTCATAGAAGGGTTCTCTAAGATTGCTCGTCCACTTACACAATTGCTTAAGAAAGAGAAGTCATTTCAATGGACGGATCAGTGTGAGGACAGTTTTCAACAACTGAAGATTAAATTAACAATGACTCGGTGTTAATACTCCGAATGCGAAAAAGAATTTCAGATATCTTTGTGATGCCTCAAGACAGGGTTTAGGTTGTGTATTAATGCAAGATGGGAAAGTCGTAGCCTACGCTTCAAGGCAATTACGGCCGCACGAAGAGAATTATCCAACTCACGATTTGGAATTAGCAGCTGTCGTTCACTCCTTGAAGATTTGGAGACACTACTTATTGGGTAACCATTGTGAGGTTTTCTCCGATCATAAGAGCCTGAAGTACTTATTCACACAACCAGAGTTAAACCTGAGACAACGAAGATGGCTTGAGTTAATTAAAGATTATGATGTGGATCTTCAATATCACCCAGGGAAAGCCAATGTAGTGGCAGATGCACTTAGCAGGAAAGTTTATCAAAGTATAGCAAATGAAGCCCAGTGTCCGGAACAGCTTCAGAAAGACTTACAAAGATTGAACCTATCAATAGTGGAACAAGGATTTGTGGCAGCATTGGAAATTCAGCCACTCCTGACGGATCATATTAAAGCAGCTCAGGACGAAGATGAAGAAATCCAGCAACTGAAAAAGGACAGTCAGGGAGGAAACTCCACGGACTTCACTATAGGTGAACACGGGATTTTAAAGTTCCGAGGACGATACTGCATACCAAATAAGAAGGAATTAAAAGATCTCATCTTAACAGAAGCTCACTCATCCCAATTGTCAATACACCCAGGAGGTACAAAAATGTATCAAGACATGAAAAAGAGGTTCTGGTGGAAATCCATGAAGAAAGAAATAGCTGAGTACATATCTAAATGTGATGTCTGCCAGAAGATAAAGATAGACCACCAGAAACCGGCAGGGCTGTTACAACCATTGCCAGCACCCGAATGGAAGTGGGATGATATTGGTATGGATTTCATTACAGGACTCCCAAGGACACATGAAGGGTATGATGCTATATGGGTCATTGTGGATAGACTAACCAAAGTAGCCCATTTCATACCGATTAAGCAGACCTACGGAAAAGATAAGCTAGCAGAATTATACTTAACCAAAATTGTAGTACTGCATGGGGTACCTAAGAGAATTGTGTCTGACAGAGGAGCTCAATTCACATCCAAATTTTGGGAGAAGCTACATGAAGCAATGGGCATCGACTTAGCTTTCAGTACAGCCTATCACCCACAGACGGACGGCCAGACAGAAAGAACCAACCAGATTTTAGAGGATATGCTACGAGCTTGTGCACTTGTATACGGAGCAGCATGGAACACATGTCTACCATTCGCATACAGTTCTCGTACAATACGATTATCAAGCCGACATTAAAATGTCACCTTTTGAAGCTTTGTATGGTAGAGGCGTGAGAACCCCACTCAACTGGGTGAAGCAGGAGAACACCAATTTCTTGGACCGCAAGTTACTCAAGACGCAGAGGCACATGTAAGAATAATAAGGGATAGAATGAAAATGGCACAAGACCGACAGAAGAGCTATGCAGATAATCGTAGAAGAGATTTAAGTTTTGAAATTGGAGACTATGTATATATCAAGGTCACGCCCTTTAAAATTGTTAAGAGATTTCAAGCAAAAGGGAAACTAGCCCCAAGATATATAGGACCCTTTGAAATTGTAAAGAGAATCGGAGAAGTGGCGTACAAATTGAAATTGACACCAGGATTGTCCAGGATACATGATGTATTTCACGTGTCTCAACTCCGGAAGTGTTTGCGCCAACCCGAAGGAGGCATCCCGATAGAAGAAATTGACTTACAAGATGATATGACATATGCAGAAGAACCACTACAAATACTCGAAACTACAGAGAGGCAACTCAGAAATCGGAACATCAGATTTTGCAGAGTCCAATGGAAGAATCACACTGCCACTGAGTCAACATGGGAAAAGGAGTCAGACCTACAGCGAGACTTTCCCAACCTATTCCCTGGACCAAGTTAATCTCGAGGTCGAGATTCTTTTAAGGGGGGTAGGTTGAAACAACTCAAATTTTCGAAATCAATTTGTGCTCTTCAGTGCTTCCCCTTGCTGTTGCCGGTTTCTTCCTCAGCCCTCGGATTGCTTTGAGATTCGTGTTGGCTCCTCCCTCGCCTCCCTGTCTCTCCCTCGCGTAAGCGCCTCCGCCCGAGACGCCTTCGCCCCTCGCCTCCCCTCCCTCTGCGCCGTGCGCCGCCCTCGCCTCGCGCCCGTGCACCGCGCCCACTTGCTCCCTCCTGTCCCTTCGCGCACGTCAATAACCGCCAGTGGACCCCGCCTCCACGTCCATGCGCGCCAACCGCCGCTCGCTCCCCCTCGCGTCCAGCGGGTTCAACACCCCCCCTCCGCTCGGCACTCCCTCCGGACCGGTCTGCGCCGCTGCCAACTCCGAGTCAGCTCCTCCCCGCCAATCGACTGCGGACAACAGCTGACTAGGCGGCATGGTCGTCTTTCACCTAGAGGAGTAGCCCTCACCTCCCCCATCATTCGCCATTAATGGCCATCTCCTCCTCTCTGCGGCTCCCCGCCTCTCCGAGCTTTAAGAAGTCAATTGCGGCCGCGGACGGGCTCCTACCACTCCCCTCTCCTTCCCCAAGCAGGTAATTGGCCCCTCTCCCCCTCCAGCCCCGCCGCTGGCCACCCCTGGTCCCGGTAGCCCCGCCACCGATCTCCCTCCCCCTACGAAAACACAATTAATTCTTGCTAGAGCCTCACCTCGCCGTCGCTTTCAATATGCCCAATCCAATTCGGCATTTGCTTTCACCTCTGGGCCCCCCCCTCGTGCGCCTCCCTCCGGCAGCCACACCCTTCCGTGGATAGCTCGGCTGGTCCCTCCCCTAGCTTAAACTGTGCCTTCCCCGAGTTCCCTTCACTCCCTAGGTGGTGATTCCGCACCCCATTTTGGTTGACCACCTTTACAACTCCCCCGAGCCGCCACCACCTCCATGTTCTTCTTCCCCTCCGGCGACGCCCCTATGAGTGCCCCCCTCGGTTTGAGTGCTCAAGCGGCTTCCTCACCACCCTTTGCCTCGCTGCCACCCATGACCTCGGCGACCCACCACCGCGGCCGAATCAAAGAAGGGGCGGAGCTCGTTCACTCGCCTTGGGCCGGTGGAGGAAGAAGACGGCGCCTCCTCGGCGGCGTGGCCTCCCGATCCTCCGATCACGATCCAGCGGCGCGGGTTATTTCCAGCGCACCGGTTCGTGCGGAACGTCTCGGCGCCATCCTTGCCGTCCACTCCCGATCCTACGGCGTCAAGCGGTGAAGCGAGATTTAAATCGTATCGATCCGTTTTGGGGCGACGTGGCTTTATCACTCCCTTCCGCGTTTCATCCAACGGCCCTCAGCTGTCGCCATCGCTCCCAGGCCGCGCGCGCGCGTGCTTGTGCTCGGTGGGCCGCGCCCGACCGGCCCACCCGATTTGAACCGCGCGAGGGCGCGTTCCCGCGCCGATTGCTGGGCCGGGCCCAGTACTGTTCCTATGAACAGTGCCCTCTCCGATTTTTCCAGAGCCAAATTAATTGATTTATATCTCGTTCGATTTGTTTCGTTGCTCCGATTTCAAATCCGATGTCCAATACCCCTCGTTCCACTCCTAAAAACTCAAGTCCAAGCTACTCTACCATTTTTGTATTGATTTATTTTATTTACTTATTTTCCTTTCCATTGCTTTGTTTAAAAACCAAAAAGGCTTATTCATTATTTCTTTTGTGTGTTTTCTTTGCGGTAGCTTGCGAGGAGTCCGAGGCGACGGTGCAGGGTCCGGAGCAAGTTTCCACGCATTACGAGATCGTCAAAGTGATCGACACGCAAGGTAAGTTACAATTTTTGACGCATGTTGCACCGATAAATTCCCGTATTTATTATTTACACTATTTGCATTACTTTTACTTGCTCAAGTCGATTATTTAATTAAACTAAAAATGTTTAGAATGACAGGTATATGTTTTAGTTATGACCTACTACAGTACATATGCCATTTAATTTGAGACCACTTTCACCTTGACAAACCTAGACTTATTTAATATTTGTATAAATAAACATCGCTTAGCAATCACATGAAATGACGAGCTATCTAGTAGTTAAGATAGTTCGCCGGTTTCCAAATGAATTAGAAATTGATCTAGGGTAAGGCGGTAACTGTGGAGTGCCCAGTAGCGGACGAGTCCACGACCTTACCCTAGAGTGGAGGGTGCAACAGACGGGTGTCGATGCAGGATGCATCGGTTACCAATTGTGGTTGGTAGTCTCGAGGAGCAAATATAAGGACACGACCCTTATGCCAAATTTAGAGCACGATGAATCGCTCAACCACAAGTATTGATTTATCAATCACGGTCCGTTAGTTGTACACTTTATTTAAACCCCTACGGAGTTGGGCCGTGGTGCGGGTGGGTTATCGCCGTTATCGTAACTCACCGTGCACGCAAAGCGGTAGGTCCGTGTGTGCGGTATGGGAGTTATCGCGTTACACGTAACTCACCATACGCACGACGGTCGGTGAGCATCACCACCTATCGGGTAGGGTCTTTAAAATAAAGTGGGCAACGAAAAACCCGGTTTTCTCAATGCAGTCGCACACTAATTGTAGTGTGTATATAGCTTGACATTGGAAGTTGAGAAACCTTGTGGGTAAAGCTGAGCAACTCTGCAGAGTGAAAATTGTTGTATTCGAATACGCGTGCTTTAGGATAATGGAGTGTGCTCGATGGGTGATTCGGTAGTGAGGCGTAAGTAGTTTTCCGATATTTTTGAACTTGTGTAAAGAGAAGAAATATATGTTCAAACCCCTTTTCCTTAACTATGGTATAATGGAGTTTTGTTTCTAAATTATTTACAAATAAAATTGCATCCACCCATATAAATAGAACCAGTATACCTCTCACTTGAAACCCCGTACATGTAGTATGTGAGGCTTACAATCGTAACTTGTTGAGTACGGTGGTACTCAAACTTGCTTAATCATAAATCCAGAAAATGCTCTTCAAGGAGAAGGCCAAGTCTACGAGGAGGATTCGGAGGAGACCGATGGTGTGGATGAGCAGTGGACGTAGGTTTTAGCCGCACTCGGGCTTGATCGCTGGTTTTCTTTTGTAATGTAAACTATTTGGGCATGCCGCCCCGCTACGCTAAACTCGACCGACACGTCGTATGTTGTAATAAACTTTGGATCTTATGCTTTAAGCTTGTTGGCAATGATGTGCAATTCTGTACGGTCTACGGACAATTGTGGATCCCCGCACGTCTCCGGAAACGGGGGCGTTACAAATGAGAACATAGACGTATGTACTGCTGACTTTGGACATTCCTCTTCTTTTCCTTTATCTTCTCTCTCATCTGCCTGCCCTTTTCGTTTGACGCTTTAAGACTGCTGGCTTTGGACATTCCTCTTCTTTTCCTTTATCTTCTCTCTCATCTGCCTGCCCTTTTTGTTTGACGCTTTAATACTGCTGGCTTTGGCCATTCCTCTTATTTTCCTTTTATCTTCTCTCTCATCTGCCTGCCCTTTTTGTTTGACGCTTTAGGGCATCTCTAATGTATAAGACCCAGGTTGGTCTTAAGGTATGATGACATGGCTTATTGCAATCTGCTATAATGTATAAGGTCTTTGTGGGTATTAAGATGGGGCCCACATCCTAATAAAAAAACTGGCCTTTGCCTTATGGTGGGGGGAGAGAGAACACAGGATTCAATAAAAAATTATGTTTTAATGCTTATGGCCAGGTCTTTAGCTTGAGAGCTGGTCTTAAGTTTTTTTGCTTATAGCCTTTTTAAGACCAACCCTGTAATGTATAAGGTTGACCATAAGGTGGCTTAAGACCCCCTTTTTCATACGCTACAGATGCCCTTAATACTGCTGGCTTTGGACATTCCTCTCTTCTTTTCCTTTATCTTCTCTCTCATCTGCCTGCCCTTTTTGTTTGACGCTTTATCTTCTGTCTCGTCTGCTTGCTCTTTTTGTTTGACGAGTACGTCATGATGCCAGCTGGTATAAACTGGAGAGACTATATGTGAACCATTGTCAAGTTTATAGAGTTGAAATTTGAATTTTGCAAGAGTTTACAATTCTTTAGTTGGAAACCACGCAGACCAGCCTAGGCGTACAGTCAGACTGCTAGCATGGAGACCGCAAGTCAGACCGACTGGGGATCAGACTACTAGGTTGCTGTCTGTCAGACTGGCCAGAAAAATTCATGAAACTAATATAATTATTTTTAAATCAACATTTTTGGATTTTTAAATTATTTGGCATTTCTTAAAAAATGGTTTTACATTTTTAGCATCTAAAAATGAAGTTCTAAAATTTATTAAAACTTGACCAGAGCCTGGAAATAATTTATTTGAACTCTAGATATTGTAAAGTGCCTCTTAAAAAAATTCGTGAATTTTAGAGTTGGCATGCTAATTTTAAAAATTCAAACTTGAATTTTGTGATTAAATCAATTAGAAAATGAAACTGAAATTATTTTTGTCTTTGAGCCAAAATGTCTCCTGTTGGCCCAGCCCATCATTGTTCTAGCCCGCGCGCCATCCCCGCTTGAGCCGTCTCCTCTTTTCTGTCTTCTCTATGCAAAAACTCCATCCGCTGTTTCATTTTTCTCTCACCATTTCTCTCACTCTCTTGTCAAGTAGGCCTAGGACCTATCTATTAGTAGTCATCTTCCACCTCTCACCATGCTACAGCGCTCCTGTGCCAACATCACGACAAGCCTTGCTAAAGCCATTGCTGCGATGCGCACCACGCTGTCACCCGGCCCCCTTATCACCCAACGCGCATGCCTAAGCCATCTCATTGGCTGTAGAGCTCATGAGTGCCATGCCTGTGTTGCCACCCGGGAGCATCTCAAAGTGAATCCACACGCTCTTCCTATTTTAGCCCTATCAGAGCTCGCCATTCTCTCCACCATCGCTCGTCGTTTCTATTTTGCCCCTTGGTCGATCTTTTCCTCCACTGGTACACCCAAAACACCCTCTTCGTTCCTCACTCTGGTGCATGACTGCCATCGCGATCTACGGTGCCATCCTTCCATTCTGGTGAGCTATTGCCTTTCTATCCATGTCACTTCGTGCCAAATCCCTTCTATTTGAAATCTCCTTAATCGATTTCTCCTATCTTGCAGTGAGCCACTAGGAATCCACCTTCATCCTCAACACCAGTCATCTCGATTGCTGCTGCGATTCCCAAGCTACGGTGTGCTTTTAGCCTTAGAGTGGTCCTTTCACCATCCCTTCGCCTCCCTAAACCTATTTGCATGCTCCTTTTCAGCTAGTCTAGCCCTAGTGTGCTATCGTCATTGACCTCCTCACCGTCACCGCTGTTCTCTAACGAGCCTCCACCTCTAACCTTCTCTGTCACTGTCAACCTGACCTTCGTGTTCCTAGTGAGCTGCTAAAGCTTATGCACTGCTCGCCTTTGCTCTTGTGGCCACTTGCATTGTCGCCACCATAGCTAAGCATGGTACCATCGCTCACCAACATTCTTTCTCTTGTTTAGGTGACCATAGGTTCCCGTGCCAGTGCCATTAGCGTCACATTGACCTAGTGGAGCTAGCGCACATCACCTCCTGACTCGTCTTCACCCTGTTCGTGATTGCCGTCATTACAAAGCCAACGTTGTGCTTCACTCCGCCGCTGACCCAACTCCAGTGAGCTTTGAGCCTTGGCATTACTACCAATTGCTTTGCCATGGTCTCTTCTTTCCATCCCTGAGCTCGCCCATGCCCCTCCATCATTGCCTCACCGTCAACGAGCTCAGCCACCACCGCTATTGACCTCCCCTGATCCCTCTCTCTGACTAGTGGCCCCACATAAGGTGAGATTAGTTTAGCGCTAATTAAACTTGATATTAGTGATTCTATGACATGTGAGCCCCAGTAGATTAATCAAGTTAAACTTATAATTTAAACCAATTTTCAGCAGAGAGTCACTGACACATGGATCTGTCCCTATCATGACCTGCTCGCAACAACTGCATTTCATCTACTCCTTTTATTCTTAAATAGATGTTGTTTTAGAATATGTGTAGACAATATTTTAAAATTTAACAATTAATACCAAGAAAAATATTTAGATTTGTCACAAGAGAATTGTTTGAGTAAATTTGTCATCGAAAGTATTTAGACCTCATTATATTTTTTTAATAAAATTTTAATAACATATAGTTACAAAAAAGTAGTAGTCAAAGGTGTGCAGTGTATACTGTGTTTATGTCCAAAACAATAAGTTAAAAAAACGGCTCATTAATTCCGAGGTATGGATGTCGTACATAGTAGAGACTGCAGTATGCAAAGATACGGAAGAGGGCAAAGGAAAGAAAAGGAGAAAAAGACACGAGAGAGATTGAGAGAGCCGGGCGTTGCGCTGCGCAGGGCATCTCGATCTGGCGACCTCCGGGCTCCGGCCCACTCTACTTGGGGCCATGCAAGGGAGGAAACGAATGGCTGGGAACTAGCGTTACTTAATCGGAAGAGCGGGCCCGACCGAGCGGCATGCGAGGGACGGCCTAACGCGCTGGCTGCCGGCGCCGTCGCGGTCAGCGTCGGCACTTGGCCTCGCGTTACAGCCGACCGATGGGGCGGCGCGGGCGCGGGACGCGGCAGGTTTCGTTCGACTCGGCAACTGTCTGCGTTTGAATCTGGTCTGCATAATTGCGCGCCTCCTTCAAGCCCAAGCACCGGTCACGCGCGCAACACCTCACCAGTCACCATCTGTTGATTCCTACCGGTCACCGGCACGCACCATCAAAGCCAAGAAAGCACCTCCAACCCAACTTTTGGCTTATAGTAAAAACTGGCTTTTGGCTTCCACCTAAAACTCCTTCGAAGGAACGTGCTTCCGGCTTTTTTGCTGCACAAGCTGGCTTTAAGCCCCAGACAGGCCGGATGATAGCACATGCGACGTGTCGTCCTATTCCGTCGATTTTACACAAGGGAAAATAGAAGGGGAAGAAAAAGTACTAATCTATCGGGGGCCCCAGGCCAGCTACGTCCGGACGTCCACGGGCCGTCCGCAGTCCGCACCGTGACGGCTGAAGCCCATGCCAGTTGGGCCGCCCTAGCTTGGACTCGAAGTCGAAGGAAGCGCACACGCCACCGCCGACCCCCCAAAGCCAACGGCACCGTCGTTCTCGCACGGTTGTCGCCGTCGACGTATGGCACGAGCGCGCAGGTCACGGAGCTTCTCCCTGTCAGTTCTGCTCAGGCGCGCAGTGCCGTTGGGGTGGGCGCGCGTCTAAATTAAGTACTACTAGCTAGCTGCTGCTTGCTTTCAGGAAATCGATCCTAAGGGGAACTGAACCTGCTTATCTGCAACTGCATATATATATATATATATATATATATATATATATATATATATATATATATATATATATATATATATATATATATATATATATATATATATATATATATATATATACACACACTAGTAAGGTGCCCGTGCGTTGCAACGGAAAATCAAATTAAAGGGATGCATACTATCAAATATGATCTCAAACTGAATAATAAATATCAATTTTTTCTTACGTCATCATGTATCAAACAAAACATATATGTTAATACTGTACCCAATATAAATAAGCGCAATTCTTTGGCCAAGCGGCTTAGTCTGCAAATTCCTTGGCTTCTCCGTGGCACTGGTGGGCTCCGCTCCAACCCATGGCGGACTCAACCCATGGTGCACTATTCTAGGTGCAAATTAAAATGAAGCACTTGATAATAGTCGTTATAAATTAGTCAAGTGACACGAGGAGGATTTCATGAGGTATCATGAAAAGAACTCTCATGGGATGAATATCGCTAAAGGGTTCACCTTTTGCCATTTCTATATGATTATACCTAAAGACACGATATCCACTTTGCATTGAGACACAAATTTATCTAAGAAAGCTCAATAAGAAGCAAAATGTGTAACAAGTGCACACGTACCTTTTCATTGTACCCTTCAGAATTTTGAATAACCTCGGGTGCCATCCAAAAGGGAGTTCCAACGAATGTCTGAACAATTCAAAGCCATTAGCAACAGTATGCAGGTATATTCTGAGTAAATCCATGTGAATTTGCAAAACAACAAATATTTCCCAGTATAGAATTCCAATAGACAGACAAGGGGACTTCCATCTAGTGCACATTCAGTTGATGCAAACAAGCACGCGGTTGTACAAATAAAAAAACCTCACTTGAGACACTTTGGTTTTTGTGTTATTTCCATGAACCATCCACTACATTCGTCCCTCCCCCACACGCTTCCTCCCTTGCAAGACCTACCTCAATGTGATAACCAAGAATCATCAATGTTGTTTTTCCTTACCACCGGATCAACAATGAATACCACATCACCCACAAGACACCGCTCGCACTCACGGATGGTAGCGATGAGTATCTGACGACATTCTCCCAATTGAGTTCCAAAATAACAAGCAATCAATCATGATTGTAAATGGAAAATTAAGAGCAACACAACATGCTTTATAATGGAGTACCATATAAACCCACCAACTCAATGATCTAAACCCACCAAAACTCGCATAGTGCGGTGGGCTTCGGAGACCTCTTATTTAGCCTCGCCGAGGAGGCAGCAGGCGTAGGGCCACGAGGAGGGGGCGATGGGCGGGTGGACAGGGAGGGGAGCCATGGGGCCATAGGGTGAAGGCTGGAGGAGCTCCTATTCCCCAGGCGTCGGGTGAGGCAACAACGGCGGCGTCGGGTGAGGCGACGGGGACGGCAGCGTCGGGGGAGAAGGAGGCAATGGGGGTGGAACGGAGGAAGAAATAGGAGAATGTCAGAAGAGATGGGAGGCGGAGAAGAACAAAACTCATCTTAAAAGTGTACGGAGGGATGGGGGAGGAGGAGGCGGCGGCGGAGGGGAGGAGGCGGCGACGCGGGGTGGGGAAGAGGCGATGGGGAGAGTGAGGGGAGGTGGGGGTAGCGGGGGGAGAGCGAGGGGGAGGCGGATCGGGGGGAGGCGGAGGCGGAGCGGAGCGGAGTGGGAGGGAGGGGAGGAGGCGGCGCACGGGGTGGGAGGGAGGCGGAGCGGAGCGGGAGGGAGGGGGAGGAGGCGGCGCGGGGGAGGGCAGCGGAGCAAGTAATTTTTATGGTTAAGATTTTATCTCGTAATCAGATCAAGGGCTGAGAAAAGAGGAGGGAGGACGGACCAACCACCAATTGCTTCTTTTATAATAGTAAAGATATATATATATATATATATATATTCATGCCTCTGAACCTCAGCATCAAGGCAAGAGTTTGCAAGCAAGCCCAAACATTTACCGTCGGTGAAATAGCAGTGTCAGCTTTTGTACTTCTCCAGCAGCAGATCGGACGAGGATCTGATCGAACAAACAAGGGGAGGGGAGAGAACAAGTATATATAAGTGGCAACGGCCGCACCTTTTCTGTTCTTCAACAGATCTTTTCGCCTGGAGTGTATATATAGTAGACAGATAGATGTGTTCTACATCAGGTTCAGATTGTGCTTATCAACCGAAGCAGGTGGTGCGGCGCAGGGATATTAATAGTTCACGCATACATGTGTTACAATCATTCATACATCCTCAGTTAACTTTTAGATGCATGAAACCACGCGAGGCTTCAGGCACTCGGCCGATTTTACAAGAGACGAATAAGCTTCCTGATCTGCAGAAAACTTTGCTTCAAAGTAGGTACACCATAAGCTGACCCAGCAGCTATGTATCAAACTACAGAAACTAACTACTAGTACTCCGTATATCTCTACAAAACACATCACACTGCAGCACCCAACCAGAGCTTATGTAGCAACGGTACATTAACACCTGAAAATGTGCACAAGCATCGCGCTTATTACATGAAACCGTTCATGAGTGTCCAGAGGAAATGAGGAATTAATAATGTAATTTTCCACACGGCCGGACTTGTATTACATCGATCATGTATATACTTACATGGAACCGTGCAAAGCTTCAGGCGATCGTAAGGGAGAAGACAAATAAGCTTCAGACAAGAACACCGTAAACTTCCGTTCTGCATAAAACTTTGCTCCAGTTACCTAGGCACGAATGCAACCAACAGCTATTATATGCACCACTTCGTCGTTGCACTTGCAGCACCCAATCAAAGCACATGTATATAACACAGTACATTAACAAGTGAAATGTGCACACAAGCATCGTCGCACTTATTACATGAAGAGACCATTCATGATGGTCCAGAGGAAAGCCACACAAATCCAAATCTGTGAGCACAGACACAACCATTATGTTCTCTCAAGCACACTCAGTCTCGAGACACACATGAAGAATATAAACGCACACGCAGCTGACTGCACAAACACACAAGTAGAATAGATGACAAACCACACAAGCACACACAATCATATATAGGATTCGATCCATGATGAATGGATGAAAGGATAATCTTTCCTTCAGCATCGATCCTTCTTCTTCCTGAAGAATGCACACCTTCCTTCATCACCTGTTTCTTCTATACTTTCTTTTGCTTGGTCTTCATTCTGCGGTTTATTATGTTTGAAAACAGGGTTGTTTCGATGCGCTTTAATGGCTTGTCTGGCTTGATAAGGGACAAGGTCACCGTTAAACTCTAGCTCCTTCAATTTTGGAAGATTGATTATCCCAGAGAGAGACTCAATGTTGGTGAAAGACCAAATGATCTTCTTGAGATTAGGAGCTGCTCCTTCGACGAAGCTGATCTTGGTGATGCGAAAGCACTTAATAACAAGATGATTGAGCTTTTGGAACTCATCTTTGTTGAAGGTAAGCTCGCTTTCGTCGCATGAATTGTCCAGGAGCATGAGGTGCCGCATTGTTGGTTGTTTGGCGAGGATTTGTAGATCACCTTGCTTCAGCAAGGTATCACGAAGTGTCACCTTGGCAAGTTGCTTGGCACCAGTAAATAGTGAACGAAGAGCCTCACTTGTGATCCCGCTGCCGTTCAATTCAAGCTCCATCAAGACTGGTAGGTAATTGATTCCAGAGATAGACTCCACGTTGGTGGAGGACATGACGATCTTCCTCAGGTTAGGAGTAGCTCCATCTTCAAAGGTGATTCTGGTGATGTTGGTGTGGAACAAGGCAATCTCCTCCAACTTAGGAGCCGCTCCATTTCTAAAGGTGATGTTGGTGATGCTGATGTAGGACAAGTCGATCTTCTCGAGTTTAGCTGCTCCATTTCCAAAGCTAATGTTGTTCATGTTGGCGGAGGACAGGACTATCTTCTCGAGCTCAGGAACTGCTTCATCTTCAAAGCTGATGTCGGTCATGTTGGAGCCCTCGACAAGAAGGTTCATAAGATTTTGGAACACTTCCTTCTTGAAGGTGAGATTGCTCTTAGTGTACGACTCGTGCTGGAGCCTGACACAACGCAATTTGGGCAGCTCGCCAAGGTCTTTCATATGATCCTCGTCCAGAGAGGTATTTTGTAGAGTTACCTTGGCAAGTTGATCACAATGTTTGACCAGCAATGGAAAAAGTTGTCGACATGTTGCAGTTCCTCTGATGCTTAGGCTCTCAAGAAGCTTGGGAGGGTTTTCTAAGTTGATGTCTGAGTTGGAAGGAGTACCGTGACTGTTGGCTTGTAGAGGTCTGATGCTGATTGAGAGAGACCGGACGGTCTCGCTCAGATCACCGATCACTCGAACCAATTTCTTGAGGTGAGCTTCGTTGTCGTCGATAACCACACCTAGCTTCCTCAGCTGCCATAGCTTGCGAATGCATTTCAAGTCAGCACCACCCTCTGAAGCCTCTACATGGGACAATACCGCTATGTTTGTCATTTTCTCTATTCCGCGCGGAAGCTCAACAGCATCGAATGATTTCTTTGTCCTGTTGAAGTTGTCTGTTCTAGTTGTATCAATATTGCAACTAGCCAGCAGACGCTTTAGCTTCGGGAGCATGAGATATCTTGTGGCAGACGCATCCACATGGGTCTGTCGGATGTCCAGTACCTCCAGCTGATGGAGGTTGTTAATTTCCTTGGGTAGCTTGGTAATATCTGTATTCCTTAGGCTCAGATACTTCAGCAGTAACATCTTGTTGCAGATGTTCTCGAGGTAGTGCTGCTTCATATTGAAGGGTTTACATCCTTCTAGATCTAGCACCTTGACCAGCGGCATCTGAGGTGATTCATGTAGTTTTCGCAAAAACTTATTCATTTTATCCGAGCTATTGAGTTGTACATCACTGAGAACGGAGAAGTGGCGAGCATGCTGATGTGACAGGCGTGTCCCCACAAAGTGCTCTTTCCTGGCAATCTTGGTAATGAATTGATGAACAATATCATGTACCATACAGCTCTTGACCTTTCCTGCAGCGCCAATGTCACCAGGATAAACAAGCCATCGGTCAACGAGCTCGTCAAAACATCGCTCGGCCCGATGCACTGAGCTGGGCCAGTCTTCTTTGGTCACCAGGCCTTCTGCAACCCAACGTCCTACTAAGGTTGACCGCCTAATCTTTTGACCCTGAGGGAAGATTGCTAGATACAGCAAGCAGGTCTTGTAATCTCTAAGCAGATCGCCGTAGGAGAACATGAACATCTTCTTAGCATTAATGTCCAATGGCCCTATGGAATCCAAGGTGTCACGCAACTCCTCCAGTTCTTCTTTGCTCTTGTCAGGATTGACATACATAGCATGGACAAACAACTTCATGCATAATTCATGAGGCTCACAAAGCTCCAAGATTTCACGCAAAATGTGCACATTCCAATCTTTATTCTTCCGGCGGATTGTAAAATTGAGCACTTTGCTGTAGTAGTAATGAACTAGAGAATAGACTATGGCTTCCCGTGTTGGATGGCAAAATTCTTCGGACCCTTTGGTGTATCTGGTGGTCACTATCACTGCACTGCCGGTGGCACAACCCAACTGGTTCAATGCCCTCTTGGTCTTCAACCATTTGTACACATAATTGATACCATCGAGAACAATTATGGTCATTTTATCTTTCAAATGCTCCTTGACCTTCTTGGTGATTTCTTTAATCAGCAGGTGATCTCTAATATTCTCTAGGGTTCCTTTAATTTTCCTCGTGATTTCTTCAATCTTCTCGCACGACATCTGATCCTCGTACAGTTCATCCGTTTCTTCCTTGGGCTTGGGAAGCAGCTTCCGCAGCATCTTTTCTACAATCTTATCCGTGGTTTCTTTGATCTTCTCCTCAATTTGATCTTGATCCTCGCCCAATCCATCTGCATCTTCCTTCACCGATTTGTCTTGCTGGGGCTTGGGAAGCAGCTCCCGCAGGATCTCTTTAACATTCCGGGCGATCTGATGGTCGCCCAATTTATCCGTGGCCAATTCCTTCACCGGTTTGTCTTGCTTGGGCTGGGGAAGAAGCTCCCGCAGGATGCCTACATACTCGGGATGATCGAGACCAATCCAGGAAATTTTTTCGCTTAATCCCTCTTCCATGTGCTCTTTTATCTTCTTCGCTGTTTCTTCAATCTTCTTCTCGATTTGATCCTCACCTGATTTATCTTGCAAGGTGTCATGGAGTATGTCCAGGGGTTCCAACGGAACAGCCCGGGACCTTTTCGTACCAGCTCCCAGATGCTGTTTAATCTTCTCCTCAATTGCTCCAATCTTTCTTTCAAGTTCATCGATCCTGGCCGATTTGTCTTCTTTTGAGGACTCGGGCTCCAGCTCCATTAAGATGGCGTCGAGAGTGAACAAGGGGCTTGCTGGCAAAAGCCCTGGGAAGTTGATCCAGAACTTGTGGTCGAACTTGGTCTTCAAGGAGGGATGAGCCAATGCTTCATTTGGAACGTCATTTCCATCCTCTTTATCCGGTGCTGAAATGGCGATAGACGGGAATCTGTCTTCTTCGTTGCCGTTGAACCAATTACGGGATAGAAAACCGACTAGGTCTTGGGTGCAGTCCTCCAGAATGCAAGGCTCAGAAAAAGCTAGCGCCGGCCTTCTTTCAGGATAATCATCTTCGTCTTCAGTATCACCTAGGCCTGCGGCTTGACTCGATGAAGCTGCTCCGGTAATGGGAGCTAGCGACGTCGTCGTCTGCTTGTCGCCCGACATCGGCGGGATCTTGACGTCGTACCTGAGTCGCCGATTGCCGACGTCGCGCGCCCGGTCTTTGAGCTCGCGTAACTGGATGGCCGCACGGTGCTGTGCGTACAGCTTCTGCAGGTACCAAGGAACCCACCACACGTAACGTCCCACGGGGCCCGTGGCGCGGTAGACCGCCGGATCACCGCGCAGCAGGTAGAGGTCGATGCAGTTGCTGCAGTCGTAGGCGAGGTCCCGGACCTGCTTCATCCACGTGCGGACCTGCTCGTCGTTCTCCCTGCCGGGGGACGTCGTCCTGGCGAGGTGCTGGAGGAAGCTGTTCATGCTCTCCATCTCCTCCCGGATGAACTTCACGTCGCCCTCGACGCGGCCCAGCAGCTGCGCCTCGTTGCGGAGGACGCCCAACAGCGAGTGGACGGCTCCCGAGGCGAGCTCCGCCATCGCTGACAGACGCTCAGCTGTCGCCCTTTGCCGGCCGGCCGGCCGACCGGTGTCTTGCTAGATTAGTTTAGCGCGCAGGAACAAGAATGCGGATGCATTATGCATGCTGCATGCGTGCGTGCGTGGGTAACTGGCAGGTGTGGCAAATGGATTCTTCTTCACGGACGTGGAGAAGAGAACCCACGTAAGTAGTAGCTAGCTAGGAAACCAGACTGAGGCTAAATTACTATGAGCAGTCTCTATCTTTATCAGATCAGACAAAATGAGGTTAGGGAGGGCAGTCTTTTCGGAAGGAGACCTTTCGGACTTCTACGGGGTGTTCTTCTGAATTACGACTTATATCTTTTAGTTATGTTTTATTAGTTTAATAAATAATGATTGTTGTAAGAAGTCGAAACCAAAAACTGACTTTAAAAACAGAACTTAATTTTTTTTGTTAAGTTTTGCTACTTGTAAGTTGTCTGAGATTCTTTTTTGTCGACTCCAATCGAATTTCCTAGCCTTTAGATGAGCTTTGAGATATGTATCTATCCGATTTTGATCTTGGTACAATTGTTCAAATAGATGACTTTATTCGTTTTGTTTATCTGTCATTCCAGGCCCAACTAACGTGTGAGTCCAACTAACTAAGAAATTTAATTAAAAATGAATTCTGAGCCACTGACATGGTCCTCATTGTACACTGGTCCCACTTCTCAGTCACACCAACTATTTTTGTTAAGAAAAACAAACCAAAAGTAAATTAAATATTATCTAGCCCCACCTGTCAGTTACTATACTATTTTGTTAAGAAAAATAATTCAAAAACAAATTAAAAATCCACCAGGCCCCACATGTCAGCCTTTGGAGTATTTTCAAATAAGAAAATAAATAAGTAAAAAAAAGAAAAACCATGGAGCCCAACTGTCAGTGACACAGTCTCTCTCCTCTATTTATTTTTGAGTTTTTTTTCTGAAATTAAACTTTAGAAGGCTTGTTCTGACTCGTTTTAAATCTAAATCAATTGAAACTTGTTTCTAAATTTATCTAAAATTAAGGTATTTTTATTGGGTGTAAAATCATGAATTTTGGAATTTATTTACATTTACATTTGTATTTATTTGTGTTCTTTGGTATTTATTTATTTTTGTCACGATCGCTTAATTAGACTATGAAGACTAGGAAGAGTAACAATTCAAGCCTAACTAGGACCCTCAAGACCAACAAGCTTGTGAGCAAATCGAGTCAATACTTTGATCATATTGCACCTACTTTTTAATGTAAGTTATGTTGATTTAAATTACTAAATTGCATACTTTAATTTATTATGCATATTATATTCATGATAAGCTCATAGTTGAAGTCTCAATTAAAAATTGCACTATTACACCCTACTCCTTGACTTTGAACATTAAACCTTGTCATCCTATACATAATGGTGAATATACTAGTGATAAGTCTGTATCTAAGTGGGGCATTAAATTTACTCTGATATCATTTTAAACATGAAACTTGATTTGGGCAGCCACTAGAGGAAGGTGGCTAATATTTGAATTACAAAGGATATTTTGGTATCCCAAAACTTTAAACTTGCTTAAATATCTGGACGGATGATAAGATGAGTTGGTGCAGATGCAGCACGAGAGTGTGGTTTGTGGTAGAACCGCCCAGATACCTTTAAGATAGAATCTTGTACGACCTCTCAAGGTAAAATAGTGCAATCACAAGTCTATAATAGGTACGACCTGGTTAACTAATTTTCATCGACCTAGTGTGGGTTGCGCCATCCAATGGAACATGGGTTGAGTGTTGGTGGCGCAAGAGGGGGCTTTTGGAGTGGGTGGATGTAACCTCATAGCAATACAAACCTTAGCGGGTGTGGCCTCGCTAGGGAGATGCACTGTAATGTTTTTGTGGTGATCTTCTTAATCTGCATATCTAAGGAAACATATGAAATATAACAAGTTAACTATCTCTTATGGGTAAAGTATATGACCTCTACAGAGTGAAAATTGTTCGAATAGCCGCACCCATGGTCATGGCTGGGCATGGGAACCTACTGGAGTTAGTATCTATTTTAAAACTTCATGGGTGGGATGAAAAACACAATTGATGGATGCAACCCTGAGTTGATTTCTCCTGGGTGGATGTAACCCAGTAATTAGAATGGGTGGATGTAACCCTGGTAACCAAACTAGCATATGGTAGAGGTAACCATGAAAAAAGTAGATAGAACCTACACTACTATTATTATCGCATTCTTTCATAATCTTTAGAAAACATGGTTTAGTTAAAAATGCTAAGTCTCACGAATTTCTAGTTACTGTAAATTTCAACTAAGGCATTTAGCAAATAAAAGAACCAGAACCCTACTTTGTTCAACCATGCATCTATATTATTGCATTATGTGTGTTAGCTCATAGAGCACGATTGTTTGTGCTCACTCTCGCTCACTCAATTAACTCAAAACATGTAGATCATGACCACTACGCCTACTACACCGCTCCAGGGATAGATAGAGAAGAAGATGGTGGAGATTAGGATGTTATCTGGTAGTTTAATCCTTACCCCAGTAGGTAGATTTTAATTTTGATTGTGTGCACATCTAGTATCCAAGTTCTTGGATAGTAGTATGGCATGTTTTTACCCCAGTGTGGTCTTACCTTTTGCTTTTTTGCTTTCGCTTTTGTAATGTAATCATTTGGCATGTTTGACTATTATGTAAACTCTACAGGATATGGTATATTTAAACTCTAATATGTAATAAAGTGTTTGGTTTGGTTCATGTGATGTATGAGATGAATCAACATTATATCTGTGAGTACTATCTACTGATCCAGCGAATAGCAAGGTGGAATCACATAGGGTTCCGAATTGTAAATTCGGGGTTCGGTAGCAATTTTCATCAATCCATCTCTATTAAATTATAACTTGATTTTGTGTTTCCTTGTCTATATGCATGGTGGATTTGGACTAATACTGAGAAACAAAGAGAGTACTACATAGATTCCTTGTGTTCCATAACTTTAACTTGATTTATTTATATTACATATGTTAGTTTTTTTTAAGATTATATATGAAGTCTTCTTGTGGGACATATCTACTGCAAACTAATTAAGTAGCTATCAATTAGTGAAATTATAAAAACCACTTTGGTTTGAGCACCAAGTTAGCAAGAAAGATTCCCAATACTTTTTAGATTGTAGCTTAATTCATTATATCGTAATTATAAAATTCAAGTCCAAATTCTATTTGTTTGGGATTAACAAAGTGAAGAAATTATTGACAAGCTGTAAGTTAATAAAAATGGAAAAATAACAATACAAATTTATTATTGTAACAAACTTCTCCTTTTCATTTCTTCTAGCTCACTTTGTGTTTTAACTTGAAATTGTTTAAAATGTGATGCAAAACTCCGTACGCTATCTTTTCAAAAATTTGGGAATTTTTTCATTACTTTAGTGCTTAAATCAAAATGGTTCACATGATTAATTGCATTTAGCTAAAGGTTTGCATTATATATATCCCTTCATCATAATATGACTACTTGTTTTCGTGGTTTATGTGAGACATGTGGAGATACCCATATTGTGTGATAAGTATTTGACTTTGTTTGTGCTTTGTTGTCGAAGTTTGACTTTGATTTTGTATCATTTTCTCTCTGATTTTTGCTATCAGGTAGGCAATGGTTTGATCGGCCTATAGAGACGATCTGATCGCTATGCTAGAGCGATCAGACCGGCCATGGGTGACTATCTGACTGGTGTCTAGTGTGACCTAGCGTGAGAGAGGTCCAACCGAAAATGTGGTGTGACTGATTTCTAGTTGGCGGGATGTTTATTTTAGAGATGTGTTCATTGCATTGCAGGGAATTTTTGAGAGCAATGTGACTAGCAATGTAATGGTGGTCCGACTGGAGGTCATCGGGCGGTCTGACCGGTATGGTTGCATGGTTAAATTGGTCCCCTATTACCAGAAGGTTTTAAGTCGATTTGTGGTGGTCTGATCAGCCACTGGTTGATGATCAGACTGACCTCTAGGAAAATGAGTGAGTTGAGTTGGTTTTCGATAGTGTTTGTCATGGTGTGAGTCCATGCAAGTGTTAGTCATGGCGGGAATCTATGCATTATGAAAATCTTGACATGGTTGTTAAGTGATGCGTATTTGCATCAGTTTTGTTAATGAGAGTTAAGTGCATTTTACTTGTGCTCAAGATGGTTATGTACAACGTGTAGGCGAAACAAAACCACTTTATTCGTTTCGTACGGTTAGAGAAGAGATTAACGATAAACTATCCTTGTTTGATTAACGAACGTTGTCATTAGTGGCTTTTGGTGCTCTTTTCTTTTGTTTAGTACTAACGTGTTTCTTGAAGGCATCTCAATATGATATATATATACCCAGCCGCTGAGCCATACATTTATACTTATGGGGTCAATTTTCGCTTAACACAATATTAGTTGGTTGATTTAGCTGAAATCTATTATATTATTAAAACAGAGGTAAAAAAAAGGCACCACATTTACTCTCAAATGGTAGAAATTACCACGTTAATCAAAGAAAAAGAGAAATATATATCTACACTGTCTATCGTAGTGGATTCAAATTATTACGATCCAGATTAAATAAAAGAAAGATTTACACCATGTATCATGATGAATTCCAATTATAATGGTCGAGATTAAATGAAAGAGTCCATATCAAATATAATTTAGAAAAATTGTTTTCTCATACCATCTTCCCATCTTCCTGTGCGGTATTGCTCTTATTTATTACTTTATTTATGCATGGGATGTGACTCCGTGGTAGACATATTGTGCTTATCGATTTATAGATGTCACTTCCTTATCACGGAATTAAATCACACGAATATTTCTCTTTCGATAATTAAGGACCGTAAGACATAAAGTCATAGTGCTGATTCTCAGTTTCTCATGACTTAGACCACCAAAAGAAAAATTATGCGCACCTTTTCTGTTATTCGATTAATCAACTGTCAGGTGTCGCATATGCGGTTAAAGAAGGGAATGCACAAGTTGCACGAAATTATTGATCCGGGAGATAGATGCTCTTCTAACAAAAGAGTAGTCATGGAAGCTCACAGGGGCCGGAGGGCCCTTTGAAATTCGCTGTGCACATTTCATTATCCAGTTCAGTTCCATTAGCCTCGCTCAAAACTGCAACTTCTAAAGCTTCCGGAAACCAGAAGTCACTAGTAGCATAAGTGCGGCACCACGTCGCGTTAGCCACCGTGTGGAACAAAGTAAAAGAGACGAAAATTCATAAGATGGGTTTTTCTTTTAAAAAATGAGGACCCATACGTATTTTCAGAGAAAGTGAAGAGTTTTTTTGCATAAAAAGGACCTATGCATAATTTCAAAGAAACCACGTGGCGTTATCTAGCAAAAGGATGGGCCTCTATGAACTAAGGACCTGGACATAATTTCAGAGGAGTGGAGGGGTTTTTCACAAAAAAACTAAGGTGACAGGGATTTCGTGTGTATTATCTGTGGAGATATAATTTTTTTACTTTTTTCTATATTTTTCTTTAATTGAATGTTTTTACTAAAAACTAACAGTCGCTACGGTATATATTTTAGCTAAAAGCCATCAACAAAAGTAGAGTACAAGAGTACTCTATACGTGTATAGAGCCATAGTGTACAAGAGTACTTAGTATATAACTGGCATGGAGGATGCGTGTAAAGAAGCAACGTATCAAAACAAACCACATACCACATACATGAACAGAGGCAACAGAAGCTAGCACAGTCGTTTTCAAGGGGTAGGAATTACCATGTTAATAAGAGAAAAACAGATATTTACACTGTCTATCGTGGTGGAGTTTATGTCAAATACAGTCTAGAAAAAAATTGTTTTCTCATGGCATCTTCCCATCTTCCTGGGCAGTATTTCTCTAACTTATTACTATATTTATGCATCGGACGTGACTCCGCGGTAGACATGTTGTGCTTATCGTTTATCGATGTGATCAGTTCCTTAATTCTCACGGAATTAAATCACACGAATATTTCTCTTTCGATAAATAAGGACCATAAGACATATTGCACGAAATGAAGCCACGAATAAAGAAAAATTCGTAATAAGGACCATAGGTACTGATTCTCAGTTTTTCATGACTCAGAGCACCAAAAGAAAAATTATGCACACCTTTTCTGTTATTCGATTAATCAACTGTCAGGTGTCGCATATGAAGGGAATGCACAAATTGCACGAAATGAATTGATCCGGAAGATAGATGCTCATCTAACAAAAGATAGATATTCATTAGTTTGCTTAGCCTTCTCCCCCATAATCTTATTTTATTTCTTTCACACCCTGAAGATGCCAACAGTTCAAAACTTCTGCAATCCAAATTTGAACTAATCAGTTGTACCCTTGGGGGCTGAAATTAGCATGCAAAAAGATGTCTTTTGGAGAGCACCTCAGTCCTCGAAAAACTGAAGGTTTGTTTTACTTCTGAGTTTGTATATATTTGGACACCATAATTTTTGAATCCTCGGTATATACATGAATAACATTATTTTAAATTCATGAGCCAAAATTTGTATATATTTGGATACCCAATTGTTTTTTTTTTGAATTTTTTACTCGGATCCATTGAATGGTCCGCTGTTTTTCCACATGGCACTACTGCAGAACTCATCATCACAGACGGTTCAAAAACGTCATCACAGACGGTTTTCTGAATCGTCTGAATTTATGGATCAGTGATAATACGAGGTCATTACAGACGACTTTCGAACCGTCTGTGGTGTAAACATCACAGACGGTTTTTAACTAAAAACCGTCTGTGAAAGTGATAATCACAGACGGTTTTTAACGACAAACCGTCTGTGATATATAAACTGTTTGTATCTAGATACGTTGCACACCGGACATACATGCATGTTTGCATATTCTTTACGGTAGAGAATACAGTCGTTCGGACATGCATGTATTCTTTCTACTTCCATTCCCAATGGACAAAGAACCTTCTTGACTTTATACATGGTTTTAAGCAACTCATTTCCCTTCGGAAGCATGTCCGCTAAAAGACCTAACAGTGTCGTGAAATTCTTGTCGGACCAACCGTTGCTTGCCTTCAATTTCAACAATTCAAGCACAGCTGACAACTTCGTGTACTTTGACCTGCAGCACGTGAACAAAGGTTTCTCCGAGTCTTCCATCAAACCTCAGAATTTAACATACTCTCACTCATCATAGTTCTCTTCTACATCACAAAGCATCTGATCCAAATTGTCATCGTGCAGCCTATCCAAATCCGAACCACAATCGACATCATTTGGCGGCATATTATTGACTTCATCGGCGATGTCATCCGGTGGCATATTATTGACTTTGCCACGACTGGTCCAACATGTATACCCCTTTTTGAAACCCTTCGAATCAAGTGCACTTCAATCTGCTCTCAATTCTTAAACATCTTTAAATTCTTGCAGTCAGTGCATTGACAATACATATATTCCACCCCCTTATTCAACATATCCTCCTCAGCAGCTCTTGTAAAAGCAGACATGTCATTAATGTACTCTTCACTTACACAGCTTGCAGTATACATCCAACTTCGGTCCTATATTATGCACATATATAAAAATTTAATTAGTATTAAAAATCACATGCATTGATGTTAGCTAAATCTAAATTAGCTAGATCTTTAAAGTATATATATAACAGTCACCAAAAATTAGTTAGATCTAAATTTTGATGAAATGAAAAATAAATTTCATTACTAATCATATCTAGGGCAACCAAGAATTTGATGAATCTTCAAAGCTCTCTTACCAAATAAGCCTCCTCCCACCAAATTAAATGGTATGAAAACCTTGCCGCCTCCAGCTGCAGCACCAGCTAGATTTGGATCGAAATGAAGACAAATACGGTTCTGACACGCGCAATAAATACCTATCGTATTATCACGCAGGCGATTTTAACAAAACACATGCGTGATGCTGGAATATCACGAGCGGTTTTGATATAAAACCGTCGTGATATTCCAATTATCCGAGATGGTTTTTAAGCGTGATCTCGGGATATCACGAGATGATTTTTAATATAAAACCGTCTCGTGATATTTGATATCGCTGACGGTTCATCGGTAGAAGCATGCGTGATACTCATTTTTTCCGCCACAAACACCACAGACGGTCTCTAAATTAAAACCGTCTGTGATAGTGTACATCACGTACGGTTTCACAAAATCGTCTGTGATTTGACTTCTAGTATTAGGCTTTCTGTAGTAGTGTGGTGACGGTAGAATCTTCCGTTTGATGGCTTAACAAACTCGACGTGTTCGACTGCGTCCGGAGACGCACTCACCAAGCCTCAACGATGACGCGCTTCCCGTCGCTGGCCATAGCACCACCATTCTCCTCCACCTCTGCTGCCTTCTTGGCCCTCTTCCTCCCCTTCTGCTAGGCCGCCGGAGCCACCGCCTCCTTCTTGGCCGTCTCCAACGGAGCTCCGGCGGCCCGCTTGCCGGCTGCCTTGCTCCGCGTCTTCCTCGGTGACCCAGCCGAGGCCGCAGTCGCCGCCGGAGACTTGCGCTTGGGAGGCATCGATGGGTAGGTTCGCCGCACCGCGCCTTGGACTCGTTTGGGTTTTCGCGAAAAGAGTGGGATTGGGCCTTTCCACCCAGCAGCCCGTAAAAACCCATGTGTTTGTGTGGCGTGCTGCTTCTAGATTTCTTTTCATTTTCTAGGCTTGCATGACATCTTGATTTCTTTTTCTTTTTCTTGGGTTTTCGTGAAAAGATAGTGGCAGTTGATCTCTGTCGAGTGGGTGTGCTTATTTGTGCTTAACCTTTTAGCCTCTAACTTTTAATTTTTAGCTTCTTAATTTTATCATTTTTAATTTTTTTAGATTTTTTAGATTTTCTTTTTTTCCTTATTTCTTGACATTGTTTGTGATGATATATTTCTTTTCTATTTTTTAATTTTTTAAATTTAATTACGCTGAAAAAACTAACAATAATTATAGCAAAAAAAAGTCATTACAATATAAAATAAACTAAAAGCTTAGGCTTAAAGGCCACAATGAACACCCGCTCAGCGTTTGGTTCATGCTAATTTGCTAGCGAACAAAGATGACTCGAAATGCTCCTGTTTTGCGGCTAATGTATGCAGCCATTTTGATATATGCAGCCAACACTCATGGAAACGAATGCCGTTGCAGAAGTAGCTCGCTGAATGGAGCAGTGCTGTTTCTACCTTCGCTTCATTTGGTTTAAGAGTTCACCACGGAGAGTGATCTTGTGTCATGTTAATTTCGGTTCCTGCGCAAGAAAAAGGGAAAAGCAGCTATTGCAAGAAAAAGGGAAAAATTAGAGATATTAGAAGAAAATTTTAAGATAATATCTATAAACTTTTTGATATAAATTTTTTATTTTTCTTTAATATATAACGTATTTTAAGTGTTTGTTGGTAAAATTAGATATATATATATGTGTACGTAGATTTAGGGCCTGTTTGTTTCAGCTTCTGGCAGCTGTAGCTACTTCTAGAATCTGCAGCTCCCCCAAACAGTCTAGATTTTCATCCAGATTCTAAGTAGCCAGAAGCTACAGAATCCAGAAAATGAACTAGTAGCCAGAAGCTAGGGTTATCCAGTTTCTCCAGATTCTGACTAGCTAGATACTCACCAGCTGCTTCTCAGAATCTACAGCTGAAACAAACAGGCCCTTATATTTAGATATTTATACTAGCACCCCTATTTCTAGTTTCGTCCTGGGCCCCTAAAATTTCAGGACCGGTCCTGCCTGAAAGTACTAGGGCAACAAAAATATATGGCACAAATAAAATACTTTGCACATTTTTCTGTTTAATTTAACCACTTGGTTTAAGTAAAGTGAACAATTCATCAAAACAGGAGGGCAAATACTATATACAGTTTCTCATGAAAAACTACAGCTCCAGCAAATTTATCTCCTAAATAAATGCTCTGTTCTGCTTCCAACTATACTAAATTACTCACACAAGACTTGCACCCTAAAAACAACAGAGCCCTTGTAAGTCAAGCCCATGTCATCAAACCCTAGAAGCCAGAGCCCTTGTAAATCTAGCCCAAGCTCTGCACGACCACAAATCAAAAGCGCGTCATTTCGCAGGAGATTAAGCTCATCTATGTAGCACGACATCTAACCTAGGGATAAATTCTCCCAACACCAAGAAACCAACCCTCCACCTGGTTCACCACACAAACGGCATTTCTACCAAACAAAACGAAACCGACCACAATAAAAATAAAAACTCGCCCTGGATCGACAGAACTCACTATCAGCTCGCCGGCGACGAGCGAGGAGTCGACGAGCCAGCACCCGCCGCTCGTCGCCTTCGAACGCCCTGCGAGATTTGAGCCAGCAGGAGCGCGATTAGGGCGCCGCAGATCGGGAGGCGGAGAAGGCGAACGGAACAGCTCGGGCGCGTAGGCCATAGGGCGAACGGAACACCTGCTGCGCGCCGTGATGGAAGGAAGGGGAGCGGGATCCTACAAGCAGTGTGAATTTGGAAAGGAAGGCGAGGGAGATCTACCACCCAAATAGGCACACGACACGGCCCAATTTCTTGGCCCACCATTGGCTCATGTGTTACTACACCTGGCCCACGAATTGTCCAGAGAAATACAAGTGTTCTTCTCTTCTGGCACTGCATCAAAGGTAGATTTGCTCGAATCGGTGAAATGCCAGTACTACCAAATTGTGAACTTTTCCGGATGAAGAAAATTTCAGAGGGTCCCATCAGGGAAAAATCTTTCGTCGCAAAACTGGCGGTTACTGGTTTATCGGTGGCCTGGTAAAATTTTAAACCGATCAAAAATTCATTTTGATATGAACTTTAAAGATTGAAAGGAGTCGAAAAGCACACTACTACAGAAAACATAATACTAGACGGCAAATCATAGACGATTTTGTGAAACCGTCTGTGATATACACTATCACAGACGATTTTAATTTGAAAACCGTCTGTGCTGCTGAAGGATTATCACAAATAGTTCTTACAAATGAACCGTCTGTGATAGTGGACAATCATAGACGGTTTTTTGTCAAAAACCGTCTGTGATAGTTGTGATAGTCTGGACTATGACAGACGATTTTTGACTAAAATCCGTCTGTAATAGTGGACTATCACAGATAGTGTTTCAGTAAAAACCGTCTGTGATAATCCTGCTATGTATTTATTGCGCCGCTCAGACCACATATGCATCTGTCTTCATTTCGATCCAGATCTAGCCGGTGTTGCAGCTGGAGGCGGCAAGGCTTTCAGACCATTTTATTTGCATGGTGAAAGAAGGCTTATTTGGCAGGAGTGCTTTGAAGGTTTATTGAGTTCTTGGTTGCCGTAGATATAGTTAGTAATGAAATTTGTTTTTGGTTGTAATATCAAAATTTAGATCTAGCTAGCTAATTAATTTTTGGTGATTGTTATATATAGGGCATGTTTGCTTTTGGTTTTTAAAAGCTGTTTTTGGTTTCTGTTTCAGTACCTGACTTTCAATCAGAATATTTTTTTTAAGAAGGGGTCTACAAATTAATTGTAGTGGCTTAACAGAGCATGCAGCCCAGCAGCAAAGCTATTCATCGATGTTGTGTAGGTCCAGGGATCGAGTCTCAGCTGTGTGCATCCACTTTTTCATTAAATCTATTTCTCACATGTGGGTCCTACGGATTTAAAGATTGGAGAATTCAAACCTGCAAGGTGGGCGGTTGTGCCACGAGGCTATTCTTGGCATAACTCAGGTTTCTATTATCCTAATTCAAATTTAGATTTAAAATTTTTGGATGAAATTTCATCAAAATTTTCTGTAACCGCCCGTAACCGGATTTACCCATACCCCTGGTATTTTTTTAGGACCATACATTTTTCCCAGGGTCCGATAGAGATTGATTTCACGAAAATCAGAAATTTCAATTGCAGAAGTCAAATTAAAAAAAATATATTCTTGATTTAAAAGTTCGGGCAAAATTGTACCGAAATTTTCAGTAACTATCGGTTACCGGATTTACCGGCGCCCTAATATTTTTTTAGGACCAAGACATTTTTTCCTTGGTCTGATAGAAAATTTTGCGAAAATCAAAAAATTTCAAATGCGCAAGTCAAATTCAGGGCATGTTTGTTTTAGCTTCGGCATTATGGCTACTTCAGAATCTGCGGCTCCCAAACGATCAGATTTTCATCCGATTCTAAGTAGCTAGAGATCTGAGTCGGAAAATGAACTTCGTAGCGGAGTGGGTTATCCGGCTTCTCCGGTCGACTAGCTAGATACTCACGGTGCTTCTCGAATCTCGGTGAAACAAGCAGAGCCCTCAATTGCTTCCGTCACCGCGCGATCCGCTCCACAGCCTGCGTGCTGCGGCCTCGGCGCCATGTCCCCAGCCAAGTGCATGCCAACAGCGACGACGCACGCTACTTCAGGAGATCTTCTGTTCTGCCTCTGGAGTGCAGATGCAGATGTAGGATCGAGGAGGCCGACTAGACAGGGGGTGAATAGGCGGTCTTAAAAATTATCTTACAATTAAAAGCAATATCTATTTGGCTAACACCAAGTATATAATGCGGAAGCTTAACTTAAATTGGTTTAGCACAAATATTACCTAAAACAACTAGGTTCGTCTAAGTGCACCAACAATCTATGCCTATGTCAAAGGTTTGCAATCCTAGAGTGACAAGCAATCAAATTAATTCTATGAATGTAAATTGCTTGAAGGTAAATTGAGCACAAGTAAACAAACCACAATTGACACGATTATTTTTTACCGTGGTGTTCGGAGACTTGTCGGTCTCCCCTAATCCACGTTAAGGTAAGCCCAAACGAATTGGACCGGCTCCACGAATTGCCTCTCTCTTTTGCTCACAAGGTGCAACACATGCACAATGGAGTGGAGAGACTTACACTAGCTCAAGGGAGTGAAATAAGATGCCAAAAATTGCTCTTCAACCAACCACAAGTGAGTATTTATACCCCACACACAAAAACTAGCTGTTGGAGCCAAATTCCTGAAAAAAATCAGGGAAATCGGTACTACAGCCGTTATAAGTACGGTATTACCGCACTCCACTTTAACGGCTAGAAAAATAGCCGTTACTCAGCATTTGCGGTATTACCGCAATGTAACTTGCGGTATTACCACGGTTGGGTGCGGTATTACCGTAGTGCGGTATTACCACAAAAATCGCGGTATTACCGCACCTCTGTTTTTCAGCACAGACAGCACTTGGAAAAACGGTTATAACTTTTGACTCCGATGTCGGAATTGAGTGATCTTGGACTCTATGGAAAGCTTATTCAGAGGGATACACAACCCATCTATTTGCATGATCTCAAACATATTAGATCAATGCAAAAAACACAAGAGATCCAAAAAGTCACTATCACAGTCTAAGTTCGAGAAAAATAATATTAGACCATGCCAAGGGACATTGTATGACCTCCAATAATTTGCAAAACACATTTGCAAACTTAGATCATACCACAAGGAAAAGGTACATGTACTTTAACCATTTGCAAAACACATTTGAAAAGTATAGTCACATGTTGCAAGAATTAGATACATGAGCCTCAGCTATTCGCAAAACACATTCGTAAATAATAACATCATGCCATGGAGAGCTAGTGTAAGCAAGATTGAGCTATCAACACATGATGAGACTCAAGCTACTAGACAAGACCCCTCTTAATAGTACGGCAAACATATACTAGCAATCCGGTCTTCCACCCAAACATCAAGACCGGTAAAAGACTAGGAACACATTCTTAGCCGTAACTAGTCATACCTTTGCCTTGAGCATTTCCTTAAAACTTGATGATGATCATCTTCACTTCAAGTCTAGGTCATTGTCTTCTCTTGACTTGATGATCAACTCATGATCATCTCCTTTTCGAGATCTTGATATGCATCAACACATGATGCATCCTCTTTTGATGACTTTCAACTCATGAAGTCATTTTCATCTCGAACCTTTGCTTGATGATCTTCAACACATGAAGCCATCCAAAGTCTTCATCATCATGGAACATAACCTATTCATCCAACTCATGGAAAAATATTAGTCCCATAATGTGATTATCATTAATTACCAAAATATACCATTAACTCATAATGGTGTGTCTAGATTCTTCAATCTTCCCTTTGGTAATTGATGATAACCACCACAATTGCAAATAATTAAATATAAAACTTTAAACCTAAAGTGCGGTACTATCGCCGTTGTAAGTGCGGTATTACCGCTCTCCGGTAGTACCGCTCAGGATGCCGGTACTACCGATCATCGGTAGTTCCACTGATCGGTGCGGTACTACCGCACTATGGTAGTTTCGTCGTGGAAAATCCGGTACTACCGATTTCGGTGAGTCCAAGTCCCACCAAGGGTGTTTTATGGAAAAAATATACCGCGTAAAATCCCGGTACTACCGCACTGCGGTAATACCGCTGTTTACACGCCGGTACTACCGCACTGCGGTAATACCGTAGGTGGGTGCGGTGCTACCGATTTTCCTGAGAGAGCACAGTTGACTTTAGACTTTAAATTCAAATGCATGCTGACCTTTATCTCGAGCCATATTGATTTTCTTATCAATATTTGCATGCATCTCTAAATATTCAAATGAATTCTAGGACTAAACCTTTCAATCACTTGACATACATGTTAGTCCCTTTTTGCAAACACAAACAATTGAGTATAAAGCAATATGATTCAATGTGAGTATATATATGAACTACATAAGTTTTATATACTCAAATGATATATTTCAAAATAGAGATCTCAATGTATGTGAAAAAGAAAACATGGATCAATACTAATGAAATCACAAAATATAGAGTGAACTCCTCCTAAATGTGTGCATACAAGAATATATAATAAAAGCATATGCACATATTCATCTTAGACTTTTGGTGGAGTTTAATCTATATTTTGGATCCAAGGAATGCACTAAGATGTAAATGAATGTAAGTGTCGAATGCATACCTATTTGATTTCACCTTTTTATCCAAATGAGACTAAGCTATATCATAATCAATCAAACAAATGAGTCTCATACAAGTATTTATCATTATCACCAAAATCAACATAATGGAGCTTGAACTTACAGCAGAGCAGTTCCATATCAGACCCAGAGCATATACACGGTGCAGCATAGGAATTAATAATGCTCACGCGGGCTTTTGTTACATCGATCATATATGATACTACTCAACTTATAGGAAAGTAATCATATGCAAAGCTTCATGCACTCGGCAAGGGAGAAGAGAAGGCAAGTAGAAGTTTCAAGCATTAACACGGAGTGCAAACTTCTGGTCTGCAGAAAACTTAATTTGCTTCAAGATCCTTAGGCATGAACGAAACCAACATATATTAATTAAGCCACAGGAAATACTAGTAACTGGTAACTTCTGGTCTTCAACGCTACTTCAAGATCCTCTAGGCATATTATGACACCACTTCATCGTTGCAGCACCCAATCATACGAATGTATATAGCACAAACAGTACATTAACAAGTGAAATGTGTGCACAAGCATCGTCGCACTTATTACATGAGGCCATGCATGATGGTCGAGGGGAAAGCCACATGAATCCAACTCCCTAAGCATAGAGTCATAGACACAACCATATGCTCAAGCACACTCAGAAGGCACACATCAAGACTGAATAATTAACCGCACACGCGCACACTCAGACACACCTGCAGAAGAAGTAACCGCGCGCACACGCATACACAACAAGCACACAAGCAGAATAAGAAACCACACACAAACCAAGCATGGGATTCGATGGTGAATGGATGAGAGGAGACTCTTTCCTTCAGCATCGATCCTGATTCTTCCAGCTGGATAGAAAGAAACCTTGCAGCATTAATTGGAGTCAAGGATCCGCTGCTGCTGCGCTTCCTCTTCCTTGTCTTGATTCTTTTGTTGAGTGTGTATAAGATCAAGGTAGTTTGGGTGCTCTTCAATGGCTTCCCTCACCTGATTTGGGATTTTATCTCCTTTGAACTCGAGCTCCTTCAACGCAGGAAGGTTGTTTATCCCAGAGAGAGACTCTATGTTGGTGAAGGACCAGACGATCCTCTCGAGCTTAGGAGCTGCTCCTTCGGAGAAGCTGATCTTGGTGGTGCCAAAGCACTCAACAACAAGAAGATTAAGATTTCGGAACTCTTCTTTGCCGAATGTAAGATGTCTTTCGTCACATGACTTGTCCAAGAGCATGAGGAAGCACAAGTTTGATTGCTTGGCGAGGGTTTGTAGATCACCTTGCTTCAGAAAGGTATCACGAAGAGTCACCTTGGCAAGGTGTTTGGCATCGGTAAATAGTGAACGAAGAGCCGCACCTGCAATCCCGCTGCCGTTCAACTCAAGCTCCATCAATACTGGTAGGTAATTGATTCCAGAGAGAAACTCCACGTTGGTGAAGGACAAGACGATCTTCCTGAGATTAGGAGTAGCTCCATATTCAAAGGTGATGCTGATGATGTTGGTGAAGGACAAGACGATCTCCTCGAGCTTAGGAGCTGCTCCATTTTTAAAGTTGATGCCAGTGATGGTTGAGGACAAGACGTTCTTCTGAAGCTGAGGAGCTGTTGTATCTCTAAATATGATCTTCTTGAGGTTAGGAGTTGCTCCATTTTCAAAGGAGATGCTGGTGATGTTGGTGGAGGACAAGGCGATCTCCTCGAGATTAGGAGCTACTCCATTTTTAAAGGTGATGCCAGTGATGTTGGTTGACGACAAGACGATCTTCTCGAGCTCAGGAGCTGCTCTGTCTTCAAAGCTGATGTCGGTCATGTTGGAGCCCTTGACAAGAAGGTTCTTGAGATTTTGAAATTCGTCTTTCTTGAAGGTGAGCTTGCTGGCGATGTATGACTTGTGCCGGAGCTTGACACAACGCAACTTGGGTAGCTCGGCGAGGTCTTTCAAATCATTCTGGTTCAGCAATGTGTCATGCAGAGTTACTTTGGTAAGTTGATCACGACTTTTGGCCAACAATGGAAGAAGCTGACCACTTGTTGTGATTCCGCTGATGCTTAGGCTCTCAAGAAGCTTGGGAGGTCTTCTTAAGCGGACACGAATTTCTTCTGATAAGCCTACGCTGGAAGGAGTACCCTCGCTTCTGGGTAGAGTGATAGACAGAGACTGGAGGCACTCATTCAGATCACTGATCGCTTGAAGCAAATTCCCGAGGTGATCATTTTTGTCTTTGATAACCACACCGAGCTTCCTCAGCTGCCATAGCTGGCCAATGTCTTTCAACTCATGACCAGCCCGTGAAGCCTTAACATGGGATAGTACCTCCATGTTTGTCATTTTCTCTATTCTGCTAGGAATCTGGACACTGGAGAATGATTCCTCGGCCCTGAGTGTGCCAGGATGAGTACTAATTGGAATTAGATCAATGGGACCAGCTAGCAGACGCTTCAACTTCAAGAGCAGAACATGTTTTGTTGCGTGCGCACGCACCTTGGTTTGCCGGATGTCCAATACCTCCAGTTGATGGAGGTTGTTAATTTCCTTCGGCAACTTGATAATATCCGTTTTCCTTAGGCTCAGATACTTCAACAGTAACATCTTGTTGCAGATGTTCTTGAGGTAGTGCTGCTTCATATGGAAGGGTTTGCAGCCTTCTAGATCTAGCACCTTGACCCGCGGATACTGAGGTGATGTATGGAGTTTTCGCAAAAACTCGGGCATGTCTTCTGAGGCACGGAGTTGTACATCACTGAGAACGGAGAAGTGGCGAGCCAAGTGATGTGACAGGCGTGTCCCCACAAAGTGCTCTTTCCTGGCAATCTTGGTAATGAATTCATGAACAATATCATGTACCATATAGCTCTTGACCTTTCCTGCAGCGCCAATGTCACCAGGATAAACAAGCCATCGGTCAACCAGCTCGTCAAAGCATCGCTCGGCCCGATGCACTGAATGGGTCCAATCTTCTTCAGTTACCAGGCCTTCTGCAACCCACCGTCCTACTAAGGTTGACCGCTTGATCTTGTGACCCTGAGGGAAGATTGCCAGATAGAGAAAGCAGGCCTTGAAATCTCTAGGCAGATCGCTGTAGGAGAACTTTAGCATCTTCCTAGCATTGGTATCCAATGGCCCTTCGAAGACCAGGGTGTCAAGCAACTTGTCCAGTTCTTCATTGCTTCTCTTAGGATTAGCATACAGAGCACGAACGAACAACTTCATGCACAATTCATGCGGCTCACATCGCTTCAAGATATCACGATAGATGTTGGCATTGTAGTTGGGATCTTCATTCACGAGCCGGCTTGTAAGGATTGCTTTGTCATGGTAGAAACCAACAAGAGAATATTCTATAGGTTTACGTTTTGGATGGCAAATATACTGACTGGCCTCTTTGGTGTACTCTGTGGTCACTATCACTGCACTGCCGGCGGCGCAGCCCAGCTTGTTCAATGCCCATTTGATCACGTCCCATCTTTCTACATAATCCATACCATCGATAACAATTATGGTCCTTTTACCTTCTAGATGCTCTTTAATCTTCTTGGCGATTTCTTTAACCAGCAGGCGCTCTTTAATATTCTCCAGGATTCTTTCAATCTTCTCCGTGATATCTTCAATCCTTTGGTCCTCGTCCAATTTATCCATGTCTTCCTTGGGCTTGGGAAGCAGCTTCCGCCGCAGCATGTTATCTATAATATGCTCCGTGGTTTCTTTGATCTTCTCCTCGATGTGATCCTCGCCCGATCTATCCATGTCTTCCTTCACCGATTTGTCTTCCTGGGGCTTGGGAAGCAGCTCCTGCAGAATGTCTACTTTAATCTTGTTCGTGATTTCTCTAATATTTTTGGCGATTTGATCGTCATCCAATTTATCCGTAGCTTCCTTGACCGGTTTGTCTTCCTTGGGCCGGGGAAGCAGCTCCCGCAGGATGCCAACATAGTCGGAATGATCGAGACCAATCCAGGACCATCTTGTATCTAATTTCTCCAGATACTTTTTAATCTTCATAGCAGTTTCATTGATCTTTTCCTCGATTTGATCCTTGCCCGCCGACTGCACGGGCTTGGTAATCTTCGTAGTGGTTTCATTGATCTTCTCCTCGATTTGATCCTTGCCCGCCGACTGCACGGGCTCGGTAATCTTCGTAGCGGTTTCATTGATCTTCTCCTCGATTTGATCGTTGCCCGCCGACTGCACGGGCTCGGGAAGCAGCTCCTGCAAGATGTCACAGAGTATGTCCAAGGGTTCCAATGGAACAACCCCGGGGGACCTTTCAGTACCGGCAGCTGGCAGATGCTCTCCGGTCTTCTTCACAATTTGTTCAATCTTCCTGTCGAGTTCTTCAGTCTCTGCCCATTTTCCTTCTATGGGCTCGGGAAGCAGCTTCCCTAGGATCTCTTCGATGATGTACATGGGCGTTGCTCGCTGGTACCATGGGAAGGTGATCCAGAGCTTGTGCTTGAAGTTGGTCACCACGGAGGGATGAGCCAACGCTTCACGTACAACGTCAGTTCCATCCTCTTCATATGGTGCTGCAATGGCGATGGACGGGAGTCTGTCCTCGTTGAGCCACCCGGCTATCACTTCGGTGCAGTTGAGCCAATTGACTAGCTCTTGGGTGCGCTCCTCCAGAATGCGAGGCTCGCTCATAGCCTCGCCCTTCGGTGTCTGTTCATCATCACCTTGAATAATGCCTGCAGCTTGAGATGACGATGACGTCGCCTCCGGTCCGGATGACTTGCCGCCCGACTTCTCCGGGATCTTGACGTCGTACCTGAGTCGCCGCTTGCCGACGTCGCGCGCCCGGTCTTTGAGCTCGCGTAACTGGATGGCCCCACGGTGCTGTGCGTACAGCTTCTGCAGGTACCAAGGAACCAACAACCACATGTAACGTCGCACGGGGCCCGTGGCGCGGTAGACCGCCGGATCGCCGCGCAGCAGGTGAAGGTCGATGAAGTTGCTGCAGTCGTAGGCGAGGTCCCGGACCTGCTTCATCCACGTGCGGACCTGCTCGTCGTGATCCCCGGGGGGCGTCGTCCTGGCGAGGTGCTGGAGGAAGCTGTTCATGCTCTCCATCTCCTCCTGGATGAACTTCAAGTCGCCCTCGACGCGGCCCAGTAGCCGCGCCTCGTCGCGGAGGACGCCCAACAGCGAGCGGACGGCTCCCGAGGCGAGCTCAGCCATCGCTGACGCTCAGCTGCCGCCCTCCGCCAGCCGGTGTCTAGCGAGATTAGTTTAGCGCGCGGGAACAAGAATGCGAATGCATTGTGCATGCATGCAGTGTGGCAAATGGATTCTTCTTCACAGACGTGGAGAACCCACGTAAGGGGGTGATGTTTCGGTTTTTTTCGGCTTCAGCTTCTAGTTTCAGCTTTTTTTTCACTATTCACTACACTATCCACTAACTCAGCTATAGTGTTTTTTCAGTCAGATACAGTGTTTTTTCAGCCAAAAACCATCGCTATTCCGATCACCCCCTAAGTAGCTAGCCAGGGAACAGCAGGGCAGAGCCGTACTGAATAAACAAGTAATACATACAACATTATGCACATCCCACTTAATTATTTGCACTTTTTGGTAGGAAAAATGGCACCTGGTTAACAGGTTTTATGTTTTTGCCACGTCCTGCCCATGTTGTTAACGTTGAGACAGAATATATGTTAACTGAATATTTCACTTAGGGCTTTTTGAGGGGCAATTTTCATCGATCCATCTCTATTAAATTCTCTCTTAATTTTGTATTTCCTTGTCTATGTGCATGGTGGATTTAGACTAATGTTATGAAAAAGATAGGCTAGTACTACATAGATTCCTTGTGTTTCATAACTTTAACTTGACTTATTTGTAGTATATATTAAATCTTTTATTTTTGAAAACTATATATTAAGTCTTCATATGAGACATATCTAGTGCAAACTAGCTAGGTAGCTATTATTTAGTCAACATACCACTTTGGTTTGAGCACCAAGTTAGCGAGACAGATTCTCAATACTTTTTAGAATGTAGCTCAATTTAGCATACCGTAATTTAAGAATTCAAGCTCAAATCCAATTTGTTAGGGATTAACAGAATGAAGAAATTCTTAACAAGCTACCAGTTAAAAGGAATGGAAAAATGACAACACAAAATTTACTATTCTAGCAAACTTCTTTTCGTTTCTTCTAGTTCGCTTTGTGTTTAAACTTGAATTGTTTAAAATATCACTACTATAAAAAGGATAATCACAGACAATTTTTGGAACTGTCTAAATCAATGGGTTAGTGATAATCGGAGATTATCACAGATAGATTGTGAACCGTTTATGATAATCACAACACAGACGGTTCGAAACTAGAACCGTCTGTGAAGGCATAATATCATAGACGGTTTTAGCCACAAATCATTTGTGAAGGCATAATATCACAGACTGTTCTAACCACAAACCATCTGTGATGAGGACATATCATAGACGGTTCAAAATAAGAACCGTCTGTGATGAGCGACATATCACATACGGTTCTTGTCCTAAACCGTCTGTGATACCTACATATCATAGACGGTTTTTTATGGCAGCCATCTGTGATATAGCTTTATAGATGGTTTATACTATAAAATCGTTTGTAATAGTACCTAAAATTTTTACTGTTTTCGACTAGCTTCAGGAAATACTAGCCATGCCATGCCCTCTGAAAGCGAAATGGTGTACTTGAGTTTGAATTTCAGATATGAATTATATATAGCATCGTGGTCATGGTCAATTGTCATGCTGGCGTGGGCGTTAGGGCCGACAGTCGTGGCAGCGCAAGCATTGTGGTCGGTGGTCGTGTCAACATTAACATCGGAGCTAGCTCCTTGTGCTGACGCTGACCGTTCGCCCCCTCGGCTCCCGGGTGTCGTTGCTACTGGGGTGGCGAGCCTTCGACCACTAGCCCTCACATGCCGACTTCGGCGGTCGCTGCCGCCATACTTCTCTTTTGCTTTGTTATCGTTGTTGTTTTCTTGGGTGTCATTGCTTCTCCCAAGCTTGTAGTTTGCTCATCGTCCCCACATAGATATAGATGGAGGCTATCTCTACAACAAAAAAATAGAAAAAAATTATATTATCATAGTCAATACAAAAAGAATAAGAAAAAATAACAAAATTTAAAAAACTAAAAAATAAAATTAAAAAATTAGAAAATTAGAAGGTAGAAGGTTAGGTGCCGCTCGCATAAGAGCGAAGGAGAGCAGAAGTACAGGACACTTCGATGAACGCATATGCCCTCGATCTTGTCATGAATGCCATTGCTGAGCTCGCTGCGTGCATGCAGTACGGAGTTGGTAGTCGCACAGGACTTGATCATGACGTGGAGATAATTAAGGAAGCCAGGACGACACTTACACGGACAGATACACACATCAGAGATTCAGAGGTAGCTGAGTAGTAGGATTCAAGGTCCACTTCTTTTTTATTTATGTTTGGATTTTAGTTTATATTTTTATAGTAATTTATTGTTAAGTGGTATATTTTTGAAGACGAAGTTTATATATAAATTATAGTATAAACTATATTAAATTTAGCTGTATTGATTAAAATTACATATAACTATTTTTCTCTACGCGCTGTCTCTCACGACTAAAATTCAAAAATTACAACTATAAACTATAATTTTTAGTCAAAAAAACTTATGGAGACGAATAGGATAGGGGCTCAAGAGCGAATAGGATAGGGCCTCAAGACCTAGTACAGGTACCTAGTTTTCAGGTTGTGAATGCTAATGGAAGTGGATGAAGACGGAGAGGACAGGTGGTGGGTGGAGTAGTAATTCTTCATGCATTGGCACATGCTGCAAACAAGCTAGAGTAGCTGGAGAGCAATGGGGAGGAAGCAGAGGAGTAACGGGGAGCAGGACGGTGGGTTACTGGTTAAGTGACAATCACTTCATCACATGAATATTACTGGTTAGGTGATAGTCCAAAAAAGTTAAGTGACAGTCCAAAAAAGCTGCACAAAGGATACATATTCACAAGTTAGAGCTGAATGACTGTTGGGGAGTGATCTCCACCTTAGGCCACGGCACTAAAAACCTATTATATATGTAATTATGTGGTAAGTTTGGAATGGTTAAGTCAAGAAAATTACATGCTTGTTGTTACTATTATAGACCATAAGGAAACATTTGTGTAAACAACTACCCTATAGTAAGTATAGCCCCTAGGACGTTATAGGGGGAGAGAACACCTTTTTTAGAAAAGATTTAGGGGGTGATCGGAATGGCTTTTATTTGGCTTCAGCTTCTAGTTTCAGCTTTTTTTTCACTATTCACTACACTATCCACTAACTCAGCTACAGTGTTTTTTCAGCCAGTTACAGTGTTTTTTCAGCCAAAAGCCAAAAGCCATCGCTATTCCGATCAGTACTAGCTAAGACTGGTTCCGTGCACTGTTCCTTATCGTGGGTTTTAGGCTTCAAAAAGCCCTTTTGTGACTTTTCCGTAACCTCTATTTTTTTTTGTTTGACGCGTAACCACAACAATGATAAAACTTGAAATACAAGTTACTACTTACTATGTTAGCTACACTGCGAATAGAAAGGGCAAGTCCTATACGACAATAGGATGACAGCATTGCAAATCCTCTAGGTTTATTACTTTCAGTTGGAAATTTCTGTCAACTCACTATTACATAGCATATAGAAAAGCAGAAAAGCATACGAACCTGCAGATGAAAAAAAAAGTTTCCTGTTAGGGTCTAACTCAAGTGGGCAGTGTGCATTTCATCAAAACAGATAGTCAAACACCATATTAGATTCCCACGCAAGAACGCCTTCCTATTTACTAAATTAAACAAGTTGCACAGAGTTGAGTAATTTCAACACAGACACGCTCATATTTTTCCCCGTTACAGCTACAGATTTTTAACACTATAAGTACACAATCAGATCTCCCGACTCAATTACGCACTGTACCGATTTCTACAAACAATGCAGATTCAGTCTTCAGCATGATATGGTATTTGAGTAGTTACAGGTATGACTCTAGAAACCCAAAACTAATCACAGGCAATGACAAAAACAAATCATTGGGTTCAGTAAATTTCGGCATCAACACACATCAGAGGTGGATGAGTAGTAGGAATTTGTAGCGCGCGCTCAGGAAATAATGTGGGGTCGAGCGAACACGCAGTGGGAACGAAAAGGATGGGGTCAAGAGCTAGCACAGGTACCACCGTACCACCAGGTACCAGGTAGTTTTCAGGTTGTGAATGCTAATGAAGGTGGATGGAGACGGAGAGGACGAGAGCAATGCAGGTAGGTCGCAGGTGGAGTATTAATTCTTAACACTAAGTACACGGACACGCTCATATTTTTCAGCTGTATTGATTAAAATTATATACGACTATTTTTTTTACACGCTATCTTTCACAAATAGACTAAAATTTAAAAATTACAGCTATAAAGTTTTAGTAAAAAAACTTATGGAGACGAATAGAATAGGGGCTCAAGAGCTAGTACAGGTACCTTGTTTTCAGGTTGTGAATGCTAATGGAAGTGGATGAAGACGGAGAGGACAGGTGGCTGGTGGAGTAGTAATTCTTCATGCATTGGCACATGCTGGAGACAAGCTAGTGTAGCTGGAGAGCACTGGGGAGGAAGCAGAGGAGTAACGGGGAGCAGGACGGTCGGTAGAGAATGGAGATTCTCCGCGGCTGAGTCTGAATGCGAATAGAGAGGGGGAGAACACGCTCTTAAATTGCTCCAGTTAAGTGAAATTGAATGCAACTCTCCCGCATCTTGTTTTTCCATTACATGATCATATATACTTTTGGGTTTTTCTTCGCGTCTTTTTTTACTTTTGGGTTTTTGTTCAGTATGCCATCAAAAGAAAGGCTCTCCAACACATCTTACAACCACTAGGATTACTACAATTAACGGGAAAAATAACGCACTTGGGTCTTTAGGATTCTAGGGCTCTATCCCTCTGTGTAAACTAAGCAATAAAAACAACTTAATTGTGATCTTTAAACAAAAGAAAGGTTGAATTGACTTTGCAAAAAAGACCCAACGAAACCTTCTCTCCGTCTCTCTGTCTTTTCGGATTTCCTTTCGGAATTGGGTTTGCAAAGAAAAGAGTCGGTCGGTAACAAGGCCACGCATTGGATGTCGGCAGATAAATCATTCAGCGGTTTAGTTCAGGTCCGGAACAGTACAGACGCATGTACAATTGTACATGCCCTTGTTATCATGAGTCATTTATGAATACTATTGCTCTACAGTGCTACGAAGACTTGACTCGCAGAGAGGACATAAAGCTAATCCGTACCAAGGTAGGCTATTCAATAGAGAGTAGCAGCGTTCTGGGTGAATGAGCAATTCATGGCGCACCAAATACGAGAGCAGTGGGAACGAAGGGGTGGACACACTACACCATTATGCATTCCCCCCATAGCGTCGGAAATTTTTTAAAAATGTTGGAAATTCTGTTGACCGACAGCTTGCAGTCGGTAATTTTTCTAAAGGCCCTGATGGGTTTCTCTGGGTTTAATAAGGCCGCATTTGAAACACCAGAGTTTTCTAAATTCCTATAAAAATTAATGAGTGTCCCGTGAAATTCTTGTGTCCAAACAAATCCTAAAGCATAACAAAAGTTTTGCACGTACCTTGCATTTTACAAACGATACCTTGTAAATATGCAAAAACTACACCGAGGTCCTCGGAATGCTCTGTAACGGACACACAACAGGAGATGACTAGTGAACGACAGCGCATGCTGGAAAAAGCATTCTCCACTAGAGCTCTACCGAAGTTGTTACAGCTTGCAAAAAAATTACTTGTGAGTTGTTACAGTTGTGTAAGTGTAGTTCAAAGATAAAGAAGGAATATATTGTGAAAACCTTCATCTTTCTAAAAAATTTTAGTTCATGTAATGAGCACATGCAATCCTTTTGCTTCATGCGTTGCAAATATTGTCCTTCATTTCTTTTTTAAAGACTATTGTCCTTGATTTATGTCAGCCTTTCTTTCTTATTCTCTACAAAGTTCTATGTCAAAGTATGAGTAGTTCTTTTTATATTTTACAAACATTTCAGGTGCTGCTGTTATGGTCGTCGAGTCACAGCACATGCATGCATGACCCCATCTTTTCAGTTCAATTTAAATAAGTTAATTTATAATTTATTTTATCTTATAACTAATTTATTTTTTTACTATAGCTGATTATAACTTATTTAGCATAATTAAATTTAAAAAATTGAAATAAAAAAGTTAACACATCACAGACAATGCAAATAAATACGAAAAATGGTAAAAAAAAGCTAAAAAAATCAAAAGCAAAAAAAAGTAAAAATAGTGAATTAAAAGTCAAAAATCAAAAGTTAAAATTGAAACGAGCGGCAAATAAGGAGATGCGAGTATGCGACACGTTGCCTCCGATTGGATCGTGTGGAAAAATTAATTGGCGAGAACATGTGTCGAACGACATGATCACTTCTGCGGAATTGCAAATGCAAGTAGGAACTACACTGATGTTTACATGTTACGTACGAAGGAAGTTGTATGGTTGGGTCTAGATCTATTGGCTAGATCAAAACTTGACTGGTTTGGAGGAGGAAAACAGTTAACTCTGCATTTGTAGGTACTTATCTTGTCAAAGCTTCTTGTCTGAAATTTCCTCTTTGCAGACATATCCATGATGAAGTCTTGGGTGCATGGTACGTGTTTCTGGTGACGAAGTTCGGTCTTTGGTTCAAAATGGGGTAAGATGGGGGAGGAAGAAGAAAGGAGAAGAGATGATGATACGTGAGTCTTATAAATATTTTTTTTGTTTTGTTTGCTGAATGATTGTCATGTCATAAAAAACAAGTTTATATATTAAAAACCATTGATATGTAGATACGTCATTTAAAACCAGGATAGTTTAGGGTGATTGAGTAATTTGCTCTAGTTTTGATAATCGAGAAGTGTAAGTGAATGATTTAGTAATTGATGGTGTTATTCGGACTTTCGCCGTAAGTTAAGAGGGGTAAAGTGAACTCCTTCCAAAAGAATAATAAAGATCTCATGGTTCGGAAACACTTACGTAATCTCACGAGGGATTAGAGAATCCATGCATGCTGTTCAAAAGGACAAACAATCCATGCGTTCGGACACGCTCATATTTTTCCCCGTTACAGCTACAGAATTTTAACACTAAGTACAAACTCAGATCTCCCGACTCAATTACGCACTGTACCAATTTCTACAAACAATGCAGCTTCAGTCTTCAGCACTATATGGTATTTGAGTACTTTCAGGTATGACTCTAGAAACCCAAAACTAATCACAGGCAATGACAAAAACAAATGATTGGGTTCAGTAAATTTCGGCATCAACACACATCAGAGGTGGATGAGTAGTTGTAATTTGTAGCGCGCGCTCGGGAAATAATGTGGGGTCGAGCAAACACGCAGTGGGAACGAAAAGGATGGGGTCAAGAGCTAGCACAGGTACCACCAGGTACCAGGTAGTTTTCAGGTTGTGAATGCTAATGAAGGTGGATGGAGACCGGAGAGGACGAGAGGTACGCAGGCATCTGCAACGGCATTCTTGTGTCATTGAATGATCCATGTGCCAGCATCTCGCGTGGCCTTACCAAGTCTCTTTTCTTTCTTTTGAAGAGTCAATCCCGAAAAGAAATTCGGAGATGAGATCCGGCCCAACTAATTTACCGACTGTTGGATTTACTTGCGAACTGAAAAGCCAATTGAATGGTTACAACCTCCTTTGTTCCAAGTTTTAAAAAAAACGATGTTTCAATTTGTTGCTCTCCACTATCCAAGGGCCGAGTGCTGTACTGAAGGCTTCAAAAAGTGAAACCAGGGCGTATGATGTGGAAATTAGAGACGATTATTTCGTGATTACTGAAGATTTTGAGGTTCTATTTGCAAAATGGACAGAACTACTACACGATTTTCTCACGTCTTAGAGAGCTATCTTGCAAAATTGCAAGAGTTGCCTAGCAATTACTGAAAGTCGAGGGGTTTCCTCACAAAACTACAAGGGTTATTTCGTAACAACAGGAAACCTCGAGTGCATTCAGTGCTAGCTGAAACACCCAGTCTTTTCTTGTAGTTGTAGGGCAGTCACTCTGACCATTTCTGCTGTTGTGTACGGGAGATCAGGCACTTGGGCTGCGCGATTGATTAGCTGCGGGGTAATAATCAGTAGTGCCTCCTCGTAATCTTTGCTTGCTTTCTTTTGCGTGGTGCAGAAATCTACACATGCTCGGTTGGCTGTGGACATGGTGTTTAATTGCAATTTTGAAATTAATCATTAAGATGCAAGGTCGACAGTTTGGGTTAACAACTGTAGATTCAGATAGCCAGACAGGCAGATGCCATCACGCGAAAAGTTGAAGCCTGCGAGGAAGAACGAAGAAATTGTACCTCTCATCATCTTGTCGACACCAAGTGTTCTTACATGGAATTGAAAAGCAGGGTCGCTACCAACCGACTTGCTGATGGCAGCCTGGGTAGTAGGGGTGCAATCAGAGCGGATACCGTCAGATATCACTCATTATGTATCCTATTTCATATTTTTTTCTTGGAATCAGAGTCGGACACAGATAGTGTTAGATACCTATTTACCTCTTTCATATCCGCTCCGCGAGCCTTCAGTCGGTCGATCAGATGGAAATTATCCGCTTCTTTATGCAGGACATTGGACAGTAGGGTGCGATTTAAGTGAACACAGAGAGATTAATCACTGAAATATCGAAGTAAGAGTACTCAGTATTCTCTGCATGTTTAGATATGACAATCTACTTATATGTAGTGGCGGACCGACCGGTGAGTCAGGGGGGCTGGCGCCCACCCTACCTCCGGTCGGAGAGTGGGTACCCCCTACCTCCGGCTGGGGCGCTGCCACCGGCCACCGCCATGCCTGCCATCGGTTGGGGCTCAGGGGCTGGGAGCCTGGGACGGTGAGGCCGTGAAGGCGTGAAGGCAACGATAGCAATACAGATACTCTTTGGGCCAAAAATAGCATTGCAGGCTTGCGGCAAAGTATAAAGGCCTAATCGGCAAAACCCACGAAGAATTACATACCGAACACTTGGGAACCAAATACCCAGATCCAATTCGGCTACACCACAGCAATCATCAATTTCATCCCTTCTCGGCTCACCTCTTGCAGTTGGCGGCGGCGGCACCGGACCGCAGCACGGACGAGGCGACGGCGGACCGCAAAGGCCATCTAGCACCAGATCTGGAGGCGTGGAGTGTGGAGCGCCGCGCCGTCACGCCGAGCGGCCGCCTAGCGCCAGATCTGGCCGGAGGAGGGGAGTGCTTCTGCGTTCTGAGGCGCCAGCGCGAATTGGCAGTGGGGAGGCAGGAGGCCCGGTTGTCGCCTCGCCGGTCGGCCCAGAGGGTGGAGGGAGTTGGGAGGCTAGGCGGCTAGCAGTGGGGACTGGGGAGGGCGGCTAGCAGTGGGGACTCGGGAGGCTTGGTGGTCGCCAGTCGGCCGTCGGCCCGGAGGGTGGAGGGAGTTGCCAAGTTGGGCGGCTAGCAGTGGGGACTGGGGACCGGGCGATAGGATCTGAGGACTGAGGTCTGAGGGAGAGCCGGAGAGGGCCGAGAGGCCGACTGGTGAGTGGGCCGGAGTGGCGACTGCCGACTGCTAAGTTAGTGAGTGAGCCAGAGCCAGTGAGTTTGTGATTTGTGAACTGTGCTGACTGCTGAGTTTGTGAGTTTGCTGAGTTAATACTTAGTAGGTATGTTCCATTAAGTCATCAATAGGTATGAAACATTAAGTTATTAACATAGATTTATTCTTTTTAATTTATGTAATTGTGATCAATTTGATATTTTAGTGTTATTTATTATCATTTATTGATTTATACAGTTGTAAGAAATGGAGAAACGAACATTGTATAAATATTTTTCATGTAATACAAGCAGTACTCCTCATACTAATGAGAGTCAAGTAAAGAGGGCTCGGATGGATTTTAGTCCCGATGAAGTCATCGCCAATCCAACGAATTGTATACCTATTAATGAGTATGATAATTTCTGATTTTATCACTATTCACAAATGCAATTTTCTGATTTTATCACTAAATTTGCTAATTTTGTGTATACAGATAACTGTTTACATATATTTATGGGCTTTGGGAGGCACATGATTCATTACCGAGGTACAATCTTTGTTATATTTTGTATTTTTACTATGTCCCTATTATAATTATGTGTGATTTTAGATTGCAAAATATAGTTCACTTTATATTTAGTGTGTTTATCTTTCGTACGTCATGTTCTATTAGCCCCCCCTAAAATTTGATTCTGGGTCCGTCACTGTTTATATGTTATCTTGTTTATAAGTGAAATCATAATAGACTTCCTCACATCATTTGACATACGGATATATAAGGACGGATATCATTTATCCCGTATTCTATTCCATATTTTTTCCTCGGAATCAGAGTCGGACACAGATAGTGTCGGATACCTATTTAGCTCTTTCATATCCACTCCATGAGCCTTCGGCCGGTCAATCAAACGAAAATTATCCGCTCCATTTGCATCCCTATTGGGCAGCGTTGACCTCCAAAGGTTTGGCCCTAAGCATGAATTCTGGACGGTGATCGTAATCGCAAACTGGGCCATGACATCGGGCCGTCTCCCTAATCTTCAATACGTAAGGTTGGACAGTTGGTTGATTGACAGCTGTGTAATCATCAGTTATTCCTCCTCATAATCTTCGGTTGCTTTCTTTTGCGCGGTGCAGCAATCTGCACCGGACGGGCAGGCGGCGTTCGATCATACGCTCGATTGGCTCTGGACTAGGATCGAACTTGATCGCACATGACCTCTTTGACGGTATGCTTCACCGAGCTTCCGCCCTGTGCATCAGCGCGTCGACAGATGTGCTGTTCGATGATATGCTTGCGTGAGTGTTGAAGATTTGTAAGCCATTGTGGTATCAAGAGAGAGGCCCACGAACACAGCGCCTGCGTACCTGAGCCCGTGTGGCTTCAACGTTGCTGTGCAGATGCTATGTGGTGATATGGTTTTTCTGAGAGCACTGTGGGCAAGATGGAGCACCGTGTGGTGATATGTGCAGACACTCGAGTTTTCAGGTCAACCACACTTAATCACACTTAATCAAAAGCATATATGGTTCACAAAGAAATGTGTTTGGACGAATTATATGTACCTTCCATTGGGACAAACGACTCTTATCGGTTGTTGAAAACTTCTTCCATCACTGGATGCCTTTAAAATATGGCAATATATCTAATGCTAATGGCTTATTAGATGTTAAGGTGCTAATACGAACTGAGGGTGCCGGATCTAACCAGAACAGCTCGGATTGAGGTGGATGAGAAGCCCGCCACTTTATAGTTTTGCGATAACCGCTGCGCATCCGATTTTTTGGCGAAAACCCCCTCTACCCAATCCCTTTCCTCCCGCAAGTACCCCCTTCCTCTCCTCTCGCGAGCGACTCCACCCGACATAGCCCCGCCCCCTCCCGACCTCCTCCACCGCCTCCTCTCCCCTCCCACGTCGCCGCCGTCCGATCTGCATCCCTCCGGAAGCGGGGCACCGGCGACTGCCTGCCGCCAGCCTCTTGAGGCGAGAGGTGGTGGCATATGTGATTGGCGGTGCCAGGGTCATCCATCGGTGTGCTTCTAGAAGGTTCAGGAGGGGGAGAGGGGGCGGTCGACGGGGTCAGGAGGAAGGGGATACGAGAGAGAGAGAGAGGAGGAGGAGGATTGGGTGGAGGAGTTTTTTGCAAAAAAAAACAGATGTGTGGGGTTATCGTAAAACTGAAGTGGCTGGGGGCTTCTCAGTTCTCACCCCTCAATCCAAGCCATTTGGCCTAGATCCGATGCTTTAGCACCTTAACACCTAATAACATCAGCACTTGCCTTTAATTATTTCGTGCAGGAGTTGTTTGTTAGTGAGATGGGTTGGGTGTATAGATCCGACGCGCCCTCAGTTCACATTATCATCTTAGTACTAAAATAAGACATTAGCACTTACCTTCAACTATTTTGTGCAGAGCTGTTTGTTAGTGAGATGGGTCAGGTATATAGTGGATAACATGTCCATGTCATGCTTGCCTGGTCACGCAAGCCCTTCGGTCAATGGCCGACTTTGTGTCAATAAGGTTGAATTATGTGTTGTGACTGAAACAACATAATATTTCTTTCCCCATTTTTATAAGTGGCCATTTGAAAATTCTACAAAAGAAATGAAACATATATCTTTCTGAGTTCTACCATTGTTTGGGAAAAATATTTATAATATATCCTTCAACAATGTAATATGATTACTATTTCTCCTGTCATGACTCATGTCATGTGCGTGTGCCTGATAAAGACACATGCAGCTGGCCTGTTTGTAAATTAAACTGCTCCATGAAAAGGCTGGGTTTTTGCTTATGTGTTTTCATGTTTGGCATTTGTGCTTGGATCTAACTAGTTGCTTTGTCCTTTTCAGTTCACAAGATCAGGCCATGCTCAGCTCCCTAGCAATGCTATAATGGTCACCAGTACAATCACTACCGTTCTTTTCAGCACGTTTGTAAGTTCCCTCTCAAACCATGACACCTCAGTGCAATACATCCTTCTATTACAAAAAAAAAAAGCTACGAGGAGTGATTCCATACTTTTCACTTCTATAGACATGCACAAATCTTAAAACACAACCAAAAGGTTAGTAGCATTAATCCACCCTTAAAAATGCTTTAATATTTGTACAATTCACTATTTGGGAGAGCATGGAATCACATGCCACAACTCTGTTTTGATACTGATCAAATCTCTTATGCGTCCTCAGGTCTTTGGGCTACTGACTAAGCCATTGTTCAGACTCTTGATTCCGGCAAGGCACCTCAGCAGGGAACGGAGTGCTCTTTCCGACCCACCCAGCCCAAGGTCCTTCCTTGAAGCGCTGATCCCGAACGGGTCCGAGGCTGGTCCTTGCGAGCATACGCCGCCCGACGAGTCTCCGGCTGCTCCTGGCGAGCCCGACACTGTCGGTCCACCATTACTGGCGCAAGTTCGACGACGCCTTCATGCGGTGTTCGGGGGCCGAGGCTTCGTCCCGTTCGTCCCCTGCTCGCCAACTGACAGCAGCGTGCCATTGCTCCCTGGAAATGAGAGCTAGAAGATTTTACAGAAGAGGAACAAGGGAAGGAAATCCAGCAAACAAACCGAAAAGTTTTTGTAAATTAGCGTCAGTAAGTATAATTAGATTGCTGTAAATCTGAGGTTAGCAGTGTTCTTGGTAGTTGCAAGTACATTCTGAAGTAGGCTAGTTTATTACCCGATCTGTGCATGGCTGTGTGTGTCATCGTCTCACTAGTCACTGCTCACCACGCACCTTTTGTTTATTTGCTCACCACGCGATCGATTTAAGGCGGGAAGGGATTAATTCACCTGGATCCGTGGGATTTTTACTCGAATTTGCTTTGCACTTGAAGATATTGACGCTTCTCTGACCCGATGTTGCGTTTGGGAAATTGTGAAAAGCAAATGTGACTTGACACGTGGGGTTAAGGGGGTTGATCTCAGCAATATTTATAGAGTACAACATAGGACTTAGAATAAGATAGAGGAAAAATTAATAAAGAAAGAGATGGAAACAATGCCTCATGTAAGATATTGTATAAACACAAAATCCAAACAGCAAGAAACAACAAAAAACTTGCATTGGAGAGAAACTGCAGTGTCTACGTCAAATTTTGAGAGAGTGAGAGGAAGGCGAGAGAGAGGAATAAGGAATGGTAAGATTTATTGCTTAGGTTCACATATAGACATCACCCACTAAAATAATAGTATCTACAATAGTTTTTTGGTGATGTGAAGATGTATGAACATAGTTTAAGATATCTACTATTAGGAATGCCCTAATCGTCTTTGACTACCCTAGAGTAGATCCGAGCTTGAATGCGCTGTTCGTCTTGAATGCATCTCCCCGAATTGCATCTTCCCATCCTGCCTCCTCAAACTTCTTGGATGCACCTGTACCTGTGAACTGTCTGGATTCCAAATCTGACCTGAGAATATGCTTTTCCTGAGGTGTGAAGACCGATCTATTTACTGGATCTACTGGGAGATCTTGTGACACAGCTGCATTGAAGGTCTGAGGCGCCGATCTAACCCCTAGGTTCAGCGTTTGTTGGATATGCTGAATTTCCTCTGGAGTTTCCAACACCTCTTCATCTTCAGAGTCGCTCCAAGGCAGCTTTTCAGTTGAGGGGAGGGAAGAGAAGCTGTGGGAGGTTCGTGACAAGGGCTTGCTGCTGCATTGAAGGTATGAGTGCATTTTTTTAGTATATCCAAAAACTACATTTATAATTATCCAGTTAGGATATAGCATTTGACAATATCTAAGTATACCATTACACATATAGAAAATTATGATGATCTCAAGTACAAAGATTATACATTATAATTACTTGACATATTAGTTATAACAATCTCAACAGTGTCTTAAAATGGGTCAACTCAACACCATATTCTCTAACATATGTCTATATTATTGATTTGATATCATCATATGTATGACCGGTGAAATATGATCATCAACCAAAACACGGAATCACTCCTCTATATATAATGATCTTGTAAGTCACTAATGTTTTGACCAATAACATCCGACTAGGAATCTTTTTAGAATGATATCATATAATAAATGGAGAGCTTCACCAACAAGTCACATATTTACTAACATTTATAAATAATAATTCATTTAAGAAACATAATAATATTTATTTAAAAGATCATAAATATAGAAGTAATGTAATTATGTACATGATTGCATCTAGAACAAAGAAGTTGGAGGAGGTTCTGAACCAGGGCTTGCTACTGTGACGGGGATGGGGTGCTGGCCAGGACAGATTTGGTGGCCATTGTGACCAGAGTGGTCACCGACGGGGTCGCTCGGGAATGCTGAGAGTCGCTCATTTTTTTTCTTCGCATTTTGGGCACACCATTGGCCCACGAATTGTCAAGAGAATTTTTCTTGATGTATCATCAATTGGCCTCTTCGGTCTTTACTGCCGATAAAATACTACTCCCTCCGTTATTTTTTACTTAACTTTCTAGAATCTATACTATCAAACTTTTTAAAATTTGATCACCAATATATTTAAAACTATCTAGATTAGCTATACAAAAATTATATCATTAGATTATCATTAAAAATACTTTCATAATATTGTTATTTTATTAGTATATTTTTGTGTCAAATTATAAAAAAGTAGCGGTCAAAATCGCATTTTAAAGACCTAAAAAAATAAAAAAAATGTCAAACGGAGGGAGTAGTACCAATTTGTCTACACTTCTCCATCGGATGAGGAACAAACCAAGGGGAGGGGAGGGGAGGGGAGGGGAGAAGGAGAAGCAACACAAGCAAGTGCATGCATGCCAACAGAACAGCCGCGACGCCACTTTGAGATGATCATTCTGTTCTGCCTCTGGAGTACGTAGTACTGGTACTAGGAAGATGCAGAGCTGTTCCAGACAGACCATGCAACCGAATGAGAGCATCCACACGGACCACACCCTGCAGCACAGCACAGGAACTAATAATGTTCACGCGGACATGCATGTGTTACATCGTTCATTTATATATAGTCCTCAACTTACATGGAACCATATGCAAAGATTCAGGCGCTCCTCCGCAAGGGAGAAGACAAGTAAGCTTCAGATATTTTGCTTCAACTTACTAGGAACTTCTGATCTGCAGGAAACTTAATTTGCTTCAAGTACCTAGCCATTAATGCAACCAACAGCTATTAATTAAGCCACAAAAAATACTAGTAACTAACTGGTAGCACTTGTATAACAGGCAGGGGTTGCAGGCTTGCAGCACCCAATCCAAGCATGTATATAGCACACATTACATTAACAAGCGAAATGTGCGAGCAAGCATCGTCGCACTTATTACATGAAGAGGCCATGCATGACGGTCCAGAGGAAAGCCACACAAATACAACTCCTTCCGTGAGCATATGTAGACATAGACCATATGCTCAAGCACACTCGGAAGGCACACATGAAGTCTGCATAACCGCACACGCGCACACTCATACACACAGAAGAAGAAGAAGTAACCGCACGCACACGCAGACCCAAACACACAAGAAGAATAAATAAGCACACACGGTACACACAAACCAAGCATGGGGTTCGATGATGAATGGATGAGAGGAGAGTCTTTCCTTCAGCATCGATCCTTATTCTTCCAGCTGATTATATTAACTGAAACCTTGCAACTTGGAATCATGGAGACGCAGATGCAGCACTTCATACTGCTGTGTCATAAATCCATTGTCCATTGAGCTTCAAACGAAGGTAGTTTGGATGATCTTTACCGTCTTGCATCACCTGATCTGGGACGTTGTCACCGTTGAACTCGAGCTCCTTCAAGTTCAGAATGTTGTTGATTCCAGAGAGGGACACCTTGTTGGTGAAGGTCCAGACAATCTTCTTAAGCTTAGGAGTTGCTTCTGTTTCAAAGCTGATGTCGGTGATGTTGGAGCCCTCAACAACAAGGTACTTTAGATTTTTGAACCAATTCGTCTTGAATGTGAGCTTGCTCTCAACGTGGAAATTAACGTGCCGGAGCCTGAGACCGCGCAAGTTGTCCAGCTCGGCGAGGGCTTCAATATCATCCTGGTTCAGAGAGGTGTTATGTAGAGTTACCTTGGCAAGTTTATTGCGATCTTTAGCCAACAATGGCAGAAGCCGCCCATACATTGTGATTCCACTGATGCTTAGGCTTTCAAGAAGCTTGGGAGGGTTTTGTAAGTGTACACTGAGAGCATCTGCAGGTTTGTCAGGAGTAGTAGTAACCCCGCTGTCAGGTGGAGGTTTGATCTCGATTGCCAGCGACCTAAGGCATTCATTCAGATCGCTGATCGCTTTGAGCAAATTCTCGACGTGAGCTTTCCGGTCATGAATGACCACACCTAGCTTCCTCAGCTGCCATAGATGGCCAATGTCTCTCAATTCGGAAGCACAATGTTTCGATGCCTGGACATAGGATAGAGTTTCCATGTCTGTCATTTTTTGGATATTGTGAGGCACCCGGACAGTGGAAAATGATCCCTTGGCCCTGCGAGCACCGACGTCAGTGCTTGTAGTACTCTGATCAATCCGACTAGCCAGCAGACGCTTCAGCTTCAGTAGCATCAGATGCTTTGTGGCAGAGGCGCGCACAGCAGTCTGCCGGATGTCCAATACCTCCAACTGATGGAGCTTGTTGATTTCCTTGGGCAGCTCGGTAATACCTGTGTTCCGTAGGCTGAGAAACTTGAGCAGTATTATGGTGTTGCAGACGTTCTTGAGGTATTGCTCGTTCTTTGTCAAGCATTCACAGCCTTCCAGATCAAGGACCTTCAGTAGCTTCAATTGAGATGATGCACGGGAGGGTTTCTCCAAGAAGTAGGCGATGCTATCCGAGGGACGGAGCCGGATGTTGCTGAGAATGGAGAAGTGGCGAGCCCAGTTATGTGACAGGCGTGTGTCCGTAATGTGCTCTTTCTTGGCGATTTTGGTGATGAAGTCATGAACTAGACGATGTAATTTACAGCTCTTGACCTTTCCTGCAGCACCAATGTCACAAGGATAAACAAGCAATCGGTCGACGAGTGCGTCAAAACATCGCTCGGCCTGACGCACTGAACTTGGCCAGTCTTTTTCAGTTATCAGACCTTCTGCGACCCACCGTCCCACCAAGCTCGACCGCCTGATCTCTTGACCCAGAGGGAAGATTGCTAGATACAGCAAGCAGGTCTTGTAATCTCTAAGCAGATCGTTGTAGGAGAACCTTATCATCTTGTTACCATTAATGTCCGATGATCCTCCGAAAACCAGGGTGTCGCTTAACTTGTCCAGTTCTCCTTTGCTCCTGTTAGGATTAACATACAGAGCACGAACGAACATCTTGATGCAGAATTCATCGTCACGCTTGATGCAGAATTCATCATCACGCGTCTTGCATTTCAACACGATATCATGGAAGATGTTGATGTCGTACTGCTCGTCGTGATTCACACGCCGATCAGTAAGTTTGAGCACTGTATCATAGTAGAATTGAATGAAAGAACAGATGATAGGTTGTTGTTCTTCCCCCGTTGGATAGCAAAACTCTGCAGCCCCTCGGATATACTTGGTGATCACTACCACTGCACTGCCGGCGGCACAACCCAACTTGCTCAAAGCATCCATGGTCTGCCCCCATTTGTGAGCATAGTAGATATTGTGGAGATCAATAACAATCAGGGTCCTTTTGCCTTGCAGATGCTCTTTAATCTTCCCCGCGGTCTCTTGCATGAGTTGAATCAACAGCTGCTCTTTGATCATTCCCAGGGTTCCTTTAATCCTCTCCGCGATTTCTTCTTCGGTCGACATTTGGTCCTCGCCGGATCGGGCTTCCTTGGGTGCCGATTTTTCTTGCTGGGGCGTAAGCAGCTCCGGCGGGATGTGTACTTGAATCTTGAGTGTGATTTCTTTGATATTCTTCACGATTTGATCCTCGCTCGCTTTATCTGCGACTTTTTCCGTCTGCTTGGCCTGCTTGGGCTTGGGAAGCAGCTCCCGCAGGATGTCTACGTACTGGAGATGTTGGAGACCAATCCAGCAGCAGGACCCCTTTTCACCTGCAGGTTCCAGATATTTTTTCATCTTCTCCGCGGTTCCTTCGAGGATCTTCTCCTGGGTTTGATCCTCGTGGGACTTGCCTGCAGTGGCGTCTTCCTGCAGCAGATCCTGCAAAATGTCGCGGAGTACGCCCAAGGGTTCAACCCGGGTACTGTACCCTAATTTATTACCAGCTTCCTGCAGATGATCTTTGATCTTATCCTCCATATTTTCAATCTTCTTGTCGATTTCATCCTCCGTATTTTCAATCTCGTCGATTTCATCCTCCATATTTTCAATCTCGTCGATTTCATCCTCCATAGTTTCAATCTTCTCGTCGATTTCATCCTCGCCTACCGATTCTGATTCCTGCTGCAGCTCCCGCAGGATCCAGCGGAGAGCTTCCAAGGGTCGTAGCACCCAGTACCTTCGGCCTGGGGTGACCCAGAGAGTGTGCTCGAACGACAAATTATACGAAACTTCGTCTAGAATGTGGGTTCCGAGTCTTCCGACCTCTTCATCCGGTGCTGCGATGGCGATGGCTCGGAGTTGATTGTCCTCGAAGTGACAGCGGAGCCAATTCAGTAGCTTTTCGACGCACCTCCAAACAACGCGAGACTCGGAAAAGGCTAGCTCTCTTCGAGGATCCTCCCTTGTCGCCTGGTCGTCGTCGTCTTCTAATCCATGATCTGAACGTTCGAGTCCTGCTACTGCTGCAGCAGCAGGTTGGGGCGCTCCGGGAACCTGCGTCGACGTCGGCAGAAGCTTTTTGACGTCCGCCTTCGCCGGGACCTCGACGCCGTACCTCAGCCGCCGCTCGCCGACCTCGCGCGCCCGGTTCTTGAGCTCGTGTATCTGGGTGGCCACGAGGCGCTGAGCGGGAAGCTTCTTCACGAACCAAGGAAGCCACCACACGTAACCCAGGAGGCCTCTGGCGCGGTAGACCGACGGATCACGGCGCCGCAGGTAGATTTCGATGCAGTTGCTGCACTCGCAGGCGAGGTCCCTGACCTGCTTCATCCACGTGCGAACCTGCTCGTTGTGCTCCCCGCCGGGAGGCGTCGTCCTGGCCAGGTAATGGAGGAAGCTGTTCATGCTCTCCATCTCCTCCCTGATGAACTGCACATCGTTCCGGACGCGTCCCAGCAGCTGCGCCTCGTTGCGGATGACGCCCAACAGCGTGTGGACGGCTCCCGAGGCGAGCTCAGCCATCGCTGACGCTGATCGCCAACTGTGGCCGTCGCCCCTCCGCTGGCCGGACGGCCGGCTGATGTAGTCTAGCTTAATTACCAGTTGAATTTATATACAATTTCAACCTAAAACTATAAGAAAACTCTATGTCATGCACAATCTAACGATATACAAGTTTAAAATAAAAAACAAAAGATAATTATCAATTTGATTTTTTAAATTCTATATTAAAATCCCTAAACATAAAATTTAGAGTAAAATAAACTGAAAATTACCAATTGTATTAGTATAGAAATCCCAAGCTAAAACTGAAAAAAAAGCAACACGTCATATAAAATGCAAAAACATGCAAATTGAAAAGAGGCCGTCATGTTTACTCTTAAGAGTTGGTGTTGTAGTTACAGACCAAACGGTAAATAATGGGGGCCTATGGGGAGGTCACAGGGGGGCTAACTGAAGCCTGAGAAACCATGGAGATTGGATGTAGAACGTGTATGCACAAATATGTCATCTATTACATGGCCCGTTCATATAAGCTTTTGGCTTGGGCTTATTAATAGTAATAATTTATAAAGAAACTTATAGAAAGAGAGATACTCGTATGTGATTTTGACCGATATAAATGAAGCTATTGTAGTGTACACTACAATCGACTAGTATACCTTGTTTTGAAAAGACACTTCATTTGAAAGCTAGATATTGTAAAAAAAACTATTTACTATAGAAAAACAGTTTTTAGAAGCCAATATGAACAGGGTAGCCTTTTCTTTGGTAAAAATAAATCCCCCGCCACCATGGCGTTGTAATGCACGTATTATAGCCATAAGGAGTTTGCTTACATAAATGCTCCTATCGGCGTCTACAATTGTAGGGCAAATATGTCTTTTCCTTTGTAACAGTCCTTTTGGGACTGCCACGTGGTTACATGCATAATGGGCCTCTTGGTGTAGTGGGTCAATTAGGCTAAGGTGTGGGCTACTCCCCTAACATTAGCCTCTTATAGTAAAGGGCCTTGATTACAGTGGGCCAAAACCATACCGCTTGTTCTTTGACCTTCTTCGGCTCTTTGGCTCACTAGATGATTGCCTCTTCGATTTTCAAACTTTTTGCCGCCAATGGCGTTGGTGTTTGTGAAGGCTGCAAGTGAGTTACATGTGGTGATGCTACTGCTTTCGGTCGAGCGACATGGGTGAATGTGCTAGTTACAGGGCCACGCACGTCCCCTGGATTCTCGCGCCTGCTATGTCGGCATTAAATGACCTTGTCACAATTGATACTAAGGCGGCATGGTGATTCTCTTTCTGGCTATTTGCCCCCTCTTTCTCGCGCTTGCCTCTTGTTGCTTGTAATTTCTTTGGTCACTGTCGTTTGTTCCCCGTCGTGCTTTCATTGTTCGCCTTCTCCTTGTCGCACGTTCTTAGCTTGAGATGGATTGTGAAAGTGACCGAAGTGGTTGCGGTAGCATGTTGGTTTCCTCGAGTAGCCATGGTAGTGAAGACGAGCGCTTTGAGGCCACCACCGGCAAGCGATAGAAGGTGTCCGAGAAGGTTGACGACGTGTTTGTGAATACACTCGGCCAGCCGATCGTGAAGGACGACTTGATAGAGTCCCTTCTGCCTAATGACACGATTTCTTCCCGTGAGCTTGTTCACCTCTCTAGCGATGATGAGGTCATCCCGCGGCCGTTAGAGGGTGAGACATTGGTTTTTGTGGTTTATTTCGACGCTGAGCTTTGAATCCTCGTCGCGTGCTTCATGGGCAATCTTCTCTGCTAGTACGAACTAGAGTGGAGCTTCAGCATCGCGTGCCTCACCATCTTCTCCTGGGTGACCTGTTCAGAGGGTGCCCTTGCCAACGCATTGGTCTTCGCATCCCTGCACGATGCATGATGAAAGCCGAAGCGCCTAGGCGAGGGTCTATATTCAAACCTATGCAACACCAGCTTGCAGCTTCTTAGCAATAGTGCGAAGGTCTTCGCTTTGAATTCCACACAGATGATGTGGGAGTCTCATGAGCTACAGTAGTGGTTCTACCACAAGATCGAGCACAATAGTAGCCTTCATTTCCCCAGGTGCTTCATGGACTTCGTCCAGTCATCTCGTGTGAAGCTTGACCGGGACAACGAGATGCGCGCAGGAGGCTCCTCGCTATCGCGCTTCAACTAAACATGCACAACTGAGCTAGGGAGTTCTGCATGCTTCGCCTATCCCTGCTAGCTCATCGATGGCACGTGAAGATAGGCCCCACTCAGATTGACGACGTCCAGCCTTCGCTTAGATTGATGGCATCCGGCCTTTGCTGATGATGATGGCAAAGCCCATGGGTCCGGGTAAGGTTTGCCCTTTAGCACTGACATCCTTCCTTAGCAGCCCCCTGCCGACTGACTCTAATCATTTGTAGTTCTTTCCTTAGCGGAGGTGAAGCACGCAGCAGCTATGTTCCCAATGCCCTATATCTTCAAGGAGCACAGCCTTCGAGTTACAGCCACGTCAGGCGGTTCATGCATAAACCGTGTGTGCAAAGCCTTAGGGCTCGCCGTGCCTGAGCATCCTGCCCCTGCTGTGAGTCACAATCACTCCCGCGGTGTGAGCGGACATGACAACAAAGACAGCAAAGGCCGTGATAACCCCGACGCATGCGAGTGCTCGACCTCGGCCATTGCGGCCATACCACTGTCGCTATCTCCTCCTACTCTAGTGGAGACTGATAACAATCTAGATGAACTTAGTAGGCACGGTGACTTTGAAACAGAGGAGGATGGGGGCAATGAGGATGATGATGATGTTGATCCGCACATTATCGAAATCCATAATTTGAATGCAGACGAAGAAGGCAAGACGATTTGTGATGCAAGGTATGGCATGTTTGCAGATAAGGACCGATCAGTGAGTGGTCTGGAGGCTGCACACCAGACACGTCTAGAGGTGCCACTATAGATACTTCTTTGGTAGCCCTGATGGCTTCGCTCCCCCCGCATAGCCCGTCTCATCGTCATCCTGTGAAGCGTGCATAGCTAGATCCCTCCCCCGTGGTCCCAAAGACTAGATTTCAGGTTGTGGTTGGCCTACTAGATAAGGATTCTAGCTTTGAGGTTGGAATGCCTATGCCCATTCCGGGCGTCACTGTGGATCCTCCGCCAGTGATGATTTCTATGGTCAACCCCGTACACGGTGAAGACAATGCCCCGTGCACGCCTTCGTCACACCCACTGCAGGCTTGCACTCTTCTTTCAGTTCCCTAGACTTTGCGTGCCTATCCCTGCTGTGCTCCCTCACACTATCACCATTGTCAGTGACACTATCTTCTCCAATGGCAGTCCCATAGCCGTCCGATGAAGGCTCCAATAGGGGACTTGAAGGCCTCCTGGACGATGCCTCGTGGACTGGTACCACAGAAGTTGTTGGCATAGAGTCACAATGGCTCTCCCTAGGGGACTTCATCCCCTGGCCGAAAGCACTGTGTACCATGTGCACCGCAACAGACTGTGTCGACTTGGCCCTTGATTTGAGGGTCCTTCAGTCGTGCAGCACGGAGCTCCTCTTCGGGGCGCTTGAAGCCACCGAGGCTAGGGTATGTCAGACCTTCTCTTCGGCTTTGTTTTTTATTTACTTTATTATGTGTGTGTGTGTATGATTTTATTGTTATTTGACTCATTTGTACTTTGCCCATACAATCCATTGTCCTTTGGATGGTTTCCTTGGTGCGGGAGCTGTAGGTGGCAACGCTTTAGGAGTCTACAAGATTGCAAGAGTAGCTACATGTAGCCCATGTTGAAGCCGCCACAGCCCCTAAGGCCAAGGAGGATGCCTAAGCATAGCTCACCGTTGCTCACTAGGTCCTTGGTCTTTGCCGTAGAGCATGAGTACTGGATCCGTTTCCTCAAAATGGAGGGTGTGAAAACCCAGGTTGCCACGGAATTGGTCATTGTTCAGGCCAACACCCACGTAGTGGAGGAGAGGCAAAATGTTCTGCAACAGGTTGCTGCTCTCGAGGAGGAGAAGGGCTGCTTGCAGTCAGAGGTAGGGAAAGGTCATTGCCTCCGTGAATAGTCTACTATCTTGGTGTGGGAGTCCATGTAGTCTCTGGAAGCCGCGCTAATGGACCTGGTGGTCGAAGTACCCTCATAGTCGAACGGGCCGAAAGACCTGGTGAGTAGCATCCGACACATACACAATGCTTCGACACTTTTGCTAAGGGTGGCATGAGCATACAATGACCACTACTCATAGGCTACGACACAAATACTTTTCAAGTTGTTGCATGGCTGAGGGTGTCAACACGTGGATGATCCGGCGAACCCCTGCCTCAACCTCCCCTTAGGCAACACGATGATGATGCACACACTTCACACGATGAGGCGGTCTGTCCACACCTTCGACGAACACATCTAGGGATACCTAGGTGAGGTTGTGGTTAAGGTGTCACTATGGTGTGCACTTGGCATGGCGACGGAGGTGGGGATGTGGCTCGGAGAGGTGCCAATATTAAACACCCGAGGCGCGGCTGCCACAGAGACCCCAGGTGTCAATCGACAGGTGTGAAGCCATCCCATCCCCTCTTCACCGCTATCATGTTGTATGGGCCGTAGGGTACAGTGGGACACATCCTCGTGCCTGTTTGTTTCTTTTGAGACATCAGCGAACATTATCGATGCTTGTATTGGAGTACTAATTTTGGAAATTGTATTTATCCTTCACTTGATTTGCATGTTTGCTTCGCTTGGCATTTTTGGTTGTCGTGTCTCATCTGGGCAAGTGCTCGACGAGGACCAACCCTTCGTTACGGACAACCTTTTTTGTTGTGGTATTCATCACTGGAACTGGGTGGAAGAGTCTTTGTGCTTCTAGGTGAACTTTTGTCCTTGGTTGCATGTCCGTCCTAATGATTTTATAAAGATAAAGAGCTCCGATGAGGGTGATTAACTCTTCATACCCCTGTTATGTAGCTCTGTTTGTATATATACTTTTTATGTCTGTGTGCCCCTAGAGTCCTCAAAGTCTGAGTGATACACCCCCCGTCCTGTCACTCTTCTCCCTTCCTCGAGTAGAGTAGAACTAGTAGGTTCTTACACATTACGTCCTCCACCCTTCAGATGATCGTCAATGAAGTCGACGGTAGGACAAGTTAGGCTCGTACGCACTCTATCCTCTACCCTTCAGATGAGTGTTGATGAAATCTACAATAGGACAAGTTAGGTTCATGTGCTCTCCATCCCTTACCCTTCAGACGAGCTTCGACGAAGTCAGCAGTAGGACGAGTTAGGCTCATGCACGCTCTGTCCCCTACCCTCCAGATGAGCATTGATGAAGTCACCAATAGGATGAGTGGTTGAAGAAGATATGGGTGTAGGTTAGAGGGTCTCCTACCCCAGACGGCCAAGCGTGGCAGTGGCCACTCATGAAGGGGGCATTTCTGACAACTCCCGTAGAAGCGTCATTCCCCCTAAAGAGTGGGTAGTGATGCATGAGATTTCTAACGCTTATTTATACTCTATAGAGTGGTTTGAGACACGTGAGGGTCTCGGTGCTTGTTTATACTCCGTAGAGTGGGCTTCGCGCTTGCATTTATACTCTGTAGAGTAGGCCAACATGCACAAGAGACTCAATGCTTATTTATACACTGCAGATTGGCGTAGAGTTAGGGGCTCAACGCTCGCATTTATACTCTGTAGAGTGGGCTAGGACGCGCGAGGGTCTGGCACTTATTTATACTCCATAGAATGGCGTGGAGCACGTTAGCTCCACGCTCACATTTATACTCCGTAGAGCGGGCTAGGGAGTATAAATGTGAGCGTGGAGCTAACGTGCTCCAGAGTCACGTCGCTTATTTATACTCCATAGAGTAGGCTAGAACGCGCGAGGGTCCCAGCGCTTATTTATACTCTGTAGAGTGGCACAGGGCCCGTCAGCTCCATGCTCGCATTTATACTATGTAGAGTGAGCCAGCACACGTGAGAGTCACGACACTTATTTATACTCCATAGAGTGGGCTAGGACACGCAAGGGTCCTTACGCTTATTTGTAGTCTGTAGAGTGGCATCGAGCTCGTTAGCTTCGCACTCGCATTTATACTTTATAGAGTGAGTTGGGATACACGAGGAGCCTGGTGCTTATTTATACTCCTTACAGTGGTGTGGAGCCCGCGAGCTTAGTGCTTGCATTTATACCCTATAGAGTTGGTTGAGACATGCGAGGGCCCCGACGCTTATTTATACTCTGTAGAGTGGCGTGTAGCCTAAGCCTCCGTGGTCACATTTATACTCTGGAGTAGGCCGGGACGCGTAAGGGTCCATATACTTATTTATACTCTATAGAGTAGGCTGAGAGCATGAGGGTTTCGATACTTATTTATATTCTGCAGAGTGGACTGGGACGTGCGTGGGTCACAACGCTTATTTATACTCCATAGAGTGGCGCATACCCCATCCACTCCGCGCTCGCATTTATACTCGTTAGAGTGGGCTAGGATGCACGTGGGTTCTAATATTTTTTATGCTCCATAGAGTGGCACGAAGCCTAGGGGCTCTGCGCTCTCATTTATACTCCGTAGAGTGGGCTGAGACACGTGAGGGTCCCAGTACTTATTTATACTCTGTAAAGTGGGATAGATCCCATGAGCTTAGTGCTCTATTTGTATTCTATAGAGTCAGCTGGGACGCATGAGGGTCCTGGAGCTTATTTCTACTTCATAGAGTGGGCCAGGACGTGCTATGGTTCTGGTGCTTATTTATACTTTACAGAGTGGGCCAGGATGCGCGAGGTCCCAACGCTTATTTATACTTCATAGAGTTATGCGAAGCTTAGGGGCTTTGCGCTTGCAATTTGGACGAGGCGTGATCATTGCGTTGGTGTAAAAAAAATGCTTTATTTGACCCCATTTGCATGGATACACTTTTACAAAATCTGTACAGGTGCCACGTGCGGGTGCGCTAACTTTGCATCGGTTATGCGTAGTAGCGACGAGGCAATCGCTGTTCCATGTGTGCTTAAGGTCCACTCCATCTAGGGTGGAGAGGTGTTATGAGACCGCCCTGAAGAAAACTGTGATTATGTAGGGCTCCTCCCACTTGGACTCGAGCTTCCCTGCCATGGCGGTGTGGAGGGCCCTCTTCAGGACGAGGTCCCTTACCACTAGGCATTGTGGATGGACCTTCTTGTTGTAGGAGGTTGCAGTCATTCGGAGGTACTTGGTGATGTTATATGTTGCCTGAGCCCTATCTCTATCAGTGAGGTCCAACAAAACGCTATGCTCGTGTGGTAGAGTGCATGCCAATACGCAATAGGACTTCATCTTGGGCTCTTCGGGCATCATGGCTTCATCCCCGAAGAGCAGTTTGAATGGAGTGAACCCTGTGAGATGTGAGGTCCTAATGCACATGGACTAGAGCAATTTTGAAAACTCCTCCAGCCATTTTCCCTTGCGAAGGCTGACCAAGCACTTTTTATGCCACTGGAGATAGTGACATTTGTGCGTTCAACCGCCCCATTGGACTGTGGGTGGCCTATGGAGGCGTAGCACACCTTGATGTCCATGTTTTCACAGAATGCCTAGAACACCACTGCATTGAACTACAAACCATCATCAACTATGATTTCTCTGGGGTCTCTGAAACGGCATATGATATTCTGCCACAGGAATTTCTATGCCGTTGATCTTGGCGAGAGGTACTACCTTGACCCACTTGGAGAAGTAGTCATAGGCGACGATAATTAATTAGAGATCTCCAAGGGCATAGGGTAGTGGACCAATGATGATCCCCTAGTGCGCCAATAGCCACACAGGTAGGATTGGCTGGAGGAGGTTGGGAGGTGCGTGGGAATTCTTGGCCTTCTTGGCGTGAGAGGTATCACAACTGCAAGCACACACGCTGCATTTATAGAGTATGCCCAGCAACGGGGCGCACATGTCACGTTTATAGAGTATGCCTTCCACTAGTTCGAAAGTTCTCACTTGATGCACTAACCTTTGGAGTTCATGTGGGTCATTTGACTCCTTCTTCCCCTGATAGGATTTGTCGATGTGCCCTGCGAGGAAGCGGGAATTTGTGTGCACAAGGACCCTTTGGGCTCCGAGTGCCTTCACCTTGCAAAGGCCAAATAGTAGGACCTCGTACTCCATAGTGTTGTTACTTGCTAGGAAGTTGAGTCATGTTGTGTACACCAAGATTTGACTCTCGGATGTTGTTATGATGGCCCCCACCCCTACGCCTACTACGTCGTATGCTCCATCCGTGTGTAGGGCCCACACTGGCTCTGAAGGCGATTGGCGAGTTTGTTGGCCCGCAAGGATCCATTTCGGCAATGAAGTCTGCCAGTATCTGTGACTTTATCACGGTGTGTGCAATGTAAGTAATGGAAAAGAGGGCTAACTCGGCTACCCACTTGCTGATGCAGCCCATGGACTCTTTATTTTGCAGTATCTCCTCTAAAGGGAAGGACGAGGGCACAGTGATATTGTGCATTGGAAATTATACTGCAGCTTGATTGAAGCTATGAGCAAAGCATAAGATAGCTTCTCGAGCTCGATGTAACGCATGTTCGCTCCCTATAGGGCTTTGGAGACATAGTACACCGGCCGCTAGGCAGAGCTTTCCTCCAACACAAGCAACATGCTGATCGTATGTGGTGTCATTGCCAGGTATAGTAGTATCAAAGCCTCTGGTGCTGGACAAGCGAGCCTGGGGAGCTTGGCGAGGAACTTCTTTAAGTCTTTAAAGTCCTGCGTGCACTCGTCGGTCCATTAGAAGTTGCCTGAGCCATGGAGTGTCTTGAAGAAGGGCAGCACTCACTCTGCCTCCCTTGACAGGTAGCGACTGAGGGCAACTAGGTGTCATGTGAGCCTCTGGACCTCCCTGACTGTCTTGGGAGCCTCCATGGACAGTATACCATCAATTTTGTTGGGGTTAGCTTCAATTCCTCCCCCAAACTCTAGGAATCCAAGCAGCTTGCCCGCTTGGACTCTGAAGACATATTTTTTTTAGGTTGAGTTTTATTTTGGCCCATTGAAGGTTGTTGAAGGTTTCCTGGAGGTCCGCGCCATGGGATGCCGCTCACCTACTTTTGATATCAACATCATCGATGTAGGCCTGGATGTTCTGGCCCAGCTGCAATGTGAGGACGAGGGCAATGAGCTTGGTGAAGGTGGCCCCAACATTCTTTAGCCCAAAGAGCATCCTGGCAAAGCAGTATGTCCCTCCGGAGACTATGAAGCTTTTCTTAGCTTTGTCTTCGTTGGCCATACATATTTGGTGGTATCTAGACTAAGTGTTGAGGAAGCTCATCAACTCACACCCCATTATGTCATCCACCAACTGATCAATACGCAACAAGGGATAGTTATTCTTGGGGCATGCCTTGTTGAGGTTGGTGAAGTCGACACACATGCGCCAGGTGCCATTTGACTTCTTCACTAGTACTAGGTTGGCGAGCCACTCGGGGTGGACCGCTTCCCTGATGATATTGGAGACAATCAGTTTGGCCACCTCCCCCTTGGTAACCTCTTGCCCGTTAAGGGACATTCGTCTTATTCGTTGTTTTACTTGGTTTGCATTGGGGCACACTGCCAACTTGTATTTGATGGTGGGGCGCTCCACTCTAGTGATACTGTCTCGCAATCATGCAAAGAAATCCACGTTCTTGAGCACCACCATAGGCTTCGCTTGGCCTCTAGGGTAAGGCCGCCTCTCACCGACACCTACTTCAATGGGTCCTTCGAGTTGGGTGGCATGCTTTTTACATCACCATCGGGCCTCAGCTTCGGTGTCCACCCTTGAACAGAGGGAGAAGGAGTCATTGGGAGAGGGCTTGATCCGAAGGGAGGGGGCGTTGCCGAGGGAGGTGTGGGTCTTTTGCTTATGACGTGCACCTTCTGGTGGGGTCTTTGTGTGCTGACTTCAATCTATCGTGTGAGTTCCTAGTTGCCAAACACTATGATGACCCTCTTGGGGCCCAGGAGTTTCATACACAAGTAGTTGTGATGTGGGATCACCCTAAAGGCGTTGAGGGTACATCTTCCTAAGATGGCATTGTAAGGATATTGGAGGTCTCCCATGTCAAAGTTAATGACTTCCTGTCTGCTTTGCTCTCCTTGCTAGAAGGCTACCCCGTGCACTATCTGCTCCAACGCACTGACCGGTTGCCCACTAAAGCCTTGTAGGAGTTTATCTAGCTACTCTAGCCTGCTTCAGGGATGCCCATCTGGTCAAAGATATCAATGAACATGAGGTCCGCATAGCTGCCTCCATCTACCAGGACTTGCCTCACATCACACCCCGCGATGCTGGTCGAGATTACCAGGGGGTCTTAGTGTGGGAAGTCCACTCCCGAAGTATCCTTCGCCTTGAAGGTGATATCCACTCGGGCCCATTTTGGGACCATGTGTGCGGGTTATGTAGGAACGTGATGAATTCGGCATGCATAGGCCCTTTGTTGTCTCTCGAAGGGGAATATGAGAGATGACCTGCCCGTAATGACACTGATCACCTGGCGAGGGCCGGCCTTTGGGCCATGGATTCGCAATATGCTTGGCAGGGGCCAGATAATTGGTATCTCCGAGGGTTGTCGTACGTGTGCCACCATCGCCGTTGTCGTGTTTTGGGCATGCTCCTTGGCTAAACTCTCATAGAGTGCCGCGATTATGGGACAATCGTGAGTGAGGTGGTCTCCTTGGCCATGCACTCCCCACCATGGTCCTTGCTGGCGCCAGTCCTCCCACCCCCGCCCCCTTCCGCGCCTGCGATCCCTTCGACCAAGGCCACAACCTCCAGGGGTAGTGTTCTCCTTAGTGCCTCCTTCGATGCTAAGGACATACCTGGCCTAGGGACCCTTCCGCTGCTTGCAGCTGGAGCCCTCCTTCAGGGCCGTAGGAGTGGGCCTGACTTCGATGGTGGATGGTGCAACCTCTGTATTGCGCCGCATCGCGTCCTCTTATGCTCTTGCATACTCCTCCATCTTATCGAAGAGTTTGGCCACCATTCCTATGGGATTCCACGTATTGTATTCTGTGAGTGGTCCCTTCTGGAGGCCACGGATGGCAGTGTTGATGATGATCATGTCGTTGATGTCATTTACTTAGCAGCGGACCTTTGCGAAGCATCTAAAATATGCCCACAACTTCTCCCCCGCCACTTGTCTCACTGCGAAGAGCTGGTCAGCATCGACCTGCTCCACTTAGTTGCCTTGTAAATTGTTGTGCATGAGATCCCGGATATACTCCCATGCATACACTGAGCCAGGGGCGATAGTACAAAAACCAGGAAAGCACAACTCCTTGAAGAGCGAGTGGCAACCTCTTTGCCTTTGTTGTGTCGTCTCACCCCATTGCTTTGATGGCCGTTTCGTAGATATGCAGAAACTCGCAGAGGTCTGTGTCGCCCTTGTATGGCTCCACTTTAGGCATCTTAAAGTCTTTCGGCCAAGCGATTTGCTGCAGGCCTGCATAGGGGGGACTCGGGGTCCACCTGCTGAGAGGTATTGTGGGCTCTAGTGTTGGCCTCACGATTCTTCATCCCTTCTATGGCCACCTCCGCTACCACCACAACCAAAGTTGGCGGACTCCGACTCTCCTACATCTTGCGCATGGCTCTCCGTAGGTTCACCATCTCTTGTGCAGCGTCCCACAAAATCACCTCAAGGGCGTCTTTGTTCGCGTTCTACTCCGGGGAGGAAACCCTCCGCTCTATGCGTGGTGACGGCGACGATATCGATGCCAGCGGAGACCCTGCTTGGGTGGTGTGGACCTTGACGTTTTCGTCGGGAGCTGCGATCAGCAATACAAAAAGTTCCAAAACATTACAACAATATAATTGATCTAAAGCATCTAAATTGTCCCTTCATATAGAAAAAATTGTAACAAATCTAGCTGCGCAAATTGTGGGGGCATCCGACTAGTTTGCTAGCATTTTGCAGGAGAGTTGAGAAGCCTAGAAAAGCCCAGCCTGTGATTCTTCTCAGCCCAGAATAGCAGGTTAGGTCGGCTGGCCTGGCCTGGCCTAACAGAAATTTAATAGCAGGTTAGGTCGGCTGGCCTGGCCTGGCCTAACAGAAATTTTAGCGCGATCCTGGGCTGGTCCGAGCCTTTTCACCCGCCCACAGCCCACGTCCTTGCCGCCCACCCATTGCTGCAGAATTCGCGACGGAACCGTCCACGTACACAGAACCAGGCAGTAGCACAACTCACCCAATCTCACATCCCCACCGCCAAAGAGGCGGCGAATCGAAAGTCTTTCCTCGCGACCTCACCGAGCCGTTCGTCTCGTCCTCCCGCGCCGCCCTCGACCCGCGAAATGTCAAAACCCTAGCCACGACGAGCTCTCCGCTCGCGCGCCGCTCCCGTATCTGCCGCCGCGGCGAGAGTTGCCGGCTCTGTTGGTGCCGGAGGGTAGACCAGGAGAGGGAGAGGGCTAGCTGAGCGGGGGCGATGGCGTCGACGGTGCTGGAGGCGACGCGGGCGGCGCACGAGGACCTGGAGAGGCTGGAGCAGCTCGCGGTGCGCGAGCTGCAAAGGGAGCCCGCCAACGCGTGCGACCGCCTCTTCCAGTCCCACCGCGCCCGCCACATGCTCGACCTCGTCATCTCCACCTCCGATAAGCTCTCCCAGTGGCTGTTCGTGGTGAAAAGATGTTGGGTCTATATTTTCCAAAGCGGGTCTGTATGTGGCGTTATCTAGAGTAACAAACAGGGACATATTGAAGGTGTTGATCGACGACTCACTGTCCAGGTGAAGATATGGCCAAGAATATTGTGTACAAGGGGATTTTCAAAAAAACTTTCAGTTCAAATTGTGCACAGGTCTGTAGACAGTGTGTTCAAGCTGACCGCTCTCTGAAATTTCATCAAAAGCGTAGCTATTACATGTTAAAACAACAATTTTTGTGCAAATAATATTGAAATACTCTGTTGTTTAAAAAAAAATTGATGTTGCTCAACATTAAAATATAACAGAGTAGTCTGCATCCATTCGGCAGAGCATTTGCAAAATTCGGAGAAGAAGAACTGGATAGCAATATAACCTTCATTGGACACAAAATCGGAGAAGATCGGCGGTGGAGGCGGCCGCCTACCAGACCGACACCACTGAAGGCTTAATAGCCATCACGCTATCCTGGCTGCGAGCTCCACTCATAGACCCACTACTCTGGCCATCGACGCAGATTTGGACTGAAGTATTTGGTGTAGAGACATTGAAGTACTAGGTGGAGAGAGAAGTAGCAATGAGTAACCAACCACAGATAACTGGATAGGTTATAATATAAGCACCTGAAAGCGTATTTGGCCATTACGTTTCCAATTGAACAAAAGCATGCGATGCAATTTATAGTTAAAACTAACACTTAAATAATGGCTTCCTCTAGGAAATATCTAAAAGAAAAATCTAACACATAATTTAAAATAAAATAACGTGTAACCCAAAATAAAATAAAATACCCATATCTCAAGTGTATATATATGTTAAATTATGCGCATCTATTGATCATCTTACTTAAAAAGAATTAACATTTGATTAGAAGAGCCAGCCGCGCGCAATTACGTGGGCCACCACGCTAGCAAAACACATGCACGTGATTTACTTCTCGTCGAAGACGTTACTTAGTGTAACAGCCTAAAATTTTCAAAACTTATATAATTAATTTAAAACCATCATTTATGCATTCCTGGATTTTCCCAGAATTTTTTAGCATTTTTAAGTGGTTTTTGTATTTTCAGCAGCCAAAAAGGATTTTTCTAAAATTATTAAAACATGAACAGAGCCTGAAAATAATTTATCCAAGCTCTTCATATTCTAAAGTGAGTCTTCAAAACTTTTTATGAATTTTGGAGCCCATTTGCTAATTTTAGAAATTCAAACTTAAATTCTACAACCAAATCAAATAGGAAAACCAAAATTAAATCCTTTTTTCATCCGAGCCGCCTTCACCTTTTCATTTCTTCTACGAGAAAGCGTATTCTCGCCATCCCTCTTTCTCTCTCACCGCTTCCCTCTCTCTGTCATGTGGGCCTAGGACCCCACCTGCCAGAACTCGTCTTCTACCTCCAGCCATGCCACAATGCCCCTGTGCAATGCCATGCCGAGCGCACCATGACAAGCCATCTGCCAAAGCCGTGCCCTCTGTCGCTGCGTTGGTGGTGTCTCCATATTCAAAGGTGATGCTGGTGATGTTGGTGGACAAGGCAATCTCGTTGAGCTTAGGAGCTGCTCCATTTGCAAAGGTGATACCGGTGATGTTGATGGAGGACAAGACTATCTTCTCGAGCTCAGGAGCTGCTCCATTTCCAAAGGTGATACTGGTGTTGTTCATGTGTGAGCCCTCGACAAGAAGGTACTTGAGATTTTGGAACTCTTCCTTCTTGAAGGTGAGATTGCTCTCGGTGTACGACTCATGCCGGAGCCTGACATATCGCAACTTGGGCAGCTGGCCAAGGTCTTTGATATTATCCTGGTTCAAATTGGTATTATGTAGAGTTACCTTGGCAAGTTGATCACAATGTTTGACCAGCAATGGAAGAAGCGGCCAACTTTTGATTCCGCTGATGGTTATGCTCTCAAGAAGCTTGGGAGGATTTTCGAAGCTAATGTTGGAAGGAGTAACCTGACTGCTGGCTTGTGAAGATTTGATGCTGATTGACAGAGACTGGAGGCTCTCATTCAGATCATCGATCACCCGAACCAAATTCTTGAGGTGATCTTCCTTGTCGTGGATGACCACACCTAGCTTCCTCAGCTAACATAGCTTGCCAATGCCTTTCAACTCAGAACCACGCTGTGAAGCCTCTACACGTGACAGTACCTCCATGTTTGTCATCTTCTTGATCCTATGAGGAATTCTGACAATGGAGAAGGATTTCTCGGTGTCAGTACTGCTTGCACTCTGATCAATGGGACCAGCTAGCGGACGCTTCAACTTTGGAAGCACAATATGTTTTGTGGATGACGGATGCACCTTGGTTTGACGGATGTCCAATATCTCCAATAGCTAAAGCTTCTTAATTTTCTTGGGTAGCTTGGCAACATCGGTGTTCTTTAGGCTCAGATACCTAAGCAGAAATATCTTTTTGAGGATGTGCTCGAGTACTTGGTGATGCTCCAAGTTTCTATAGCCTTCAAAATCCAGTACTTTCAACATCTGGAGTTCAATCGATCTAGCAGTTTGGGCTAACACATCCGGTAGGCCAGAGGGTTTCAGCTGATTTTTTTGCCTTTTCTTCTTAATGCAAAATGTGCATAACTCTCCTATGCATCCTTGACAAATGTAAGATGCGGGGTGTGATTTCGAGGAGTCCATGATGCCTTCTGGCCGGAGAGTGTTGTAAATGGAGTGCAGAGGCCACTGGTGTGACAGACCTGTGTCCATAAAATTTTCCTTTCTGGCAGTCTTGGCGATGAAGTCAATGACTAGGACATCTACTGTACAGCTCTTGACCTTTCTTGCAGCACCAATGTCACAAGGATAAACAAGCCATCGGTCAACCAGCTCGTCAAAACATCGCTCGGCCCAATGCACTGAATGGATCCAATCTTCCTTAGCTATCAGGCCTTTTGCAATCCAATGCCCTACTAAGGTTGACTGCTTGATCTTGTGACCCTGAGGGAAGATTGCCAGATACAGAAAGCAGGTCTTGTAATCTCTAGGCAGATCACTGTAGGAGAACTTTATCGTCTTCCTAGCCTTGGTTTCCAATTGCCCTCTAAAATCCAGGGTGTCCCTCAACTTGTCCAGTTCTTCATTGCTCCTGTTAGGATTAGCATACAGAGCACGAACGAACAACTTCATGCACAATTCATGCGGCTCACAGTTCTTCAAGATATCACGCAAAATGTTGGCATTGTAGTAATCTTCATTCACGAACGGGCTTGTAAGAAGGCGTGCTTTGTCATGGTAGAAACCAACAAGAGAATATGTTATAGGTTCCCGCGTTGGATTGCAATACTTATAGGCCCCTTGGGGGTAGTTTGTGGTCACTATCACTCCACTGCCGATGGCGCAACCCAGCTTGCTCAATGCCCATTTGATCACCTCCCATCTTTCTACATAATCCATACTATCGAGAACAATTATGGCCCTTTTACCTTCTATATGCTCTTTAATCTTCTTGGCGATTTCTTTAACCAACAGGTGCTCTTTAATATTCTCTAGGATTCTTTCAATGTTCTCGATGATTTCTTCTATCTTCTCTTGAGACATTTGGTCCTCGTCCAATTTATCCATATCTTCCCTGCGCTTGGGAAGTAGCTTCCGCCGCAGCAAGTTATCTATAATATGCTCCGTGGTTTCTTTGATCTTCTTGGGGTAGTTATTTGCATAGTGCCCTGTCTCATGGCAGTTGAAATATATAACTCCTACTGCTGAGTCATCGTTGAGTCCTTCGAGGAATCTTTCCTGCTTGGCTTCATTTGTAGCGACGTCTTCTGGTGTATAACATGCCAACTGGTTGAACTTCTATATGTACTCATTTACAGAATAGTTTCCTTGTCGGAGAGCTCAAAATTCCCTCTTCTTCAGAATGATGGTGCCCGTGGGGACATGAGCTTTACGAAAACTTTGCACAAACTCATTCCAAGTGATAGCTTGTGCGTTGACATGAGCGATAGTGTAGGTGTCCCACCATTTCTCGATCACTGCATTGGATAACATCCAATTTCTTTACAATGGCTCTGAGCCAATCATTTGCGTCCATTGGGTCAATGCTGCTAGAGAAGGTCAGGGGACACATCCTCATAAATTCTGGTAGTCTTGATTGTAGAGCTTGAGCTGGCATTAGCAGAGCAGGTCATGTAGGGTTGTTGATGGTCTGCACTAGTAGTTGAACAAGCTAATTCTGGTTAGCCATCATTTGAGATTAGTCGGGTCCATTGGAAGGAGGTGGCGAAGGAATGTCATTGCTGTTGTTGTTACTATTACCATTGTTCCTGATGTTTACCATCAGCTTGATACATTTAGGAATTAAAAGAGAGGAGACTCAAGGCAAGGGGAAAAACAGGGGACATTTTGCGCAACCCAACACAAAACTTTAACTTAGCAAAAAGCCTTTATTAACATAATATCATGTAGCAGTTACGGCTATCGACAAAAGAGGAAACTTGATAGCTCGTAACATCATCTAATAGCTAGCCTAACAGCTTATCCTAAAGCGACAAGGGTTGTCTTGGTGTGATCCTTTGTGGTTCTCGAGGTACAAAGCACGATCCTTCGATGTGAAGATTGAAGTAACAACAAAGGCGAAGAACGGCTTTACGAGCAGCTTCTTGCTAGGCTCTTTCAAATGAGTAACTGCTCCCTTTAAAGTGGTAGTGAAGACTTTCTTGTTGAGTTTGCTTGGTGATGAGTAAGGTAAAATGATGTCCTATCGTTTGATCTCCATGGTTGTCTCTCCGGTGCATGTAGATAGCTCAACGTTGGAAACTTAAATAACGGAGTAGGCAGTGAAGGCCTACACTCCATCTATCATTTGGTGCATCTTGATAAAAAGTTTATCTATAGTTGTTTGAACAAGAGGAGAGTTAGAAATACGTTTCCACGTAATGACATAAAGATAAGTGTAACACCCTAAGGTCCAAACCGGCATAGACCTAATCTCATTATGAATAAGCCACGCACACGTAATAACCTGCTTGCGCTTTCGTCCTCACTTCATGTAAAACGGTTAACCGAAGGTTATTACCAATGGTGCCTGTGGGTTTATATGTTAGTGCTTCTCATGTTAAGCTATCAATGTGGGACTAATCCACATCCTCATGTGTATACACACATGGGCTATTATGGGCCAAGGTGTTACATACACCCCCTTTAAAGAATCCGACGTCCTCGTTGATCCAACATACCCACACTGGGACAAATGACCAAGACCTCTCCCTCTTGACACACGTCCGTGCGTCCAGTGCTGGTACATATACCATATCGTGTGTCCACTCTAGGTCCACACGCGCCATACGTCATATACCCACGCCCCTGACCCGTACGCACCCGTGCATCGCAAGGGTCAGCTCTGATACCATTTGTAACACCCTAAGATTTAAAGCGGCTTAGACCTAACCTCATTATGAATAAGCCACACACACGTAATAACATGATTGCGTTTTCGTCCTCGCTTCGCGCAAAATGGTTAACCGAAGGTTATTATCAATGGTGTCTATGGGTTTATATATTAGTGCTTCTCATGTTAAGCTAGTAATATGAGACTAATCCATATCTTTATGTGCACACACACATGGACCATCATAAACCGAGGTGTTACAATAAAAAGGAATCGAGAGATAAGAATAAGCAAAGATTGAGGGATAAGGATAAGCAAAACTTTTTAAAATTACTGATTATTTAAAATAAGTCCTTAGAGTTCAACCATTCTATTCTACTTACGGTAACATCTTAGGGTCATTATAGCTTTGATACTATCTCTGTCGAACCCTAGAGCAACGATTCCAGAATCCTCAATGTAAATCGCACTAGTCCAAGATCAAGCTAGTGCATACAGTGGATACAAAGATTCATATCATGTACAATAACATTTGTTCATTAACTAAATATGGATCTGATGGTAAAAGTTTACATCAATAGTTCATAAACCAAAATTAAATATAAGCAACGGAAGAAGAATAATAAAGTAGCAGCACATTCTGCCTGCCCACAGGCGAATGACTGTAAGATGTGGTCTACTCGTCTCTATCCTCATTAAAGCTGGTAAAGGCATCTTTTGAAAATAGTGAATGAAGCAACATGAGTACATAAAGTACTCTACAAGTTACACCAGGAGGTTTAACAGATATGATGCATGCATAGATATTGTCAAGGGAAGGCATAATATAGTTATTTGTGTGTAAAAACAGAATTGAAGTAAATACTGTAAATAGATTTAAAAGCTGAATTTGAGGTGGCAGCAATGGAGATGAGGACAATATGTTTCTCACCTTAGCCATTCAACAAGAACAATATTGTGTTGCTCACGGGAACTGTCGAAGAGAAAAGCTAGAGTGGAAGGAGTCAAGGGTCGCAATGATAAGTAATGAGCATCAGCGTTTGTTGAAGAAGTTAGTGGTCAAAAAAGCTTAATGATGGAGAAGTCTTGATAGAGAGTAGATAAAGCTTTGCAATGAAGACGACCTGTGAATGATATGTATCCAGAGGAACAAGAAGCCACCACATTCGCTCTCAAGAACTAGAAATTACCATGTTAATCAGAGAAAAAGAGAGATCTATATCGTCGATTATGGTGGGTCCAGATTATAACGGTTTAAATTAAAAGAAAAAGTCCATGTAAGGTATAATCCAGAAATAACTGAAATTCAGAATTAAAAAATAAAATAAAATTACAATTTGATTTTCATACAAATTCCTAAGCAAAATACCTAAATGAATATAATTTGCAATAATTTTTTTAAAAATAGCAATTGGATTTGTACGAATTCTAAGCAAAATAATTAAAATTTGGAATAAGATAAAATAAAATAGCAATTTAATTTGGATACAAATTCGTAGTGAAATCCCTAAATAACTTTAATTAGAATAAAAATTAAAAAATCTATGCACTATATTACTAAAATAGAGGAAAAAGAAGCCACCATGTTCTCTCAAAGGCTAAAAGTTACCATGTGAGTCAGTGGAAAGAAAGATCTAACTATCGATTGAGGTAGCTCCAGATAATAACGGTCTAGATTAATCAGATGTATATTGGAGCTTTTATAGTAGTAAAAGAAATACAATTGCACATTCAGTCATATATAAGTATTGGAGTTGGATAATAAATATAATATTATTTTTGGAGATATTGTAATATCTAACTTCATAATTAGATTGGTTAACTTTACATAGAAGAGACTCGCCCAATCTTTCAATGGTCTCAGGGAGCGTTCGGAATAGCGATGGCTTCTGACTAAAATTTCACTGTAGCTGACTGATTTTTTACTGTAGCTGAGTTGGCTTATTGAACATAATTAAATCTAAAAAAATGTAAAAATAAAAATGACATGCTAACGTATCACGGATAATGTAAAAGAAATACGAAAAAAAACAAAACACAAAAAAATCAAAAACAAACAAAATAGTAACCCAAAAGTTAAACGGTAAAATCCATCGCCGAATGCCTGCCGCTGACGCCAAGTTGAGCGTGGTCTCAATCCAGCTGCAGCGTACGGGCCAAGGGGAGCAGAAGTACAGAACACTAGACACACAAGCGTGATGCATATGCCACAATCTTGTCACGAATGCCATTGCTGAACTCGCTTCGTGCGTGCAGTACTGAGTAGGTAGTCGCACAGGACTCGATCATGACGTGGAGAAAATTATATGTGACACAGCTACCTTGTTTAAGGGGATACCATTCCCGAGTACAGCAAACCATAAGCAAGGAAGGGCAATTAATGCCTCAAGAAGCATCTGCATTGACTAATAAGTTATTTAACAAATCAACAATTCGACTGACACCGACCACATGCATGCGTGGCAAGTAATGACTCAAGAAGCACCTGCATGGCTAATTAATTTATCTATCAAATCAACAATTTGGCTGAACAATTGATTTAACAGGATCATACGTCAAAAGACTCTCTCAATCACAATTATTTACCACAACAAAAATCAGGACTCTCACATGATTCTTAAATCTCTCCCTTAATAAACTCATTAGCAATTTTTCAAAAATACAATTTAGAGGTGGTTTTAAACAATAGAGATGGGAATTTGCAAATAAAGCTCTAAATGGTCAAAAGAGGAAAGTAATGAGCTAAAAATGACCATTTGAGGCAGAGGTGAATTAAAACTACCGAAAATGACAGTAATTCCATAAAAAATTTCAAATCCACCAAATAGGTCGTGAAATCTCATTTTAGATCCATATAAAAAAATAATTATTTGATTTGAACTTGGTCATGGTAAGAAGAGATCAAAAGAATCACAACAAAATATTAAAACTATTATTTAGCGAAATTTACTACAAAAACTCTAAATTATACTTTAGATATACATTTTTATCGATCTTTTTTCCCCATTTGACAATAGAACAATTAAGATGCATGAAAAAAAGATAGAATTTGAATGAAATGAGTGGCTGCATTTTATTTATTTTTAATATTAGGAGTTATGAAAATTATCCAAAGTGACTATCAAGTATTACATCAAGCCATATTATATGAAAGAACTATCTAAATTGTAACAAACCCTATATAGTAAAGCGAAAACCAAATAAGTAATAATCTAAAATAAAATAGATGTTTAACATGTCAAGTTGCTCAAAATCATATTTTAGATAAATATATCCAAAAATAAGTCAAACCATATCAATATTCTAAATGAAATCAAAAAACTATAATTGAGTCAATTTACAGTGTTATAAGTTTAATGTTGAATCATTTTATTTAAGCATTTAAAATTAAACATATTTAGTAAATTTAGTATTTACTAAAATTTATTTTTTATTTTATCTTAACAAAATAAGTTCTAAACTAGAAACTATCTACAACTACTTTATAAGTTTCAATTATTTTTAAAATTTTTTGTTTTTTAAACATGCGTTAGATCTCAAACCATGCTACCACCCGTTGAACCAAACTCCGCAATCGGTTTATACTGCTGCCGTGCACCGGTCTTACAGGAATAACAGAGCGGTTGAACCGCTTGACAGTCAACTCATGCTGCGATCCGTAAGTTAAAAAATCCTGACAAGTAACAGACCTCATCAATGCAATGATTTATTGCCCATCGAGAGCTAACTCTTAGTAGTTTCTCAACGTTGAAATCACACCATCCGAAATCCATCCCATTAACGGAATACACGTGACACAGATACCATTCCCGAGGACAGCAAAGCAAACCATAAGGCATCTCCAATGGTCCTAACTAAGTACTATCTATAAGGATTCCATATCATCTATAGAGTACACACTAAAAGCTAGCATTTCAAAGGACTATCTATAAGGGTAGCTATTTGATGTTTACATGCACACACAGTCATTTATAGATGCTATCTTGTTTTGTGTTATAGACTAGAGACGAAATAGTAGCTAGCTGTTTGTATTTTGTATACTCTCTTTCCTCCATATATGATATATGCTGATGTGTACATACAAATAGCCAGCTGACTCAGCACCATTAGAGATACCCTAAGCAAGGAAGCGAGAATGGTGGCGAGGCTCCTAAAGTTTGGGTATGACTCCATTACTGAGACCGGTTACATGCATGGCAATTAATGACCCAAGAAGCATCTACATTGACTAAACAATTTAGTTAACAAATCAATAATTCGACTGACACCAATCACATGCACGCATGGCAAATAATGACTCTAAGAAGCATATGCATGGCTAATTAATTTATCTAGCAAAGCAATAATTCAGCTGAACAATTGATTTGACAGGACATTAAGTAAAACGATCTCTTAATTGTAATGATTCATCGTAAAAAAAATTAGGATCTTCTCACATAATCCTTCAATCTTCTTCTTAATAAATCCGTTGGCAATTTCTTAGAAATATAATTTGATGGTGGTTTTAGACGATAGAGAGGAGAATTTGTAAATAAAGCTCAAAATATTTTTTTAAAAAAGGAATGTGATGAGTTGAAAATGACTATTTGAGGTAGAGATGATTGAAGCTACTAAAAATGATAGGAATTCCACAAAAAGTTTCAAATCCATCAAATGAGTCGTAAAATATCACTCTAGATCTATATAAAAGAACAATTGTTCGATTTAATCTTAGCTATGGTGAGAAGAGATCAAAAGAAACACATTGCTAAATGGAATCAAGAAACTACAATTAAGTTAATTTAGAGTGCTAAAAGTTCAATGTTGAATTATTTTGTTCAATTACTTGGAATTAAACATATTTAGCATATTTAACATTTGCTAAAATTTATTTTTAATTTTATTTTAACAAAACAAGTTCTGGACTAGAAGTTATCTATAACTGTCTTCTAAATTTTAATTATTTTTTATAATTTTTATTTTTAACCATATGTTAGATCTCAAATTATGCGAACCGATCTCCCCCAAACAGTTGTGCCGCTAACCTTGCACCGGTCAAACCGGAAAAAGAGAGCGGTTGAACCGCCCGACGGTCAACTCATGCAGCGATCCGCAAGTTAAAAAATCCTGACAAGATCTCATCAATGCTATTCACAAGATAATGCATGCATGGCAATTAATGACTCGAGAAGCATCTACATGACTAATCAATTTATTTAATAAATCAACCATTCGGTTGACACCGATCACATGAATGCATGGCAAATAATGACTCAACAGGCATCTGCATGACTAATCAATTTATCTAACAAATTAACAATTTGGCTGCGTAATATAATATAATTCATATATCAAAGGTGGGGAATTCACGGCCCCCACCGTGTCCACGTGTTCATTTTTAAAAAAAAGTTTCTGTAATTACATATAAGTTCTTAAATCTTACAAACAAGTCCTTAATTTTTTACGAAAAAATTCTTTCGCTCTTCTTTTACTGGATAACATCTCGTGGTTTTTTTATAATTACGTATAGGCACTTGGTTCTTTCGAAAAGGCTATCGATTTTTTACGAAAAAACCCCTCCGCTCCCCTTTTACTGGATAACGCCCCGCGGTTTCTTCAGAATTACGCGCGAGTCCTTGGCTTTCTTTGGAAAGGCCCCTGTCACGTCATTTCTATACGGATTTTATACGAATTTTCGTCTCTTTTATTTCGGTTCACATGGCAGCGAATTTTCGCTTCTTTTACTTCGGTCCATATGGTAGTTAGTATAGCGTGGCGCTGCGTCTATATGGCTAGTTGATTTGATAGGACCACAAGAAGCGTCTGCATGGCTAATTAATTTATCTAACAAATCAATAATTCTACATGGCTAATTAATTTATCTAACAAATCAACAATTCGGCTGAACAATTAATTTGACTAGACCACTCGTAAAATGATCTCTTAATTACAATAATTGAGCACAACAAAAACAAGTACACTCTCGCATAATCCTTCAACCACACCCCTCCTAGTCTCCATTCCCCACGTACCGTCCTGCTCCCCCATTAGTCCTTTGCTTCCTCCCCTCTGCCCTCCAGCTACTCTTGCTCGTACCTGCGTACCTCTCGTCCTCTCCGTCTCCTTTCACCTTCATTACCATTCACAACCTGAAACATACCTGGTACGTGTGCTAGCTCTTGACCCCATCCTTTTTGTTCCCACTGCATGCTCGCTAGACCCCACATTATTATATTTCCTACACGTGCGCGCTACGAATTCCTACTACTCATCCACCTCTGATGTATCTGTCCGTCTGAGTGTCGTCTTGCCTTCCTTAAGTAGCGATCAGAATGACCATAATTTTTAGCTTTTTTTACTATTGTTAGTTAATTTTTTTACTATAATTGAGATAGCTTATTTGATATAATTAAATTTTAAAAAATTATAAAATAGAAAAAACATGTTAGCCAGTCACGAACAATGCAAAGAAATATAGGAAAAAAAATAAAACACAAAATAAAAAAAAGAAAAAAAGAATAGTAAAAAAACACCCAACGCAAAAGCCCATCGCTGACGACGAGTCGCTGAGCGGGGCCTTAGGCCGCGCTCAGCGACGCGGAAGCCAACGTTCGGCTTCCACGTCGAGCGTTTTTTCATTGTGTTTTCTTTTCTGTTTTTATTTTTGATTTCCTTTGCATTGTCCGTAATGGGCTAACATATTTTTTCTATTTTTAAATTTTTTAAAATTTAATTATGCCAAATAAGTCAGCTCAGTTACAGTAAAAAAAATTAGCCGACTACAGTAAAAAATCATAAGCCATCATCATTCTAAACGCTACCATATTCCGTTAATGGGATGGATTTTCTGCTTTCGATTGGTGCGATTTCAAGGCTAAGTATCGACTAAGAGTTAGTTCGCGATGGGCAATAAATTATAGCATTGATAAGTACCGACTAAGGTTTAGGGGGTGTTCGTTTTAGCGATGACTTCTGATTGAAATTTCACTATAGCTGAAATAAGCGGGGCCTTCGATGGGCCATAAATCAATGCATTGATGAGGTCTGTTAGTTGTCATGATTTTTTAACTTGTGGGTCGCTGCTTGAGTTGACTGTCAAACGTGGCTCCAGGATCGGTGTGGTCCAGAAGTCCTGACCTCCTCTGAGTGGCTCCAAGATGCTGAATCCCGTCCCAGGTCACCGTGATCCTGAGGTCCCACCCCACCTTATTGTTGACCGCCGCCGTGGAGCTCTTTGCTGTGCCACGCTCGCCGGGCACCCCCTGGATGTGCTTTCTACTGGCCCGACGGTGGTGAACGCCGTGGTGAGGAGCGGGGGCCGGGGTCGGAGGCGCCGTGCCTCGGGGTCCTTCGCGCACGCTCTGCACCGAAAACGACCACGAGCGGCGAAGGACCTCCCACGGGGGTGCGGGAGCTCGCCTCGTTTTGGGCTTCCCTGGGCTACCCGGGGGACCTGCCCCTCGAACCTTCCAGCGACCTCGGGGCGCTTCGCCTCCGCGCCGTGCCTGGGACTCCTGTACCCGAGGCTCATCCTCGCTGTGCCCCAGAGTCCTCCGCGCCACGCTCTGCGCCCGGGGCTCATCCGAACGCCGTTCCGGCATTTGGCTTCCTTATCGGGAAGTCAGATGCATGCACGTGCGTGTGTGCACGTTGGTCTCCTTGCGGTTAACTCTTGAGACAATCGCCCAAGCGATTGAGGATGGAAGGAGCAGTTTTGTTTGCTGTAATCTAGTTGCATGCATGTATACGGTTTGGAATCCAAAATGTCCGCGTATACGTCACGTATACGGATGGGAGTCCGACTCATATTCTTGATCGGCCTTGCTGCCCGTCTTGCATGCGTAGATGTGTACTATATAAACATGCAACAGGCTACATTGTCTAGCATCCCATCAAGCAACGCCTCTTGTATCCCACAAGGCATTGCCTTTTGTATTAGCATCAAAGGAACAGCCGGCGTCTGTGCAAGGAAATCGAGCGGCGCCTCTTGATCATCTCGTGTGTGTTTCGTCAAGTTCATTGCTCTTGCGATTTGTTGGAGATTGCGCGATCCGAGTGAGCTCCAAGATCGGTTCCAACAAGTGGTATCAGAGCGTCGTGCTAAGGCGGTCTCCAACGGCGGATGAGCGGCAAAGCAGTCCACCGTCACCACCTCGACCTCCTAAGAAGCGCGCGCCGACACCGGCAAGAAGCCAACCGACGGAGCAGCGACACCAAGTCGAGCTACGTCGGCCGCGGCGAATGGCGAAGGAGGCGCGCGTCGGTGGTGTACCCGATGTTGACGAGGACAAACTACAATGAGTGGGCCCTGTTGATGCAAATCAACATGGAGGCGATGGGACTCTGGGAGGCGATCGAGCCCGGCAAGGTGGAGCGGCGCGAGGACCGTCTCGCGCTGGCCGCATTGATCCGGGGCGTACCGTCCGACATGTACTCCATCTTGGGCTCCAAGAAGAGCGCCAAGGAGGCATGGGAAGCGGTGAAGACGATGCGCCTTGGAGTAGAGCGTGTCAAGGAGGTCAATGCACAGAAGCTGCTCAAGGATTTCGAGAACATTGCGTTCAAGGATGGTGAGGCTGTCGACGATTTCGTAATGCGAATTTCCAGCCTCGCCAGTAATCTTCGAGCGCTCGATGAGTCCATCGACGACACACGTGTCGTCAAGAAAATTCTTCGCGTGGTCCCTTCGCAGTACAACCAGGTTGCGGTCTCGATCGAGATGTTCTGCGACATCAAGACACTCTCGATTGAAGAACTCGCTGGGAGGCTGCGCGCGGCGGAAGACCGTTTCGAGACCATCGTCGAACGGATCGTGGACAGAACCGGGCGGCTCATGCTCACCGAGGAGGACTGGTTGGCGAAACATAGGCACCGACTGACGTCAGAATCCTCGTCGAGCAAGGAAGGAAGCAATGCGAATTCCCACTGGAGGAGCAAGGGTGGAGCACGGCCGGAGGGCTGCGACACCACCGTCAGATTGACCTCGGAGGGCACTCCTCGTCGGAAGGGTAAATGCCGCAATTGTGGCATCTACGGACACTGGGCCCAGGAGTGCAAGAGACCCAAGAAGGCGCGTCGTGAGGAGGCATACTTGGCCAAGGCCGACATCGAGCAACCAGCGCTACTGATGGCTTCAGTGAGTGTCATGGCTCGGGCGGCGTCGCAAGTCGTCTACCTCAACGAGCAGCAAGTGATCCCGACTGATTGCGATGACGACACGTGGTACCTGGACTCTGGAGCTAGCAACCACATGACGGGCACGATCGGCGCTGGCACATCTTGACGAGACCATGAGCGGCACCGTTCGTTTTGGTGACGGGTCGCACGTGGATATCTGCGGGCTTGGGTTGATGATCATGGAAGGGCGTCATCATGAGCACAAGGTACTAACTGAGGTCTATTTTATACCTAAGTTGAGAAGTAACATTGTGAGCCTAGGGAAATTGGAGGAGGCGGGATGCAAGATCGTGTTAGAGAAAGGCAGGCTTTGTTTGTTCGACCAGGAACACACTTTGCTTATCAGTGCTTCACGCACGGGCAATAGGCTATACACAGTGAAGCTGACGGTGGCTCCACCGGTGTGCCTGTTGTCGAAGGCCGACGACGAAGCGTGGCGATGGCATGCCCGTTCTGAGCATCTCAACCGGGCGCTCGCGAACTCGGCACAAAGAGCATGGTGGACGGCATTCCGGTGATAAACCGGGTTGAACAGGTCTGCGACGGCTGCACTCTTGGCAAGCAACATCGCGCTCGTCAATGTCCCCAACATGATCGCTGTCACTGTAGCCCACCAAGTCTTGATGCAGACCTCGCCCCTTCGCGTACCGGCAGCCGTAGCCGATCGTACCGGCCAAGTAGCGGAGAATGCGTTTTACCACCACCCAGTGCTGCTCCAACGGTGCTTCCATGAAGCGGCTCACCATCCCTACTGCGTGGGCAATGTCTGGTCTGGTGTTGACGAGGTAGCGGAGACTCCCGATGATGCTCCTGAACTTGGTTGCGTCTACGACGGTGGCACCGTCTCGCTTGCTGAGCCGTACTCGGTTCTCCATGGGCGTGTCGCAGGTGTTGCATCCTGCCAGTCCCGCCTGCTCGAGGATCTTTGCCGTGTATGCACCTTGGCACAGCGTGATCTCTCCGTTCTTCTGCTTCACCTCTATCCCCAAGTAATAACTCAGGAGACCAAGATCGCGGCTACGGGCATCTCAACTCAGGCGCTCGCGAACTCAGACAAAGAGCATGGTGGGCGGCATTCGGTGATAAACCGGGTTGAAGCAGTCGCGATGGCTGCACTCGCAAGCAACATCGCGCCCGTTCCCGCAGCGACATCGTTCGCGCGCGGCGTGGATGGAGTTGTTCCATGCGGATCTCGTGTGGATTACGCCACCAAGCGCCGAGGCAAGCTCTTCTTCTTACTCGCCGTTGACGACTTCGGCCGTTCATGTGGGTGGAGCTGCTGAGTACCAAAGATCGTGCACTCCACTACATCAAGAAGATCAAAGGTGGCGCAGAGATTGAACATGGCGCGCATCGAAGGGATTGAGGACGGATCGTGGAGGCGAGTTCAACTCCAACGCTTCGCCGTGTTCGCAACGAGTCGGCATCAGCACTACACCACCACACCGCACACTCCATAGCAAAATGGTGTGGTGGGCGTCGAAACCAGACGGTGGTGGAGATGGCTCGGTGCATGCTCAAGAGCAAGGGCGTTCAAAGACGTTTACGAGCGAGGTCGTGGTGATTGCCGTCTATGTATTGAACCGCCGCCAACGAAGCGACCTCGATGGCGTCACCCCATATGAAGCGTGGTTCGCAAGAAGCCCGTGTTCATCACTGCGTACCTTTAGGTGTGTGGTCCATGTGAAGAACATAGCTCCGGCGTGAGCAAGTTGACGGACAGTCCAAGAAGATGGTATTTCGGTTATGAGCCGGGACAAAAGGATACCGAGTCTTTGATCCAGTGGCAAAGAAGTTGCACATCAGCCGTGACGTGGTGTTTGAAGAGGATCGATCATGGGATTGGAGCAGCACCGGTGATGAGCAAGATGTGGTGGAGACGTTCGATGTCGAGATCCCGGCCACTATTGGTGGTCCAACAACAGGCATCATCAAGATTTTCGGAGATGCGGCGGGAGAAGTTCGGACCCGTGCACATCACATTCGATTGGGTTGCGAATCCGGATCACCGGCTACACGCACCAAGTCCCACAACGGCAATACCATCAACGCCATTAGGCATTGAGTGGCGACCCCGCCAACTGATGGAGAAGCAGATTCAGAGAACGTGCCTCGGTGTACCGAACGCTGTCGAATATTTCAAGACACCGACGAAATCCACGATTTCGAATACAGTGGCTTGTGTTTGCTGGGCACGGATGAACCAAGCAGCGAAAGCGGCGCTAAGCGAACCGTCTTTGGCGAAAGGCAATGGAGGCCGAATTGGAGTCGATCCGCGAGAACAAGACTTGGACACCGTCGGAGCTTCCAAGTGGCCATCGTGCCATTGGGCTAAAATGGATGTTCAAAGTGAAGAGAGATCCAGCCGGCAACATCGTGAAGCACAAAGCTCAACTGGTCGCTAAAGGGTATGCTCAGCGCCAGGGGGTGGACTTCGACGAAGTGTTCGCACCGATGGCACGGATGGAGACTGTGCGGTTGCTACTGGCGCTTGCCGCGCACGGTGGCTGGGAGGTACACCATATGGACGTTAAAACAGCTTTCTTGAATGGTGATCTCCTCGAGCAGGTCTACGTCCATCAGCCGCCGGGTTTCATCGATGACAAACAAGCTGGCAAGGTGTTGAAGTTAAAGAAGGCACTCTATGGACTGCGTCAGGCCCTGCGTGCGTGGAACGCACGGTTGGACCAGGAGCTGGCTAAACTCGGCTTCAAGTGGAGCACGCTCGAGCACGCCGTATACAAGAAGGGAGACGGTGACTCTCTCCTTCTGGTGGGTGTGTACGTCGACGACTTAATCATCTGCAGGCCGAACAATGACAACATCGCCGTCTTCAAGCAACAGATGATGAAGAGTTTCGAGATGAGCGATCTTGATCTCCTGAGTTATTACTTGGGGATAGAGGTGAAGCAGAAGAACGGAGAGATCACGCTGTGCCAAGGTGCATACACGGCAAAGATCCTCGAGCAGGCGGGACTGGCAGGATGCAACACCTGCGACACGCCCATGGAGAACCGAGTACGGCTCAGCAAGCGAGACGGTGCCACCGTCGTAGACGCAACCAAGTTCAGGAGCATCATCGGGAGTCTCCGCTACCTCGTCAACACCAGACCAGACATTGCCCACGCAGTAGGGATGGTGAGCCGCTTCATGGAAGCACCGTCGGGCAAGACTGGTGGTGGTAAACGCATTCTCCGCTACTTGGCGGTGCACGATCGGCATACCGTGCCGTGACGCGAAGGGGCGAGTGCGCATCAAGACTTGGTGGGCTCGATGGATGGCGATCATGTTGGGGACATTGACGAGTGCAAGAGTACAACGGGCGTGGTTTTCTTCCTCGGTCCGAACCTCATCACTTGGGCGTCCCAGGAGCAGAAGGTGGTGGCTCTCTCGTCGTGTGAAGCGGAATACATTGCATTTTGCTACATGTACCGCGTGTCAAGGAGTATGGTCGAGCGGTCGATCGGAGCCGACCGCAGATCGGCGTTCGAAGTTCAAGCTGTTTGTGGACAACAAGTCGCGATTGAGCTCAGCAAGAACCCAGTCCATCATGATCGCAGCAAACACATTGACACTCGGTATCACTTCATACGCGAGTGCAATGAAGAAGGGAGACTTGACATTGACCACGCCGACCTTTGAAGGGCGGTGGCGGACATTCGACCAAGGCACTTGGTCGGGTGAAGTTCGTGGAGCTCCGTCTACGTTTGGGCGTTGTTCAAGTGCAACAAGATTAAGGGGGTGAATGTTTGCTGTAATCTAGTTGCATGCACTATACGGTTTGGAATCCAAAATGTCCGCGATATCGCCACGTATACGGATGGGAGTCCGACTCATATTCTTGATCGCCTTGTCGCCGTCTTGCATGCGTAGATGTGTACTATATAAACATGCAACAGTCGCATTGTCTAGCATCCCATCAAGCAACGCCTCTTGTATCCCACAAGGCATTGCCTTTTGTATTAGCATCAAAGGAACAGGCGTCTGTGCAAGGGAAATCGAGCGGCGCCTCTTGATCATCTCGTGTGTGTGTTTCGTCAAGTTCATTGCTCTCGCAGTTTGCTGGAGATTGCGCGATCCGAGCCGAGCTCCAAGATCGGTTCCAACAAGTTTGTGGTCCAGGCATCCACCGCCACGACCAGGTGCCTCGTGACGCCTTCATGTGCTTGCCGTTCCCGCTGTTTGAAGCCTAAAATTGCTGGCTCACTGCTACACGCGATGACCATGCAGTGATAGTAAGAAGACTGTATGCATACGCGTGCATCTCACTCAGCAAGAAACACATCAACCGACATCTCACTCAGCAAGAAACACAGCAACCGACAGAGGAGCATAGACCAATGAAGTGTTCGAGGGAGAGAGGCAGAGGAGACAGAGTCCCCGCTCGTTTCAGTTTCAGCCTTCCATGTTTGGTCCGTAGCACTGGTGCCAGGGAGTTGTCCCGGAGGCGGCACGTAGTACGAGCTGTGCCAGGAGGCCCTTCGTCATGCCAGACAGGCCCAAGTGGCGAGAGAGCAGGTGGGTCTTCTCTGAGGTCCCTTACCCCGCGCCGTGCTTTCGGTAGTGTCTGTTGGATTAATTGGGCTTGGTCCATTTAATTTAGCAATTAATTAAATGAAATTCCTAGGCCCACATTGAAAAACTGTTTAGTCCCATATGGAGAGTTGAATGGGAGTTACACCACTTTAAAAGGTGGAACGTGGTAACCCTCTTGTGGAATTGGAAAGAGCCAACACGCGCGCGCGCTCGCTCGCTCGCCTCGCCTCGCCACGCCACGCCACGCCGAGCCGAGCCGTGCCGTGCCGTGCGGTGCGGTGCGGTGCGGTGCGTGTGCGTGTGCGTGTGCGTGTGCGTGTGCGTGTGCGTGTGCGTGCGCGCAGGCGTGTCGGGTGCGTGCGCGTTTTTCTTTATCTATTCGAAAATCGTAACGCGACCGACTCGCCGGTAGTAACGTTCGATTACTAGTGAATTATGGCTGCGATTATTTTGAGTAATGACTACGATTACTAGTGACTAATGGCTGCAGTTACTCTGGCTCTTTGTTTCTTTGTTGCAAAACTCTCTCCACTCCATACGGGATGATAAAAAGAGGATTCTGGTTTTGTCTTGTGCTGCGCTAAGAAATCTCGGTCGAACTTTACGTGCAAAGAGTTACGGCGAGTAGGCCTCGAAACTCCGTCCGTTCGCGTACACTGCGGGTAGACGGGCAATCAAGTTTTTGGGAGCGCATTGGCGCGATCGCTCAATCTGTGAAGAACGCCATCTACTTCCTGGTGGTGAACTGTTCGCGAGACTGCACGACGAACATCTTCCTGCATCACGCCTCGTCCTGCATCACGCCTCGATCGACTACATCGAATAGACCATCATGTCGACGATGGTAACGCGCCTCTCGTGTCACCGACACCGCCCCGCCGAGGGTATAACATGAACACTTCTCGTGTATTTGTTTCGTATGTTATGAATTTGATAATAGGTGTTCTTTGTTAGCTTGTTCATAAGCAAATATGAATACATCATTGTTAAATCACTCATGCTTTTGTATGTCATGTTTTATATGCTGAATTTCTGAATTAAAATATGCCGAAAATTGACTAAATATTCAACAGTGTCGCCCCTCTTGTCATATGCAAAGTAATCATATGCAAAGCTTCAGGCACTCCGTAAGGGAGAAGAGAAGGCAAGTAGAAGTTTCAGGCATTAACACGGAGTACAAACTTCTGGTCTGCGAAAAACTTAATTTGCTTCAAGAACCTCTAGGCATGAACGAAACCAACAGCAATTATTTAGGCCATAGGAAATACTAGTAACCGGTAGTACTTGTATAACAGGTTGGCATATTATGACACCACTTCATTGTTGCAGCACCCAATCATACAAATGTATATAGCACAAACAATACGTTAACGAGTGGAATGTGCACACAAGCATCGTCGCACTTATTACATGAGGCCATGCATGATGGTCGAGAGGAAAGCCACATAAATCCAACTCAGAAGGCACACATTAAGACTGAATAATTAACCGCACACCTTCTCACATTTAAATCCTTGATCTCAAACTAAAATTAGAGTAAAAACATTCACTTTCAAACAGCAAAATTCTAGAGAGTATTATACTACTACCATCAGAGTGTTGTTAAACGGTGAATGAAACATCAAATTTAGTTGTCCTCATAACTGATATTGATTTTTTAAAAAAAATCTCCTCGATTAAACATAGACCAAATTGTGTTGAAGACCTGCAACAACACATTAGACTCCCCATTTGCGGATCTTGCTGCAATAACCTGTAGAAGACGATGGATCATCGATGAAATCATTAATGATTAATCCGGCATGAATGCCACCAATAATAGGCACACCAGCTTAAATTTCAATAAACTCCACCTCCAAAAAAACTTATAGAGCTGATGATACAATGTCGACTGAGATGGTAAAGAACAACGCCAGGGCATGGCGTCGGGTGGCACAGGTGATGATATTTGGCGAAACTTGGTACTGAAACAGTTACTAAGGTAAAGCACGGCTCGACGTTTAGTATGGAGTCGAGCCGTGGAACACAGTTGGGGCAAATCCAATTGCCGAGTTGAGAACACTGAAATCTCTTAGTACACTTATGCAATCTATTCGAACATTTCTTAAGTGCACGTAGCAAAATCTTGAGAAACTCCTTTGGTAGGTGTTCTGTGCGTGGGCATAAAGATTAAGTTTGCTTCCTGACCGTCGACTTGAAGTGAGGCTTTTCTTGGGTATCAGGCAACCCAATGATAATCAGACGCAGAGTTGATGCTGATTAATGAATCCACGCTTCCTATGTAGTTCCTGATTCCCAACAGGGTTTGGCGTTTTTTTCGCTTCGGCGTCCTAGCTGTAGCTTCTATTCAATTGGAAGTTGGAACTCCGGAATCTGATGAGAAGGTAAGGCCGAGACGAGTCGAACAAAAGAAGAAGTCGCCGAGAATTTGACTCCCAAACACGACGACGAACTGAGATGATTTTTTGTTTGCCATGAAGTTGACCTCTCTTTGCTGCGGTGCGGTGTCACGCCTTAGTGTTGTCGCATGTTGCCGCGCTGGTACCGCTTGTATGCTGTGCGGATTTCTCGACGTTGTCTCCTTGATGATGCGGAACGGCGCGTGATAGCCGCCCTCGATGCTGCGCGATTGCCGATGATGCTGCTGTGCAAGTGCCGCGCTATGGCCGTCCGGCAGCGGCTTTGGTTTTGAGCCTAGAGCTCTGGTTCTATTTGTTACAAAATAATATGTAGAAAAATAGAGATGAGATACGAATTTTTACGTAAAAAATTCGTACAAAAAAACCACGGACGCTCGAATACAAACTACTATAATAAAAAGAGATTATAATAAAGTGCTTCATCCTTTTTATAGACTCCTAGGATATATATATAGAGAGAGAGGGGGGGGGGGGGAAACAAGTCCCCACACAGAAAGAAAATCGAATCAGAATCGTTTGCTACAGATTGATATTATGTCTAATAAAACATATGTATGGTCCAAACAACTACCATGCCACATCTGATATAAGATGATAAAGTGTCTTATATAGATACAGTATAAATTCGAATCAACTTTAACAATTACTTTCAATAGAAAATTTATGCAAACTCACTATTGCTTAGCATGTAGAAATTGAGCAAACATAGCAGTGATTAAAGCAAACTAGAAGTACTAGGGCAATACAAACCTACAGATGGAAGTTACACAGAGGTGAGTAATTTCAACACATGTTCATACTTTCCCCCCTTAAAGCTATAGTGTTTTTTCAGTCAGCTACAGTGTTTTTTCAGCCAAAAACCAAAAGCCATCGCTATTCCGATCACCCCCTTAATATTATAAAGTACGAACTCAGACCTCCCAACTCAATTACGCATTGTGCCAATCTCTATAAACAAAATGCACTGCAGTCCTCAGCACTATATGGTATATTTTATTTCTACAAACTATGGCAGAAATAAAATACTGTGGACATTTTGCTGTTTAAACACCTGGTTAAGTAAAGTGCACGGTTCATCAAAACAGAAGGGCAAATACTATATACCGATCCACATGAAAAACTACAGTTCTGGAGGCGGAGGCGGCGGACGGAACACCGCGGAGGAGCATAGGGCATACCTGCTGCGAGCCGCGGACGCCTCGCGGGCCCTCCGCCCTATCGCGCTGGCAGTGCGGCGGCGAGGTGGAAAACCCTAGGACGGGAGAAAGACTGCGGGGAGGACGCGGTGGCTTCCGCCGCGTCGTGGTCGGGGCAATGGAATGGAAGAGAGGGGGATCGGGAGGCGAGCAGCACGTGTAAATTTGGAAGGGAAGGCGAGGGGATCTGTTGTGTGGCCATTTCAATAACGGAAAGCCCATAAAGCCCAGAGAAATTGGAACCCGACAGGGCTATTTGGGAACATCATTGGCCCACGAATCGTCCAGACAAATTTTCTTTATGTATTATCAGTTGGTCTCTTCACCGTCGGTAGTAGTACCAACTTCTCTACTTCCTCTCAAAAAAAAAAAAAAGAGAAAAACTTCTCTACTTCTCCATCAGCAAACAAACCGAGGGGAGGGGAGGGGCTACACAAGCAAGCGCGTGCATACCAGAACTGGAGTGTAGTACCGGAACTAGGCATGCAGATGCAGAGCAGTTTCCAGATCGACCATGCGTGCTTATCAACCGAATCAGAGCATCCGCACGGTGCACCACAGGTCCACACGAACTAATTAATGATGTTCACGCGGACATGCATGCATTTCATCGATCATATAAAGTACTCAACTTACAAGGAAGTAGCCACATGCAAAGCTTCAGGCATTCCGTGAAGGAGAAGACAGGTAAACTTACATCACGGAGTAGAAACTTCTCTGCAGAAAACTTAATTTGCTTCAAGTACCTAGGCAACCAAACAGCTATTAATTGAGCCACAGGAAATACCAGGTACTCACTGGTAGCACTTGTATGACAGGTCGAGGTATATTACGGCGTCACTTCATCGTTCGTCGCAGCACGCAATCAAAAGCATGTATATATATAGCACACAGTACATAAACAAGCGAAATGTGTCGTCGCACTTATTACATAAAGAGACCATGCATGATAGTCCAGGGGCAAGGCACACAAATCCAAATCCGTGCGCATAGACACGACCATACGCTCACTCGAGCAAACTCGAAAGACACACATCAAGTCTGAATAACCGCGCACGCGCACACAATCAGACACACCTGCGGAACAAGTAACCGCACACACAAACACTGAAAACACATAAGCGGAATAAAAAACGACACACGTGCACACACACAAACCAAGCATGGAATTCGATGCTGAATGAATGAAAAGAGAGTCTTCCCTTCAGCGTCGATCCTTATTCATTCTTCCAGGTGAACATAACCTTGCAACGTACGTTAGAATCATGGAGCTGCAGATGCACTTCCTGTTGCTTGGCCTTAGTACTGTTTTCCATTTATCTTCAAATCAAGGTAGTTTGGATGAGCTTCCATGGCTTCGTCCACCTGATCTGGGACTCTATCACCCGATTCACTGTTGAACTCGAGCTCCTTCAACTTTAGGAGGTTGTTGATTCCGTTAAGGGACTTTATGTTGGTGAAGGACCAGACAATCTTCTTAAGCTTAGGTGTTGCTTGAATTTTGAAGCTGATGTCGGTGATGTCGGAGCCCTCAACAACAAGATACTCCAGATTTTTGAACCAATTCGTCTTGAATGTGAGCTTGCTCTCAATGTGTAAATTAACGTGCCGGAGCCTGAGACCGCGCAAGTTGGCCAGCTTGGCGAGGGCTTCCATATCATCCTGGTTCAGAGAGGTGTTATGTAGAGTTACCTTGGCAAGTTGATTGCGACCTTTAGCGAACAATGGCAGAAGCCGCCCATACATTGTGATTCCACTGATGCTTAGGCTTTCAAGAAGCTTGGGAGGGTTTTCTAAGTGCACACTGAGATCATCTGCAGGTATGTCAGGAGTAGTAGTAACCCCGCTGCCAGGTGGAGGTTTGATCTCGATTGCCAGCGACCTAAGGCACTCATTCAGATCGCTGATCGCTTTGAGCAAATTCTCGATGTGAGCTTTCCAGTCATGAATGACCACACCCAGCTTCCTCAGCTGCCATAGATGGCCAATGCCTCTCAATTCGGAAGCACAATGTTTCGATGCCTGGACATAGGATAGAGCTTCCATGTGTGTCATTTTTCCGATATTGTCAGGCACCCGGACAGTGGAAAATGATCCCTTGGCCCTGCGAGCACCGACGTCAGTGCTTGTAGTACTCTGATCAATCCGACTAGCCAGCAGACGCCTCAGCTTCAGTAGCATCAGATGCTTTGTGGCAGAGGCGCGCACAGCAGTCTGCCGGATGTCCAATACCTCCAACTGATGGAGCTTGTTGATTTCCTTGGGCAGCTCGGTAATACCTGTGTTCCTTAGGCTGAGAAACTTGAGCAGTATTATGGTGTTGCAGACGTTCTTGAGGTAGTGCTCGTTGTTTCTCAAGCATTCACAGCCTTCCAGATCAAGGACCTTCAGTAGCTTCAATTGAGATGATGCACGGGAGGGTTTCTCCAAGAAGTAAGCGATGCTATCCGAGGGACGGAGCCGGATGTTGCTGAGAATGGAGAAGTGGCGAGCCCAGTTATGTGACAGGCGTGTGTCCGTAATGTGCTCTTTCTTGGCGATCTTAGTGATGAAGTCATGAACTAGACGATGTAATTTACAGCTCTTGACCTTTCCTGCAGCATCAATGTCACAAGGATAAACAAGCAATCGGTCAACGAGTGCGTCAAAACATCGCTCGGCCTGACGCATTGAACTTGGCCAGTCTTCTCCAGTTATCAGACCTTCTGCGACCCACCGTCCCACTAAGCTCGACCGCCTGATCTTTTTACCCCGAGGGAAGATGGCTAGATACAGCAAGCAGGTCTTGTAATCTCTAAGCAGATCGTTGTAGGAGAACTTTATCATCTTGTTACAATTAATGGCCAATGATCCTCCGAAAACCAGGGTGTCGCTTAACGTGTCCAGTTCTCCTTTGCTTCTGTTAGGATTAGCATACAGAGCACGAACGAACACCTTGATGCAGAATTCATGAAGCGACTTGCATTTGATGCAGAATTTATCACGCGACTTGCATCTGATGCAGAATTCATCACGCGACTTGCATTTCAACAAGATATCACGGAAGATGTTGGCGTCGTACTTCTCGTCGTGATTCACACGCCGATCAGTAAGTTGGAGCACTGTATCATGGTAGAATTGAATGGAAGAATAGATGATAAGTTGTTCTTCCCCCGTTGGATAGCAAAACTCTGCAGCCCCTGGGATATAGTTGGTGATCACTACCACTGCACTGCCGGCGGCACAACCCAACTTGCTCAAAGCCTCCATGGTTTCCCCCCATCTGTACGCATAGTAGATATCGCGGAGAACAATAACAATCAGGGTCCTTTTACCTTGCAGATGCTCTTTAATCTTCCCCGCGGTCTCTTGCATCAACAGGTGCTCTTTGATCCTCCCCAGGGTTCCTTTAATCCTCTCCGCGATTTCTTCTTCGGTCGACGTTACGTCCTCGCCTGATTGATCTGGGGCTTCCATGGGTGCCGATTTTTCTTGCTGGTGCGTAAGCAGCTCCGGCGGGATGTGTACTTGAATCTTGAGTGTGATTTCTTTGGTAAGCTTCACGATTTGATCCTCGCCCGATTTATCTGAGACTTTCTTCGTCTGTTTGGCCTGCTTGGGCTTGGGAAGCAGCTCCCGCAGGATGTTTACGTACTGGCGATGATGGAGACCAATCCAGCAGCAGGACCCCTTTTCACCTGCAGGTTCCAGATATTTTTTCATCTTCTCCGCGGTTCCTTCGAGGATATTCTCCTGAGTTTGATCCTCGCGGGACTTGCCTGCAGTGGCGTCTTCCTGCAGCAGATCCTGCAAAATGTCGCAGAGTACGCCCAAGGGTTCAACCCGGGTACTGTTTCCTGATTTATTACCAGCTTCCTGCAGATGATCTTTGATCTTCTCCTCCATATTTTTAATCTTCTCGTCGATTTCGTCCAAGCCAAATCCCTTCGGTACCGATTCTGATTCCTGAGGCAGCAGCTCCCGCAGGATGCAGAGGAGAACTTCCAAGGGTCCTAGCACCCAGTACTTTGGGGTAGGCCAGAGAGCGTGCTCGAACGACAAATGATTCAAAGCTTCACGTGGAATGTCGGCTCCGTCCTCTTCATCCGGTGCTGCAATGGCGACGGATCGGAGTAAATCGTCCTTGATCTGGAGGTCGAGCCAATTCATTAGCTTTTCGGCGCACCTCAAAAGAACGCGAGCCTCGAAAAAGGCTAGCTCTCTTCGAGGATCCTCCCTTGCCGCCTGGTCGTCGTCGTCTTCTAATCCATGATCTGATCGTTCGAGTGCTGCTACTGCTGCTGCAGCAGCAGCAGGTTGGGACGCTCCGGGAACATGCGTCGACGTCGGCAGAAGCTTTTTGACGTCCGCCTTCGCCGGGACCTCGACGCCGTACCTCAGCCGCCGCTCGCCGACCTCGCGCGCCCGGTTCTTGAGCTCGTGTATCTGGGTGGCCACGAGGCGCTGAGCGGGAAGCCTCTTCACGAACCAAGGAAGCCACCACACGTAACCCAGGAGGCCTCTGGCGCGGTAGACCGACGGATCACGGCGCCGCAGGTAGATTTCGATGCAGTTGCTGCACTCGCAGGCGAGGTCCCTGACCTGCTTCATCCACGTGCGGACCTGCTCGTTGTGCTCCCCGCCGGGAGGCGTCGTCCTGGCCAGGTAATGGAGGAAGCTGTTCATGCTCTCCATCTCCTCCCTGATGAACTGCACATCGTTCTGGACGCGCCCCAGCAGCTGCGCCTCGTTGCGGATGACGCCCAACAGCGAGTGGACGGCTCCCGAGGCGAGCTCAGCCATCGCTGACGCTGATCGCCAACTGTGGCTGTCGCCCCTCCGCCGGTCTGTCGCCCCTCCACCGGCCGGACGGCCGGATGGTGTAGTCTAGCTTAATTACCAGTTGAATTTATATACGATTCCAACCTAAAACTATAAGAAAACTCTATATCATGTACAATCTAACAATACACAAATTGAAATAAAAATAAAAGGATAATTATCAATTTTGTTTTCTATGAAATCTAAATTAAAATCCCTAAATGTATAAAATTCAGAATAAAATAAAGTAAAAATTACCAATTGTATTATTATAGAAATCCCAACCTAAAACTGAAAAAACAACATGTCATATAAAATGCAAAAACATTCAAATTGAAAAGAAGTCATCAGGTTTGCTCTTAAGAGATAGTGTTTTGGTTAAAGACTAACCAATGAATAATGGGGAGGCCACAGAGGAGCTGCCTGAAGCCTAAGAAACCGTGAAGATTGGATGTAGAAGGTGTATGCACAAATGTGTCGTTTATTACATAGCCTTTTCTCTAGAAAAAAATGAATCCCCCACCGCCATAGTGTCATAAGGCATATATTTATAGCCATGAGGAGATTGTTTATATAAACATCCCTATCAGGATCTACAATTGTAGAGGCAAACATATCTTTTCCCTTGTAACAACCCTTTTTGGGCCTGCCATGTGGTTACATGCATAATGAGTCTCTTGGTGTAGTGGGTCGATTGGGTCAAGGTGGGAACCACTCTCTCAACAATAGCTTCTCATGGTAAAGAGTCCCGATTCCAGTGGGTTGAAATCATGACACTTGTTCTTTGGCCCCCTCCGTCCCACTGGCTCACTAGATGATTGCCTTTTCGATTTCTCGCCTTCTTATCGCCGATAGGCGTTGGCACGTGTGATGGCCGCGAGCAAGTTACATGTGGCGATGCTACCGCTTACGGTCATGTGACATGGGTGAGTATCCAGTTACGGGGCCACACACGTCCCCTGGATTCTCGCGCCCACCATGCCAGCGTTAAATGGCCCTATCACAATTGGTACTTAAGCGGTGTGGCGATTCTCTTTCCGACTATTTGATCCTCTTTCTCGCACCTGCCTATTGTTGCTTGTAATTTCTTTGGTCGCCACTATTTGTTCCCCATCGTGCTTTCGATGTTTGACTTCTCCCCGTCGCATGTTCTTAGCTTGAGATGGGCTGTGTAAGTGTTTGGAGCGGTCACGACAGCACGTTAGTTCCCTCGGGCAGCCACAGTGGTGAAGACGAATGCTCTGAGGCCGCCATCGGCAAGCGATGGAAGGTGTCAGAGAAGTCGATGGTGTATTTGTGAATACACTCGGCCCATCGATCACGACGGACAAGTTGGTGGAATCCCTTGTGCATGACGGCAAGATTTCTTCCTACGAGCTCGTTCACCTGCCTGGTGATGATGAGGTCATCCCACGACCACGGGAGGACGAGATGTTAGTTTTTGTGGCCTACTTCAATGTTGGGCTTTGAATCCGTACCGCACGCTTTTGGGGTCATCACCTCCTCCTGTATGAACTGGAGCTTCAGTAGGTAACGCCGAACACCATCGTGCACCTTGCCATCTACTCCTAGGAGGCTTGTTCGAAGGGCACCCTTGCCAGCATGACAGTCTTCACATGCTTGCATGATGCGTGATGCTAGCTAAAGCACCTAGGCAAGGGTCAGTATTCTAACCTATGTAGCGTCAGCTTGCAGCTTTGTAGCACTAGTACGAAGGGCTTCCCTTTGAATTCCATGCAGATGAGCGGGAGTCTCATTGGCTGCAGTGGTGTACCTACCACAAGATCGAGCATCATAGCAACCTTCACTTCCCTAGGTGTGTCATGGACTTTGTCCTGTCACCTAGCGTGAAGCTTGACTGGGACGACGAGACGCGCGTTAGGAGGCTCCTCGTTGTCGCACTTCTACTGAACATGTGCGACTACACTGAGTAGTTCTGCATGCTCCACCTATCCCTGTTGCTCGTTGATGGGACATGAAGATAGGCCCGCTTGGATTGACAGTGTCCAGCCTTCGTTGACGATGCTTGCAAAGCCCATGAGTCTGGGTAAGGTTTTGCCCTTCGGCACTGACATCCTTGCTAAGCGCCCCCTACTGACTGACCCTGAGCGCTTGTAGTTCTTTCCTTGGCGGGGTAGAGCATGCAGCGGCTGTGTTCCTAAGGCCCTATATCTTCAAGGAGCACAACCTTCGAGCTACGACCACATCGAGCGGTCTGCACATCAACCGCATATGCGAAGCCTTGGGAGTCACCGTGCCTAAGATTCTTATCCCTTCCATGAGTGGCAGTCACTCCCGCGGCGTGAGTGGACATGACGGCGAAGATGGACAGGCCACGATGACCCCGACACACATGAGGGCTCACCCTCGGCCATTGTGGCTATGCCACGGCCATTGGCTCCTTCCGCCCCGGTGGAGACCAATACCAGCCTAGACGAACTTAGCAGGCACGATGATTCTCATCGCTGTCTGTAACATCCTATTTTTCATTCCCTTTTTGAAGTTTTTAAAATAAAATTAACTATTTGGATTTTTATTGAAATAATCAAAGCTTAGCTTGAATTTTTGCAAATTAAAAAAGATTTAATTTGAGTAAAATAAACTTCAATTAAATTTTAATTTGGATTCCTTATTATGCAAGGATTTGTTTTGTATTTTCTTGGATTTTCTTGAACTTATTTGCTATTTTCTAGAGCTCAACCTCCTTTTCCCCATTTTCTGAAAAATAGGAAAATGTTAAAAATTCCTAAAGTTCTTCTTGAGCTAAAACCTTAACCCCAGCCCACTCCTTCCCGAGCTGCCTCGTGCCAGCCTTCTCCATGCTCGGTCATCCTTGTGTCCCTCCTGTGCCTTCGCTGACTGGTGAGCCCCACATATTAGTGTTACTATTCATCTTCTCCGTGGTTTCGTTTCCTCCTCATGTGTGTTTGCCTCGGACTCTTATCTCAGTGTCTGTGCTGTCTCCGTCGTGGAGACATCCCCGTGCCCACATCTCTTAGCGGCTCGTTGTGCCACGCATCCATGCCGTTTGCCCTTCTTCCCTCTCTGCATCGCTGCTTTGTGGCCCCCTTGTCAGCTGAGTTGTCTCCGTCCCGAGCTCCTTCCTTCTCTATCTTCATTACGACGCCGTCAGAGCCTTGGCGGGCACGCCATGGACTCCTCTTCGCCCTGCTTTAAAAGCACGCTGCCAAGCCCCAAAACTCCATCCTGGAGCCACCTCCATCTCGCCCTCACGGCGTAGTTGCCAATCCACCAGGATTCGAAGCAAGTCACCGTTGCCATCCCACTCAACTCTGGTGAGTAATCGCTTGTGCTCTGGTAAATCTTCGACCCCACCATCCTCTCTGCCAGGTGCACCAAGCCCCACCCTACCTTCTCCACTTCTCGCCAAGACAAGAGACCCACCGGAGCTCCTAATCCGTGTGCACCTGATTCCACTACCGCTCAAACCTCACCGCGGGGCACATTCTCTCACTGGAGACCTCCGCATCTTCATGGTCGAGATTGCCGTACTGCCCTCTCTGTATTGCACCTCTCTGCTTGCTCTGTTGTGTGCCCTTGCCACCCATGGCCATTGGGCCCAAAGTCGATGCCATCGTGCCAACGTGGCTTGCTAGATCAACGCAATGATTCAACATGGAAGCCATGTAGGTGCCACTCAGCAACCACGCTAGATCCTATTGCCAAATCAGCACATAGCTTCGCCTAGCCACGTCATCGACCAGGTCAGTTGCCATATAAGTTACCACATCAGCACATAGTGCCACCTGGTTGCCACGTGTGCCACACCAACCCTAGCTGCCAGCTCATTCTATCACAGTACCATGCCACATCATCTTTCACGTGTTTGCCATGTCATTTGCCATGTCACCTCTTTTGCTCACGTATCAAGACACGTCATACCTAGTCAGCCATAGCCTAACCCCGTGGCATCGAACCACTGTAGACCCAAGCTAACACATGGACTAGTCCATGGACCGAGGACCCGCATGTCAGTCTCTAGCCTTTTATTAAATTAATTCTAAAGGGAATATTACAGAGAATATTTTCCTCTCTCTCAATTTTGAGGAATTTAATTTTTAGCAAATCTTTCGAGAGTTTGTCCTCCTTCATACGAACTCCGATTGATCCAATTTTTTTCTAAATTCATCTAAAATTAAGATCTATCTTTTGGTTCTAGTTTTGTAGTTTTTGAATTTTATTTGAATTTATATGTGTTTTATTTGCTTTCTCTCTCGTTAGATAACGTCTTTGAGGGAGCAGAAGCAGGACCTGAAGTTCAAGAAGTGGTAATTGAGCAAAACTAAGGTAAGTCGTGATCTTTTATCATATTGAACATATTATTTTAAATCTATTTGTTATTATTTTATTTAAATTATCATGCAGTGCTAATTTAATACAATCCATTGAAACTGATACATATTGACCAATTTGATTAATTCCTTAATTGATAATTTGAATGCCATGGTTCTATTATCACCATAGGATAGATAATTATCTAGTGATACAATACTAGTGTATATTTGGGTTGCACGCTTAGTATGCTTAGCATGTTTATAGTACGTTGGACTCATCATCACATATTGATTAACTATTTAATTTTTACTTAATTAAATATTGAATTAAGATGGTCAGCCACAGTTATAAAATTTATATACCATGATATGGGTAGTGTTACTGGTATTGGTTATAAAAAATGATTTTCACTTGGATGAATGATCGTGCAGTCAAGAGAGAAGTGTGGACAATACTTTTTGGGATATAAATGTCTTGCCTAGGTAATGTCTAAGAACTTAACTTTGTACGCTATTTATTTGAGCCTTACTATACAATCATATATCTAGTATGGGATGAACCTAACTGATTAATTTATGATATTTTAACTTCGATTTTGCTATTGAGATGTGAATTGTGGTTGTAGCCATTGAGTTACATTGGCACAAGATGGGGCTTTTTCGACTAGATGGTTAGCCTACTCGGTAGCAAAATCTTAGTGGGCAAGATCGGGTTAAAATTGAGCATTGTAAAGACTTTGTTGTAATCTTCTTGGTCGACGCGTCTAAGGAAGCGTGTTATACTAATGACACTACAAGATCATATCATCTGGGTAAAATTGTGCAACCTCTGCAGAGTGTAAAACTATTCAAATAGCCATATCCTTGGTTATGGACAATACTCGGTAATTTCACACGAAGGGTAGAAATTTCATGAAAACCTAGATGGGTTAAGTTTGGGAAGTGAATGGTTAGTTCACTGGTGGTTCAGTACGTGAATGGTTAGTTCACGGGTGATTCATTAGGTGAATAGTTAGTTCACTTGTGATTTATTAAATTCCTTTAACATAATTATTTATTACTTGTTTTAAAGTTTGTCTTCAGTCTATTTAGTGTATTTACTCTAAATTATTGCTTTATGTAAAATAACCCCTTAGCTATCATTTGGCAAGCCTTGTATCATTGTATATTGCATCTTGTTACAAATGATTTGCTGAGTACTCTATATACTCATGGCTATATCTATTATTGCTCAGTTGCTAAAGAAGAATCGTATCAGACTGAGGAACTTGGAGGAGAATTCTTTGACGACTTCACGGATTAGGATTTTGCTTTCCAGTCGATTGCCTGTGGACATATCGAATGGCTGCTACGCTTTTCTTGGTTTTTGCTGCTAGTTTCTTAAGCCCTTCAAGTAATTATTTGTAAGTTTGGCCATAAGATCACAACTCTGACAAGTAATAATATTTGAGTTTTTCTTAGTTAATCATCATTATGGTCGATATTCTATCTATATTTTTCTATATACACTAGCGTGATCTTAGATTAGAGCAGAATGCACAAAGAGTTCGGATTTGCTTGTTCGGGTCTCGATATTGTTGCCCAGCCATCCTGTAATGCATGCGCAGCTGGAGCCCTCCCCCATGGTCCCGGAGACAGGATTTTGGGTTGTGGTGGGTGTGCTGGATGTGGATTCCAGCTCTGAGGCTGGAACACCTCCGCCCCTTTCAGGCGTCGCTATGGATCCTCAGTTGACAATGATTGCTATGGTCAACCTCATACGTAATGAAGATGACGCCCCCATGCTGGCCTCTAGCATGCCCACTATAGGTTTGTGCTCTTCTTTTCTATTCCCTGGACTTTACGCACATGTCCTCTCTGTGCTCCCTCACGTTATTGCCATCGTCAGCGACGTCATCTTTTCTAGCGGCAGTCCCACAATCGTCCAGTGACAGCCCCAACAGGGCAGTTAAAGGCCCCTTTGGGGCAAAGGATGCCTTGTGGATTGGTTCCATGGAAGTTGTTGGCGCAAAGTCCCGATGGCTCTCCCTAGGGGACATCATCCCCTGACCAGAAGCACTACGTACCATGCACACCGTGGCAGACTACGGCCCCGCTCAAGTTAGCTTTTTTTTGGCTTTAGCTTCTAGTTTCAGCTTTTTTTTACTATTCAGTATTTCGTCTTTTTCTGAATTTTTTTAGATATTTTAGGCTTTTTTGTATTTTCTTTTTTTCCCCGTGTTCCTTTGTATTGTCCCTAATGGGTTAACATGTTTTTTCTATTTTTACATTTTTTAAAAATTAATTATGCCCAAAAAGCCAAATCAGCTACAGTAAAAAAAACCAGCTACAGTGAAATTTCAGCCAGAAGCCAGAAGCCATCGCTATTCTGATCACCCCCTACGCCTGCTTAGCCCTTGATTGGAGGGTCCTTTAGTCATGTGGCACGGAGCTCCTTTTTAGGATGCTTGAAGCTAGTAAGGCCAGGGTATGTCAGACCTTCTCTTTGGTTCTATTTTTATTTTACTTTATTATATATTTATATATATGTTGATTTTATTATTATTTGACTCATTTGTACTTTGCCCATATCATTCGTTGTCCTTTAGATAGTTTCCCTGGTGTGGGCACTGCAGGCGGCAACGCTTCGAGAGAATGCAAGCCTACAAGTGTAGCTATGCGTAGCCCAAGTTGAAGCCACCGTGGCCCATAAGGCCAAGGAGGATGCCCAGGTAGCACAACACTCACCGTTACTCGCTAGGCCGAGGAGGAGGCCTCAGTCCTTGCCACGGAGAGTGAGCACCAGATCTGTTTCCTCAAAATGGAGGGCACGAAAGCCTTGGCTACCTCAGAGGTGGTCGTTGTTTAGGCCAACACCCATGCAGTGGAGGAGAGGTAGAATTTTCTATAGCAGGTCGCTGCTCTCGAGGAGAAGGGCCGCTTGCAATCGGAGGTCGGGAAAGGCCATCGCCTCCATGACTAGTCTACCATCTCGTTGTGGGAGGCCATGCAGTCCTTAGAAGCCATGCTAACAGACCTGGCAATCGAAGTACCACCACGGTCGCATGGGCTAGAAGAACTAGTGGTAGCACCTGGCGCATACACGATGCTTCGACGCTCTCACTAAGGGCAGCTCGAGTGTATGGTGGCCACTACTCACAGGTTATGGCATAGGTACTTCTCAGGTTGTTGCATGTCCAAGGGTGTTAGCACATGGGTGATCTAACGGACCCCCACCTCGACCTCTCCTCAAGCAACACGATGATGATGCACATGCTTCACATGACAAGGATGGTCCATTCGCGCCTTTTACGAACACATCTGGGGGTACCTGGATGAGGCTATGGTGAAGGTGTCACTACGACATGCACTTGGCACAACAACAAAGTTGGGGATGTGGCTCGGAGAGGTGCCATGATGAAACACCTAAGGCGTAGCTACCGCGGAGACCCTAGGTGTAAATCGGTAGGTGTGAAGCCGTTCCATCCCCTCTTCAGCGCTATCATGGTGTATAGGCCATAGGGTACAGCGGGACATATCCTCATGCCTGTTTGTTTCTTTTGGCACATCGGTGAACATCATCGATGCTTGTATCGGAGTACTAATTTTTGGAATTGTATTTATCCTTCACTTGATTTTCATGTATGATTCACTTGGTGTTTTTGGTTACCGTGTCTCATCTAGGTAGGTGCTCAATGAGGAACAACCCTCCATTGCGGACCACCTTCTTTGTCATGATATTTGTCATTGGAACTGGGTGGAGGAGTCTTTACGCTTTTGGGTGAACTTTCGTCCTCAGCTGTGTGTACGTCTTGATGCTTTTATAAAGATAGAGAGCTCCGATGAGGGTGATTGACTCTTAGTACCCCTGTTATGTGGCTTTGTTTGTATATATATACACACTTTTTTATGTTTGTGTGCCCCTGGAGTCCTCGAAGTCTGAGTGCTACCTCCCTAGTCTTGGCGCTCTTCTCCCTTCCTCAAGTAGAGTAGAACAAGTAGGTTCTTGCACACTCTGTCCCCCAACCTTCGAACGATTGTCGAGGAAGCTGGTGATAGGACGAGTTAGGCTCACGGCACTCTGTCCCCCACCCTTCAAATGAGCGTCAATGAAGTTAGCAGCAGGATGAGTTTGGCTCGTGCACGCTACGTCCCCCACCCTTCATATGAGTATTAACAAAATTGGTGGTAGGACGAGTTAGGCTCGTGCGCATTCCGTCCCACACCTTTCGGATGAGCGTCGATGAAGTCGGTGTAGGATGAGTGGTTGAAGAAGATATAGGTGTAGGTTAGAGGGTCTCCAACCCCAGACGACCAAGCATGACGGTGTCCACTGATGAAGGGGACATTTCTGACAACTCATTTAGAAGAGGCACTTTCCCCCCGAAGAGTGGGTTGTGATGCGTGAGGTTTTCGGTGCTTATTTATACTTCATAGAGTGGGCTAGGATGCACAAGGGTTCCGGTGCTTGTTTATACTCCACAGAGTGGCGCGGATCCTGGGGGCTCCACGCTTACATTTATACTCCATAGAGTGGGCCAAGATGCACGAGGGTCCCGGTGCTTATTTACACACTATAGAGTGGCACAAAGCTGGGGGGCTCCATGCTAACATTTACACTCTGTAGATTGGGCCAGTACGCGTGAAGGTGCCTGTGCTTATTTATACTCTATAAAGTGGATAGGGACGTGCGAGGGTCTTGACGCTTATTTATACTCTGTAGAGTGGCACGAAGCCCGTCAACTTTGCGCTTATATTTATACTCCGTAGAGTGGGTAGGGACGCATGAGGGTCTTGACGCTTATCCATAGAGTGATGCAGATGTAATACCTGGACTGAAGCCCAGCCCATGCCAAAGCCCTATAAGAAGAGAGCCAGGAGAGGGGAGAAGGCAAAGGTCATTTTTGCTTCTTCCCCTCCGTGTCATTGCCCCTATGCTCACCTGGTTGCCACCGCCAGCGCCGCTGCTCCTTCGGTCGTGCCCCACCATTCCCGTCCATGCTCCCTGCCTCCCGCATGCACTGCCACTCCTCTGGTCATGCCTCATCCTCATCGCTGGCTGCTGGTGCCGCTCCATGCATCTACATGTAGCCTCGTCGTTGCCCCATGCTCCACCACCACGTCGTCTCCCTTCTTGTTGTTGCTGCTGACGCCGCCGTCCCCTGCTGGCTACCATCATCGCCCAGCGCCTGTGCCTTGCCCTGTCACCGCCAACGCCCTAGCGGCCAGCGTCGTTCTGGCTGCTTGCGCCGTGCCTCCCCAGGCCACCGCCGCCCATAGCCTCCCTGAGCCAACGCCGACACCTTTTCCCCCTGGTGGGCCATCGCTGGCAAGCACCACCGAGAGGAAGGAGGAGGGGATGGGGTCTGCGGTAGGAGGGGAGCCAATTGGCGGCATGTAGGAAGAAGGAAGGAGGGGAGCCAGCTGTGGGAAAAAGAAAGAAAAAGGAAAGAAGAAATAAAGGAAAAGAAGAGAGGGAAAGAAAAGAAGAGAAAAGGGAGAGGGAAGAAAAAAAAAGGAAAAGCCTAATCCGGCACTAGATCTATCAGATCCGGCCAAGAAACCACAGATTGTGCCCTGATCCAGTCGTCAGGGTTAGGGTAACAGTTCAAAACCCTCTCCCGTTTATTTATCGATTCTCGTATAAATCATTATGTTGATTATTAGAATTGACTCAGGTAGCCATTAGTGAATTGCTGATTAATATAGATGCCTAGAATGTGAAATCGGTGCTGCCACTTTTGAATTGGTTCATTCGTGACGGGAGAGGAAAAAGGAAAAAAGAGAATGGATGGGAAGAGAAGTGATGCTACTAGCGAGTACTATAGTAGTAGCAGTTGGTAAATTAGTTAGTAGATGACTTGTCTTTTCATTCCGATAGTGAGTGAAGAAAGATTGAGCGTGTGGAATCCGATCCGCGAGTATATTTGATGAAATTGACAAATTCTCAGATCAGTTAGGCACCAGGGCAACGGGAGGTTGCCCAATGGGACAGGATTGGCTATATCGGGTTTATACGTAAACACGATGTCGCTTGCTCATATGTGTATGTATCGCGTTAGCGAAGAATTGAAATGGTTACGAAATGATGCTTATGATTGAATATCAACATTTGAAGAATGTTGATATTTGCATTGTACCGTGAGCATCATGAAAGTCCTACAGAGGTAGGCAAGAATCATGTGCATATAGAAAGTCCTACCTAAAGGATAAACCATAGTTTCTATGAGAAGCTCCCTTCGGTAAGGCACCTCTAGGGATGGAGTTAGAGGGGTTTCACTGACGGGTGAAATAACTCCACTATACTAGTATAAGATACATCTGGAGACGCATCATGCATTGCACTCATCTGAAAGGCCTACGACGGTAGGCATCTTATGACGGTAGGAAGATCAAGACCTATTTCAGTAGGCACCTCTAGGGATAGAGGCAAAGGGGTTTCACCGCGGGTGAAATAACTCCACTATACCGGTATAAGATACATTTGGAGATGCATGGCATTGCATTGCACGAAAGAAACAGGAGGCAGTGGAACAGTTGCAGAGTTTATATTACAGTTTTGCAGATATGTGGTTTACTGACGGTTACAGGGACTGTTTATTACAACTCCCAGATATTGGGTTGTGCTGATTTGCTATGTTATCGTCATTATTTTATTGTGTACTTGTTGAGTCTTCGGACTCACGCTTGCTTTATTGTTATTTTTAGGTGATTGTTGAGGACGACATGCATGGGCGGGATTAGCACAGTTATTCCACATATGACAGTAAATCACATTTCACCTTTAGTCAACATGTTTAAACTTTGATGACATGTCAAGTGTCGGTCATTTGCCGTTGAGTTATTTAAGCAAAAGAGTTGTTACGCAAGACCAGCGGCAAAAGTTAGAACTGGTAGCATCGTAGAGTATGTGGTAGTACGTTGTGCTTAGGAAAGGGGCTAGGGTGCTACAGTAGAGCCTGTTAGCTCGGGGCTTGTATTTATACTCCATAGAGTAAGCTGAGACGCGCGAGGGTCCCAGTGCTTATTCATACTCCGTAAAGTGGCGCGGAGCTTGGGGGGGTCTGCGCTCACATTTATAATCCGTAGAGTGGGCGGGGATGCACGATAGTTCCAACGCTTATTTATACTCCGTAGAGTGGTGTAGATCCCAGGGGCTTCGCACTCGCATTTATATTCTGAAGAGTCAATTAGGACATGCGCAGGGTCACGATGTTTATTTATATTCCGTAGAGTGGGCCGGGACATGCAAGAGTCCCTACGCTTATTTATACTCTTAGAGTGGCATGGAGTCCGTCAACTTTGCGCTCGCATTTATACTCTGTAGAGTGAGCCATAGAGTGGTGCGGAGCCCGAGAGCTCCACGCTCACATTTATACTCCATATAGTAGGCTGGACACACGAGGGTCCCCGTATTTATTTATACTCCATAGAGTGGGCAGGGACGTGTAAGGGTCTTAGCGCTTATTTCTACTCCGTAGAGTAGTGCGGAACCCGTCTGCTCCGCGCTCATATTTATAATCCGTAGAGTGGGACCAGGATGCATGAGGGTCCTGGCGCTTATTTAAACTCCGTAGAGTGGCAACTAGCCTATCAACTCCACGCTCGCATTTATACTCCATAGAGTGGGTCGGGATGGATAAGGGTCTTAATGCATATTTATACTCCGTAGAGTGAGCCATAGAGTGGACCGGGACGCACGATGGTCCTGACATTTATTTATACTCCGTGGAGTGGGCCAAGAGACACAAGGGTCCTGGTGCTTATTTATACTCTGTAGAGTGGTGCAAAGCCCGTTCGCTCAACGCTCGCTTTTATACTCCTTAGAATGGGCCGAAACGTGCGTGGGTCCTGATGCTTTTTAATACTCTGAAGAGTAGCACGGAGCATAGGGGCTTGGCACTTGCATTTGTACTCCATTGAGTGGGCCGAGACGCGTGAGGGTCCCAACGCTTATTTATACTCCATAGAGTGACGTAGATCCCGTGGGCTCCATGTTCAAATTTATACTCCATAGAGTCGGCCAGGACACATGAGGGTCCCGGTGCTTATTTATTCTTCGTACAGTGGACCGAGACACGCAAGGGTCCCATGCTTATTTATACTCTGTATAGTTGGCCGGGATGCACGAGGGTCCTAGCACGTATTTATACTCTATAGAGTGGTGCAGAGCCTTATGAGCTCTATGCTTGCATTTTGGACGAGGCATGCTCATCGTGTCAGTGTCAAAAAATGCTTTATTTGACCCCATTTGCACGGTACGCTTTTACAAAATCTGTACAGGTGACACGCATAGACCTGCGTAGTAGCGACGAAGGCGGTCGCCGTTGCACATGTGCTTGAAGTCCACTCCGTCTAGGATGGAGAGGTGGTACAATCCCACCCTGAAGGAAGCTGTGATTATGTAGGACCCCTCCCACTTGGACTTGAGCTTCCCTACTATGGCGGTGTGGAGGGCCCTCTTTAGGACGACGTCCACTACTACTAGGCACCGCGGCTTGACCTTCTTGTTGTAAGAGACTGTGGTCATCTGGAGGTATTTGGCAATGTTATGTGTTGCCTGAACCCTGTCTCTCAAGGAGGTCCAACGAAATGCTACGCTCGTGTGGTCGAGCAGAGGCCAATACGTGATGGGACTTCGCCTTGAGCTTGCGATGTTGTGGTGCTCATGGACCAGAACACTTTTGGCAAATCCTCTGGCCATTTTTTCTTGGGAAGGTTGACCAAGCACTTTTTTATGCCATCAGAGATGGTGTCGTTTGTGTGTTCGACTGCCCCATTGGACTGTGGGTGGCCTACGGAGGCGTAGCACACCTTGATGCCCATGCTTTCATAGAATGCCTAGAGCGCCATTGCATCGAACTACAAACCATTGTGAACTATCATTTCTCTGGGGACTTCGAAATGGCATATGATATTCCGCCACTAGAATTTCTGTGCCGCTGCATAGGTGATCTTCGCAAGAGGTACTGCCTTGACCCACTTAGAGAAGTAGTCGTAGGTGACGACAATGAACTGGAGATCTCTAGGGGCACCGTGTAGTGAACCAATAATGATCCCCTAGTGCACCAACAGCCACACCGGTGGGATTAGCTGGAGGAGGGTGGGAGGTGTGTGGGAGAATCTCAACATCCATTGGCATCCCTAAGAGCATCTGACCAATTCTTTGGCATTTGAAGCCGCTGTCAGCCAATAGAAACCTTGGTAGAAAGCCTTTCCTACGAGGGCCCTTGGGGCTATGTGTGATCCGCATAGGCCATCATGAATCTCCATGAGGAGTTCCTGGCCTTCTCAGCATGAGAGGCATCGCAGCAGTGGGGCGCACATGACACGTTTGTAGAGTACACTTTCCACCAGTTCGAAAGTTCTCACTCGGTATGCTAACCTTCAGAGTTCATGCAGGTTGTCTAGCTCCACGCTCCCTGAAGGAAAGTGATAATCGGCTGCCTCCAATCATCCTCCTGGCCTACATGTAGTGTGTGGGAGGGCTTCGGCTGCTCCTATGGCACCATCACAGAGGCTAGGACTTCAAAGTAGATGCCGGATGGTGGCTTGCGCCCCTTGGTAGTAGATTTTGCCAAGGCGTTCCCCTCCACGTTGCTGGTCAAGTGCCGCTCCCTCACCCTGACTACTGTGAGGTATTTGGTGAGGTTAGGGATCCTTGACTTGATATGATTTGTCAATGAGCTCGCGAGCAAGCTGGAAGTTGTGTGCACGAGAACCCTCCAAGGTCCGAGTGCCTTCACCTTGCGAAGGCTGAACAGCAACACCTCATACTTCGTCTTGTTGTTGGTTGTTGGGAAGTCAAGTCGTGCTACGTACGCTAGGCTTTGACTCTTGGGTGTTGTTATGATAGCCCCCACCCCTGCGCCTGTTGCGCCGTATTCTCCATCTATGTATAGGACCCATACTAGCTCCAAAGGCGGATAGTAGGCTTGTTGGCCCATGGGGGTCTAATTGGTGATGAAGTCTGCCAGTATCCGTGATTTTATTGTGGTGCATGCAACGTAAGTAATGGACTCTTTGTTTTGAAACATCTCCCCAAGGGGGAAGGACGAGGGCACAATGATATTGTGCACCAGGAAATAACGTCGTAGCTTGTGCGAAGCCATGAGCAGAGCATAAGCCAACTTCTCGAGATCTATGTAATGCGTCTTTGCTCCCTATAGGGCTTCGGAGATGTAGTATACCAGCCACTGGGCGGAGCCTTTCTCCAACATGAGCAACGCGTTGATCGCATACAACGTTGTTGCCAGGTACAACAGTATTGAAGCCTCTGGTGCTAGACACATGAGCCTAGGGAGCTTGGCGAGGTACTCCTTTAAGTCTTTGAAGGCCTGAGCGTACTCATCAGTCCATTGGAAGTTACCTGAGCTACTAAGTGTCTTGAAGAAGGGCAACGCTTGCTCCATTGCCCTTGACAGGAAGCGACCGAGGGTGATTAGGAGGCCTGCGAGCCTCTGGACCTCCCTTACTATCTTGAGAGCCTCCATGGATAGTATAGCATCAATTTTATCGAGGTTAACTTCGATTCCTCTCCTGGATACTAGGAATCTGAGCAGCTTGCCCGCTCGAACTCTAAAGACACATTTTTCTAGGTTAAGTTTTATTCTAGCTTGTTGAAGGTTTCCTAGAGGTCCACATCGTGGGATGCCGCTCGCCTACTTTTGACAACCACATCATCGATGTAGGCCTCAACATTCTGGCCCAACTGCGACGCGAGGACGAGGGCGATAAGCTTGGTGAAGGTGGCATTGACATTCTTTAGCTTGAAGGGCATCCTGATGAAGCAGTGTATCCCTCTGAGGACTATAAAGCTTGTCTTAGCTTTATCTTCCTTCACCATATGTATTTGGTGATATCCGGCGTAAGTGTCGAGAAAGCTCATCAACTCGCACCCCGCTATGGCATCCACTAATTGATCAATACGTGGCAAGGGGTAGTTATCCTTAGGGCATGCTTTGTTGAGATTGGTGAAGTCGACGCACATGCGTTAGGTGTTGATTGACTTCTTCACTAGTACTGGGTTTGGCCACTTCCGCCTTGGCAGCCTCTTACCTATCAAGGGACATTCATCTCATTCACTATTTGACTAGATTTACATCGTGGCGCATCGCCAGCTTGTGTTTGATAGTGGAGCACTCCACTCCGGTGATATCATTTGGTGACTAGGCTTCGCTCAGCATCTAGGGTAAGGCCACCTCCCTTTGACACCTACTTCAATTGGTCCTCTGAGTTGAGTGGCACCCTTTTTATGTCATTGTTAGGCCTTGGCTTTGGCATACACCCTAGGGCAGAGGGAGGAGGTGTCATCAGGAGAGGGCTTGATCCGGAGGGAGGGGCATCGCCGAGGGAGGTGCAGGTCTTTCGCTTAGGACGTGCACCTTCCAGTGGGGGCTCTACATGCTAACTTCAATCTCTCGTGTAAGGTCCTGGTTGCCAAACACTATGATGACCCCCTTTGGGCCCAAGAGTTTCATACACAAGTAGGTATGACATGGGATCGCCCCAAAGGCAGTGAGGGTAGCTCTTCCCAAGATGGCATTGTAAGGATATTGGAGGACTACCACATTGAAGTTGATAACTTTTTGCCTGCTTTGCTCTCCTTGTCCGAAGGCTATCTCAAGTGCTATTTGCCCCAACGTGCTGACTGGTTGCCCGTCGAAGACTTATAGGGGTATACCTGGTATGCCCATCTGGTTAAAGGTGTCGATGAACAGGAGGTCCATAGAGCTACCTCCATCCACCAGGACTTACCTCACATCACACCCCACGTGGTGGTCGAGATTACCAAGGGGTCTTGGTGGAGGAAGTCCACTCTCGAAGCATCCTCTGCCTTGAAGGTGATATCCACCCGAGCCCATTTTGGGACCACGTGTGTGGGGTATGTGGCAATGTGATGAATCCGACGTTCGTAGGCCCTCCGCTGTCTCTCGGAGGGGAATTAGAGAGATGAACCGCCCGTGAGGACGTTGATCACCTCGTGGGACAGCCTCGGGGCCTTGGATTCTTAATACGCTCAACGGGAGCTGGTCGAGTGGTATCTCCGGGGATTTCCGTACGTGCGCCACCACTGTCGCCCTAGTGTCTTGGGTATGCTCCTTGGATACACTCTCGCGGAGTGCCGTGATAGTGGGGCAATCGCGAGTGAAGTGATCTCCTCAACCATACACTTTGCACCATGATTTTTTCTGGCGCCAGTCTTCCCGACCCGTACCCCCCCTTTACACCCGTGACCCCTTTGACCAGGGCCACAACCTCCGGGGCATTGTTCTCCTCAGCGCCTCCTTCGATGCGAAGGATGTACCTAGGCTAGGGTCCCCTTCGCTACTTATGGCTAGAGCCCTCCTTCAAGGCCATAGGAGCAGGCCTAACTTCGGTGGTGGACGGGGCAGCCTCTGCATTGTGTCATGTCGTGTTCTCTTCTACTCTTGCGTACTCCTCCATCTTGTTGAAGAGCTTGGCCACCGTTCTTATGGGCTTGCGCGTGTTGTATTCTACAAGTGGTCCCTTTTGGAGGCCACGGATGCAGTGTTGATGATGGTCATGTCGTTGACATCTTTTACTTGGCAATGGACCTTTGCGAAGCATCTAAAGTACGCCTACAGCTTACCTCCGACGCTTGTCTAACTGCGAAGATCTAATCACGAAGAGTTGGTCGGCATCAACCAGCTCCACGTAGTTGCCTTGAAAATTGTTGTGCATGAGATCTTGAATATGCTCCCATGCATACACTGAGCAGGGGACGATAGTAAAAAACTAGGAAAGCGTGACTCCTTGAAGAGCGAGCGGCAACCCCTTCGCCTTCATCGAGTCATCTCCCTCCGCTGCTTCGATGGACATTTCGTAGACACACAGAAACTCGCGAGGTTCTGTGTCGCCCTTGCATGACTTCACCGTGGGTATTTTGAATTCTTTCAGTCAGGCACTCTGTTGCAGGCCTGCACAGGGGGCTCAGGGTCCACCAGCCAAGGGGCACTGCAGGCTCCAGTGTTGGCCTCGCGACTCTCTGTCCCTTCTAAGTCACCTCCACTATAGCCACGATCGGAGTCGACCGACTCCAACTCTCTTGCATCTTGCATATGGCTCTCCGCAAATCTGCTAGCTCTCACTCTAGCGTCTCGCATATCGCCTCTAGGGTGGCTCCACTAGCGTCCTGTGCTGGGGGAGGATGCCCTCCGCTCTTTGCGTGGTGACGACGACGGTGTCGATGCCACCCCAATGTTTCCGTCGGGAGCTGCGGTCAGTAATACTCCAAAACACTACAGCAATATAATTAGTCTAAAGCATCTAAATTGTCCCTTCATATAAAAACAAATTGTAACAAATCTGGCCGCGCAAATTGCCCTGACCATCCGACTAGTTTACTAGCATTTTGTTGGAGAGTTGAGAAGCCTGGAAAAGCTCCACCTGTGATTCTGCTCGGCCCAGAATATCAGGTGAGGTCGGCCTGGCCTGGCCTAACAGAAAATTTTAGCGCGAACCTAGGCTGGGCTGAGCCTTTTCACCCAGCACAAAGCCCACATCCTTGCCGCTCACCCATCGTTGCCGAGTTCGCATCGGAACCGTACACGTACGCCGAACCAGATAGTACCACAACTCACCCAAGCTCACATCCCCACCGCCAAACAGGAGGCGAATCGAAAGACTTTCCTCGCGACCTCACCGAGCCGATGGTCTCGTGCTCCCGCGCCGCCCTCGACCAGCGAAATCCCAAAACCCTAGCCACGACGAGCTCTACCCTCGCGCGCCGCTCCCGTATCTGCCGCCGCGGTGAGAGTTGCCATCTCTGTTGGTGCCGGAAGGTAGACCAGGAGAGGGAGAGGGCTAGCTGAGCGGGGGCGATGGCATCGACGGTGCTGGAGGCGACGCGGGCGGCGCACGAGGACCTGGAGAGGCTGGAGTGGCTCGCGGTGTGCGAGCTGCAGTGGGAGCCCACCAACGCGCGCGACCGCTTCTTCCAGTCCCACCGCGCCCGCCACATGCTCGACCTCGTCATCTCCACCTCCGATAAGCTCTCCCAGTGGCTGTTCGTGCTGAAAAGATGTTGGGTCTATATTTGCCTAAGCGGGTCTGTATGTGGCGTTATCTAGAGTAACAAACAGGGACATATTGAAGGTGTTGATCGACGACTCACTGTCCAGGTGAAGATATGGCCAAGAATATTGTGTACAAGGGGATTTTCTATTTTTTTCAGTTCAAGTTGTGCACAGGTCTGTAGACAGTGTGTTCAAGCTGACCGCTCTCTGAAATTTTATCAAAAGCGTAGCTATTACATGTTAAAACAACAATTTTTGTGCAAATAATATTGAAATACTCTGTTGTTTAAAAAAAATTTGATGTTGCTCAACATTAAAATATAACAGAGTAGTCTGCATCCATTCGGCAGAGCATTTGCAAAATTCGGAGAAGAAGAACTGGATAGCAATATAACCTTCATTGGACACAAAATCGGAGAAGATCGGCGGTGGAGGCGGCCGCCTACCAGACCGACACCACTGAAGGCTTAATAGCCATCACGCTATCCTGGCTGCGAGCTCCACTCATAGACCCACTACTCTGGCCATCGACGCAGATTTGGACTGAAGTATTAGGTGTAGAGACATTGAAGTACTAGGTGGAGAGAGAAGTAGCAATGAGTAACCAACCACAGATAACTGGATAGGTTATAATATAAGCACCTGAAAGCGTATTTGGCCATTACGTTTCCAATTGAACAAAAGCATGCGATGCAATTTATAGCTAAAACTCACACCTAAATAATGGCTTCCTCTAGGAAATATCTAAAAGAAAAATCTAACACATAATTTAAAATAAAATAACGTGTAACCCAAAATAAAATAAAATACCCATATCTCAAGCGTATATATATGTTAAATTATGTGCATCTATTGATCATCTTACTTAAAAAGAATTAACATTTGATTAGATGAGCCAGCCGCGTGCAATTACGTGGGCCACCACGCTAGCAAAACACATGCACGTGATTTACTTCTCGTCGAAGACGTTACTTAGTGTAACAGCCTAAAATTTTCAAAACTTATATAATTAATTTAAAACCATCATTTATGCATTCTTGGATTTTTTCCCAGAATTTTTCAGCATTTTAAGTGGTTTTTGTATTTTTTAGCAGCCAAAAAGGACTTTTTCTAAAGTTATTAAAACATGAACAGAGCCTGAAAATAATTTATCCAAGCTCTTCATATTCTAAAGTGAGTCTTCAAAACTTTTTATGAATTTTGGAGCCCATTTGCTAATTTTAGAAATTCAAACTTGAATTCTACAACCAAATCAAATAGGAAAACCAAAATTAAATCCTTTTTTCATCCGAGCCGCCTTCACCTTTTCATTTCTTCTACGAGAAAGTGTATTCTCACCATCCCGCTTTCTCTCTCACCGCTTCCCTCTCTCTCTCTCTCTCTCTCTCTCTCTCATGTGGGCCTAGGACCCACCCGCCAGAACTCATCTTCCACCTCTAGCCATGCCACAATGCCCCTGTGCAACGCCATGCCGAGCGCACCATGACAAGCCATTTGCCAAAGCCGTGCCATCCGTCATTGTGTCGGTAGTGTCTCCACATCACACCTATCATCTGTTGCACCTGTCTGAGCCATCCTGTCGGTCGTAGTGCTTGTGAGCACCAAGACCGTGACACCGTTCGAGAACGCCTCTAAGCAAATCTGCATGCTCTGCCTATTTAAGCCCTACTTGAGCTCATCCTTCGCTTCCCTATACAACGTCGTCTCCATTTTGCCCTTTGGCGAAGCTTTTTCTCCACTAAAGCGTCTGGAACGCCTTCATCGTCTCTAACTTTGGTGCGCAATGTCGTGTGCTCTGCTGGGCCCGTCTCTCGCTCTAGTGAGCTCTGAGCTCTCTTCTTCGTATCATCTTATGTCTTTATATTCCTTTCAGCTATCCCAGCATTTAATTGGAGTTTGGTGCAATGAATCACCAGAAATCCTTCATTGTCCTCAGTGCCGATCACTACCGCCGCCACTTCAATTTGTATCGCTCTAATGAGCCTTAGACCCCGCCATGGATGCTTTCGCCATCTCTTGACCCTTCTGATCATGATTGTCGTGCTCCGTTGCAACTCATTCTCACTGTGAAGAGCCATCACCATGCACACCTCCACCACCGCCACAGCTCATCGCCATTTGGCCACCTTAGACCTCCTCTGCAGTTGCCATCCTCATCTTTGTGTTCCTGGTGAGCCACTGATGCTTATGCACTAGTTGGGTTAGCCCAGAGTAATAGTTTTTGCCATCGTCGCCATAGTTATATTCTACAACGCTGTGAAGATTCATTGTTGGCCTACCTCTGGCAACCATTGGTCCCCGAGCCACCACCCTTAGCACCATGCTGAACCCAGGAAGACATACGTATGCTCATTTGCCCCACCGTTACACCCTTTTGCCCGTAGCGCCATTCACCGGACTTCACCACCAAGAACCCTCCTCTGACCACCCCAGTAGTCGCCTACCCCACTAGGAATCAAGGATGACAAGGATTACTCACCAAGATTAAACTTGTTAAATCAAGGATGACAAGGAAGAACACTGCCAACCCATGGCCTTCAGATACTCGCGAGATTGAACTTTTACTATCAGAGTAAGAACATGCTTGTGCCTAAATTTGTTTGAACACTAAACACTATCTTTGTACATTCAGATTAATATTTAGTTTTTCTGCATTGAAATTTTTCAAGGGTGATAAAATCATAATAACATTATGGGGACAGTTAGCTCATTATTTAAGTGAAGATGTAATTGGCAACCAAATAGTTATAATCGTCACATCAACAATAGTGCAAGAATTCGATGGTAAGTCCAGTAGTTTGCAAGTTGATTTCTATAAGAATTCTAAAATAAAAGCCCTGAATAACTAAAATTTGAAATAAATTAAAAATAATTACCAATTTAATTTGTATACACACTCCAATAAAAATAACTAAAGTTTTGAATAAAAAGAAAAGTTATAAAAGGTTATCATGAATGGTGTCAAAGGAGATCACAAAAGAGTAAAATGGTGTCGATCTTTCCTATAAGAAGACATTGACTCATGGGGAAGCAAAGAATCGAGGTGGCGGCAATGGAGATAAGGACAACTTGCTGCTCACTTTAGCCATTCAACAAGGACAATGTTGTGTTGCTCACAGGGGCTGCTAAAGAAAAAAGCTAGAGTGAAAGCAGCCAAGGGTCGCGATAACGAGTGATAAGTGTCGATGTTTGTTAAAGAAGTCAGTGGTAAAAAAAGCTTGATGATGGAGAAGCCTTAGTAGAGAGACGATGAACCTTCGCAATGAAGATGAGATATGGATGATATGGAACTAGAGGAAAAAGAAGCCACCATGTTCACTCTTATAGGCTAGAAATTACCACATTAATCAGAGAAAAAAAAGAAAGATCTATATCATCGATTATGGTGTGTCCAGATTATAACGGTTGAAAGTATCTAGGACCATAAAAATAGTTTTGATAATTAATAACAATATATGAATATGGGACTAATGTGTTTGCTGAGTATCACTTAGGTTAAGTCCCTAATTGAGCATGTCAAAGTGTATGTTAAAGGTCAAAATGAGGATCAAGATGGTTCAAGATAAAAGTACTAGTAGTATAGGATTCCTGTTGATTTTTGCCGGCATTGGGAGAAAGGTTGGAAGACAGGATTATATGTTAATTGCTGTACTATTAAGAGGGGGTCATAGAAAGTAACTTGAAAGCATGTTCTTGTGTCATTTAGATCAACTTAGGACCATGCATACACTTAAAATTAAATTTAAAAGCTGACTGTGCTCTGTTAGAAAAAAAGGAAGTACAGGAGTGTATGCTGCGGAACTATCGATTTCTAGAAGTACCGACATGTTAATTGCGTACTACTGGAACTCGGTAGCATTGGCACCTTGAGCAGTACATTTTTTTCCAGAGAACACCTTCTTTAACACTTAGATTTGTCAATATTGATAGTACCGGAGTTTGCATGGAGAAACTACCGCACAGCAGTATGACCGTACTCCAAATCGGAACTACCAGAACTCGGAAGCTCCGAATCATAGTGGTGCTTTAGGTTGACTAGAATTGGATATGTTTTTATTTTCATTGTAATATTGCCTAGCTAATATTGTGATCTTCAAATTTAGAAGGCAAGAATTGTATAACCTTCTATTCACCCCCTCTAGTCGGGTATTCTTGATCTTACAATGGTCTAAATTAAAATAAAGAGCACATGTCATGTACAATCTAAAAATAACTAAAATTCATAATAAAAATAAAATAAAATTATAATTTGATTTACATTTGAATTCCTGAGCAAAATCTCTAAGTAAATATAATTTGCAATAAAAGTTTTAAAAATAACAATTTAATTTCGATACAAATTCGAATTAAAAATCCCAAAATAACTTTAATTACGAATAAAAATTAAAGAACAATATATGTATTATATTATTAAGATAGAGGAAAAAGAAGCCGCAATGTCCTCTTTCAAGGGGGTGGAAGTTACCACGTGAATCGGTGAAAAAAGAGAAAGATCTAACTATCGATTGAGATTATAATAGTCCATATTAATTAGATGTAGTATAAGAAATACAATTGTATTTTCAATCATATAGAAGTATTGGAGTTAGATAATAAATACAATATTATTTTTAAAGGTATTGTAATAGTTAGGAGCACTATTGCACGGGAAATTTAGCAGTTAACTATACATAGAAGAGACTCGCCCGATCGTTCAATGGTCTGAATACAGCTGCAGCATAAGGGCCAAGGGAACAGAAGTACAGAACACTAGACACACATTCTTAACGCATATGACCTCGATCTAGTCATGAATGCCATTGCTGAGCTCGCTGCGTGCATGCAGTACGGAGTAGGTAGTCGCAGAGGGAATTATTCATCATATACCCTCCTCTTAGACTGAAATTCAGGATTTACCCTCCGGCCCACATGTCAGTGACTCATCCCGACCCCACGTGTCAGTGACTCGGGAGGGTAAATCCTGAAACTCTCAAATATGAGGAGGGTATATGACGAAGTTTCCCGTCGCAGAGGGCTCTATCCCTCTGTGTAAGTTAAGCAATAAAAACAACTTAATTGTGATCTTTAAACAAAATAAAGGTTGAATTGATCTTTAAACTAAGCAATTCATGGCGCAGAAAATGTGAGAGCAGTGTCAGCGTTCTACCCTGTACCAAGGTCCGGAACAGAACAGACACATGCCGTTGTTGTCATTAGTCACTCATGAATGCTATTGCTCTACAGTTAGGGATGGAAACGAGCCGAGCCGAGTCGAGCCGGCTCGAGTCAGTCTCACCGAGCTCGCACCGAGCCGAGTCATGGCTCGGCTCAGCTCGTTTGGTAACCGAGCTAGAAGGCAGGCTTGGCTCGGGCTCGACAAGTGGCTCGAGCCGGCTCGCGAGCTTAAGTAGAGGTTCGATGGCGGACGTCGCGGAGAAGGCGCTCGCGCTGGTTGTGGCCGCCGCCGTCGGATCCCGCTGCGCCCAGCCTCGTCAGGCCTTCCTCGGCTCGTGTTGCCACCAAATTTGCTCTCCTCGACGCCAGATCCGGCAGATCCGCCGCCACCGGCTCCCAACCGGCCCTCCTCCGCCCGGATCTGGCCTCGCCACGCCGCGGATTCTTCACGTGCTCGCTGAGCTCGGCCTCCTTCCAAGGTGGGGACTGGGGAGTGGCGGCGGGGCCGCGGGGGAGCGGGGAGGAGGCGGCAGGGGTAAGGGAGCGGGGAGGAGGCGGTGGTGGGGGCGGGGAGGGAGAAGGCGGCGGGGGGCGGGGAGGGAGGGAGAAGGCGGCGGGGGACGGGGAGGGAGGAGGCGAGGGCGGGGAGGGAGGAGGGAGAAGGCGACGGGTGCGGGGAGGGAGGCGGGCGGGGCCGCAGGGGAGCAGAGAGAGCGAGGCAAAGGGATGCTCGGAGCGGGCGGATTGAGCGAGGCAGAGGGAGCGGCGGACCGACCGAATATGTCGATGAATCGATCGCTTTGGCTCGTTGGGCTCGCGAGCCGGCTCGGGCACGACTTGTTTTTGAGCCGAGCTATTTCTTAGGCTCGGCTCGCTGAAAAAAATTTTGAGCTCGAGCCGAGCCGAGTCCGCTATAAGCTCTTGTGACACCCCAGCCCATTATGGCCCATGTGTGTGTGCATATGAGGGTGTGGATTAGTCTCATATTGCTAGCTTAGCATAAGTAGCACCAACATATAAACCCATAGGCACCATTAGTAATAACATCTGGTTAACCGTTTTACACGAAGCGAGGACGAAAGCGTAAGCAGGTTATTACGTGTGCATGGCTTATCCATAATGGGGTTAGGCCTAAGTCAGTTTGGATTTTTAGACATTACAGCTCTAATAGCTTACGAGTCTTGAGCTTTTTATCCAGTTTTATCTACAGTATATGAAGACGTGACCTCGGCGAAAGGACGTAAAGCTACCCTGTACCAAGGTCCGGAACAGAACAGACACATGTGCGTGCCTTTGTTGTCATGAGTTATTCATAAACGCTATTGCTCTACAGTGCTACGAAGATTTGCCCTCGAAGAAAGGACATAAAGCTATTCCGTACCAAGGTAAGTTATGAATGGAGATATCGGCAGCGTTCTATGTGGATGAGCAATTCATGGCGCTCCAGACTTGAGAGCAGTGGGAACGAAGAGGGTGGACACACTACACCATTATGCATTCCCGCCATAGCGTCGGCAATTTTTTAAAAATGTTGGAAATTCTATTGACCGACAGCTTGCAGTCGGTAATTTTTCTAAAGGCCCTGATGGGTTTCTCTGGGTTTAATAAGGCCGCATTTGAAACACCAGAATTTTCTAAATTCCTATAAAAATTAATCGGTGTCCCATGAAATTCTTATGTCCAAACAAATCCTAAAACATAACAAAAGTTTTGCACATACCTTGCATTTTACAAACGACCTTGTCAATATGCAAAAACTACATCGAGGTCCTCGGAATGCTCTGTAACAGACACACAACACGAGATGACTAGTGAACGACAGCGCATGCTGGAAAAAGCATTCTCCACCAGAGCTCTACCCAAGTTAAAATTTTGTCACAGCTTGCAAAAAAAATCACTTGTGAGTTGTGACAGTTGTGTAGTGTATTTCAAAGATAAAGAAAGAATATATCGTGAAAACCTTCATCTTTCTAAAATTTTCTAGTTCATGTAATGAGCACATGCAATCCTTTTGCTTCATGCATTGCAAATATTGTCCATTTTTTAAAGACTATTGTCCTTGATTTATGTCAGTCTTTCCTTCTTATTCTCTACAAAGTTCTATGTCGAAGTAGGAGTAGTTCTTTTCTATTTTACAAACATTTCGGGTGCTAATGTTATGGTCGTCGAGTCACAGCACATGCATGCGTGAGCCCATCTAATCGTCGCCTTTTGATATGATTGGAAGCTAAAAAATAAATTTTAAGACTTCCTTTTAAACACAAAACTTATTTAAATCTCGTTTAGATTTCTAGACAGAACAATGTATCCTTACTAAAACTGATCTCAATAAAAAAACTGTAACTCCGATTGACCTCAAACTTTGACAGAATAAACTAGAGAAAATTATTGAACTAACCCAATTAGAATTACGTCAAACGGAGGTCTAGAACTCGAGATATAAAATAAACAAACTCACTAATACAGAAAATAACAAGAATTAATTAAACCCTAATTATTCTAGTAAAGCATGCAAAGCCTCGAAAACACGATACCGTATTGGCCTCGGATCAAATCACAAGAGACTCGGCAACACTCAGAAATAAACAAAAACGATGGACGCAGAACTCTCCTCTCCCCAATACAATGTTTCACAACTTTGCTGTAGCTAACAACCCAAGTCAAGTTCTGTAACCAGCAGCCAATAAATGGAGCTCTCTCTCTCTCTCTCACGTGATGACAAAAGAAAAAGAATAGATCACTTCAAATGCCAGTACATGCGAACAATAAGAGAAGCGAGAGCACTCACAGATTGTCACAAGCTGCCATGCTCGTCCCACGATCAATATATGCAGCAGCCGTTTCAATCAATGTCGCCTCACCGAAAAAGTACATGCACACCTTCTGTCAGGGACGCACATACGCTGCCGCCGCCTGCTACCTCTTTTCTTGTCGCTCTGCCGCGCGGGTGCAGATGACTCCGTAAAACCTGGAAAGCACCAGCCGTACTTGACAGTCTACCTGCCTAGGCGACTGCGTTTGCATGTGCCCGGCCTCCGTTTTTCTTGCTTCCAAAATCACGACCGTGCCGCTGCTGCTTCTTTTCGCCGAGAATCACCGCGCCCGCCCTCGAAACAAAGACAACAAGACACGCTACCGCACGGTTCCTAGATGCAGCGCCGCCCTTTTTTCCTTTAACAAAAAATTATTGTCACTACTTTTTAAGTGATCCAAAACTACTTTTTAAGTGATCCAAAACTTTTTATAACATAAGTTTTTTTAATTCTTTTTACACTTCCGATTTTTCCAACCTTTCACGTGTCGAAACCTCTAGGACCGCACCTCCTGTATCTTCTCCACACATCATCTTTATATGTATTTTTCTCTAACCTGAACATCCCACATGATATTCTTGACCGATAGAACTTCAGTTCCTCTCTGAACTTAGCCCTGAAACCTCAGTTCCACCCGAACGTAGTTTCAGTCCCGTCATCGACCATGTTCCGCCTCAAGCAACACCTGCACATAAATAAACACGCAACCGTGTACGAGTACAAGTCCACGACTTGACTCAAGTCAATCAGTACAATACCTCACACGAACGTATCATACAACATTATCATATCACCATGCTATCACAAGCATATAAATAATCAACACATGCACATCACCTATGCATACTTACGCTAAATAATATTATAATCAATGTTGTCGATTATTCATCATCTAAAATAGTCTAGCTCTAACCATATAGTCTAACAATGACTTTTTTACTATAGCTGGTTATTTTTTATTATAGTTGAGTTGGTTTATTTAACATAATTAAATTTAAAAAAATTTAAAAATAGAGAAAAAATATTAGTTCATCACGAACAATGCAAAGTAATAAAAAAAACAAAAACCAACAAAAAAATAAATAGTGAAAAAAGCACCGAACACTAGCGTCAACAGCAAACACCAAACGCTGGGCGCGGTCATAATCACTTCTGTGGAATTGCAAATGCAAGTAGCAACTACACTGATGTTTACAAGTTACGTAAAAAGGAAGTTGGATGGTTGGGTCCAGATCTATTGGCTAGATCAAAACTTGACTGGTTTGTAGGGGAAAAACAGTTTACTGTACATTGTACGTACGTCGTCGTATCTTGTCAAAGCTTCTAGGCTGAAACTTCCTCTTTGGAGACATGTCCATGATTCGGGGGTGATCGGAATAGCGATGGCTTTTGGCTTTTGGCTGAAAAAACACTGTAGCTAGCTGAAAAAACACTGTAGCTGAGTTAGTGAATAGTGTAGTGAATAGTGAAAAAAAAGCTGAAGCTAGAAAAGCCGAAATGAACGGGGCCGAAGTCTTGGGTGCATGGTACCTGTTTCTGGTGACGAAGTTCGGTCTTTGGGTACCATGTTTCTGGTGACGAAGTTCGGTCTTTGGTACGAAATGGGATAGCCCGTCTCCTCTAATTTTATTAGGATATATATAGGTCAATTGTAGTCTGTTCTTTTTAATTTTGATTTTCATTAAACAAATAAATAGAACAGCTTTTCGTCATCATTTCAAAATGATTTATAACTTTTTAAAAATAACTTATTAATTTTTGATTTATTCACATAAACACTCATAGTAAACTCAAAAACTATAAACTATTAAAAAAAGAACGCACACTGAATCAGATACACTGTGGGTTAGGAGCAGTGTTAACTATTTCGGACGAAATTTCGCGTTTCAAACAAAATTTCGTCCATTTCGGTCCCCTCCGAAAGACAGTTTATTCGGTCAAACTTTGGTCGATTTTGACTCTATTTGATATTTGTTCAAATTTTTGGTTAAATTTCATCAAAATTTTGATTTGTTTTCATCTGAAATTTTAATGAAAGGAACGAAATTTCGTTCTTTCGCCAGCGAACAAAACTTTTTTCCCGCCGAAAGTTTTTACCCTGGTCAGGAGTCTAGATGCCACCTTGTCCATCGGCGTTACACTACTCGGGGATGGGGACTAAAATGTTTATGTACAAACGAAGTTGGATGGTTGAATCTAGATTAGGCTGAGTTTTTTCTTTGACTTTGGTTTATCTTTTTCTACATTAATTAATTTTTAAACGATATATTTTTAAAACGAGGTTTATAGATAATTTATAATATACACTATATCGAATTCAGCTATACTAATAAAAATCACATATGACTGTTTTTCTCTACATACTGTCTCTCATAAATAGACAAAATCTAAAATCCAAAACCACAGCATAAAACCCACCCTAGTATTGTCAGGGCTAGGTTCTTTTCTACTTATGGTTTATATACAACACTACAATAACTAGTTTTTAAACGATACGTTTTTAAGACGAGATCTACTAGTCAATTGTAGTATGTATACGATTATTTCGATATTAGTAATATCTCTTGTGAACAGTCAAAATTCAAAAGCCAAAGGCTACTGCTTAAAAAACCCACTCTAACCCAATCTAGATCAAAACTCAATTGGTTTGGAGGAGGAAAACTATTAACTTCTCATTTGTGGGTACTTCGCCCGATCTTGCCAAAGCCTTGGATGCATGGTACGTGTTTACGGTGACCAAGGTCTTTGGTTCAAAATGGGGTGAGAGGGAGAAAAGAGAAGAGAGATGACATGTGGGTTTTATAAATAATTTTTTGTTTTGTTTGTTAAATAGCTACCATGTCATCAAAAACAAGTTTATGTGTTAAAATCCATAGATATGTAGACGTGTCATCCAAAACTAAGATGGTTTAGAGCGATGGAATAATTTACTTTGATTTCGATAGTCAAGAGGTAATAAGTAAACGGTTCAGTAGCTAGGGTGTTACTCGATTTTGGACATAAGTTAAGAGAACTGAACTTCTTCGTAAAGAACAATAGAGATCTCATGGTTCTGAAACACTTACGTAATCTCATGAGGGATTAGAGAATCCATCCTCGCTGTTCAAAAGCATAGACAATCCAGTTCGTTGCGATCAGGTTGCCCAGAAGGAACAGCGACAGGCAGATGCATGCTAGATGAATCGCTTTGCAGAACCCGCACAAGCACTCCACCACCCTCGCCAACCTCCACACAAGCACTCCTGCCATCTGGGATAGGTCCTTCGGTGCCAACCTCCTCCTGGTTCACCACACAAACGGCATTTCTACCCTAACAAAACGAAACCCACTAAAATTAAAATAAAAACCCGCCCTGGATCGACAGAATTCAAACAGAGCATCGGGAATTTCCCCGACCTCGTCGAGAGCGAAGAAGGCTCGTCCGGTCTACCAGCTCGCCGGCGACGAGACGACCGACGAGTCGACGGGCCAGCACCCGCCGCTCGTCGCCTTCGAACGCCCTGCGAGATTCGAGCCAGCAGGAGCGCGATTAGGGCGATGCAGATTGGGCGGCGGATGCGGCGAACGGAACACCTCGGGAGCGTAGGCCATAGGGAATACCTGCTGCGCGCCGCGGACGCCTCGCGGCCCTCTGCCCTGTCGCGCTGGCGTCGTGGTGGGGATCCGTACAGGCAGCGTGAATTTGGAAGGGAAGGTGAGGGAGCTCTGCCATTTCTGCAATTTCTTGGCACACCGTCCAATTTCTTGGCCCAATTAGGAACAAGAGATGGCCCAATTTGTTGGCACAGCATAGGCTCAAGTGTTACTACACCCGGCCCATGAATTGTCCAGAGAAATACAAGTGTTATTCTCTTCTGGGAATGCATAATCATGCATGCGTCACAAGTCTGAACCCCAGCAGGCCGATTGCTCCAATCGGTAAAATACCAGTAAGGGCATCTCCAATGGTTTGAGTCAGCTGGCTATTTGCATGTACACATCAGCATAAATCCTATGTGGAGGAAAGATAGTATGCAAAAAAAATCGAGCCGGCTCTTCCTTAAGCACTAGGCTATAACAGAAAACGAGGCAGTCTCTATAAATGACTGTGTGTGCATGTAAGTATCAAATAGCTATCCTTATAGACAGTCCTTTGTATGCTAGCTATTTAGTTGATGATGTGGAAGTCTCCTAGTTAGTTGCTAGCTAGAACCATTGAAGATGCCCTAACACATGTACATTAAGCTAACTGTCTAGAGAAATAGAAGTGTTCTTCTGGGACTGCTGCGTCTCAAGTCTGAACCCGAGCATCAAAGGCAGATTGCTCGAATCGGTAAAATACCAGTACTACCAACTTGTGTACTTCTCCACACGGATTTAAAGATTGAAAAATTCAAACCTGCGAGATGGGCTGTTGTGCCACTAGGCTAGTGTTGCCATAGCTCAGGTTTCTATTATTCTAATTCTAAATTTGAAAACTGAATTTTTGACTTCAAATTTTTGGGCAAAATTTCATCAAAATTTTCGGTAATGGCCGGTTACCAGATTTACTGTGCCCCCGGTATATTTTTTAGGACCATACATTTTCCCTGGGTCTGATAGAAACGAATTTCGTGAAAATCGGAAAAATTTCAAATGTTCTTGTCAACTTACATGAAAGCAACCATATGCAAAGCTTCAGGCACTCCGCAAGGGAGAAGAGAAGGCCAGTAGAAGTTTCAGGCATTAACACGGAGTAGAAACTTCTGGTCTGCAGAAAACTTCATTTGCTTCAAGAACCTCTAGGCATGAATGAAACCAACAGCTATTAGTTAGGCCAAAGGAAATACTAGTAACTGGCAGTACTTGTATAACAGGTGTGCATATTATGACAACACTTCATCGTTACAGCACCCAATCATCAGAATGTATATAGCACAAACAGTACATTAACAAGCGAAATGTGCGCACAAACATCGTCGCACTTATTACACGAGAATGGTTGAGAGGAAAGCCGCACTCCCTGAGCATAGTCAGACACAACCATATGCTCAAGCACACGCAGAAGGCACACATCAAGACTGAATAATTAACCGCACACGCGCACACTCAGACACACCTGCAGAAGAAGTAACTGCGCACACACGCACACGCAACAAACACACAAGCATAATAAAAAACCACACACAAACCAAGCGTGGAATTCGATGGTGAATGGATGAGAGGAGACTCTTTCCTTCAGCATCGATCCTGATTATTCCGGCTCCATAGAAAGAAACCTTACAGCATCGATCCGCTGCTGCTGCGCTTCCTCTTCCATGTCTTTATTCTTTTGTTGAGTGTGTTTAAGAACAGGCCAGTTTGAGTGCTTTGCAAAGTCTTCGCTCACCCGATTTGGGATTTTGTCTCCTTTGAACTCGAACTCCTTCAACGCAGGAAGGTTGTCTATCCCAGAGAGAGACTGTATGTCGGTGAAGGACCAGACGATCTTCTCGAGCTTAGGAGCTGCTCCTTCGGCGAAGCTGATCTTGGTGATGCCAAAGCACTCAACAACAAGAAGCTTGAGATTTTGGAACTCTTCTTTGTTGAAGGAAAGCTGTCTTTCGTCACATGACTTGTCCAAGAGCATGAGGAAGCGCAAGTTTGGTTGCTTGGCGAGGATTTGTAGATCACCTTGCTTGAGCATGGTGTCACGAAGAGTCACCTTGGCAATTCCATTGGCATCAGTAAATAATGAAAGAAGAGCACCTGCAATCCTGCTGCCGTTCAATTCAAGCTCCATCAATACTGGTAGGTAATTGATTCCAGAGAGAGACTCCACGTTGGTGGAGGACATGACGATCTTCCTCAGGTTAGGAGTAGCTCCATCTTCAAAGGTGATTCTGGTGATGTTGGTGCAGGACAAGACGATCTCCTCGAGCTTAGGAACTGCTCCATTTTTAAAGGTGATCATGCCAGTGATGGTTGAGGACAAGACGATATTTTCAAGCCGAGGAGATGCTGTATCTCCAAAGATGATCTTCTTGAGGTTAGGAGTAGCTCCATTTTCAAAGTGTTGCACGCGACGGCGGAAGAAACGACGAAGTAAACAAGATCAATCGCAGAGAGACACAAGATTTAACGTGGAAAACCCTCCCAATGCGAGAAGGGAAAAACCACGGGCGCCAGCCAGCAACAATCTTCACTATATCGGGGTGAGGTTACAATGCCGGGGATTTACAACTCTGATGATCTATCCCAACCGGCGGCTTACAGGATATATATAACAAGGAAACCCTAATTTGACTACGATCCATACCGCGGGGCCGCGCGCGCACTCCCCAGCGTCCCCAGGTGCACGGGCCTTGCGCAATGGGCGGCCAGGACTCCGCTCCGCTCCGGCCCTAAGCCTCCGGCGACGGGCCTCCGCTACGCTCCGTCCGAGCGGCCTTATCTATATATAAATTTGGATCACAAATCAACATACTCCACCTTGAGACAAATTCCTTCCTGTAGTATAAATCAATTCTTCACCACAACACAACAAAGAAAGAAATACTTTCGGCGCCACACAGCCTCTTGGGCTAAGCTGTAATACCAATTAAGTTTGAGCAAAGCTCAAACTTAGCAACAGGAACTGGCTTTGTCAACATATCAGCAGGATTTTCATGAGTGCTAATCTTGCATACCTTTAGCTTACCCTTTGCAACAATATCTCTGACATAATTATATTTAATCTCAATGTGCTTTGTCCTCTCATGAAACATCTGATCTTTAGTGAGATAAATTGCACTCTGGCTGTCACAAAACAGATTAATGCAAGAATCAACTCCAGCAAGCTCAGCAAACAAACCTTTCAGCCAAATTGACTCTTTACTTGCTTCACAAATAGCCATATATTACGCTCGATGGTGGGCAGCGCAACAACATCCCCGCAAATGTGCCTTCCAGCTCACAGCACAACCTCCAATGGTAAATACATAACCTGTGATCGACCTACGCTTATCCAAATCACCAGCATAATCTGAATCAACATAGCCAACAAGTTCCTTTTCAGTCCTGCCAAACTTCAAACAAGCATCCGATGTGCCTTGCATGTACCTGAAAATCCACTGAACGGCCTTCCAATGCTCTTTACCAGGATTAGCCATATATCTACTGACCATACTCATAGCATAAGATAAATCTGGACGAGAGCAAACCATGGCATACATCAAAGACCCAACAGCACTAGCATACGGAACTCTGGACATGTACTCAACCTCCTCATCAGTGCTAGGACATTGTGAGGTTGACAATTTAAAGTGAGGTGCAATGGGAGTACTAACAGGCTTTGAATCATGCATATTGAAACGATGAAGTACTTTCTGAATATAACTTTGCTGACTAAGAAACAATAAGCCAGAAACACGGTCTCTAGTAATTTCCATACCTAGAATTTTCTTAGCGACACCAAGATCCTTCATCTCAAATTCATCGCTCAATCGAGCCTTCAATGTAGTGACTTCTTTCTTGCTCTTGGCAGCAATCAGCATATCATCAACATATAATAGCAAGTATATAGGTGATCCATCAACAAATTTAATGTAGACACAGCTATCATAATCCGATCTTTTAAAGGTTTTTGATAACATAAATGAATCAAACTTCTTATACCACTGACGAGGAGACTGTTTCAAACCATATAAGGACTTCTTCAATTTGCAAACATGATCCTCCTTACAGTGCACTATGAACCCTTCTGGCTGGTCCATGTATATCTCCTCCTCAAGATCTCCATGCAAGAATGCTGTCTTCACATCTAGCTGCTCAAGCTCAAGATCACGCATAGCAACAATACTAAAGAATGTACGGATTGAGCTATGCTTCACAACTTGGGAGAACACATCATTGTAATCAACACCAGGAATCTGACTGAAACCTTTAGCTACTAACCTTGCCTTAAATCTTGGAGGCTCACTAGGAGATAGACTCTCCTTCCTCTTGAAGATCCATTTGCAACGCACGGTCTTCTTATTTTTAGGCAAGCGCACCACGTCCCATGTGCCATTTTTCTCCAGGGATTGCATCTCTTCTTGCATAGCTGAGATCCACTTCTCATGATCTCCAGAAACAATGGCTTCAGTGTACGTAGCCGGCTCATGAGTGTTCTCCACCTGTTCAGCACAACTAAGAGCATAATGAACCAAATTACATTCTTCAATTAATCGGGATCGAGGACCACAACTCCTCTTTTCTCTGCGAAGTGCAATAGGCTGATCGTCTTGCTGCAAAACAGGAGATAAGTGCTGAACAGTATCAATAGTATCATCAATAAATTCATCTCCCTGATCATCCACGTGCTCCACCTGCACGCTCATATTTTCTTTGCTCATCATCGGATCATGCGTACAATATCTATGGGTAAACTGTCATTAAACATTACAGATTCATTAAAAACAACACTTCTGCTCATGAAAGTCTTTCTTGTTTCAGGATTCCATAGCTTATATCCTTTTACTCCAGAACCATAACCAAGAAACAGACACTTAATAGCTCTAGGCTCCAATTTTCCATTATCAACATGAGCATAAGCAGTGCAACCAAAACTCTCAGCTGTGAATAATCGCAGATGTACGCACCATACCTCAATGGGAGTTTTCTTGTTGAGTGGACTAGAAGGCGACCTGTTGATCAAATAGCATGCGGTGTTGGCGGCCTCTGCCCAAAAACGCTTGCTCATCTTTGCGTTGGACAACATGCAACGAGCCTTCGATATGATGGTTCTGTTCATGCGCTCACCACACCATTCTCTGCTGGAGTGTACGGGATGGTGTGATGCCTCACAATGCCTTCCTTCCTGCAATAATCATTAAACTCATGCGAGCAAAATTCACCACCATTATCAGTACGAAGCAGCTTTACCTTCTTCTCAGTTTGCCTTTCTATCATTACTTTCCACTCTCTAAAAGCGACAAATGTATCATCTTTACCTTTGAGAAAATAAGGCCACACTTTTCGGAGTAATCATCAATGATAGTAAGCATATAATTCGCACCACCATACGAGGTCATACGAGAAGGCCCCACAAATCAGCATGTACATACTCAAGTATACCTTTGGTGCGATGTACCGAGGCATTGAACTTTACCCTCTTGTGCTTACCAAAAATGCAGTGCTCACAGCAGTTCATCTTACTCTGAGTGCAGCCATCCAGCAGGTTCCTCTTCATCAATTCCGCCATACCAAGTTCACTCATGTGTCCAAGACGCTTATGCGAGGTTAGTATTATTATCGAGACGATGAGACCATAGCGGAACCACGCAATGTACTTCCCTAAGCACATATAACTTGGCGTAATTCATATCACCAACCATGTAAATGAGAGAACCTCTTGATACCTTTAAAACTCCACAGGCGGAGTACTTGTACCCATCATCATCGAGTGTCTTTGAGGAGATGAGATTTCTTGCCATCCTTGGTATATGTCGCTGCTCGTCCAACGTGCGAACCATGCCATCATGTGTCCCGATCGAACGGATCCAATGCCCACGATCTCACATGGGTTGTCATCTCCCATGCGCACGACATCTCCACTGCGGGCTTATAAGAACTAAACCATTCTCTGTTAATGCAGATATGAAACGAACATGCGAATCGAGTATCCATTCATCATGACCAGCAACACAACCAGCAAATACGACAAGGCAATCTCGAATCAATATTATCGATCGAGACAACAGAGGCATTACCTTGATTTATTTTTACGTTGGTATGCAGCATTCCTCTTCTCCTTATTCTTTACCTTATAGCAATCCTCGATGAAGTGGTTCGTTTTCTTGCGATGCTGCAGAACTTCTTATCCTTGGACTTTGAACGTCCTCTACCATGCGGCTCTTGTCGCGATAGTTGTTATCATAGGACCTCTGCTCAGATCGCCGACGACGCGCAACCTCGCCTTGGAGAACGGCGGCTCACCCCGCACCATACCTTTCATCTTCTCCTTACTGAGCGCCTCATAAACCTCCGCTAGGTTAGTTCATCACGGCTTAACAATATGGTGTCACGGAAATTTGAATATGAACTGGGCAGTGAGCATAGTAACAAAAGACCTAAATCCTCATCATCAAATTTTACCTCCATGGATAACAGATCGGCCACGATCTCCTTAAAGACCGATATGTGGTTCATCACCGATCCTCCCTCCTGCAACTTGTGCGAGAACAATTTCATCTTCATGTGCATCTTACTGGTGAGATCTTTTGACATGCAGATCGATTCGATTTCAACCAAAGTTACGCAGCGGTTTCCACTGCAGCACTTCTTGCAAGATATCATTAGAAAGATGAAGTTGAATGAGCGACAGAGCCTTACGATCTTTACGATTCTCCTCAGGAGTCCATTGATCCTTCTTCTTCTTCCCGAAGCAATCTAGGGCCTCATCCAGATCCTGTGATTGGGCGAGTATCGCCCTCATCTTCACTTGCCACAGCGAGAATCTCGTCTTGTAGTCGAGTAGCGGTAGATCAAACTTCATCGACGCCATCGCGATGCCCGATCTGAAGAACCACGGCTCTGATACCACTTGTTGCACGCGACGGCGGAAGAAACGACGAAGTAAACAAGATCAATCGCAGAAAGACACAAGATTTAACGTGGAAAACCCTCCCAATGCGAGAAGGGAAAAACCACGGGCGCCGACCGACAACAATCTTCACTATATCGGGTGAGGTTACAATGCGGGATTTACAACTCGATGATCTATCCCAACCGCGCTTACAGGATATATATAACAAGGAAACCCTAATTTGACTACGATCCATACCGCGGGGCTTCGCCCGCACCCCCAGCGCCCACGGGTGCAGGCCTTGCGCAATGGGCCAGCCAGACTCGCTCCGCTCCGGCCCTAAGCCTCCGCGACGGGCCTCGCTACGCTCCGTCCAGAAGCTGGCCTTATCTATATATAGAATTTGGATCACAAATCAACACAAAGGAGATGCTGGTGATGTTGGTGGAGGACAAGGCGATCTCCTCGAGATTAGGAGCTGCTCCATTTTCAAAGGTGATGCCAGTGATGTTGGTTGACGACAAGACGATCTTCTCGAGCTCAGGAGTTGCTCCGTCTTCAAAGCTGATGTCGATCATGTTGGATCCCTTGACAAGAAGGTTCTTGAGATTTTGAAATTCGTCTTTCTTGAAGGTGAGCTTGCTGGCGATGTATGACTTGTGCCGGAGCTTGACACAACGCAACTTGGGTAGCTCGGCGAGGTCTTTCAAATCATTCTGGTTCAGCAATGTGTCATGCAGAGTTACTTTGGTAAGTTGATCACGACTTTTGGCCAACAATGGAAGAAGTTGACCACTTGTTGTGATTCCGCTGATGCTTAGGCTCTCAAGAAGCTTGGGAGGTCTTCTTAAGCGGACACGAATTTCTTCTGGTAAGCCTACGCTGGAAGGAGTACCCTGGCTTCTGGGTAGAGTGATAGACAGAGACTGGAGGCACTCATTCAGATCACTGATCGCTTGAAGCAAATTCCCGAGGTGATCATTTTCGTCTTTGATAACCACACCGAGCTTCCTCAGCTGCCATAGCTTGCCAATGTCTTTCAACTCATGACCAGCCTCTGAAGCCTTAACATGGGATAATACCTCCATGTTTGTCATTTTCTCTATTCCGCCAGGAATCTGGACACTGGAGAATGATTCCTCGGCCCTGACTATGCCAGTATCAGTACTAATTGGAATCAGATCAATGGGACCAGCCAGTAGACGCTTCAACTTCAAGAGCACGAGATGTTTTGTGGCGGACGCAGTCATCACATGAGTATGCCGTATGTCCAATACCTCCAGTTGATGGAGGTTGTTAATTTCCTTCGGCAGCTTGGTAATATTCGTATTCCTTAGGCTCAGATACTTCAACAGTAACATCTTGTTGCAGATGTTCTTGAGGTAGTGCTGGTTCTTCTCAAAGCATCGGCAGCCTTCTAGGTCTAGCGCCTTGACCAGCGGATACTGAGGTGATGTACGGAGTTCTTGCAAAAACTTGGGCATGTCTTCTGAGCTACGGAGTCGTACATCACTGAGAACGGAGAAGTGGCGAGCCAAGTGATGTGACAGGCGTGTGTCCACAAAGTGCTCTTTCCTGGCAATCTTGGTAATGAATTCATGAACTATATCATGTACTATACAGCTCTTGACCTTTCCTACAGCGCCAATGTCACCAGGATAAACAAGCCACCGGTTGACGAGCTCGTCAAAACATCGCTCGGCCCGATGCACTGAGCTGGGCCAGTCCTCTTTGGTTATCAGGCCTTCTGCGACCCAACGTCCTACTAAGGTTGACCGCCTGATCTTGTGACCCTGAGGGAAGATTGCTAGATACAACAAACAGGTCTTGTAGTCTCTAGGCAGATCGCCGTAGGAGAACATTAACATCTTTTTAGCATTAATGTCCAGTGGCCCTCTGAAATGCAGGTCTTCACGCAACTTCTCCAGGTCTTCTCTGTTCTTGTCAGGATTAGCATGCAGAGCATAAGCGAACAACTTCATGCATAATTCATGAGGCTCACAAAGCTGCAAGATTGTACCCAAAATGTATTCGTTAAAATCTTTATTCTTCCGGCGGCTTGTAAAAAGGAGCACTTTCCTGTAGTAGAAGTCAACTAGAGAATAGATTATGGCTTCCCGTGTTGGATGGCAAAATTCTTCGGACCCTTGGGTGTACTTTGTGATCACTATCACAGCACTGCCAGAGGCGCAACCCAACTGATTCAAAGCCCACTTGATCTCCCGCCATTCGTATGCATAATTGATACCGTTGAGAACAATTATGGTCCTTTTACCTTTTATATGCTTTTTAATCTTCTCGGCGAATTCTTTAACCAGCAGGTGCTCTTTAATATTCCCCAGGTTTCTTTTAATGTTCTCGATGATTTCTTGTATCTTCTCGTGAGACATTTGGTCCTCATTCAACTTATCCATGTCTTCATTGGGCTGGGGAAGCAGCTCCCGCAGGATGCCAACATAGTCGGAACGATCGAGACCAATCCAGGACCTTGTTTTATCTAATTCCAGATGCTCTTTAATCTTCATAGCGGTTTCATTTATCTTCTTCTCGATTTGATCCTTGCCCACCGATTGCACGGGCTCGGGAAGCAGCTCCTGTAAGATGTCATAGAGTATGTCCAAGGGTTCCAATGGAACAACCTGGCGGAAACTTTTAGTACCGGCGGCTGGCAGATGCTCTTCGGTCTTCTTCACAATTTCTTCAATCTTCCTGTCGAGTTCTTCAGTCTCTGCCCATTCGCCTTCTCCGGGCTCGGGAAGCGGCTCCCTTATGATCTCTTCATCATCACTTGGAATAGTGCCTTCGTCTCCTCCGCCTGCAGCTTGACATGACGACGACATCGCCTCGGGTCCAGATGGCCTGCCGCCCGACTTCTCCGGGATCTTGACGTCGCCTTGGGTCCGGACGCCTTGCTGCTTGATTTCCCCTAGGATCTCTTCGAGGATGTCCAAGGGCCCTGGTGACCAGAACCATGGAAAGGTGATCCAGATGTTGTGCTCGAAGTTGGTCGCCACGGAGGGATGAGCCATCGCTTCACGTGCAACGTCAGCTCCACCCTCTTCATCAGGTGCTGCAATGGCGATGGACGGGAGTCTGTCTTCGTTGAGCCACGTGGCTTCCTTCAGCTGCCTGGCTGTCTCTTCGGTGTTGCTGAGCCAATCGACTAGCTCTTGGGTGCACTCCTCCAGAATGCGAGGCTCGGCAAAGGCTAGCGCCCTTCTATCATCAGAATCGCGCCCAGCCCGCGAATCATCATCATCTTCTTCTTCTCCAGTATCTCCTTTGCCTGCGGCTTGAGACGATAACGCCGCTCCGGTATCCTTTTTGCCCGACTTCTCCGGGATTTTGACGTCGTACCTTTGTCGCCGCTTGCCGACGTCGCGCGCCCGGTCTTTGAGCTCGCGTAATTGTTTGGCCGCACTGCGCTGTGCGTACAGCTTCTGCAGGTACCAAGGAACCCACCACACGTAACGTCCCAGTGGAGCCCTGGCGCGGTAGACGGCCGGATCACCGCGCAGAAGGTAGAGGTCGATGCAGTTGCTGCAGTCGTAGGCGAGGTCCCGGACTTGCTTCATCCACGTGCGGACCTGCTCTTCATGCTCCCTGCCGGGGGGCGTCGTCCTGGCGAGGTGCTGGAGGAAGCTGTTCATGCTCTGCATCTCCTCCTGGATGAACTTCACGTCGCCCTTGACGCGGCCCAGCAGCCTCGCCTCGTCGCGGAGGACGCCCAACAGCGAGTGGACGGCTCCCGAAGCGAGCTCCGCCATCGCTGACGCTCAGCTGTCGCCCTCCGCCGGCCGGTGTCTAGCTAGATTAGTTTAGCGCGCGGGAACAGGAATGCGGATGCATCGTGCATGCGTGCGTGCGTGGGTAACTGGCAGGTGTGGCAAATGCATTCTTCTTCACTATATTTTCACTTTGGACTCTTAATCTTTTGTTACAGTTTTGCTACTTGTAAGTTGTCCGAGGTTCTTTTCTGTTGACTCCAATCGATTTTCTTAGCCTTTAGATGTGCTTTGAGATATGTATCTATCTGATTCTAATCTTGGTACAATCGTTCGTACATACACTTTATTCATTTTGTTTATCTATGTCATTTCAGGTCCCATGCATATGCATGCCGTCATTATGCATGCAAAGCAAGGCTTTGACGTACTAAATAAACAAGTAATACATACAAGGTGTTGGCTATTCTGCATCTCACTTAATTATATAAAACTTTTGGTAGGAAAAAAGGCACCAGGTTAACTGCTTTTATGTTTTTGCCATGTCCTACCTATGGTCTTAACGCTAAGAGAGAATATATGTTAACTGAGTATTTCATTTAAGGGTTTTTTGAGGGGCAAATTTCATTGATCCGTCTCTATTAAATTCCCTCTTGATTTTGTATTTCCCTATGTGTACGGTGGGTTTGAACTAATATTGCGAATCAGAGAGACTAGTACTACATAAATTCCTTGTGTTTTATAACTTTAACTTGACTTATTTATAGTATATATTAAGTCTTTTATTTTTGAAGACTATATATTAAGTCTTCATGTGGGATGACTCTGTAGGAGGTTTGGTTAGGGAGTCGGCTATGCATGCAAAGTATAGAGCTGTGACCCAAAATTCTTCAAGGTATCTTAACGACGCATTCAACAAACAATAAACATGGAACTAGCCACTGATTATGGAACTAATATGGAACACACACGACGATCCCTGTGGGGATGCGTCATCACAGGGGAGAACATGCCCTTAAATTGCTCCAGTTAAGTGAAATTGAATGCAATTCTTCCGCATCTTGTTTTTCCATTGAATGATCATATATATACTTTTGAGTTTTTCTTCATGTATTTTAAAAGAACCGTTTTGCTATTGCACAGCCGCCTAAAAAATTTGTGTTTCAATCAATTTTGTTGCAACATTTTTCGCCCACGTATGCAACATTTTTCCCATATATACAACATTTCTCGGTGAAAAATGTTGCATACATGTGAAAAATGTTGCATATATGGGGAAAATATTGTATACATGGATGAAAAATATTGCAAATATAGGCAAAAAATGTTGCATATATAGGAAAAAAATATTACAGTAAAATTGAATGAAATGCAATTTTTCGAAGTCAACTGTATAATAGACAGTCCCTTAAAAGAAAGGTTGTCTATTGCACCTTATAGCCAATAGGATTACTACAATTAACGGGAAAAATAACCACACTTGGGTCTTTAGGATTCTAGAGCTATATCCTTCTGTGTAAACTAAGCAATAAAAACAACTTAATTGTGATCTTTAAACAAAGGAGGTTTAATTGACTTTGCAAAAAAGACCTGATGAAACTTTCTCTCTATCTCTCTTGTCTAGGGCTGAAAAAATAGCTCGAGGCTTAGGGCACGTACAACAGTTCAGACGGTTGCTGTCTGTATATACATATACATCACACATAGACAACAAAAAAGACAGCTTGTACAATGGGCTTTCTATTTAGTTGTCTGCAACCTATTTATTGCATGCTTGTACAACAGCTTGTACAACAAAAAAGACAGCTTGTACAACAGTTCAAACGCTCGCAACGCTGGTGGTTTTGCCTAGTAGCACGTGCGCGGGTTGTCTCCTCGCGAGAGGACAGTTTGTGTCTCTCCCTTCCTTAATTACAGTCCAAGTCAGATGATTCTGCTGTGTTGGCATGATAAAGACGGTACCTGTCTCTTCATTGTACCTGACCTTAGGAGCCAACTCAGCTCGTAATGAGCTCGAGCCTACTTAACTCAGGCTCGTGAATTTTTGAGCCGAGCCGACCCCTCTTCAAGCTCACAACAAATTTGATCCGAGGGTCAAGCCACTCAAAGCCAACCCACGAGTCTAGTTTGGCTCGTGTGTGTGCAGCCCAGCAATAGTCGCCCTAGGCCTAGCCCAGTCACATCCCGTGCAACATAACCCTAAGTTCCTAACCCTTCGTCGAATCCCCATCCGGCCATCCCGATCTGATTCAGCCGCCGTGCCTCCTTTGCGCCTCCTACTGCCGCTCGCCCCTCCCACCATGGTCACGTGGTGGTCGCTGCTGTTGTCACTGCTGCTGTTCGCGGTGACACTGTCGCTCCTACAGATGTAACGGGGGAAGTTCGCCTCATCGGAGCTCATGACCATCGCTGGTGGATTCGTCATCTCTCTCCTCTTCCTCCTCCTTCTTACCGTGTGTTCCTCCTCTAATCCCCCTTGCTTCTTCTAATTTTTGTTCGTGATGGTGGGGAAGCCCTCATCGTTTTTCCTCTTCCCGGTTCAATCGCTATGTTGAATTGATAGGACTTAGGAGTGGTTACTTGGTTCTTTCAGCTAGATAAACCCGATCAGCACTATAGTGGCATGTTGAGGTGTAGCGTTTGGAGCAAATGGGGTTGCGATTTGCAAAGATGCTTATCTGGTGTAGCAATGTTTAGCTGTGAAAGAAATAGACATCCAAGTCACGTGTCCTCTGGCAGCTAGTTTCTCAATGTTGTATAAGTTCTTCAGCTTCATTTTTCATCATTTCATGGCCCAGAGTATAGCTTCTCAAATAGAAAATGCCCTTCAATTTGAAACTCACATTGATCTACTATAATACAAATACCCTTTTATTTGAAACTCACATCACTCTAGTATATAGGCTAAGTTATCGATTGTTTCCCAAAAGGTAGGCAGGTGGTGCATACATTTGACTAACGCCTTTTTATGGTTTTGTGTTATAAGATTAGTGATTCCTATAGTCACCATTTCTTGCCTTTGCAAGTGTTATTTTGCTGCATGGATTTTTGGAACGTGCTAACTGGAGCAAATTTTGCAATTTATTGGGAACTACCAAGAAGCTAGTGGTATTAGAACTGGGTGGGGTACAAGTAAATATACCATATGATTTCATTCCCATGGTTTCCTATATTATTTAATTTGGACTTTTATGTCATCACTATTGTTCTTTCTCTGCAGTTGTTGTAGCAGAACCTATTGCTCTTATTATAGCTGGCACTGTCCACCGCGTGTGTATCACAACATGGTATGTCTTTAACATATTTTTACTAATTTATTTGTACAAGTCATTACTGCTTATTTGGTCCCAAGAACCTATCAATAGACCTGAATAATTTATGTCTGTTAAATAAGCCAAGTCTTGAGATTATCCAGAGATGCTAATCTTAGATGTGCTAATGGAATATTTTCTTATAAACATCTATTCTGCTTGGTTGAGAGGATGAAAATAATGTTTATAGAACATAAAATATTTCTTTCCCCTTGTTTGCAAGAGGAGATGGAAGTGTAAGTTAGCACATTTACACAAAGTTTAATGGGATCTTACTAGAAAAATGCTACCCTTAAGCTTTTTGCATATTGCAAAAACTGTGTTAAATTATGCAATATTCTCATTACAAACCCATTGTAATTTGTCGGTTACATATTGTCGGATCCTGACAGAAGTTATCGGATACATGATTCAACTCGTGAGTAGCAACTGAGTAAAATCTATCCATATAAAATGTAAATTAGTGATCCTTCTATGGATCTACTCTTTTTGACTACGGTTTATAGTTTTTGGCTGAAATTTTTGAATTTTAGCTGTTTGCAATAGAGATTACGGAGAGAGATACTCGCTTGCGATTTTGGATAGTATAGATGTTAGACTTTTAACATGTACTATAATTAACTTGTAAATTTTATCTTAAAAAAATACTCTATTTAAAAGTTAGGTACTGTAACAAAAGCCAAAAGTCGTTTTAAGTAGCTAAATAAACAGACCATGTAGGCTTCCAGATGGCATATGTTTCTGGGTTTGCCTCGAGCCGCCGAGCCAGTGAATGATTGCTTGCTCCTGGCTCGCGAGCCGGCTTGAGCCTTTTTTATTTTTGAGTCGAGCCCAGCTGCCTTCCTGACTCAGTGCTCAAAAGAACCAAACTGAGCAGCCTATTAAAACACTTAGACGAGCTTAATTTGAGCCAGCTAGTTCGGCTCACTTCCACCCCTACAGTCTTGTTTTTTCGGCAGATGGATCGTTCAGCGGTTTGAGTCCAGGGTCGGAACAGTACACACATGTGCTGATGTGCATGCCCTCGTTGTCAAGAGTCATGAATTCTATTGCTCTACAGTGCTACAAAAACTTGACCTCGGCGAAAGGACATAAAGCTACCCTGTACCAAGGTCGCGAACAGAACAGACACATGTGCATGCCTTTGTTGTCATGAGTCATTCATGAATGCTATTGCTCTACAGTGCTACGAGGACTTGACCTCGAGAAATGTTGTCATGAGTCATCCAGTCGGTAACAAGGCCACGCATGGACGTCGACAGATGGATCATTCAGCTGTTTGGGTCCAGGGATGGAACAGTACAGAGTACAGACATATGGGCACGCCCTTATTGGCATGAGTCACTCATGGATAGAGATGGTAATTACATCTATTTATTCGTATATCTACGAATAAATACTCTAATAGAGTTAGATATGTGATATATTTTTTACTTATGGATACGAAAACAGGAGAAATTTTTTACCCATCGGATAACGGGTACGGGTATGGGTGAGCTCCACCCGTACCCGTCTCGTCCGTTTACCTGCGAGTCCACGATTTGACAAGTCGAATGCTATGTATGTGTAAAAATTACTTTCTTAAGAATATATATATTTGATGTGAATGTGATGCTTATATGTATGTGTGAATTTGAATGTGATGCTTTTATATTTCCTAACAACAGCTGTTACTTTTATGTATTTGTCATTAATTCAATTCTTATACGCTAACTCTCAGTTCGCGGGTAAACGGGCATGCCCGTGGGCGACGGATACCCACGGCGTTCGCGGGTAAACGGGTATGCCCGCGGGCGACAGGTACCCGCGGGCGACGGGTATGGACGAGGTTTTTCGCCCGTCGTCCTTCGTAGGTATACCTATGGGTGTAAATTAGAGTCACGGGTATGAATATAGATGAACATTACCCGTACCTGTTAGACCCGATTGCCATTTCTACTCATGGATGCTATTGCTCTACAGTGCTACCAAGACTTAAGGTGATGATCGTTTCGGCTTTTTTCAGATTCAGATTCAGCTTCTAGCTTCAGCTTTTTTCACTATTCACTACACTATCCACTAACTCAGTTACAGTAAAAAAAAAAATCAGTTATAGTAAAAAAGTCATCACTAAAACGATCACCACCATATCTCGGAAAAAGGACATAAAGCTACTCCGTAGCAAGGTAAGTTATCAATAAAAAACGATAGAGTTCCAGGTGGATGAGCAATTATGGGCAGCAAATGTGAGAGCAGTGGAGACGAAGAGGGTGGACACACTACACCATATGCATTTTCCTCCATACCAAAAAAACCGTCGGCAATTTTTTCTAGGGTTTTACTAGATGGCACTTGAGTATTTTTTTTGTTTGTGAGTATTTAATTTTTTATCTATTAGATATTACTTTGTTTATGCTTTATAGTTTTGATTTTATAATTTTTTCTTTGTCAATAATATGATAAGAAAGTAATCAATTTGTTTAATATCGTCGAGAGTTACAATATAAATGACCAAGTAGGGTTTTTATATAGTTTTTTATTGTATTCCTTATAATTTGTTTTGTTTCTCCTTTTTACAAATTGTCACATCATTATTCATTTGTTTATATAATTAATTTATGTAAAACTAGTATATAATTGATATAAGGTCATAAATAAAAGAATAATATGTATTAGAGTATTTCTCAATGTATCATATCACATGCTAATAACTAAAAAGCAAACTAGTGGATAGATGTAGATATACATCTAACATCTAAAGAATTAAGTACTCCTTAACAAAATAGTACTCAAATAGGAGGGAGAAGCCAGAGTGATTTTACCCGTGGATCTAGATCTAAAAGCTTAAAATTTAAGTGCTATTTAACAAGAAAACATTAAGTTCTCTTTAGACACCATGTTCTCTCTCAAAAGATAAAAATTACCACATAAATCGATAGAAAAAGAAAAAAAAATCTAACTATCGATTGAGATTATAACAGTCCATATTAATCAGGTGTGATCTAAGGGCATCCATAGTGTATCAAAAAGGGGGTCTTAAGCCACCTTAAGGTTAACCTTATACATTACAGAGTTGGCCTTAAAAAGGCTATAAGTAAAAAAAGCTTAAGATCAGCCCTCAAACTAAAGACCTAGTCATAAGCATTAAAATACAATTTTTCTTGTGTATTCTGTCCTTCTCTCTCTTAAGTGGGACCCTTCCTTAGAGCCCAGTGGTGGTCTTAAACATAACAAAAGGGACCTTAAGAATTAGGTGAAGTCCACCTTAAAACCCATTGAGATTTTATACACTACAGATACCCTAACAACAACAATTCTACCACCATCTGACGGCTCTACGTGCACAGCTAGCTGACGAGAATGATCAGGTAAGTAAATCATTATGGCACAGTAGTCTGACCCTTGGAGCATCCGAGAGGTTCTCAGAGGTCATCACGATGAAAGCTGCTCGCCAGGTGGCCGGGGCAGGTGGACTACTGATTGGAGCACCTCAAGTTGCTGTCCTTTGAGGCGATACCAATGGCCAAACCACTGCATAACTTCTTAATCAACCGTGATATCAATTATCAAAAGAGGTGCGCCAACAATTGCATGTCCTAATCAACTGTGTTATCAAAAGAGATGGGCTAATAAACTATCGTTAGAGTTAATGGCTATGATTGGATCTAAGCACATCAATGAGATTTTTTTATAAGAACAGTTATTCAACCCTCGTGCTGCTCGAGTTGTGATGTCATGCAGTGGACATCAGCAAGCATCTAGATGCCTGCGTAATATAGGATAGATGCCTGTGTAATAGATGCTAAAATTTTAAATTGAACAAATTCTTATATTAGTTATACAAATGATTAAACTCCGTGGACCATGATGCAAGTATTGTTGTCAAGCTAAAATCGATTATAGCAAAATCTAAGATATAACCCTGACATATGCGACTTGAGAAATTTATTGTATCAGCAAGTGTGTATGCTAGAAAAAAAGAGATCAAGAGCAATTACTTGAAGCATAAAATTCTTTGCGTAGCTACTTTCTCCATCCCCTTCGATCATGTAAAATCACGCTCTGTATTCATTGTAGCTACAAAATAAAGCTCTTCCAATGATGAGCTTGGATCCAACCATAGCCATTAACAATAGTTAATTAAAGTATCTCTTTTGATAACTCAGTTGATTAGGACATCATGCAGTAGTGGTTGTTCCACTAATTTGGCATTCGTTCCAGGCACTCTACTGATCGTGAAGTTTCTATTATGTTATGGCTTATTTATCTTTCATGCTGGCTGAAGTAAGAACAATGCCTTTTTAACATCATATAGATATTACATATTTTAGCAACATGAGCTAACTGCAATTGTAATTGAGATTGACTGGTTGCTTATGTGGCAGTTGCTTGATTTGAGTGGTATTCTCAGTGTTCTTCTGTGGTATTGTAATGTTACATTATACCTGGCACAATATAACAGAAAGTTCCAGGGTCACAACCAAGTATCTACATGGTTTCTCTCAGAAAACATGTGCCTCCCTCAACAGTCATTTGAACTTTGATGGTTCCAAACACTTCTTTCCAAAAAAATTGCGGACCATATACACTACAGGCATGCCTTTGCCACATTGTCATTTATCTTCGAGACGTTTCTCTTTCTCTACGTTGGCATTGATGCATTGGATATATATAAGTGGAAGATTGTTCGTGAAACGTATAGGCATGCTCTCTCTCCCCCGTGTGTGCTTGTGAAATAACATATATGTAGTTCAATTGCTCAAATAATATATGGGTAGGAGTTTTGTAACACATTTTCTATCCTATTTAGCCAGATAAAGTCTATTGCGTTGAGCTCCACTAGTTTAGCTTTGGTGCTGGTTGCAAGAGCTGCTTTTGTTTTCCCACTATCCTTTCTGTCAAATTTGACAAAAAAAAAAAACTCCAGGCGAAAATATCTCTATTAAGCAGCAAGTGAGTATTTTTATTAAGCATCACCTTAGGTTTGTTATGGCCTCTTTCAAGGGTCCTCATTATTATGAATATTGTGTGTATTGATATGAGACTCAAAGGGTCATATATATAAGAGAGTATAAGAAGATATGTCATATATAGATAAGACATATATAGAATAGAATACAAACTCTATATCCTAATACAACTCTATCTCCTTAACACCCCCTCAAATGCAAGTCGTATGCAATAGCATTGCATTTGAAAAGAGTTGTTACTAAAAATAGTAAAACAAAATCCGAAATCCGAGTCTTGATGATGTTATCGTAGCGTGCAACTCTTGAAAAATACTGTCGAATCAAGCCGAAGAGAAATGGATAGAATCATGACGGCGCAGATCGAAGCCCAAGACGGCGGCGGCGCAATGCACAAGGTACAAAAGAAGCGCGGTGGCCTTAAAAGCTCGAGGCGGCGGCTACAGAAGCGGCGGCATCATATCGACTTCTACGATCTACACGCGGCTTAGAGAGATGAGCGACGGCTGCTGACATGGAATAGATCGAAGCATGGCAGCAGCAGATCGAAGCTCAAGACGGCAGCGGCGCAATGCACGAGGTGCAGGAGAAGCGCGGTGGCCAAAAAAGCTCGGGGCGGCGGCTAAAGTAGCGGCGGCATCATAACGACTTCTACGATCTGCACACGGCTCAGGGAGACGAGCGACGGCTGCTGTCACGCAAAACAAAATTCCTAGACTTCTATGACTGACAATAAATTTGTAGACTTGCACGACTTAGACGAACTGAAAGGTAGAAGCTACGGATTTAAATGGATGCAGCAGAAGGCTTAAAAAAAAACTAAAGACCTTTTTTTGTGGCCGACGCCGATGAGGACTACATGGGCCACCTGTCCCACTTCCTTCCGCTGAGCCCAGAATCCCCCTCAAGGAGCCTCGGTCGCCGGAAGCAGCCCTTGGCTCTTGCTGCGCAGGCGTGAGGGCAGGCCAAGCATGCCAAGGGGGTGCCATGGCAGGAGCGGCGTCGGCAGGAGTGCGAGAGAAAGCTATGGGAGGAGGACGCCCGCACCATGGCCGGACTCTCGGAGGCCATCCCGGAGAGCAACGTCAGGGTGGGGTGGGAGGGGCCGCATTGCCAGAAGCGGGCGTGGCATCCAGATTCCTTGCGCGCTGGCACTCCTCTCGCGCGTGCGTGCGTTGCATCGCCGAAAGTGGGGTCGCCGCCGGGGGAGGCCAGGCCTGGGGCGCCGTCGTGGGGGCCACGCCCGGAGCCTGCGTGGGGCGGAGGGGGAGGGCGACGTTTCCAGCATCGGTGAGTCGGGCACCGACTGTAGATGACATATGGGTACAACCTCGTCGTCATCCTCGTTCGATGCGGGCTTGCACGGCGGGGCCGTCGCGCCGTCCCACAAGGCCCGGGCCACGTGGGCGTTGGAGACAGCGGCGGCAGGGCTCGGGGACGTTGATGCGATGGCCATAGTCACTGTGTCGGTGGGGGCTTTCGTCTCTGGACGTCGAGCGGAAGCCGCCGAGGGAGAAGAGCTACTGGCCAGCCTTCACCTAGTTTGTCTCCCGCCTCGACCCCGACGTCATTTGCATCTAGGAAGTGCGGATCCCGGCGGCTGAAAACGTCCAGAGGTCTGTGGCGAGGCTGCTGTCGCTCTTCGTGCCTGGGGACGGGTGGAAGGGTGACAACGAGGACAACTCCGGCAAGGCGGACGGTTCGTCTTGCCGGCGGTGCGGCGACTCGGCGCGGGAGAAGAAGTGGCCACCCCCTGGAGCGGAGATGATCCTCCCGGGGGCAGTAGCAGTGGAAGTAGATCTAAATCGAGGTTAAGGTTATAACCTAAGCTCTAATACCATGTTATGAATATTATGTGTATTGATATGAGACCCAAAGGGCTATATATATATAGGAGAGTAAAAGGAGATATGCCATATAGAGATAAGGCATATATAGAATAGAATACAAACTCTATATAATACAACTCTATCTCCTTAACACTCATGCTACTTACATGATGTCGGTAATGCAGGTCATTATTTGGTGGGCGCGCGGGTCTCATGAGAGGTTCTTTGTCCATCGCGTTGGCCTACAATCAGGTAACACCTTGTGTCTGATCCATTCAATTTGTGGTTTGTCTTCATGTCTTGTAAATGCATGATCAGGTTTGTGTAGTTTCAATGTTTTATCATGCTTAAAGTATGCTAATTAACACTTTATCCATTATTGGAACATTGTCATTGGGAACAGTTGTGCCATTATCATTGACTAAATTAAGAGTGCTGCCCAAATTTGCAAAAACACATCAATGCAATCCATGTGTTCAACTTTGTTTATTTACCCTCCATACGGTACAGTTGCACCATTGACTGACAAATGTCATGAAAAGTCAATACCATAGATCACATACTTCTGGAAAATTTGAATTTGTTAGCCCTTTCGAACCTTGTAAAATTATATATTCATGACACTCTCGACTGCATTGAGAAGTCTGGAATATCCCTTAGATGTTAGAATGGGTTATAAACATGCAACTTCTGTTTCATGAACACGCAACTTCTGGAATATCCCAAGGTCCTTCCTTGAAGCGCTGATCCCGAACTGTGGCATTGCGACGCCTTCATGCGGCCGGTGCTCGGGGGCCGATGCTTCGTCCCGTTCGTCCCCGGCTCGCCAACTGAAAGCAGCGTGCCATTGCTCCCTGGAAATGACAACTAGAAGACTTTTCAGACGATGAACAAGGGAAGGAAATCCAGTAAACAAACGGAAAAGTTTTTGTAAATTAGTGTCAGTAAGTATAATTAATTGCTGTAAATCTGAGGTTAGTAGTGTTCTTGGTAGTTGCAGGTACATTCTGAAGTAGGCTAGTTTATTACCCGACCTGTGCATGGCAGTGTGTATCATCGTCTCACTAGTCACTGCTCACCACGAACCTTTTGTTTATTTGCTCATATTCGTTACACTCTCAGGATGAGAAGATAACCTCTGTAATTTACCAAAGAAATGATGCTGAATTTCTTGCTTCGAGTTCTAAAGTGGAAGTCGTGGCGGTGGGATGACTCGATATCGTTCGGTGGGTGGAAGTCGTGCACTTGATCCGAGTGTAGTAGAACCCTGTAGGAGAAAGTGTGTTAGGGGGATTGGTGCGCCCGACAGCTGGCTCATCGCCGTGGATTTCGGCGAAGTGATGCTCCGACGACTGTGGTGTGAGCAGTTCTTCAGTCTCCACGGCCGCTTCTTTGGCGAATGCATTTGGATTAGAACACCATACTCAAATGCACATGCACGCCGTCTCCTCCTCTGCCTCGAGGCTCTTCCACTCCATGAATCAAGCTCAAAGACCGTGGCAACTGTCTGCACATTGCAGCCGTGCTGGGGAATCTCCTCAACGCAGAGACGCAGCAGTCCTGTGATGCTATTTTGACATGGCTGCGTAGTTTCAGCGCGTCCACGGAAGGCTTGTAACGTCGATCCCCTCCGCAGGAAACCTGCTTGCTTGAATCGCCCTGTTGCGATCCTCCTCCGAGGTGAAGGCAGGGATTAATTCACCTGGATCCGTGGGATCTTGACTCGAATTTGCTTTGTACTTGAAGATATTGACGCTTCTCTGACCCGATGTTGCGTTTGGGAAATTGTGAAAAGCAAATGTAACTTGACACCTGGGGTTAAGGGGGTTGATCTCAGCAATATTCAGAGTACAACATAGGACTTAGAATAAGATGAAAGAAAAATTAATAAAGAAAGAGATAGAAGCAATATTTCATACAAGACATTATATGGGCACAAAATCTAAACAGCAAGAAACAACAAAAAAAACTTGCATTGGAGGGAAACTGCAGTGTCTATGCCAAATTTTGAGAAAGTAAGAGGAAGTCAAGAGAGAGGAATAAGGAATGGTAAGATTTATTTTTTAGGTTCACGTATAGACATCACCCACTAAAATAGTAGCGTCTACAATAGTTGTTTTAGGTGATGTGAAGAGGTATAGATATAGCTTAAGATATCTACTACTATGAATGCCCTAATCATCTTGGATTGCCCTAGAGTAGATCCTAGCTTGAATGTGCCGTTCGTCTTGAATGCATCTCCCCGAACTGCATCTTCCCATCCTGCCTCCTCAAACTTCTTGAATGCACCTATACCTGTGAACTGTCTGGATTCCAAATCTGACCTGAGAATATGCTTTTCCTGAGGTGTGGAGACTGATCTGTTTACAGGATTCGCTGGGAGATCTTGTGACACAACTACATTGAAGGTCTGAGGCACCGATCTAACCCCTAGGCTCAGCGTTGGTTGGATCTGCTGAATTTCCTCTGGAGTTTCCAACACCTCTTCATCTTCAGAGTCGCTCCAAGGCAGCTTTTCTGTTGAGGAGGGGAGGGAAGATAAGCTGTGGGAGATTCGCGACCAGGGCTTGCTGCTGCATTGAAGGTTTGAGTGCATATTTTTTAGTATACCTAAAAACTACCTTTATAATTATCCAGTTAGGGTATAGCGTTTGACAATATTCAAGTGTACCATTACACATATAGAAAATTATGATGATCTCAAGTACAAAGATTATACATTATAATTGCTTGACATATAAGTTATAACAATCTCAACAGTGTCTTAAGATAGGTCAACTCAACACCATATCATGTAACATATGTCTATATTATTGATTTAATATTATCATATCTATAACCAGTGAAATATGATCATCAACCAATATATATAATGATCTTGTAAGTCACTAATTAATGTTTTGACCAATAACATCTAACTAGGGATCTTTTTAGAATAACATCATATAATAAATAGAGGGCTTCACCAACAAATCATATATTTACTAACCTTTATAAATAATAATTCATTTAAGGAACATAATAACATTTATTCAAAAAATTATAAATATAGAAGTAATATAATCATGTACATAATTACCTCTAGAACAAAGAAGTTGGAGGAGGTTCGTGAACCAGGGCTTGCTGCTGTGACGGGGATGGGGTGTTGGCCAGGACAGATTTGGTGGCCATTGTGACCAGAGTGGTCACCGACGGGGTCGCTCGGGAATGCTGAGAGTCGCTCATTTTTTCTTCGCATTTTGGGCACACCATTGGCCCACGGATTGTCAAGAGAAATTTTCTTGATGTATCATCAATTGGCCTCTTCGGTCTTCACTGCTGATAAAATACTACTCCCTTCGTTATTTTTTACTTGATTTTCTAGAATCTATACTATCAAATTTTCTAAAATTTGATCACCAATATATTTAAAACTATCTAGATTAGCTATACAAAAATTATATCATTAGATTATCATTAAAAATACTTTCATAATATTATCATTTTATTTGTATATTTCTGTGTAAAATTATAAAAAGTAGTGGTCAAAAATCGCATTTTGAAGACCTAAAAAAATAAAAAAAATGTCAAACGGAGGGAGTAGTACCAACTTGTCTACACTTCTCCATCGGATGAGGAACAAACCAAGGGGAGGGGAGGGGAGAAGCAACACAAGCAAGTGCATGCATGCCAACAGAACAGCCGCGACGCCACTTGAGGTGATCATTCTGTTCTGCCTCTGTAGTACGTAGTACTGGTCCTAGGCAGATGCAGAGCTGTTCCAGACAGACCATGCAACCGAATGAGAGCATCCACACGGACCACACCCTGCAGCACATCACAGGAACTAATAATGTTCACGCGGACATGCATGTGTTACATCGTTCATTCATATATAGTCCTAAACTTACATGGAACCATCTGCAAAGCTTCAGGCGCTCCTCCGCAAGTAGGGGTGGAAATTTGGCTCGTGGCTCGCGGCTCGGCTCGACTTGATACAGGCTCGGCTCGGCTCAGCTCGGCTCGCGGTATTAACGAGCCGAGCCGAGCCAGACGTTGAGCTCGTGGCTCTTCACGAGCCGAGCCCGAACTGGCTCGCGAGCCGCTCGTTCGGCTCGGTTTCCTCTGGCTCACGATCAGGCCGGCCCATCTGCGCTGCCTCGGTGCCTCGTCTCGCTCAGCGCCTCGGCCCCTCGTCTCGTGCCTCGGCCCCTCGTCTCGCTCAGCGCCTCGGCCCATCGCAGTATCGCACCGAGCCACCGACACTTTTCTCGTAAGACTTCCCACCGACACACACAGACACAGACGCTTGCATTGCCGATCCCCTTTCTTGCGATCAGGCGACGCACTCCCGATCCCCTCTCAACCCTAGATCCGGCGCCGCCGCGATGGTGCTGCACCGCACCCTCGCCGTCCGCCGGCGCGGGCCCCTCTCCTCCTCCTCGCCTTAGCCTTCAGCCCTTCACCGCCCTTCCCATCTTCCCTAAAACCCTAGATCCAGCGCCGCCACCACGTTGCCGCACCGCACCCTCACCGTCCGCCGGCGCCGGCCCCTCTCCTCCTCCTCGCCTCAGCCTTCAGCCCTTCACCCCCCTTCCCATCTTCCGTAAAACCCTAGATCCAGCCGTCGCCACGGTGTCGCACCTCCCCTCGCCGTGGGCCTCTCGTCGACGTCTGGCGTATGGAGCGGCATGCGCAGGCTAGCATGGAGTCGAAGAACCGCGGAGAGAGGAGGTCCTCCGGATCTGGCTCCGGCTCCGCCTCGGCATCGACCCCAGTGGTGAACCGCGTCCCCAACCCCTGTCCACGGCCACCTTGCAGTGGCAAAGCAGCTCCGACCCCGGCAGCCTCGGTAAAGTAGCTCCTCACCCATGTTCTTGAGAGTTTAATGTAGATTTGAGATTGTATTTCGGATTTTGTTTGTTGACTGTGTATAATAGTATAGCACATGACTGTGAAAATATTCAGGCACTATCAAAATCTATCTTTTACAATCAAACTGCATCCTTGGCACTGTCAAAATATTCAGGCATCACAAGATTTAAAAGATAGATTTAAATCTATCTTTTAAATCTTGTGATGCCTGAATATTTTGACAGTGCCAAGGATGCAGTTTGATTTTGCTGATATGTGTGTGCATACTGTATGATTATTTAGCATTTGTGTGCTGCCTTATTTAGCATGTGTGTGCATACTGTATGATTATTTAGCATTTGTGTGCTGCCTTATTTAGCATGTGTGTGCATACTGTATGATTATTTAGCATTTGTGTGCTGCCTTATTTAGCATGTGTGTGTGCTGATTATTTAGCATGTGTGTGCATACTGTATGAGCAGTGCGAGCAGCCTGTCTCGTCGGACACGCTTGATTTGTCAAATGACAGTGAAGGTTCGCATGTTTCCCTGGATTCTGCAAGCGATGATGCGCATGCGGGAGCGGTCGTGGTGGAAGATGACGATACCAACAGAAGAGTGAAAAGGAAGAAGGGTAGAGGAAAGCGTTCAGAGTGTTGGAAGCTATTCAAGGTGGTCAATGTCCCATCCAAGAAGGAGAAAGGGGTGACTGAGACGAAGGCCAAGTGTCGGTTTTGTTATGGATTGTTCTCTTACAAGCACAGGGGAGCCACTTCACATCTAAAAAGGCATATTCCCAAGTGTGCACCCTATCTGAACAAAGTGGGAAGGCAAAAGGCTCAAGGTACACTCAACTATGATCCTGAGGGATCAAGTTTACCTTTTGTTAATCCTAGTGAATATGACAATGAGGAAACTCGTAGATTAATTGCAAAGATGATCATTGTCCATGAGTATCCATTTAAGATGGTAGAGCACATTTGGTTTAATGTGTTGATGAGGTATATGAATGCATCATATCAGTTTATTGGTAGAAAGACTATAAGGGCTGAATGCATAAAGGTGTACCAAACAGAAAAAGAGAACCTTAGGAAGAGTCTTAAAGATGTGGATAACATAAGTTTAACCTGTGATTTGTGGACTTCCAATCAAAACCTTTGTTATATGAGTTTGGTGGCGCATTACATTGATTCTAATTGGGCTATGCAATGCCGTGTGCTAAACTTTGTTGAGTTGGATCCTCCACACACTGGTATTGTCATAGCTCAGGCAATCTTTGAGTGTATAACTGCATGGAAAATAGAAGACAAGATTATGACGATTACTCTTGACAATGCTGCCTCAAATGATGTTGCTGCTAGGAGTTTGATAGCCAAGTTCATTGCTAGGGGATCAGAAAACTTTGTTCCTAAATATTTTCATGTTCGTTGTTGTTCTCATATAGTGAATTTGGTAGTGAATGATGGCATGGCACCATTGGAAACTTTGATTAGCAAACTTAGGGAATCTGTCAAGTATATGAAGAAGTCTCCATCCCGTATGTACAAATTCTTAGAAATTTGTAAATCCATTGCTTTGGAAGTTGGAGAGGGCTTAAAGTTGGACGTGTCAACAAGGTGGAGTTCAACATATAGAATGTTGTCCGCTTGCATTACCTACAAGGATGCATTAATCTGCTATGCTGATTCCGATGCTAATTACAAGTGGCAGCCTTCAAATGAAGAATGGACATTATACAACAAAATTCAACCAATATTGAAAGCATTGGCTGAGGTAACTACTGCCTTTTCAGGTTCTTTATACCCAACAGCTAATGTTTTCTATCCTTACATAGTGAATGTTAAGATTGCATTGAGGGTTGCAAGCATTTCTACTGATGAACATGTCAAGCGTATGGGTTCAGCAATGATAGACAAGTTTGACAAGTATTGGGCTGAAAAAAATAATGTTATGGTTATTGCTACTATTCTAGATCCTAGGTTTAAGATGAGGTTTGTTAGTTGGTGTTTTACGCAGATATTTGACTCCTCCAAAGCCATGACTGAGGAGATTGAAATTCGTGCCGAGTTGTTTGATCTGTATGCCACATATGAGATGCAGCATCGGCACAAGAAAGCTGCCAATAGCAGGGCAGAGTCCTCTTCAACCATAGAAACTAGTAGCTCATTGGCCTCAGTTTCAAGTGAGTTTCAGACATTTCTGCGTTCTACTTCTACGGAACCATCTAAATCAGAATTACTCATCTATCTGGATGAACCAAATCATCCTTTAGCAGACACAAGTTTCAAATTGCTAGATTGGTGGAGGTTGAATGCTCATAGGTTCCCGGTAGTGTCTAATATGGCAAAGAAATTCTTAACTGTACCTGCTAGCACCGTATCTTCGGAATCAACCTTTAGTGCTGGCGGTAGAGTACTTGATGATTATCGTAGTGCATTGCGCCCTGCTATGGTTGAGGCACTAATATGTGCTTCTAGCTGGATACGAGGTTCGCACAATGACATGACACCTCCAATGTTTGTGGTATGTTGTTTCACACTAACTCATTTAACTATCATCTTTGTTACTATTGAGTCTAACTCGATTTTCTATTGCAGGAAGCAGATGATGAGGATGATGTCGAATCTATACCATTTCCTGAGGGTGTGGTGGCTAGCAGCTAGGACTTGTGCTGCTGGTGCACTGTCTGCAGTCCAACATATATGAGATGTACTGATTTTGGGTGGTTCAATGATTTCGGCAAATGGCAATGTACTTCTGCTGGTTGAATGCAACATTTTGGCAATGTACTGCTGCTGCTGGTTCAGTTATTTTGGGTGGTTCTGTGTTGTGTAATACTGTAATACATAATTGTATTGTGGCATTCGCAAATCGTATGTTGCTCTGCTGCCGCTATCCTCGCTCATGGTGTTGTATAAGATCGCATTCTTTGTTATTCGTTATTGTGGCATACTTAAGCTATTCTTCGCTATTCTTGGTGTTGTATGTTACTGCTGCTAGGGCCTAACGCTTGCTTCTTTATTCGCTGCTTGTTGCTCTGCTTTATTACTCTTTATTCTTTGTAATCTTTGTATGTTGTTACTTATTCTTTGCTTCTTTGTTACTCGCTATCGCTGCTGCTTTGTTATTACTTCGCTGCTGCTTCATTACTCTACTCGCTTCTTTGTTGTTGTTACTTACTGCTGCTCTTGTTACTTCAACTCTCGCTATTGCTGCTTTGCTCGCTCGCTGCTGCTTTGTTACTACGCTCTCGCTGCTGAATATTGGAATGTTGAATGTCTTCTGGAGCAGCACATGAGCTTGCAAATTGATAACGAGCCTAACGAGCCTAACGAGCCGAGCCCGGGCTTTTTACCGAGCCGAGCCGAGCCTAGTTTTTAGCTCGTTAGTCTAACGAGCCGAGCCGAGCCGAGCCGCTTTTTTAACGAGCCTTATCGAGCCGAGCCGAGCCGAGCCGAGCCGAGCCGGCTCGATTTCCACCCCTATCCGCAAGGGAGAAGACAAGTAAGCTTCAGATATTTTGCTTCAACTTACTAGAAACTTCTGATCTGCAGGAAACTTAATTTGCTTCAAGTACCTAGCCATGAATGCAACCAACAGCTATTAATTAAGCCACAAGAAATACTAGTAACTAACTGGTAGCACTTGTATAACAGGCAGGAGTTGCAGGCTTGCAGCACCCAATCAAAGCATGTATATAGCACACACTACATTAACAAGTGAAATGTGCACACAAGCATCATCGCACTTATTACATGAAGAGACCATGCATGACGGTCCAGAGGAAAGCCACACAAATACAACTCCTTCCGTGAGCATATGTAGACATAGACCATATGCTCAAGCACACTCGGAAGGCACACATGAAGTCTGCATAACCGCACACGCGCACACTCATACACACCTGGTCACCTGCAGAAGAAGTAACCGCACGCACACGCAGACCCAAACACACAAGAAGAATAAATAAGCACACACGGTACACACAAACCAAGCATGGGGTTCGATGATGAATGGATGAGAGGAGAGTCTTTCCTTCAGCATCGATCCTTATTCTTCCAGCTGATTATATTAACTGAAACCTTGCAACTTGGAATCATGGAGACGCAGATGCAGCACTTCATACTGCTGTGTCATAAATCCATTGTCCATTGAGCTTCAAACGAAGGTAGTTTGGATGATCTTTACCGTCTTGCATCACCTGATCTGGGACGTTGTCACCGTTGAACTCGAGCTCCTTCAAGTTCAGAAGGTTGTTGATTCCAGAGAGGGACACCTTGTTGGTGAAGGTCCAGACAATCTTCTTAAGCTTAGGAGTTGCTTCTGTTTCAAAGCTGATGTCGGTGATGTTGGAGCCCTCAACAACAAGGTACTTTAGATTTTTGAACCAATTCGTCTTGAATGTGAGCTTGCTCTCAATGTGGAAATTAACGTGCCGGAGCCTGAGACCGCGCAAGTTGTCCAGCTCGGCGAGGGCTTCCATATCATCCTGGTTCAGAGAGGTGTTATGTAGAGTTACCTTGGCAAGTTTATTGCGATCTTTAGCCAACAATGGCAGAAGCCGCCCATACATTGTGATTCCACTGATGCTTAGGCTTTCAAGAAGCTTGGGAGGGTTTTGTAAGTGTACACTGAGAGCATCTGCAGGTTTGTCAGGAGTAGTAGTAACCCCGCTGTCAGGTGGAGGTTTGATCTCGATTGCCAGCGACCTAAGGCATTCATTCAGATCGCTGATCGCTTTGAGCAAATTCTCGACGTGAGCTTTCCGGTCATGAATGACCACACCAAGCTTCCTCAGCTGCCATAGATGGCCAATGTCTCTCAATTCGGAAGCACAATGTTTCGATGCCTGGACATAGGATAGAGTTTCCATGTCTGTCATTTTTTGGATATTGTGAGGCACCCGGACAGTGGAAAATGATCCCTTGGCCCTGCGAGCACCGACGTCAGTGCTTGTAGTACTCTGATCAATCCGACTAGCCAGCAGACGCTTCAGCTTCAGTAGCATCAGATGCTTTGTGGCAGAGGCGCGCACAGCAGTCTGCCGGATGTCCAATACCTCCAACTGATGGAGCTTGTTGATTTCCTTGGGCAGCTCGGTAATACCTGTATTCCTTAGGCTGAGAAACTTGAGCAGTATTATGGTGTTGCATGTTAAGGATATAAAGTTGTAGTAGGATATAGAGTTTGTATTCTATTCCACATATGCCTTATCTCTATATGGCATATCCCTTTGTACTCCTATATATATGGTCCCTTGGGCCTCATATCAATATACACACAATATTCATCTAACATGGTATCAGAGCAAAGGTTTTTAATCTAACCTCCGCTCGTTTCCGCTGCTGCTGCCTCCGGGAGGATCATCTCTACTCCCGGGGGCGGCCACCTCATCTCCGGTCGCCCGGTCCTCTTCTTGGACCGTGCAGTCGTCGAATCCCACCGCGCCGGGATCCTCTTCACCGGCTGTCTTCGTCGGATCTGGGTACCCACGGTCGTCGGGGACGTCGCGCCAGCCGCTTCGGTCGGGGTCGCCATCGCTCGATCTGAAGGCGGTCGGGGTTGCCTTCGCTCCTGGTCGCCGCCAAAGCTGCCAGCTCACGCCGCCGCCTCGAAGCTCCATCCCCGTCGGAGCCGGCTGGGCCCCGCCGCTCGCCTTGACCGCCTCTGCGCCTGGCTCTTCCGCCGCCGGGTCGTCAACCGAGGCCAAATCAGGGCCGCCGCCGCCGGATCAGGGCTCCCCGCGCCGGATCCACGCCGCTCTCGCCGGATCCGGTCTCACTCCACGGCCGACGCCGACACGCTCGCCCGCGCCGACTGCAAGCCGTACGTGCTGTCTCTTCTCCGGCCTCCTCTCCGGGATCCAGTCGCCTAGATCGGGTCGGTCGAGGTCGGATCTGACGCCCAGGGAGCAGATCGGGTCGCCTCGGCTTCGTCGTCTCGTCGAGCTCCCGTGCAGCGCGCCGGCAGTGCCTACAGATCCGAGCGCCGCCGTGTTTTCGCCGAGCAGCACAGGCATGGGGGGGAGGAGATCGCATCGCCACTTGCTGCGCCCGCCTGGTTCACCGCTCGCCTGCCGCCTCCTGCTGCCGACGCCGCCCCGCCGGCCGCCGCAGCGACACCCCGCCGACCGAAGGTGCACCCGCCGGCCGAAGGCCCTCGCACCGCCGCCGGCGGTCTCTGCACCGCCGGCGGGACCGGCGCCCGGCAAGACCACTTGGCACGGCTGCGATCTGCTGGCTCTTTGCCTACGCGAGTGGAATACTCAGAGATAAGCCGTGCAAGGTAGATAGCTTCCAAGGGAAGCTAAGAAAAAAAAAAAGATAACAAAAAAAAAAAAGATGCTACTCTCTGTGTGTGGCGTCCTCCACTTCGCTGCCCTCCATGTGCGTCGTCGTCTCCACTTCATCCGTTCTGCTGCGTCCACTCAAATCTATAGTCTTTATCTTCAGTTCGTCTAAGCCATGCGAGTCCACAAAATTTTTGTGTCGGTTAGTCGATTGCTTTGTTAGCCTCAGTCCATCTTTTAGGATTTTGTATGGTCGGTGCCGCCTCTCTCGCGTCTGTATGGCTCTTCTCCGGTTCGTCTTCGCCGGATCTGGTCTTGCCCCGTTCGGATCCAGCCTCATTCGTGCTGGATCCGGACTCCTCCGTGGGCGGCCTCTCGCGTCGCATCCCCGAGCTTTTATGGCCGTTGCGCTTCTTGTGTACTGCGTTTCTATTGCGCTTCTTGTACATTGCGCCGCCGCTGTCTCGGTCTATGATGTCGCCGCTCTTCTTTCTGAACCGCCGCCCCGAGCTATTAAAGCCGCCACGCTTCTTCTACACTGCGTTTTTCTTGCGCTTCTTGTGCACTGCGTCGCCGCCGTCTCGGGCTTCGATCTGCTTTATGGGCTACCGCACGACCTCGGATGGAGATCTTCTATTTTCGATACAACTTTCAAGAGCCGCATGCTACGACGACGTTTCAAGACTTGGATTTTGGATTTTAGTGTTAACTCTTTCAAATGCAATGCTATTGCATACGCCTTGCATTTGAGGGGGGGTGTTAAGGATATAAAGTTGTAGTAGGATATAGAGTTTGTATTCTATTCCACATATGCCTTATCTCTATATGGTATATCCCTTTGTACTCCTATATATATGGTCCCTTGGGCCTCATATCAATATACACACAATATTCATCTAACATTGCAGACGTTCTTGAGGTATTGCTCGTTCTTTCCAACGCATTCACAGCCTTCCAGATCAAGGACCTTCAGTAGCTTCAATTGAGATGATGCACGGGAGGGTTTCTCCAAGAAGTAAGCGATGCTATCCGAGGGACGGAGCCGGATGTTGCTGAGAATGGAGAAGTGGCGAGCCCAGTTATGTGACAGGCGTGTGTCCGTAATGTGCTCTTTCTTGGCGATTTTGGTGATGAAGTCATGAACTAGATGATGTAATTTACAGCTCTTGACCTTTCCTGCAGCATCAATGTCACAAGGATCAACAAGCCACCGGTCGACGAGTGCGTCAAAACATCGCTCGGCCTGACGCACTGAACTTGGCCAGTCTTCTCCAGCTATCAGACCTTCTGCGACCCACCGTCCCACCAAGCTCGACCGCCTGATCTCTTGACCTCGAGGGAAGATGGCTAGATACAGCAAGCAGGTCTTGTAATCTCTAAGCAGATCGTTGTAGGAGAACTTTATCATCTTGTTACCATTAATGTCCGATGATCCTCCGAAAACCAGGGTGTCGCTTAACTTGTCCAGTTCTCCTTTGCTCCTGTTAGGATTAGCATACAGAGCACGAACGAACATCTTGATGCAGAATTCATCATCACGCGTCTTGCATTTCAACACGATATCATGGAAGCTGTTGATGTCGTACTGCTCGTCGTGATTCACACGCCGATCAGTAAGTTTGAGCACTGTATCATAGTAGAATTGAATGGAAGAACAGATGATAGGTTGTTGTTCTTCCCCCGTTGGATAGCAAAACTCTGCAGCCCCTCGGATATACTTGGTGATCACTACCACTGCACTGCCGGCGGCACAACCCAACTTGCTCAAAGCCTCCATGGTCTGCCCCCATTTGTGAGCATAGTAGATATTCTGGAGATCAATAACAATCAGGGTCCTTTTACCTTGCAGATGCTCTTTAACCTTCCCCGCGGTCTCTTGCATGAGTTGAATCAACAGGTGCTCTTTGATCATTCCCAGGGTTCCTTTAATCCTCTCCGCTATTTCCTCTTCGGTCGACATTTGGTCCTCGCCTGATTGATCCGGGGCTTCCTTGGGTGCCGATTTTTCTTGCTGGGGCGTAAGCAGCTCCGGCGGGATGTGTACTTGAATCTTGAGTGTGATTTCTTTGATATTCTTCACGATTTGATCCTCGCTCGCTTTATCTGCGACTTTTTCCTTCTGCTTGGCTTGCTTGGGCTTGGGAAGCAGCTCCCGCAGGATGTCTACGTACTGGAGATGTTGGAGACCAATCCAGCAGCAGGACCCCTTTTCACCTGCAGGTTCCAGATATTTTTTCATCTTCTCCGCGGTTCCTTCGAGGATCTTCTCCTGGGTTTGATCCTCGTGGGACTTGCCTGCAGTGGCTAGGGGCGGACCGAGAGAAGGATAAATGGGGGCCGAGGCCCCCACTCAATTTTAAATTTGTAGTGAAGTAATCAAATGTTTTAGTATTTAGCTCTCACTCGAGCGACTTCGTGGCTCCCACTCGAGCGACTTCGATGTCTAGATCTACTACGGCGTGGGTTGAGTGCCCCCACTCAGTTTTTGTGCTGGGTCCGCCCCTGGCAGTGGCGTCTTCCTGCAGCAGATCCTGCAAAATGTCGCGGAGTACGCCCAAGGGTTCAACCCGGGTACTGTACCCTAATTTATTACCAGCTTCCTGCAGATGATCTTTGATCTTATCCTCCATATTTTCAATCTTCTTGTCGATTTCATCCTCCGTATTTTCAATCTCGTCGATTTCATCCTCCATATTTTCAATCTCGTCGATTTCATCCTCCATAGTTTCAATCTTCTCGTCGATTTCATCCTCGCCTACCGATTCTGATTCTTGCTGCAGCTCCCGCAGGATCCAGCGGAGAGCTTCCAAGGGTCGTAGCACCCAGTACCTTCGGCCTGGGGTGACCCAGAGAGTGTGCTCGAACGACAAATTATACGAAACTTGGTCTAGAATGTGGGTTCCGACCTCTTCATCCGGTGCTGCGATGGCGATGGCTCGGAGTTGATTGTCCTCGAAGTGACAGCGGAGCCAATTCAGTAGCTTTTCGGCGCACCTCCAAACAACGAGAGACTCGGAAAAGGCTAGCTCTCTTCGAGGATCCTCCCTTGCCGCCTGGTCGTCGTCGTCTTCTAATCCATGATCTGATCGTTCGAGTGCTGCTACTGCTGCAGCATCAGGTTGGGACGCTCCGGGAACCTGCGTCGACGTCGGCAGAAACTTTTTTACGTCCGCCTTCGCCGGGACCTCGACGCCGTACCTCAGCCGCCGCTCGCCGACCTCGCGCGCCCGGTTCTTGAGCTCGTGTATCTGGGTGGCCACGAGGCGCTGAGCGTGAAGCTTCTTCACGAACCAAGGAAGCCACCACACGTAACCCAGGAGGCCTCTGGCGCGGTAGACCGACGGATCACGGCGCCGCAGGTAGATTTCGATGCAGTTGCTGCACTCGCAGGCGACGTCCCGGACCTGCTTCATCCACGTGCGGACCTGCTCGTTGTGCTCCCCGCCGGGAGGCGTCGTCCTGGCCAGGTAATGGAGGAAGCTGTTCATGCTCTCCATCTCCTCTCTGATGAACTGCACATCGTTCCGGACGCGTCCCAACAGCTTCGCCTCGTTGCGGATGACGCCCAACAGCGTGTGGACGGCTCCCGAGGCGAGCTCAGCCATCGCTGACGCTGATCGCCAACTGTGGCCGTCGCCCCTCCGTCGGCCGGACGGCCGGCTGGTGTAGTCTAGCTTAATTACCAGTTGAATTTGTATACAATTTCAACCTAAATCTATAAGAAAACTCTATGTCATATACAATCTAACGATATACAAGTTTAGAATAAAAAACAAAAGATAATTATCGATTTGATTTTTATAAATTCTAAATTAAAATCCCTAAACGTATAAAATTTAGAATAAAATAAAGTGAAAATTACCAATTGTATTAGTATGGAAATCCCAACCTAAAACTGAAAAAAACAACTCGTCATATAAAATGCAAAAACATGCAAATTGAAAAGAAGCCATCATGTTTATGACTGAAGGCTGAGAAACTGTGAAGATTGGATATAGAAGGTGTATGCACAAATGTGTCATCTATTACATGGCCCGTTCATATAGGCTTTGGGTTTGACTTATTAATAGTAACAATTTATAGAGAAACTTGTAGAAAGAGATATACTTGTATGTGATTTTGATCGATATAAATGAAGCCATTGCAGTGTGCACTACAATCGACTAGTATACCTTGCTTTGAAAAGATACTTCATTTGAAAGCTATATATTGTAAAAAAAGCCATTTATTATAGAAAAATAGTTTTTAAAAGTCAATATGAATAGGATAGCCGTTTCTTTGGAAAAATAAATCCCCTACCTCCATGGCGTTGTAAGGCACGTATTATAGCCATAAGGAGTTTGCTTACATAAACGTCTCTATCAGCGCCTACAATTGTAGGGCAAATATGTTTTTTCCTTTGTAACAGTCCTATTTGGGACTGCCACATGGTTACATGTATAATTGGCCTCTTGATGTAGTGGGTCGATTGGGCTAAGGTGGAGGCCACTCCCCTAATAGTAGCCTCTCATGGTAAAGGGCCTTGATTCCGGTGGACCAAAACCATGCCGCTTGTTCTTTGGCCCTCTCCGTCCCTTTGGCTCACTAGATGATTGATTCTTCGATTTTTGGACTTTTTGCCGCCAATGGCGTTGGCGCGCGTGATGGCCGCAAGCGAGTTACATGTGGCGATGCTTCTACTTGTGGTCTGTGACATGGGTGAATGCGCTAGTTACGGGGCCACGCACGTCCCCTGGATTCTCACGCCCGCTGTGCCGGCATTAAATGACCTTGTCACATTGATACTAAGGCGGCATGGTGATTCTCTTTCTAGCTATTTGCTCCCTCTTTCTCATGCCTATCTCTTGTTGCTTATAATTTCTTTGGTCGCCGCTGTTTGTTTCCTGTCGTGCTTTCACTGTTTGCCTTCTCCTTGTCGCACATTCTTAGCTAGAGATGGATTATGAAAGTGACCGAAGCGGTCACAGTAGCATGTTGGTTCCCTCGAGCAGCCACGGTAGTGAAGACAAGCACTTTGAGGCCACCACCGGCAAGTGATAGAAGGTGTCGGAGAAGGTCGATGACATGTTTGTGAATACACTTGGCCAGTCAATGATGATGGATGAGCTGATAGAGTCCCTTGTGCATGGCAACAAGATTTCTTCTCTTGAGCTTGTTCACCTCTCTGGTGATGATGAGGTCATCCCGCGGCCATGGGAGGGTGAGACATTGGTTTTTGTTGTCTACTTCGATGTTGGGCTTTGAATCCTCGTCACGTGCTTCATGGGCAATCTTCTCCGCTAGTACGAACTGGAGTGGAGATTCAGCATCGCACCTCGCCATCTTCTCCTGGGTGGCCTGTTCAGAGGGTGCCCTTGCCAACGCACTGGTCTTCACGTCCCTACATGATGCATGATGCAAGCCGAAGCGCCTAGGCGAGGGTCTGTATTCAAACCTATGCAACATCAGCTTGCAGCTTCTTAGCAATAGTTCGAAGGGCTTTGCTTTGAATTCCACACAAATGACGTGGGAGTCTCACGAGTTGCAGCAGTGGTTCTACCACAAGATCGAGCACAACAACATACTTTGCTTCCCCAGGCGCGTCATGGACTTTGTCCAGTCATCTCGTGTGAAGCTTGACTGGGATAACAAGACGCACATTAGGAGGCTCCTCGCTATCGCGCTTTAGCTGAACATGTGCGACTGAGCTGGGGAGTTCTGCATGCTTCGCCTGTCCCTGCTAGCTCATCGATGGCACGTGAAGATAGGCCCCACTCAGATTGATGGCATCCAACCTTTGCTAATGATGATGGCAAAGCCCATGGGTCTGGGTAAGGTTTTGCCCTTCAGCACTGACATCCTTCCTCAGTAGCCCCCTGCCGACTGACCCTAAGCATATGTAGTTCTTTCCTTAGCGGAGGTGGAGCACGCAGCGGCTATGTTCCCAATGCCCTATATCTTCAAGGAGCACGGCCCCTTCGAGTTACAGCCACGTCAGGCGGTTCACGCATCAATCGTGTGTGCAAAGCCTTAGGGCTCGCCGTGCCTAAGCATCCTACCCCTGCTGTGAGTCACAGTCGCTCCGCGGTGTGAGCGGACATGACAACAAAGATGGCGAAGGTCGTGATAACCTCGACGCATGCAAGTGCTCACCCTAGGCCATCACAGCCATACCACTGTCGCGATCTCCTCCTGCTCCAATGGAGACTGATAACAACCTAGATGAACTTAGTAGGCATGGTGACTCTGAAGTAGAGGAGAGGATGGGGGCAATGAGGATGATGATGACACTGATCCACGCATTATTGAAGTCCATAATTTGAATGCAAACGAAGAAGGCAAGACGATTTGTGATGCAAGGTATGGCGTATTTGTAGATGAAGACCGACCAGTGAGTGGTCTGGAGGCAACGCACCAGACACGTCCAAAGGTGCCACTGCAGATACTTCTTAGGCAGCCCTGATGGCTTCGTTCCCCCCATGTAGCTCGTCTCATCGTCATTGCCCGACCATCCTATGAAGCATGAATAGCTCGATCCTTCCCAGTCCCAAAGACTAGATTTCAGGTTGTGGTGGGCCTGCTAGATAAGGATTCTAGCTCCAACATTGGAATGCCTTTGCCCATTCTGGGTGTCACTGTGGATCCTCCGTCGGTAATGATTTCTATGGTCAGCCCCGTATGCGGTGAAGACAATGCCCCGTGCATGCCTTCGGCACACCCACTGTAGGTTTACACTCTTCTTTCAGTTCCCTAGACTTTGCGTGCCTATCCCTGCTGTGCTCCCTCACACTATCACCATCGTCAATGACACCATCTTCTCCAGTGGCAGTCCCATAGCTGTCCAATGAAGGCCCCGATAGGGGACTTGAAGGCCTCCTTGGTGTGGATGATGCCTCATGGACTGGTACCACAAACGTTGTTGGCGCGGAGTCCCAATGGCTCTCCCTGGGGGACTTCATCCCCCGGTCGAAAGCACTGCGTACCATGCGCACTGCAACAAACTGTGTCGACTTGGCCCTTGATTTGAGGGTCCTTCAATCGTGCAGCACGGAGCTCCTCTTCAGGGCGCTTGAAGCCACCGAAGCCAGGGTATGTCAGACCTTCTCTTCGGCTTTGTTTTTAATTTACCTTATTATATATATATGTGTGTGTATATATATATGATTTTATTGTTGTTTGACTCATTTGTACTTTGCCCATACCATCCATTGTCCTTTAGATGGTTTCCTTAGTGCGAGAGCTATAGGTGGCAACGCTTCAGGAGTCTACAAGCCTGCAAGAGTAGCTACATGTAGCCCAAGTCGAAGCCGCCATAGCCCATAAGGTCAAGGAGGATGCCCAGGAAGAGCTCACCACTGCTCGCTAGGTCGTGGAGGAGGCCTTGGTCCTTGCCGTAGAGTGTAAGCACTGAATCCATTTCCTCAAAATGGAGGGCGTGAAAACCCTGGTTGCCACGGAGGTGGTCATTGTTCAGGCCAACACCCATGTAGTAGAGGAGAGGCAAAATGTTCTGCAATAGGTTGCTCCTCTTGAGGAAGAAAAGGGCCACTTGCAGTCAGAGGTGGAGAAATGTCATTGCCTCCACAAATAGTCTACCATCTCGGTGTGGGAGTCCATGCAGTCCTTGGAAGCCACGCTAATGGACCTGTGGTCGAAGTACCCCCACAGTTAAACGGGTCAAAAGACTTGGTGAGTAGCATCTGACACATACACAATGCTTCGGCACTCTTGCTAAGGGCGATCACTACTCGTAGGCTACGACACAAATACTTTTCAGGTTGTTGCATGGCCGAGGGTGTCAGCACGTGGATGATCTGGTGGACCCCTACCTTGACCTCCCCTTAGGCAACACGATGATGATGCACACACTTCACGCGATGAGGCGGTTTGTCCACACTTTCCGTGAACACATTTGGGGATACTTGGGTAAGGTTGTGGCGAAGGTGTCACTATGGCGTGCACTTGGCGCGGCAATGGAGGTGGGGATGTAGCTCAGAGAGGTGCCAAGATGAAACACCCGAGGCGCGGCTACCACAGAGACCCTAGGTGTCAATCGATAGGTGTGAAGCCATCCCATCCCCTCTTCACCGCTATCATGGCGTATGGGCTGTAGGGTATAGTGGAACACATCCTCGTGCCTGTTTGTTTCTTTTGAGGCATTAGCGAACATTATCGATGCTTGTATTGGAGTACTAATTTTGGAAATTGTATTTATCCTTCACTTGATTTGCATGTTTGCTTCGCTTGGCATTTTTGGTTGCCGTGTCTCATCTGGGTAGGTGCTCGACGAGGACCAACCCTTCGTTACGGACAGCCTTCTTTGTCGTGCTATTCATCACTGGAACTGGGCGGAGGAGTCTTTGTGCTTCTAGGTGAACTGTTGTCCTTGGCTACATGTAAGTCCTAATGATTTTATAAAGATAAAGAGCTTCGATGAGGGTGATTAACTCTTCATACCCCTGTTATGTAGATCTGTTTGTATATATACTTTTTATGACTATGTGCCCCTAGAGTTCTCAAAGTCTGAGTGTTACCTCCCCCCGTCTTATCACTCTTCTCCCTTCCTCGAGTAGAGTAGAACTAGTAGGTTCTTGCACGCTCCGTCCCCTACCCTTTGGACGATTGTCAATGAAGTCGACGGTAGGACAAGTTAGGCTCGTACGTGCTCTGCCCTCTACCCTTCGGACGAGCATCGATGAAGTCTACGATAGGACAAGCTAGGTTCACGTGCGCTCTATCCCTTACCCTTCAGACGAGCATCGACGAAGTCAGCAGTATGACGAGTTAGGCTCATGCGCGCTCCGTCCTCTACCCTTCAGATGAGCATTGATGAAGTCACCAATAGGATGAGTGGTTGAACAAGATATGGGTGTAGGTTAGAGGGTCTCCTACCCTAGACGGCCAAGCGTGGCGGCGGCCACTGATGAAGGGGACATTTTTGACAACTCCCGTAGAAGCGTAATTACCCCTAAAGAGTGGGTTGTGACACATGAGGTTTTTGGAGCTTATTTATACTCTATAGAGTGACCTGAGACACGTGAGGGTCCTAGTGCTTATTTATACTCCTTAGAGTGGGCTCCGCGCTTGCATTTATACTTTGTAGAGTAGGCCAAGACGCACAAGAGATCCGATGTTTCTTTATACACCGCAAGTGGCACAGAGCTAGGGGCTCAGCGCTCGCATTTATACTCCGTAGAGTAGGCCAGGACGCGCAAGGGTTCAATACTTACTTATACTCCATAGAATGGCGTAGAGCACATCATCTCCACGCTCACATTTATACTTCGTAGAGTGGGCTAGGGAGTGTGAGAGTCACGACGTTTATTTATACTCTATAGAGTAGGCTAGAACACGCGAGGGTCCCAGCACCTATTTATACTCTGTAGAGTGGCATGGAGCCTGTCAGCTCTACGCTCGCATTTATACTATGTAGAGTGGGCTAGCACACGCGAGAGTCACGACACTTATTTATACTTCGTAGAGTGGGCTAGGACACGCAAGGATCCTTGGGCTTATTTGTAGTTTGTAGAGTTGCGCGGAGCTCGTCAGCTCTACACTCGCATTTATACTTTATAGAGTGGGCTGGGATGCGCGAGGGGCCTGGTGCTTATTTATACTCTGTAAAGTGGTGTGTAGCCCGCGGGCTCAGTGCTCGCATTTATACCCTATAGAGTCGGTCGAGACGCATGAGGGCCTTGATGCTTATTTATACTCCGTAGAGTGGCGTGTAGCCTGAGCCTCCGTGGTTGCATTTATACTCTGGAGTGGGCCAGGATGTGTAAGGGTCCAGATGCTTAATTATACTCTATAGAGTAGGCTGAGAGCGTGAGGGTCTCGATACTTATTTATACTCCGCAAAGTAGACCGAGACATGCGTGGGTCACGACGCTTATTTATACTCCATAGAGTGGCGCAGAGCCTATCCACTCTGCGCTCACATTTATACTCCTTAGAGTGGGCTAGGATGCATGTGGGTTCTAACACTTTTTTATGCTCCGTAGAGTGGCATGAAGCCTAGGGGCTCTGCGCTCTCATTTATACTCCGTAGAGTGGGCTGAGACATGCGAGGGTCTTAGCACTTATTTATACTCTATAGAGTGGGATGGATCCCGTGAGCTCAGTGCTCGTATTTGTGTTCTATAGAGTTAGCTGGGATGCATGAGGGTCCTGGAGCTTATTTATACTCCATAGAGTGGGCTAGGACACGCTATGGTTCTGGTGCTTATTTATACTCTACAGAGTGGGTCAGGATGCGCGAGATCCCAACACTTATTTATACTCTGTAGAGTTATGTGGAGCCTGGGGGCTTCATGCTTGCAATTTGGACGGGGCATGATCACCGTGTTGGTGTCAAAAAATGCTTTATCTGACCCCATTTGCGCGGATACGCTTTTACAAAATCTGTACAGGTGCCACGCGCGGGTGCGCTAACTTCACGTCAGTTATGCATAGTAGCGACGAGGCAATCGCTGTTCCACGTGTGCTTGAGGTCCACTCCATCTAGGGTGGAGAGGTGGTATGAGACCGCCTTGAAGAAAATTGTGATTATATAGGGCCCCTCCCACTTGGACTCGAGCTTCCTTGCCATGGTGGTGTGGAGGGCCCTCTTTAGGATGAGGTCCCTTACCACTAGGCATTGTGGATGGACCTTCTTGTTGTAGGAGGTTGCAGTCATTCAGAGGTACTTGGTGATGTTATATGTTGCCCGAGCCCTGTCTCCATTGTTGAGGTCCAACAAAACGCTATGCTCATGTGGTGGAGTGAAGGCCAATACGCAATAGGACTTCACCTTGGGCTCTTCGAGCATCATGGCTTCATCCCTGAAGAGCAGTTTGAATGGAGTGAACCCTGTGAGATGTAAGGTCATGATGCACATGGACTAGAGCACTTTTGGCAACTCCTCCAGCCATTTTCCCTTGGGAAGGCTGACCAAGCACTTTTTATGCCATTAGAGATAGTGACGTTTGTGTGTTCAACTGCCCCATTGGACTGCGGGTGGCCTATGGAGGCGAGCACACCTTGATGTCCATGCTTTCACAGAATGCCTAGAACACTGCTGCATTGAACTACAAACCATCATCAACTATGATTTCTCTGGGGTCTCTAAAACGACATATGATATCCTGCTACTGGAATTTCTATGCCGTTGCGGAGGTGATCTTGGCGAGAGGTACTACCTCGACCCACTCGGAGAAGTAGTCATAGGCGGCGATAATGAATTGGAGATCTCCAAGGGCACAGGGTAGTGGACCAATGATGATCCCCTAGTGCACCAATGGCCACATCGATGGGATTGGCTGGAGGAGGTTGGGAGGTGTGTGGTAGAATATCATCGTCCATTGGCATCCTTGACAGCGCCTAACCAATTCTTTGGCATCCGAAACCGCTGTCGGCCAGTAGAAGCCTTGGTGGGCCCTTGGGGCTATGTGCGAGCCACATAGGCCATCATGAATCTCCGTGAGGAGTTCTTGGCCTTCTTGGCATGAGAGGTATCACAACTGTGAGCGCACACGCTGCATTTATAGAGTATGCCCAACAGCGGAGCGCACATGTCGCATTTGCAGAGTATGCCTTCCACTAGTTCAAAAGTTCTCGCTTGATGCACTAACCTCTAGAGTTCATGTGGGTTGTTTGACTCCTTGTCCGCTAATGGAAGGTGGCAATCGACTGCCTCCAATCATCCTACTGTCCGACATGTAGTATGGGGGCACCCCTGCAGAGGTTAGGACTTCAAAGAAGATACTGTATGGAGGCTCGTGCCCCTAGCTAGCAGCTTTTGCCAAGGCACCCCATGTTGCCGGCCCATGGTATCCACTTGACGGTGATCCCCAAAAAGTGCCACTCCCTCGCCCTAACTACAGTGAGGTATTTGGTGAGGTTGGAGTCCTTGACTTGATAGGATTTGTCGATGTGCCCTGCGAGGAAGCGGAAATTTGTGTGCACGAGGACCCTCTAGGCTCCGAGTGCCTTCACCTTGTAAAGGCCAAATAGTAGGACCTTGTACTCCATAGTGTTGTTAGTTGCTAGGAAGTTGAGTCACGTTGTGTACACCAAGCTTTGACTCTCGGGTGTTGTTACGATGGCCCCCACCCCTACGCCTACTATGTCGTATGCTCCATCCGTGTATAGGGCTCACACTGGCTCCGAAGGTGACTGGCGAGCTTACTGCCCTGTGTAACATCCCAAAATTTTTCTTTTCCTTTTTCAAGTGATTTATTAGAATTTAATTGGATTTTCTAGATTTTATTTCAAGCCTATAAGTAAGAAAATTAAATTATTTCATTTTATAAAAGTCAAAATGATTTTATTTCATTTTCCTTGAGCCTTTCTATATTTTTATTAATTTTTAGGATTTTATAGAAATTAAAAACTCACTTTTTAAAGTTATTTTGTGTTCTTACATGAAACTAAATGCTATTATGAGTTAAAAATATTTTTATTAAGTCTAGAAAGGTTCCAGAAGGTTCTCTGAATTTTTCTGGAATTTTTGACATTTATTTGGTATTTTTCTGAGTATTTTTGAGCTTTCTAGCTTTTCTGAAAAGTTTAAAAAGAAACTAAATCCTAAAACTCCCCGCAGGCGACACGTGTCGTGCATCGAGCCAACCCACTCCCCACCCGATCTAATCCCCGCCGCTCACCTTAACTTACTCCTTCGCTGCCTTCCTTCTCCCTCAGCGTGACAAGTGTCATGCTTGGATCAACTCCCCGCTCGCCCGATCGGATCTAGGCTGATCATCGTCACTTACCCTTTCACTTCCCATCGGACGGTTCCGATTTGATCTCAATAGCCAATCAAATCTCGACTGTATTCTTTCACTTAGCCATTCGCGTGGCATCTAACGGTCCCAATCGCTTTCCCTTGCCACTTGTCACGAATCCAAGCCACCGCCTCCCCTTCCTTTCTTTTCCCTCTCGCCGATCAGTGGGGCCCCCCTGTCAATCCCGTCTTCCCCAGCTCTTTCTTCCTCCTCGCGCCCGCCGCTGCTGCCATTAGCGCCCTGAAACTAAAGCTTTAAAAGCTTCGATTTCCTTTCCGATTGCCCTCCCGCGTGAATGCAAATTAAAGTCCCCCTTCCACCGCCCCCGAATCGGGCGTTACCTTCCCCATTACGCCCCTATGCGCTGTCGCATTGAACCCCTTGCCTGTTTCACTTCGGCGATGTCACTCGCGACCGTTAGCGGCCCCAGCCTATTTAAACCCTCCCCGAGCACCCCATCGTCACACCGCACCCATCCCCTCATCCAATTTCACTTGCGTTCGTCTGTAGCACCGCCGCCCCGTGCATCCTCCCCATTTCTCACCGGTGAGACTCCAACGAGCAATCCCCACCGCCTCAGGCATCTTCGTGCCACACCACCACCGCCCTCAGCTTCGTCGAGTCCCCGTGCAACCCCTCCGCCCTCTTCCTGAGCGAACCAGGGGTGATAGTAAAAAACAAGGAAAGCACAACTCCTTGAAGAGTGAGCAGCAACCTCTTTGCCTTCGTTGAGTCGTCTCACCCCATTGCTTCGATGGCCGTTTCGTAGACATGAATAAACTCGCAAAGGTCTGTGTCGACCTTGTATGGCTCTACTTTAGGCATCTTAAAGTCTTTCGGCCAAGCACTTTGTGCAGGCCTACGTAGGGGGGACTCAGGGTCCACCCGCTGAGGGGTATTGCGGGCTCCAGTGTTGGCCTCACAATTCTTCATCCCTTCTATGGCCACCTCCGCTACCACCACAGTCGAAGTTGGCTAACTCCGACTCCTACATCTTGCACCTGGCTCTCCTTAGGTTTGCCATCTCTCGCTGCAGCGTCCCACAGATCACCTCAACAACGCCTCTATTCGTGTTCTACACCGGGGAGGACACCCTCCGCTCTATGCGTGGATGTCAATGCCAGCGGAGACCCCTTGCTTGGGCAGTGTGGACCTTGACGTTTCTGTCGGGAGCTACGGTCAGCAATACAAAAAGTTCCAAAACACTACAACAATATAATTAGTCTAAAGCATCTAAATTGTCCCTTCATATAAAAACAAATTGTAACAAATCAGCTGCGCAAATTGCGTGGGCATCCGACTAGTTTGCTAGCATTCAGCTGGAGATGAGAAGCCTAGAAAAGCTCAGCCTGTGATTCTGCTCGGCCCAGAATAGCAGGTAAGGTCGGCCTGGCCTGGCCTAACAGAAATTTTAGCGCGATCCTGTGCTTGTCCGAGCCTTTTCACCCGCCCACAGCCCACGTCCTTGCCGCCCACCCATCGCTGCAGAATTCGCGTCGGAACCGTCCATGTAGCTCACCCAATCTCACATCCCCACCGCCAAAGAGGAGGCGAATCGAAAGACTTTCCTCGCGACCTCAGCGAGCCGTTCGTCTCGTCCTCCCGCGCCGCCCTCGACCCGCGAAATGTCAAAACCCTAGCCACGACGAGCTCTTCCCTCGCGCGCCGCTCCCGTATATGCTGCCGCGGCGAGAGTTGCCGGCTCTGTTGGTGCCAGAGGGTAGACCAGGAGAGGGAGAGGGCTAGCTGAAAGGGGGCGATGGCGTCGACGGTGCTGGAGGCGACGCGGGCGGCGCACGAGGACCTGGAGAGGCTGGAGCGGCTCGCTGTGCGCAAGCCGCAGCGGGAGCCCGCCAACGCGCGCAACCGCCTCTTCCAGTCCCACCGCGCCCGCCACATGCTCGACCTCGTCATCTCCACCTCCGATAAGCTCTCCCAGTGGCTGTTCGTGCTGAAAAGATGTTTGGCCTATATTTGCCTAAGCAGGTCTGCATGTGGCGTTATCTAGTGTAACAAACAGGGACATATTGAAGGTGTTGATCGATGACTCACTGTCCAGGTGAAGATATGGCTAAGAATATTGTGATTTTCTATTTTTTTTTTTCAGTTCAAGTTGTGCACAGGTAGGTAGACAGTATGTTCAAGCTGACCGCTCTCTGAAATTTCATCTCAAGCGTAACTATTACATGTTAAAAACAAAAAACATTGTGCAAATATTATTGAAATATTTTGTTGCTTAAGAAAAAAATTGATGCTCTCTATATTTGACGATGCTCAACATTAAAATCTAACAAAGTAATCTGCAACCATTCGGCAGAGCACTTGCAAATTCGGGGAAGAAGAACTGGATAGCAATCCGACCTTTATTTGACACAAAAACACAGAAGATCGGCGGCGGAGGCGGCCGCCCATCAGACTGATACCACTGAAGACCTGCGCACCATCACGCTATCCTGGCTGCGAGCTCCACTCATAGACCCACTATAGCCATTGATGCAGATTTGGACTGAAGTACTAGGTGTAGAGACATTGAAGTACTAGGTGGAGAGAGAAGTAGGAATGAGCAACCGTCACAGATAGCTGGATAAGGTTATATAAGCACCTCAAAGCATATTTGGCCATTACGTTTCCAATAGAACAAAAGCATGCTATGCAATTTATGATGCGCTACGGGTAGGGTACACTAGTACAATTTTAAAAAATTCTACCGCAGAAACGTGGAATATCCACTAGTAATAGATCACAGAATTACTACTAGACACGTAGACTCATAGCGGAAGTAGAGTCGATGTAGTGTGTTAGTGCCGTAGTAGTCATACTAGCCGCACATCTCCTCCTCCAACTCCTTCAGGTCGTCACAAGTTGCGGATCGCCTAGTGCTAAAGTTTTGCATCAACACCTCCAAGGTATCCACACGTACGGGGTAGGAACACCACACGCTTGAGTACTAGCGCCGGTTGCGTGGTATTAGATGAAAAGGTGTAGCGACTAGGGTTTCAGGAATTTCGAATTCTCTCTAATAACCCTATGCCACCGCCCCCTCTATTTATAGACATCTATAATGGTCCTCGAACTTAAAACCCATTAGGACCTTACTTCTGGCCCACATGAATTCAGATCACTATCCAAATTATATCCCAGCCCTTTAAGTATACGACTCTATAGGTTCACATACACTTGGACATGGCCCAAGTACTCCTACTCATCCACTAATCGGTAGCGGTCTCTAGTAAGATATGCCGACTCCCAAGTATGCGTAAATATCATATCAGACGAACCTCAATAAAGCTCATATGCATTTCCCTTTGCCTCACGATATTGGTCAAGCTCAAGGCGAATACGTGCCATCCTTGTTGATTAGCTTGACCACTCTTTCTCGATTATGTGACCCGAATTCCCCGACTATAATTAAATCTTTAACCGCGAGTATCATGGCCATGAATTTCTAGAATCCAATCACTCGAGAGGCCTAAAAATATCTCTTCCATTGCATGGAGGGGCAAATTCTATCTTAATCGACCATGCCTTGATGCATGCATCATGATAAAACCCGAAAGCTACTTTTATAACTACCCAGTTATGGAGTAGCGTTTGACAATCCCTAAGTTAGCCATTATGCATCACGAGTACATGCGACGACCTCAAGTCTAAGGACATAGCATATGCATTGTAAATGAGACTAACTGATGACATGTAAGAATGCAACGTTCTCATAGTGTCTCATGGTGGGTTGATCCAACCCCATGTACCCTGAATGTGCCTATATTATTGACTTAATATCTCCATATCTATGACCCGTGAAACATGATCATCAACTAATACATATGCTAGTCAATTCATATGTGTCCTCATATATTTTCGACTAGAGATCATTTAAAAATAATCATCGCAGAAATATATAGTTTCACAATCAAGTCACACACTAGATAATAAATATTAATGCTATTATTCAAGGAACAAGAAACATATTATCCAATAAATTATGAAAATAACAAAATATAATTATCTCTATGACTGCTTCTAAGGCATATTTCTAACAATTTATAGTTAAAACTCACACTTAAATAATGGCTTCCTCTAGGAAATATGTAAAAGAAAAATCTAACACATAATTTAAAATAAAATAACATGCAATCCAAAATAAAATAAAATACTCATGTCTCAAGTGTATATATATGTTAAATTATGCACATCTATTTATCATCTTACTTAAAAAGAACTAACATTTGATTAGATGGGAAAGCCGTGCAATTGCGATGGCCACCACGCTAGCAAAACACATACACGTGATTTACCTCTCGCGGTAGATGTTAATTAGTGTAACAAGACAAACATTTTCAAAACTTACATAATTACTTTAAAACCATCATTTATACATTCTTAGATTTTTCTAGAATTTTTCAGCATTTTTGAAGTGGTTTCTGCCTTTTTTTCAAAAAAAAGGATTTTCTAAAAATTACTAAAACCTGAACAGAGCTTGGAAATAATTGATCTCAGCTCCTCATATTATAAAGTGCCTCTCCCAAAATTTTCATAAATTTTGGAGTCCATTTGCTAATTTTAGAAATTTAGACTTGAATTCTGCAACTAAATCAAATAGGAAAACCAAAATTAAATCCTTTTTGTCCAAGCCGCCTTCACCTTTTCGTTTCTTCTGCGCAAAAGCATATTCTCACTATTCCTCTTTCTCCCTTTCCATTTCCCTCTCTCTATATCTGACACGCGGGCTTGAGACCCACCCGCCAGAACCCGTCTTCCACCTCCAACCGCGCTGTAGTGTCCCCATGCAACTTCGCACCGCTATGACAAGCTATCTGCCAAAGCTATGCCAGTAGCGTCTACACAGCACACCTATCCTCTGTCGTGCCTGCCCGAGCCATCCCGTCGGTGTAGTGCTCGTGAGCAACAAGCCTGTGTCACCGTCCAGGAATGCCTTCGAATGAATCTATGTGCTCTGCCTATTTAAGCCCTGCCTAAGCTCACCCTTCACTTCATAGTACAATGTCGTCTCCATTTTGCCCCTTGGCGAAGCTTTTCCTCCACTAGAGCGTCCAAAATGCCTTCATTGTCTCTGACTCTAGTGCACAACGGGCTCTGAGCTCTCTTCTTCATGTCATTGTGTGCCTTTCTATTCCCTTTAGCTATCATTGCATTTAATTGGAGTTTGGTGTAGTGAATCGCTGGAAATCCTTCATCGTCCTCAACGTCGATCACTACCGCTACTGCTTCAATTTCGTCGCTCCAGTGAGCCATACACCCCGTCATGGTTGTTTTTTTCCATCCCATGACCCTTGTGATCACGATGACGTGCTCCGTTGTAGCTTGTTCCCACTGTGAAGAGCCATCACGGTGCGCACCTGCATCACCATTGCTGCTTATCGTTGTCCAGCCACCTCAGACCTCCTCCGTCGTTGCCATCCTCATCTTTGTGTTCCTGGTGAGCCACTGATGCTTATGTGCTGATTGATTTAGCCTGGAGTAGTAGTTTTTGCATCGCCGTTGCAGCTCTATTTTGTGCCATCATGAAGCTTCACCGATGGCCTATGTCCGGCGATCATTGGTCCCCAAGTGGCCACCCTTAGCACTGCGATGAACCTAAGAAGCCATACATGTGCTCATTTGCCCCGCCATTACACCCTTTCACCCGTAGCGCCGTTCGCCGGACTTCCCTACCACCCTTTGCCACCAAGAAGCCTCCTCTAACCACCCCAATAGTCGCCAACCCACCAAGATACTCTCCTTGAGCTCCTCTACCTATTCCCGACCTTGTCGTAGCCCCATTGGCCCTCCCTTTGCTAATAGCGAGTTTGCCGATGAGCTCGGCCGAGCAACGCCACCGCGCCTCCATGCTGTCTCACTGACCGATGGACCCCACAGAGGGTAGGATTAGTTTAACACTAATTAATCTCAGTTAAATCTAATGAGTCTGTGACATGTAGGCCCAAGTGAGTTAATCAAGTTAAAATTTTAATTTAAACCTATTTTAAATAATGAGACGCAGACACATGAAACCCACCTGTCAGCTATTTCAGAAAATAATAAAACCCTGATGAGTAGGCCCTACCTATCAGCCTATGATGCAATAAATCTAGGTTTTCATTTGGAAATAAAATAATAAAAATCCAAGCACAGTACTTGTGATGACGTAACCCCATAGGGGTTGCCGTGTGTGTTCCGTACTAGTCTCATGATCAGTGGCTAGTACACATATTCACATCATTGAAGTCATATCCATACACATCACTCATACATAGCTTACAACAAAAGGATGTTATATAAGCGAGGCATAAAAGAGTATAAACACATAAGGCCGACTGGCCAAATAAACATCAGAGTCTTGAACAAAATGCACTAGAAGTATAATAACAAAAGTATCCAATGATTTGCCATCATAACTTGCAGGCAACCGACTGAAATCAAACCCTAGCAAGAACCCTTGTCAAATTCCTAGTGCCTGGGAAGAAGTACGCATTGTCGAACATGTAATCTTCGTCCTCTGATCAACAACAATTTAAGCGAGGTTGAGTACATTGTGTACTCAGAAAGACTTGTAGTGCATCGCAAAGTTTTACATAAATGCATGGCTATCAAGGAATGAGGCTCTATACCAAGTTATTTTTAGCATAAAGTAGATTTCAGGTTGGCAATAGGTATTAATTTGCAAACGGAATTGTAAGGAGCATTTGACATGTAATGAAATAACATTTGTATATTTCTATCAACAATAGATCAAAACCATTCACAACCATCCTCGGCTGTGAGCATATCCATTCACAGCCCTCCTTGGTTGTGAATCATTGTATAATTCCCATCCATGGGCGTGGCACACGGTTGCGTACATGCCATCCCATAAGTTTATCCAAACAGTTTTAAAAATGAAAACTATACCCTTTGTAGCTACATCCAAGCTTGCTCACGGCCGCAAGTATGGCTATTTAAATAGTTTTTAACACTCTACAGAGGTTGTATAGCTTTCCCCACACAAGACAATCAATTATACTATCGGCAACTTCACGCTTCCTTAGGCGTGTGACAAAAGTTGATTATCTTATAGCCTTTAGGTTATCTAGTCCTAACCTTGCACCAGCCTAATGGAATGGACATGCCCCCATGCGCCGTGAGCTGCATGATAGACTGAAAATCCCCTCTCCTCGGATACCCCGAGTGAGCTGGATGTCAGACCTCCACAATTGGATACCCCAAGTGAGCATTACATCATTGTATAAAAGCTTGGCCCTCATCACCTTGGTGAAGGGGCCTCTACGAGCAAATCTAACTAGAGTGCCCTACTACATCTGTGCCTACCACAATGCAAGGCTAGACCTAGACAACTTGATCAACTAAATGCTAGAGCCCATATAGCACATGTGGTTATACAGTATGACTTAGATGAGTAGCAATAGCGTTCGGTCCTTAATTGACCCAGGCAAGAATCTCCCTCTATCTACATGCGAGGTTCCCCTTCACATTTGACGGATTATCATATAACTTGCCCCCGTCCAAAACTAGGTTTTTGTTTTATTTATACCAAACTAACAGAGGTTCCTCCACTAGTCCAACATTTGGAAACCATCATACTCACGTGTAAACTTATTCGAAAGTTCAAACTTAGTAAAACTAGTGCTTGGCTAAGCATCGAGACCATATATCAATGTAGTCTACCCAATTTGACAGTATATGTATATTGTCTAAACCATATCGAGGTTACAACAATGAGGGCATCAAGTTTTCAAGGAGGTTTAATTCATACAAGTGGTCATAACTACCATTACCCACAGTATAGCAATTTTAATGGAACATACACGCATGCATAATAGATTTTGCAAATAATATACAATAATTGAAATACTAGGATCAACATGGTCAAAAGGGGGTGCTTGCCTTGCTCTTGTTGCTCAGAGAATGTTTCCAAGGCGTTCTCGGTGTTGTCTGGCGCGGGGTCCTCTATCCGATAAATCTAGATAAAAACCAATGAGAGCCAAATAAACAGAGATGAGACCAAAATACTTTTATGATTTTACAAAGATCATGGTTTTTTTTTGAAAAATTTAGAAACAAAGATTCCTAAATTTGGAGTTTGTATGCAAAAGTTATATGTGTTCGAGTATGGCTCAGGTCAAATTATCGCCTTTCGAGTGCTATAGTGTTTTTATGACTTCTGTTGCATTCGGTGACTATAGAGACTTCATGACTACTATCGCTATCAGAAGGTATAATAATTTCTATGTCTACGGTCTTGGTTCATTTGCTACGGCGATTGCCACAACTTGATCGCTATAGTGTTTGGATGGTTCGAGTACCGCTCCATCTACCATAGTGCTTCGACTACACAAGTCATCGATCTATCGCAACTCTAGTCGTACCACTCACACGCGGGTCATCTGAGTATCGACCAGAATTAATTAGTTACAACTACCAACTTGGTTGTATAGTTTATGACCATATGATCACTTATGGTTACCGACTGTTAGAGCTACGACTACTATAGCTATCGGCAACCAGGGCTTACAACTTCTATCGCTATCATCAACTGGGGTTTACTACCACAACTATCGACAACTGAGGTTTACGACCACAACTATTGACTACCGAGGCTTACGACTACAACTATCAACAACTGAGGTCTACGACCACGACTATCGACTACCGAGGCTTATGACTATGACTATTGACAACCGAGGTCTACGACCATGACTAGCGACTACCGAGGCTTGCGACTATGATTATCAACAACCAAGGTCTACGACCACGACTATCGACTACTGAGGCTTACGACTACGACTATCGACAACCGAGGTCTATGACCACGATAGTGCTCAAAGGCGCGACAGACTGCGGTAGAAATACGCCTATGGTTCGTTCTCGAGTTCAACTACTATTCGACGCAGTAGTGGTCGAAGGGTTCAAATGTGACATTGGTCAAAGTTATCGACCAAACAAGCGGTTGAAGCATTCGACTACAATGTGATCGAAGTTTATGACTTCGACTACTGTAGTTCTTTTCTCAACTTCGATTACTATGGTTCCTTTTTTGAGTACGTTCATTTTAGTTCTTTTTTGACTTCGATTGCTTTTAGTTCTTTCTTCAACTTTCGACTACTTAATACTTCCGACTATGACTTGAGACTATAATTTATGACTCTGACTATTTCAGTTCTCTCTTTTGACCATGACTAATTCAGTCCATCTTTCGACTACAGTTACCTAGTTCATTTGACTACGGTTCTTTTAGTTCATCATTGGCCTTAGCTCTTTTAGTTTGTGTACCTGACTTCAATTTCTCCTTTTCAACTTTAGTACTCTACGAGGGAGGTGGAGCTCACCGAAGATGATGATGGCTCACGAGCAGGAGCGGAAGGAGTGGTGAGGTCTTATGGCGGCGTTTCGATCAAAGATGAAAAGGAAGGATTAGCCAAGTGCTCCTCCGAGCGATGCGCTGCATAGAGAGTCGGACAAGTAAGAAGGGTGCTCAAGGAAGGGACACTACGACAGAGTTTTAGGAGAAGAGAAGCTCACCCATGACAATGATGCACGGCGGCGTGCTCACTGGCGTTGCGTACGACTTTGGTTTTGTTGCTATTCCAGAGAGTAGAGTGCTCAAGGGATGAGCAAGGAACCAAGAGGTGAGCTGAGGAGGTACGGTCGGGGAGGGGTTTTATGGGTGAGGCGAAGTTGGGGATAAGGAAGGAGTTGTACGTCATGTCTGAGGCAATGGTTGGCAGTGGTTTGGTAGCAGCAAAGGAAATCCACCGGCGTGGTTGTCCAAAACTGGGTGTAGCTCGGCCAAGACCACAGCGAAGCGGGTGCTTGCATGTGCGCGAGGTGGAAGATGATTGCGACCAATGGGCTTGGCGCATCAGCGAGCGGTGAGAGGTGGCCTGGCAGAAAGTCAAAGAGTGCTGGTAGGAGATAGAGTAACAGAGGAGAATCAAGTAGCATTTGAGTAGCAAAGGAGATCAGACAGCATTCGAGTGGCTTCAGAGCATCAAATGGCGTTTGAGCGGCTTGAGAAGTTAAGAGCATTGGACATCGTTCGAGTAGCAACAGAGATCAGATAGTGTTCGACTAGAAGAGGAGAATCGGACAGTATTCAACTAGCAGAGGAGAATCAGATGGCGTTCGAGAGGCTTGAAGACTTGTTAACTAGCAGAGGAGAATCAGACTTCTTCTTGTTTATATTTATGTACTTTTGATTTTTAAAAAGCTTCAAGAAATTCTAGTAAAAGCCAAAAATGCCAAATGCATTCAAAAAGTTTAACATTCCCCTATTTTTGCATGCCCTAGAATTCAGGATGTTACAGTACCCTTTTCCTTTTTCAACATTTTTCAACCCAGATCAAATTCAAATGCATGTAACTTTTGCATATGTTATGCCCATTTGTTGCATTACACCCTGCCTTAATAAATTGTTACCCTTGCTATTGTCACCATAGCATTAATACCTAGTGTTAGTAAAATGTTGAATTTAGAGATTGAATTTATAAGTTGACGCTTAGCCCTGCTCATAACGGTACTAAACATGTTAGGTTGGAAATGAGTCAAAATGTTCAAAATGGGAGATACTTAAGAATTGGTCCAAAGGGGTTACACTGATATTTTGGTTAACAAATAAATAGAAATTTTGATTTGGACTTGGGTGAGTGGTTGTGGGGACCGACTCGGCTAGCACGAGATTGTGGTTTGTGGAAGTCTCATCGAGGTCACTAAGGACCAAGACTATGATGTAGTTAGACCCAAGAAACAATGTATGACCACACATGCCTTTATGGGAAGGTCGTAGCATAATAAGTTATCGGGTGCTAGCAAATTCACAGGTGGTAGATGGTGAGTGATTTTTGGGCTAGTGTAGACATGGTGCGTATTGCGTGTTCGAAGGGACCTTGCCGGGAAGGAAGGTTTACCCAATACACCGTATGAGTCTTGGGATGCTAGAGACACTCCCTGTTCTAACTAGGGAATCATACCATAGTGGTTGCTAGGACTGTTAACATAAAGGCTTTATCATGAATTCTCAAATCGAGTATCGATGTTATCGCGTGACATGTATAACATAGTGGGATGTTTATGTCATAAGGGTAAAGTATGCAAACTTTGTAGAGTATAAAACTATTTGAATAGCCATATCCACAGCCATGGATGACTTGGTGAATCCTCCACCTTATTAATATAATGTTTCATAAAATGGTTCCCAGGAAAGTTATGGATGGGAAATCCATGCATGGCATATTCGACAAGGTTATTGTCATTGTCTCAAAATCTTTGGGCAGCAAGTCTTTATTCTAAATTATGCTATTGTTAGCTTGCCATTATTTACTTATCAAATTTAAATGCTCTTACAACTTCCATTTGCAATCTATTACTTGTTATTTCAATTAAAACCATGTTTTGCAAATTAAACTAGACTAGATAGCTTCCTTTGACTAATCCTGCATACTATATAACTTTGTTTAAAAGTCTTGCGAAGTATGTTTATCATACTTACCGTTGCTTGCTGAACATATTTAGGTGATGTGGAAGAAGACACATCTTGTGGGTATTATTACGCAGCAGGTTTTGGCGACGAAGACATCAATTTCTAAGGTCTTGCCCCAATCAGTTGCCTATGGATATGGGTCAAGGCATACTTGTTGGAATTTGATGTGTCCTATATTTTTTGCTTCCGTTGAACTCATTTTGTTGTATGTTCTATTTGGCCGATCGGCCCATGTGTTGTAAACCTCGCTTAGGCTTATGTTCGTTCACTACCTATATGCACTACTTTGTTTTAAATTTATTGTGTATGGATATGATATGAATGTTGTTGAATGTGTGCACTAGCCTCTAATCATGGGACTAGCACAGTAAACATACATGCTTTAAATTGCAAATTTTGGGTCCCAAAATTAGCCTTCTCACGGGATTATTTTACTCTTCTTTTAAGTCACTGAAAACTCCTGGTACGCTTCATTACAACTTCTTGGTCATGTCTTCTACAACTCACTCACATGTCTATAGATATCAGGTGCTGACAACTTCGTTGCCTTATGTGACACCTCACCCGTGTGAAATTAGGCCCATGATGGCCCATGTGTGTATTCACATGAGGGTGTAGATTAGTCCCACATTGCTAGTTTAGTATGAGAAACACAAACATATAAGCCTATATGCACCATTGGTAATAACCTCCGGTTAACCATTTTGCTCGAAGCGAGGACGAAAGCGCAAGTAGGTTGTTACGTGTGCGTGGCTTACCCATAATGAGGTTAGGCCTTAGCCGGTTCGGATCCCAAGGTGTTACAAATAGTATCAGAGCCAACCTTCATGGTTACACAGGCGCGTATGAGTTAAGGGCGTGGGCATATGACGCATGGTGCGTGTGGGCCCGGAGTGGACACATGTCATGGTATATGTACCAGCACTAGACGCACGGACGTGTGCCAAGAGGGGGAGGTCCTGCTCATTTGCCCCAGTGTGGGTATGTTGGACCGATGAGGACGTCGGGTTCTTTGAGGGGGGGGTGTATGTGACACCTTGCCTGTGTGAAATTAGGCCCATGATGGCCCATGTGTGTATCCACATGAGGGTGTGGATTAGTCCCACGTTGCTAGTTTAGTATGAGAAACACTAACATATAAACTCATATACACCATTGGTAATAACCTTAGGTTAACTGTTTTGCGCAAAGCGATGACAAAAGCATAAGTAGGTTGTTACGTGTGTGTAGCTTATCCATAATGGGGTTAGGTCTTAGCCGGTTTGGATCCTAGGACGTTACACCTTATGCATTCCTATCTCCATGTCCACACCATGTCTAAAATTATATTGCTACTCAAATATCTATTACAAATCATGAACAAACTTCTTCATTGCATCTTGTTTTTAGAGTAATAAAAACTCATATTATTAGAAATCATGTCCTAAAATCTTCATTACTGTAAAAGTAATTACTCATTTTCCTAAATCAAATCCCTAAACTTTCTATACAATAATATAGATTTTATTTGTTGACTCAACATTGCATTTATTATTCCTTCAATAAAACATACATAATTTGTCTATGGTTACAAATAACATTTATTTCCATATTTTTGAGCGCAGTAGCACTATGGCATACAAGAAGTGAGTTGACGACAAAAGGACAAATATGGAGCATCAAAGTGAAAGTAATGAGAATGTGGGATTCAATCAATTTTGCAACTATGAACTTATGAGTCTTGATATGATCTTAATTGATGAAGAGGTTTGTCTTCGCATATTCAATTGTATTGTTTATATTTTTTAGCAACTTCTAAGTGGTGTTTTGTATTGATTGGGTGAATCAATTCATGCTACTATTTGGAATAATCTGAGAGGCAATTATAGACCAAAGATTAATGAGAACTTTATCTATGTATTTAGCAATTTCAAGGTTCAAGAATCCACCAAATATCGTTTGGTGGACAATGAGATTAAAATTACTTTCATGAATAATACAAATGTGAACGAAGTCAAAGGATCATCAAATAATTTTTAGAGTTACTATTTTGAGTTTGCTCCCTGAGATACACTATTAGAACAGCTAAATAAAGAACAATAGTTATCAAGTAAGCCAATAGTTGCATTTTCTTTTCATTTTTAAAAGTTTTTACTATCAAATAATCAATGTTTAAATTTTGTAGATGTCATTGGATTACTCACCCAGATTGAACCTATTGAATCAAGGATGACAAGGGAGAACACTGCCAACCCATGACATTCAGATATTCACGAGATTGAACTTTTACTATTAGAGTAAGAACATGCTTGTGCCTAAATTTAATTGAACACTAAACACTATCTTCTCAAAAAAATTCTAGCTCATTGAATAATGCTTATTTGAACACTAACCAAAATCCATGCATGTCATGTTCATTGAATAATGTTGTAGGTGATAGCTCATCATCTCAAAAGAATTCTAATTGTGTTAAATTTTATTGCACCTACTGTGGAAGAGATGGGCACTTGTATGAATTTTGTTTTAGGCGTACTAAGAAAGAGAACGAAAGATTGAATGCTTTAAGACAAAAACGTGTAACCTCTTTTATTTTTAGAATTAATGTAAAAACTAGGTTTTTAGAAAACTTTTATGATGATTTTAAATCTTCTCCACATGCTGGATTGGGATATAATTTAAATAATTCATGTTCGTTTTGGTGTTTTGATCACCCACATGCACATGATTTTGGTTCTAATTTATTGATGTTTCTCCACATCGTGTGTCTCAATACTGAATTTCTAAATCTTATTTCACTAACACCAATACTGTGACACCAATATTTCCTGTGATGTAGGTACAACTGATGAGGAAGGGTGTTGTGGCTACAGACCAAACAGAGAAAGTATGGTGGTGGAGAGTTAGGTAAACAAATGACCTCTTGGGTCTTTCCCAAGACTCGATATCACATATATATATACATGTACTCTCGTAGGGAGTGTCTTTACCACCGTGGCTTCGCACCGAAGCCTTCCTTATTACATAGTTCTCAACAGGCTACCTGGCGTTCGTGGAAAGGCATGGGACACATTAGAATAGCAAAACGGTTGTAGTAAGATCGAAGAGGTATAGTGTGCAGGAAGCTCCGGGGTTGTCCCGAGCCATTGTGGAGGTGTGGCTGCGCCGTGGCGACGAAAATGGCGTCGAGGGCGGAGTCGGAGTCGTTTCGCTGAGACGAAGGCTTCACGAAAGGCGGGTTGGCGGGCCATTAGCAGTGTCGCATGTGGCCTGCGTGGGTGGAGACCTAGTCGGTGCAGCCATGCGCGCACGTGCAGCCCGGTGGGGGTGCCGACGCATGTGAGCGCCGGCCGCGTCGGCCTCCGGTGCGCCCGACGCGTGGCGACGGCCGACCCGGCGATTGCGCTTCGACGGGCGGGAGGTCTCGCGCGGGTGTGTGTTTGCCGGGCGAGCGAGATCGCACCGCCAAGGCGTAGATGCCGCCGTTATACGCCTAAATCGCCGAGCGACACGCGGCGAGGCGCGCGATTGGCGTGCCGTGCCTCGCCGGACCCTTGGTGTGACCGCCGCTGATCGGGCTCCGTGCACACAGTGGTGTGCCGGTACGGCAGCGATCGTGGGGATGTGGGCGTTCGCTCTCGCCAGCTTATGCTTTTCAATGGCATGGGGCGTAGGGTATTAACCCTTGCATTAGGCTACTTGCCTTTCGCCGCTTTGTCCTCTATCTCCCAACCGCGCCCCCATCTCTTATCTCTTGGCGCCCTTGCTTCCTTCGTCATCCTCGAGTTCCGTAAGAATGGCAAGACACGCAGGCGCGCGACGCTGGCGGCCGACGACGGCGCCGTTTTCCACGGCATCGCCGCCGAGGTGAGGTACACCTCGGGCGCCGCCGCCGCGTGAGCGAGTGGTGGACGGCGCCGAGAGAGGAGGGGGCGGCACTCCCACGCCCCGGGCTCGACGGTGACGGAAGAGACGATCCGCGCCTTCTTCAAGAGGAAGTTGTCGACCGCGGGATGTGCGGCGCCGCGCGCGACGAGATCGAATCGCATCCCGCACTTCGAGGCGATCGTGTTCGCCACCTACCGAGGTCGGGTTGCGATCCCGCCGCCAAAGCTTGTCGGGACGCCCCACGCCTTTGGACTTGAGCCGCACATGTAACGCCGAATGTGATTGCCCGCTTGCCGTATAGTTGGGCCGCGCTTACGAGGCGCGTGGCCGGCAGCACACCGCCGCTTCTTCATGATGTCCGCGCGCGCGGAGGATCGGGGACGGGCGCGCCCGCCTTCGTAACGCCGATCCGCCACGCGCCGCAGTGCTAGAAGATATTTCCACAGAGTCGAGTCGGGCGAGTGGGGTTAGATCGACACGCGGTGGTTTTATCACCGCGTGGTGAGCGGTAGCGCCTTGAGTGCTCGGGGCGCACGGTGGCGCTTAGCTCCATGCCCGGAGGCCTCTAGATGCCGGCGACGAGTGGGTAGCACGGAGACTTGTTGGAATCACCGCCGCTTCAACATGCGCGACTGGCCGAGGAGTACGCCATGTATGACGAGCGCCGCTTGTCGCGGAGTGGCGCTCGCCCGGGGTTTCGACGTGACAACGCCCGCCCTCCGTGTTCGCCGGGGCCTCCGGTCCGCGTAAGTTGTTTTGAAGCTTGTTTTCGTGGTGGTGCTCGCCGAGGCCGTTGTTTTACAATGTGCCTCGTGCCCTTCGCAGTATTTCACGGGGACGCGGAGCGCGCGGTGAGTGCGTTCCTTGGGCCGACACGCCGTGGAGCACATCGCACAGGCGTACGCGACCGCGAGGCGGTCTCAGGGTGGTTGAACCGTGTGCGAGGCCTTGGGTATTAGGGTGCCCGCGCGTGTTGTTCCAGCCCCACCCACCTCGACGGAATGCCGCGGGGAGGGGTTGTAGCGAGGCGTTCCCGCTCGGTGGAGCATGCAGAGTTGGAGGTAAGAGGAGTGCCGCGCCACCACCACCGTTGTTGGGACGGAACCAAGATTCTGTGAGGATGTTGGGGCAGAGCCATTGCTCGCGGAGGATGCTAGGGCGAGCCATTGCTCGTGGAGGATGTCGGGCGAGCCATTGCTCGCTGCCATGGGACCTTCGTCGCGGCGTTTCCGGCGCGGACCGCTCTCCCGCTTCCCGGCGGCGACCCGCACACGGCCGCCGCCGGTCAGTGGGGTTTTGTTAGCGAGCCGGGTCGGAGCCCTATGGGACTCCGACCAGACCGAAAGCGCGTCGGTGCCCTCGCGCCCCGATCGAGTCCGCGTCGCCGCGAGGGCTTGATGGAGCTGAGCTCCGACACCGAAGCTCCCCCAGTTGGCGAGGCGGGCGAGGATGCGAAGGTCCTCGTGGATTCGGGCGGGGCTGAAGGTAGAATTTCCTTGACTGTGACCTGGTAGATATTCACAGAGCTGACCCTCATGTGCTTTGACAGCAACGTCGTTTCTCGAGCACGGGCGGCCTGCGGAGCCCGAAGGTGGCTTGTTGGGAGGGGTGTCCGCGCGCCGAGGCCGTTGTCGCGAAGCCGCCCGATGTCTCAGCGTACTTCGCCTCGATCGGGTGTTGGCGGCATGGCGGGGCCGCGACGACGCGCCGCGAGCTTAGATCGCGACGCTTTGCAGATCGGCGGGCCTGATTTGCTTGAAGGGGTGCTCGAGGTCTCTCAACTGAGGGTAAGTGCCTGACCCCGAGCAGCCCGTGGCCTTTTTGTAGGTGTACTGATTGGTTCCTTGTGTAGACCTTCGCTCACCGGCGCCACAGTGGCCCATGCGCGGAACAGGAGGCCTTGAAGGCCGGGCCGCCGAAGAGGCCCTTCGCATCCGAGGAGGCACACTGCTAAGGATGACCGCGCGCCATCGGAAGCGAACGCGCGCGGTCGTCTCATATACCGCGGAGCGTGGCATCGACGCTGGCAGCGGCAGCGCTTCGAGCGTGACGGGCTGCTCCAGCAGTTGCCCCCGAGGAAGAGAATGGCCGCCTCGCCGCAGCCCCGAGGAGCGGATGAGGCGCTGGCGCCGCCCGCAACGGCATGGGAGGCTATGCCGCCCCGGAGGGTGCCCTCGAGAATCTTGTTGCCGAGGTGCCGCCCCGCTCCTTCGGACCCGAAGAGCTTCCCCGAACTCTCCGACGGATTGCGGAAGCGGCCGATCTTGCTCACCGGCCGCGACGCCCTTGGCAACCATCGCTCCTACGTGATCGCCGCTCGTATGCGCTCTTCCGCACCGGCTACCGCCATGTTGATGAATTGGGCGACCCATACCGAGATGCCCGCTGGAGCCGGGTAATGTCGGCGCCGCGCGCGCCAGTTAGGCCCGCCGCTCGCTTTTTCACGAGCGGATCTGGGAGATATCGGGAGGCCGCAGCGAAGGTGGAGCCGCGCGGAACATGTATGGCGAGGGGAACTCGGGTGAGTGGCTTGATGAAGTTGCGCGCGCGACGATGGCGGGACCGACGCCCAGCAGTATGACTCGGCTCTTGTACGCTTGTGTGTGTTGTAACCTCACGACGCCATGCCGGAATGAATTGCAAACCGCTTTGCTTTGTTGATCGATCTTGCCACTTTGCCGCGAGTACCGCTGATGGGGACCTCATCGCTGGTTTCTAACGTTGTAACTCGGCGCGCGCCACGCCGCTTGTGGCGCCCGAAGACTCCTTGACTGGCGAATCAATCCTCGGCGCGAAACCGCGCGAAGGGTCGCTCCAATGGGCCGACGAGTAGTGCCGCCCGGCCGGTTTTGTAAAAATAAAGCGGCGTTGTGGTGGACGAGTCGGAAATGCATCCTTCGCTGCTTATGGATGCGCCGCTTTGCTTCTTCTTCGCCGTGGAGTTTGTTGGTTGGGGCGCACGCCAGGTAGAGGTGGAGGTGGGGCGAGCTGGCCGTTACGCGCGAGCACTCCGCCCCTACCCTCCGAAGTGGTAGCAATGAGTGGCGCTTTAGTCGATGTAGTGGCGCGAGCGCCCGCCCTCTACCCTCCGATGTGGTGGCGCGAGTTGGCGCTTAGTCGATGTAGACGCGCGAGCGCCCGCCCCTACCCCGGCGGTGGCAGCGAGCTGGCGCCTTAGTCGGCGTAGTGGCGCGAGTGCCCGCCCCTACCCTCAAGTGGTGGCGCCGAGCTGGCGCCTTAGTCGATGTAGTGGCGCGAGCGCCCGCCCCTACCCCGGGTGGTGGCGGTGGAGTTGGCGCCTTAGTCGATGTAGACGCGCTAACGCCCGCCCCTATCCTCCGGCGGTGGCGCGAGTTGGCGCCTTAGTCGATGTAGTGGCGTACGCGCTCCGCCCCTACCCCGGTGGTGGCAGCGAGCTGGCGCTTTAGTCGATGTAGACGCACGAGTGCTCCGCCCCTACCCCGGGTAGTGGCAGCGAGCTAGCGCCTTAGTCGATGTAGACGCGCGAGCACTCCGCCCCGCACTCCGGGCGGTGGCGCGAGCCGGGCGCCTTAGTCGATGTAGTGGCGCGAGCGCCCGCCCCTACCTCCAAAGTGGTGGCGCGGAGCTTGTGCCTTAGTCGATGTAGACGCGCGAGTGCTCCGCCCCTACCTCCGGCGGTGGCAGCGAGCTGGTGCCTTAGTCGATGTAGTGGCGCGAGCGCCCGCCCACTACCCCCGGTGGTGGCGGCGAGCCGGGCGCCTTAGTCGGCGTAGACGCGCGAGCGCCCGCCCCTACCCTCAAGTGGTGGCGCGAGCTGGCGCTTAGTCGATGTAGTGGCACGAGCGCCCGCCTCTACCCCGGTGGTGGCAGCGAGCCGGCGCCTTAGTCGATGTAGACGCGCGAGCGCCCGCCCCTACCCTCCAAGTGGTGGCAGCGAGCCGGCGCTTTAGTCGATGTAGACGCGCGAGCGCCCGCCCCTACCCTCCGGGCGGTGGCGCGAGCGGGCGCCTAGTCGATGTAGTGGCGCGAGCGCCCGTCCCTTACCTCCAAAGTGGTGGCGCGGCCGCGCCTTAGTCGATGTAGTGGCGCGAGCGCCGCGTGACAGGTACATTCGAGGGATTGGGGCCTAGCCTCGTAGGTCCTGTCCCTGGTGGTCAATGGAGGACCTCACGGGTGGCACTGTTTCGCTATATTGTCGAGCGCCGATGGGACAGCTGAGGTAGGATCGACTGAGGTCCGCACATGGTGTGGTACAGCTGTAATGGAGGTGTCTCTTGGCCGTCATACCTCGCTCCGGGCCCCGCAAGATGGGGGGACGCGTGGAATGGGGCAGCCTTGTCGCACCACGTGCCCCTGGGGCGTCGATGGTACTCTTTGACGTACTGCTCGTGATCTTGCCCCTGGGGATCTTTAAAAGGGGCGGGTGGCCAAATGGAGCGGCACTCACCTTCCATACGCCGCACCACATACTCATTTTGTTCCAACTTCGCTTAATAGCACAAGGGCTCCAGAAGGCGACTGATGCCGCCTAGGCGGTCGCGGGGTCGGGTGTCCCGCCTTTGCTGGGGGGTGCGCCGCCACGATGTGTTTTCCCCCCACCCGCGCGCCGAAGAGCCGCGGGTGGTGCGGGGTAGTGGGCAATTCACTTGTACTTCATCCGGCCGCTCTAACTTCAGAGTAGATCGTTATGGCGCGCCGGGCGAGGCTTCGCCCCGCCCGCTGTCCCGCACGGCACTGCTCTCTCCCGCCTCCTCCCCTAGCTAGTGGATGCTTGGGGTGAGGAAAGGAGGGGAGGGGGGCCGGCTTGTGGTGCTGCAGGGAGCCATGCCGCCGAGGGTGCGCGGCCTTTAGCTCGGGGCGCAGCTCTCGAGAGAGCCCGGGCGCCCGCCTTGAGGGTCCGGTCGCAGGCGCCTTTACCGGGAGCGTTTGGTTGCTCGGCCCTGCTGTGGAGGCGCGGGCCATCGGGCTCCTGTGCCGTCTACTTGATCGGCATGTAGAAGTGCGAAGCACGGGCCCTACGTTGAGCTCCGGCGCCTCGCTCCTGTACTCGCGGCCACCCGTCCGTGTGGCTCGCACAGGGGTCCACGCGCCGTTGTATGTGGACCCCGGCAAGTGCGTGGGAATACCATCCACGTCTTATTTATACTCCGGAGAGTACGCGCGGCAGAACACCGGCGCGTGCGCGGGACATCCACGTCTTGTTTAGACTCAGTAGAGTGCGCAGAGAAAACATCCGCGTTTTTGTTTGTACTCCGGAGAATACGTGGGACTATCAACCACGACTTACTTAAATTCCGGAGGGTACGCCCTCGCGTGCGTGGAACTTCCGCGCCCGCTTAGACTCGAGAGTGCGCAGGAAAACATCCGCGTCTTTGTTTGTACTCCGAGAATGTGGGACTATCAACCACGGCTTACTTAAATTCCGGAGGGTACGCCCTCGCGTGCGCGGAACTTCCGCGTCTTGTTTAGACTCAGTAGAGTGCGCAGGGAAAACATCCGCGTCTTATTTATACTCCGCAGAGTGCGCGCAGGGGCGTCCCCCCGTTGCGTCTTATTTATACTCTGTAGAGTGCGTGCGGAGGCGGACCTCATCGCTACGCCTTATTTATACTCCGTAGAGTGCGTGCGGAGGCGGACCTCGACGCTACGTCTTATTTATACTCCGTAGAGTGCGTGCGGAGGCGGGCCTCCGTGGAGTGCGTGTGCAGAGGTGAGTCTCCGTGTGGTGCTCGTGCGGAGGTGGGTTTCCATGCCTACGTGTGCGGAGGTGAGTCTCCATGTGGTGCTCGTGCGGAGGTGGGTCTCCGTGCGGTGCGTGGGAACATCAACCACGTCTTTATACTCCGGGGAGTACGCGTGGTGACAACACCAGCGCGTGCACAGAATCCCGCGTCTTGTTTATACTCAGTAGAGTGCGTAGGGAAAACATTCGCGACTTATTTATACTCTGTGGAGTGCGTGCGGGGGCGAGCCTCCGCACATTTGTGGCGGTGGGGGGCCACGAATAGCCTCACAAACAGTGAACTTTATTAAATTCCCGTTTGCGCGGGTGAGCGAGTACAAAAGGGATATAAACTAACCACCGGACTCGTTGCCGTGGTGATGAGATGCGAAGCCTCTTGTGCTTGGGCTGCCACAGGGTGCGTACGGGCTTGAGCTTCCCAGGCTCGGGCTTCGGGTTTCATGCTCCAGGTGCCGGGCCACGTGCTGATCGTCGAAAATGGTGATGACACCTCGTGGGCCCGGAAGCTTTACACATAGGAAGCCATGGTGCGGTACTGCCCCAAAGGAGTTGAGAGTTGGTCGCCCCAGATGGCGTTGTAGGGTACCGATGTCGACGACATCAAAGGTGACGCCCCCGTCGCCACGCTGTCATCCCGACCAAGGAGACCAGAAACATATTTGACCCAACGCCAATAGGGCTGGCCTCAAGCCCCGCACAGATTCGTGAGGGCCTAGGTGACTCGAGGATCGCCATCCGTCGAAGGCCCGCGGCGAACAGGACGCTCGCGAGCTACCTCGCCGACCGTGATGCGCCAACATCGCACTCCAACGACCACGCACGGATGACTAGGTGATCCCGATGGGAACCCACACCTTCGGCCGCCGGCGCGGAAGGTGATTGCGTGTTGCGCCCACTCGCGGCGGCCGGGCTGGGTATGCCGCCACGTGGTGTAGCCTCCACACGTATTCTTTGCGCTGCCGCCCGAGGCAAACCTGTGAGGAACCGCCGAGATGACGTTGATGACCTACGCGGGCGCCCTCCAAGATATGGATCCGCAGGGACTTTCCGGGCCGCTGGACTGGGCTTGCGTCGTCGGGGCCCTCCCGAGGCTGCGCGCTCCTAGTCGCAAATCCTCGTGGGGCCGACCGTGGTCGCCGAACGGCGCGACGACGGTGACCGCGTCTCGAGATCCTCGCTCTCGCGGCGCTTTGGCGGCGTCGCGATGGTGGTGCAGGAGCGGTATCATGATTGCCTTGACCATACACTCGCACCACCGCGGGCGCCGTTGGTCGCCAGATTCGCCAGGCCGAACCGTCGCGCCCCGCCTCGCCTCGCCCGACTCGCCGCCCTAGCCCGCGGTTGGTAGGGACGCGGTCCTCGAGCCGCCTCAATGTCAAAGACGTGCCGTTCGCCGGGACGCCCGACGGCCGCTGGGCCTTGTCACCGGCATGTCCTTGTGTCGGAGGTGTCCTTCGACATCTCCCGCCGGCGCTGTTCGCGAGGAACTTGCTTGCGATGGGTCGGCGCCGCGACGCCTGGGTTGACGCCGCTGCCGTTGTCTGGCGCCGCCGTGTCTTCTTCCGCCCGAGCATATTCCTCCATCTTGTCGAAGAGCTTTACCATCGCTTTGACGGCTACGCGCTGCTGTATGTGGCCGCGGCCCCGGGCGAAGACCCGCACCGCCGCGTTGATTATTGTTGTCTCGCTGACGTCTTTGACCGGCAATGACCTTGCGGCGCTTGAAATACTCGCGAGCCTTTCCGATGGATGTTGCTTGATGGCGAAGAGTTAATCGCGCCGACGCGCCAATGTAGTTCCCCGAAGTTGTTATAGAGGCGGTCGCGCACTGCTCCCATGCATATATGGAGTTCGCTCTATGGTAAAGAACCATGAAAGCGCCACTCCTTGTAACGCGAGCGGAGCCCTTCGCCTTGGTGGTGTCGTCTCGCCGCCGCCGATGGCGGTTTCGTACACACGCACGAACTCTGGGGTCCGTGTCGCTTTGTACGATGTAACGGAGTTGGGAAATTTGAAATCCTCCGCCATGGTACTTGCCGAGGCCCGCGATAACGGGATTCCGGTCCACGCGCCGAGTGAAGCGCGGCCGAAGTTGGGGCGTCGCGCTGTCCGCCTCTCGGCATGAGCTCGACGCGACCACCGTGGGGCGGCGGAGCCCGAGCCTCTGCATGCTCCTCACGGCCCCGAGATCCGCCACCCCGCTGAGCGTGCAAGGGCCGCCAGCAGGCATTCTCCGTGGCGGGCGTAGATGGGGTGGCGGGCGCGCCTGGCAGTGCGGTCGATGTCATCGCGACCGCTGCTTGCGCTCCTAGGTTGCTCCTCGTGTCCGCGCCATGGAGTTCGTTGCCGACGGTGGGGCCGCTTGGCACTTCCGCACCGGGTGTGGAGGCGGTGGTCGCGCCTTTACGACCGTCGAGGCTACCGCTCCCTAACGCCCGCGGTGTCGCCAAGGTGACTCGCCGCACAAATGGCGGGTTGGGGTGCAACAGTGGGTTGGGGCCGATCATCATGTCAATGGTGGCGGGGTGGATGGCGTCGGTGGTGGCGGGTCGAGAAGCGCCGATGGTGGCGGGTCGATGGCGCCGGAGGTGGCGGGTCGATGGCATTGATGGTCGCGCAATGAGCGCCGCTATTTTCTTCCCGACCGCCGATGCCGGCCCCGTGCCGACAAGGCCTCGCCGCGGCCGCTTCCTTCTTCCTCGCCGCCGATGACGGCTTTTTCGTGTCATCCTCCTTCTTGCGTCTTGAGGCTTGCTTCCGTCGCCCCCACGGACGGCGCCAATGCTGTGGCTGCTGCATCAAACAGAGATAGTATGGTGGTGGAGAGTTAGGTAAACAAATGACCTCTTGGGTCTTTCCTAAGACTCGATATCACATATATATACATATACCCTCATAGGGAGTGTCTTTACCACCGTGGCTTCGCACCGAAGCCTTCCTTATTACATAGTTCTCAACAGGCTAGCTGGGTTTAGGTGGGGGCCACCCCTACAACAAAGGGGAATATGTGGCTAGTGGATTCAGGATATTCCAGGCACATGACTGATGATTCAAGATAATTCTCCTCCCTCACTAAGACATCCAGTGATGAGTTGATAACTTTTGGGGATGCCTCAATAGGTACTGTGATGTCTAAACATACAGTGCGCGTTAATGATAAATTCATTCTTAAGGACATTACTTTGATCGCTGATATTCTCACTAAGTTGCTTGATACTTCTCGGTTTATTCATTTGCGAAGTGAGTTGGAGGTATGTCATCCAATATGATTGTTCTGAGGAGGTTCTTTTGTATGTCATTGTAAAGGCTTATTTTTATTTTTTTGAGAACTTCAATTATTATTTAAGCCAATAATCATGAAACAAGTCATGATGTGTATTTTTATCATGATTTCACATGTGTAACTTAATAAGGACATAATTAGCTATTTATTAATTTTTGTCAACTTGAACAAACAACATGGCAAGGCAGAATTCTTTGGCTAAGTTTTTATTAGAGTTATTAGTTCTTGAGATATGTAATGTTTAAATACCTAGTTTAATCCTAATTCTAGGTCAAGTCTAAGTTTGAGTCATTCTAGTTCTTTCCTAAATCACTTTTAGCTTTTCTAAAAATACATGTGGAAAATTATGGTCAAATTGCTAATTATGTATGCATCTCAACAATTCTTTTCCACGTGATGGCTTGTTATGGCACTAGACATAAACTTAGGAAGAGTTTTGTATGACTAAGATCATGAAACCTTAAGCTTTTTGTCTTGACATGATCGAAAAGTAAGGCTTGAGGTGCTACAATTAATGAAATATGAGTCAAGTTGGCTCAAAAAGGTCATTTTAAATATGCAAAAAAGTAACTCGGGCTGAAGCTCAGGAGGTCGTTGTAAATGGCTCCTAGTCTAGAATGTGCTTTACTGAGATAAGTCATAATCAAGTGTCCATAAAATGTTTTGTGTTATGTAAATCTATGTTAAGCTGTGTGTTTCAGTTTGGCACTTGTGACTCACTTAATTCTTAATTCTATCATCTAAATTTAAATCTATATTTCTATATGGCTATCTTCTTTAGTGAGATCTTTAGCTTAACTGGTCATTTTTGTAAAGGTCTGCCATGTACATTAATTTACTTAATTATATTATAAGCTTCTTTTGGCCTACTTTGTTATATATGCATGCTTATCATCGGGCAAGCATTATAAGAGCATGATTTTGTACACATCAATTCAATTGGTTTAAATAATCTTTCAACTTTTTATGGTGTGTTTTCTATTAAAAAACAAAAAATTGGATCAATGATACTTGGATGTGAGTTCTCTTTTTGTCGTTTCTTCCTTTTATGCCTTGATGCATACATTGCCAAAGGGGGGAGATTTGTGGCTCAAAATGCTAAATGCTTTTCAGTGTGCTTTGTGAGATTTGGGAGACATTTGTGGCTTGTAACTTAAAATGCTTTTTGAATTTCAGCTCTTCACTTAGACCTATTTGAAGTCATGTTATCTTGAAATGTTATCAATGTATTCATTAAGGGGGAGATTGTTAGGCTATGTGGTTAGGTATAGAATATTTGTAATGATAAATAATTGATGATGTTACTATCAATATTATTTGAGGTGTGTAGCGTGTGTGGACTCATATCGGTCAAGTTGGAAAGAATTTGTGCCAGAAAAATATTACTTTGGTCTTTGCATGTGCAGGGTAACTTGGAGGCGATCGTGGTCTACGGTGAGGACCAGGGGATTACTTGGTGCAAAGTCATGGTCCAGAGGGTCAAGAATGCTATTGAAGACGGTCGTGCTCGAGTTGGAGTGCGTGGAGATCAAAGATGGATTATGCATGTTGGAGCTATGGAAGTACGGTCTAGAGGCTACGACACATGACAATTTAATTTTGGTGTGTCCAAAATTGGGTAGTGTAACAAAATTTGAAAGACTCATATTTCATAAGAGTTTTAGATCTCTTATTTATTGGAACTAGATAAGAATTCGTTTGGGCCTAGACTATATATAGAGATATGGATAGGGGCTAACCCTAAGGCTGAGAGATACAATTTTTATGCTAGGATTTTTGGGGTGCCAGGAGGGCACTTTGTAGCCACAAATATGATCCAGTAATAAATAGTTAGATCTGATAAATTATCTAGACCATCTTGATTTCCTCATCTCGGTCCGATCGTCTCTAGGCTTGCCGCTCGGTCACCTCTCTATCCTCATGTCTTCGATTTGATTTTATTCGCGTGAACCAGGATGATAGCAACATCTTCAATTTGTTTTTAATGATGTGAACTAGGCTGAAAGTGGCAGCTTCGATTTGTTTTTAATCACATGAACTAGGCTAAAAGCGACATCTTCGATTTGTTTTTAACCATGTAAACCAGGCTGAAAGTGATAGCTTCGATTTGTTTTTAATCACGTGAACCAAGCGGAAAGCAACAACTTCGATTTATTTTTAATTGCTACAGTACATGTACTGTAGCTATAGTACTTGGTAATTGAAATCACCGTGCGGCGCTCCCGTTTGATGAAAGCGACACGCCTTCATTTTTATTCTGCTTCAGTAGTTTGCAACAGTGCAAACACTGTAGCTGCATCACTATTACAGTACCTAAAAAATATAAGTTTTTTCTTTATTTTGGTATCTTTTTGTTTCTATTTTTGCTGTGTTGGTAGGTTAAAAAAATCAGAAAATAGTAGGTTAATGATTTTGCTGAAAAAATATTGGCTGAGTTTAGTACTTCTAAGAATCTTGTGAATGAACCTGTTAAATGCACAACTTGTCCCACTTTAGCTAAAGAAAATGTGTACCTTAAAGATACTTTAGAGAGATTCTTTGGCAAGAAAAATCTAAATATGATTCTAGACATGTCAAAAACATCGGTCTAGAGTTTAATCCTGTTAATTATGCCAAGAATAATTCACAAAAGATTGTTAAGATCATTGGAAGTGGGCTAATTGAAACAAAATGTAAGCATCATAACACTGTGTTTAAATCTACTGGTTTTATGCAAACTTTATTGAATAATACTATAGGTGCTAGCTCATCATCTCAAAAGAATTCTAATTGTGTTAAATTTCATTGCACCTACTGTGAAAGAGATGGACACTTGCATAAATTTTGTTTTAGGCATGCTAAAAAGAGAAGAAAGAAAGATTGAATGTTTTAAGATAAAATGTGCAATCTCTTTTGTTTCTAGAACTAATGTGAAAGATAGATTTTTAGAGAACTTTTACGATGATTTTAAATCTTTTTCACGTGCTGTATTGGGATATAATTCAAATAGTTCATGTTCTTTTTGGCGTTCTGATCACTCACATGCACATGATTTTGGTTCTAGTTTTGTTGCTGTTCCTCCACGTCATATGTCTCAGTACTAGATTCCTAAATCTTATTTCACTAACCCTAGTATTGTGACACTAATGTTTCCTGAGATATAGGTACAGTTGATGAGAAAGGGGAACATGTGGCTAGTGGATTCAGATTATTCCAAGCATATGACCAGTGATTCAAGATAGTTCTTCTCCCTTACTAAGGCATTCAGTGATTATTTGATCACATTTGGGGATGCCTCAACAAGTACTACGATGTCTAAAGATACAATATACGTGAATGATAAATTCATTAATAAGGATGTTGCTTTGATTTTCTACAAGTACTATGATGTCTAAAGATACAGTACACGTTAATGATAAATTCATTCCTAAGGACGTTGCTTTGATTGCTGATATTCTCACTAAGCCACTTGATACTTCTTAGTTTATTCGTTTGCGGAGTGAGTTGAGTGTATGTCATCGAATAGGATTGTTCTAAGGGAGTTCTTTTTTATATCAATGTAAAAGCTTGTTTTTGTTTTTATTTTTGAGAACTTGAATTTTATTCAAACCAATAATCATGAAATAAGTCATGATGTGTATTTTGAGCTTTCTTCATCATGATTTTACATGTGTAGCTTAGCAAGGCCATGATTAGTTATTTATTAAATTTGTCAACTTGAACAAACAACATGGCAAGGCTGAATTCTTTGGCTATGTTTTGATTAGAGTGGTTACTTCTTGAGATGTGTCATGTTTAAATATCTAGTTAAATCCTAATTCTAGGTCAAGTCTAAATTTGGACTATTCTAGTTCCTTCCTGAATCACTTTTACCTTTTCTATAAATATATGTGGAAAATTATGGTGAAATTGCAAATTATGTATGCATCTCAACAATTCTTTTTCATGAGATGGTTTGTCATTGCACTAGACATGAAGTTAGGGAGAGTTTTGTTTGATCGAGATCATGAAACCTTAAACTTTTTAGCCTGGCAAGATTGAAAAGTAAGGCTTAAGATGCTACAATTAATGAAATGTGAGTCAAGTTGGCTCAAAAAAGTAATTGTAAATGTGTAAAATTAATTTGGGATGAAGCTCAGGAGGTCATTGTAAAAGGCTCCCAATCTAGGATGTGCTTTACTGAGATAAGCCATAGTGAAGTGTTAATAAAGTACTTTGTATTGAGTTATGTAAATCTATGTTAAGCTTTGTGATTCAGTTTGACACTTGTGACTCACTTAGTTCTTCATTCTAGCATATAAATTTAAATATGTATTTCTAAATGGCTATCTTCTTTAGCTTCGGTTCTTTACTTAGATCTATTTGAAATTGTGTTATCTTGAGGTTTTGCCAATGTATTCATCAAGAGAGATATTGTTAGACTGTATGATTAGGTCTAGAATATTTATAATGATGAATAATTGATAGTGTTACTATCGATGTTATTTGAGGCTTGTGGCGTGTGTGGACTCGTATCGATCAAGTTAGAAAGAACTTATACCGGGAAAAGATGTTGCTTTGGTCGTTACATGTGTAAGGTAACTTAGAGGCAATCGTGATCTACGATGATAACTGGGAAATAGCTTAGTGCAAAGTCATGGTCCAGAGGGTCAAGAATACTAGAGCAGATAGTTGTGCTCGAGTTGGGATGTGTGGAGATCAAAGATAGATTATGCGTGTTGAAACTACAGAGGTGCGGTTCGAAGATTACGACACATGACAATTTAATTTTGGTGTGTCTAAAATTGGGTATTATGATAAAAGTTAAAAAACGTGTTACATAAGTGTTTCGGGAATTAGATAAGAACTCATTTGGGCTCTAAACTATATATAAAGGTGTGGTTAGGAGCTAATTTAAGGCTAAGAGATATAATTTTTGTACTAAGGTTTGAACTGTACGAGAAAAGCACTTTGTAACCATAAATATGGTCCAATAATAAACAATTAGATCTGATAAATTATTTGAAGTGTCTCGTATGAGCGTCGTCAGACTTTTCATCGTAATCGAAGTCAACTCTCTGTCCTGACGTCTTCGATTTGATTTTATTCGTCTGAACCAGGCCGAAAGCAGAGTCTTCATTTTACTTTTAATCGCGTGAACCATGCTGAAAAGTGACAGCTTCGATTTGTTTTTAATCGCGTGAACCAAGCGGAAAGCAACAGCTTTGATTTATTTTAATTGCTACAATACATATACTGTAACTACAGTAGTCGGCAATTGAAAGAGCCGAGCGGTGCTCCCGTCTGACGAAAGCGGTGCTCCAGTAATTGCTTGCGACGTTAGTAAAAAATAGTGTGCCTACATTACTGCTACAATACCAAAAAATTCCCCTTTCTTTTGTTGTCTTTTTGTTTCTGTTTTTACTGTATTGGCAGGTTAAAAAAATCATAATATAGTAGATTTAGGGGGAAAAAATTTACTGTGGATTACAGCCATTTAACCATCTCTAATTGCTATGGATAATTCTACATGCCACGCCGGGTAGCTCGGCAGGAACAGGGTGCCTGGCAGGACGAGCTGGTGTGGGAGGCGATGGCTTAACACGACAGCAGTAGTCCCAGGACGCTGCTGAGCTATGGCAACGGAGCTCAACAGGTGGCTGCCAGGCACGCACAGGAGGCCGGGAGCATGCACAGTAGCATTAACCGAATCAAGCAAGTGCAGTGCCTTAGAACAGAAAGAGAAGATCATGACAACCTGATGTGATCTTCTAACAACTACAATTTTATTAGCATCTAACGGCTCTACATGCACATCTAGCTGACGAGAATGATCAGGTATGTAAACCGTTATGGCACAGTAGTCTGACCCTTGGAGCATCCGAGAGGGTCTCAGAAATCATCTCAAGGAAAGAAACGTTCTTGCAAGCTAGATATAAGTTTTGCATTGCTAATTTTAGACATCGACGCAAGCAGCAGATACCGACTCACACCGGACAGTTGCAAGCACCAAGCAGGACTCCAAAAATAGTTTGCATCATACAGCACAACAATTCCAAACGGAAAAAAGAGAAGAAAATAACAAAGAGGATGACACATAGGTATAGGTAATCCCCTTCTCACACCTTAAGTCCATTACCTATTGTGGTTTTGAGAAGGTAAATCCTGAATTTCAATCTAAAGGGAGGGTATATGATGAATAAATCCTTTTAGGGGAACTTCATCATATACCCTCCCCATATTTGAGAGTTTCAGGATTTACCCTCCCCACTCAATGACATGTGGGGTCGGGATGAGTCACTGACAAGAGGATGACACATAGGTATAGGTAATCCCCTTCTCACACCTTAAGTCCATTACCCATTGTGGTTTTGAGAAGGTAAATCCTGAATTTCAATCTAAAGGGAGGGTATATGATGAATAAATCCTTTTGAGAATGGTGTCTTACAGGTAAGAGTATGTCCTGATTGCAGGGATCAGATCGAGTTCATCTTTTGCCAGTTCCGATTCTTGCACTTCTCAGTGGCTCTTGGAGCTGAAAAACAAAGTGCATTCGCATATTACAAGTTTGTAATAAACAAACAATGATAGGCTTATGGTGAATACACGAAACAATGCTTCCTCATGGACGTATTCTCTGCCTGATCCATGAAAAAAAACAGGATAACCAGATATGTCAGTCCCACAGTTATTAGAACAGACCTAAGATAGATACTACCCGTTGTAAGGTTGCTCCTTAGAAAATAATTTGCACTGAGCACATGGCGTGATTGATGCATTTTTCATACGTGTACGAGAGATGACAGGTGCATTATATATAGGATGTGTTTTTTTCGACTACCACTTATGATTTATAGCTATGATTGAAAACTTATGTCTCTAGTATGGGTGTTTATATAAATGAACCGAATGCCAATAAATTATTTTGAAAAAGATATTCTAGTAAGTTGTTTTGAAAAAAGACAAAGAAATCATCTTATTTATTTATTTTAAAAACATAAATCATAAGCTAGAAAGGATAACACCATAGAACATATTCTTTTAGCGTTCTTCTAGCTTCGTTCATGGTGGAATGTATAGGGAACTTCAGGCTCGATGATGGATTGTATAAGCCATGTAATGGGCAGTGAGGCCTCGATGCTACATCCATCCGTACCATGCACGAAGAGATGGTTGATGCAGGTACGTTTCTTGTGATCAGGGCGAAGCTAGTGTATGAGTTTTGGGCCCAGTGGCCTTAATAAAATTTAGTAAATTTTATAGGAATTTACTGTTTATCGGTGAAGAGAATATCATTATGCAATGGAGGTAACTTCAAAGCTTCTGTCGTCTGGCTTCACCCTGCTGAATCGAGGAAACCGAACAAAACCACGTTCACATGAAGCTCGAGTTAGACCCACTAATGCAAAGAAGCCGTCTAAAACCGAAAACTGGGGTACCCAAAACGTGGCACATGCAAGTAAATAAAAACCTAAAATCCTACTACAAAAAAAACTAAAATCTACGTTTTTCGCATGCCCATGTGGGTCGTAGGCAGTGCAGGATACGACGACGACGTCTGGCCTGCCTACAGCCCATTACAAACGAATTCCTCTCCTCTCCGTAACTAGGAGATGTAAATTAAGATTTACAAGCCAACATAAAATGCACATGAATATTTATCCCGCCGTCAGCAACGTTGAGGCCGAGTATTCATCCAGATCAGTCCAGCAGGGCTGACCGTGGGCGAGGGCTCGGGAGCTCGGACTTGGCCTCCTATGGCGGCTCTCCCATCACTAAGCTCCTGGCAGTGTCAACGTTCAGTTCCCCTATTCCTGCAATACGGCTGATGGATTAGAGATTGGCAATTTTCGGATGCAATAGTGCTTCGGTCACCTTACAGTTGCCTCAGATAGCCTCGTAGTCATGCCAATCGATGCCAGCAGTCTGCTGCCAAGGGTGCACCTCCTACAGAGGCAACGTTAGTTTTGTAGACATGTACTACTGCTCCTTCAGTTCATCTTCAGAAAATTGTCTCAATAGAGAGCATTCCAAAGTTTGTCACATGGTACAATTCCTTAAAAAGATCGATAATGAAGTAGCAAAAGGCTGTATTCATATTCATCGATGAAAAATTGGCTAGAACTTATCAGTGAAAAGCTTGTGTGAAGAGCCAAAATTATGGGAAACACATCAAACACCTGGATTTGTAGGCAGAGAACATGCATGTAAAGTCTCAGGCTGCGTTAAGCAGGGTTATGTGGCCACCATATGCATTTTGCTACATTCCATTTTTAGAAGTTTGTCCCTGTAGTAAATCAAGAACCATTCCCATAATTCTCCCCATAATCCACCTCTTAATAAAATATGTAACAGAAACATTAAAGGATACTCTAGTCAAGTTCAGATAATGCCATTTGTGCCCTCCACAGACTCCAAACCACACAGAACGGCAGTACTGGGAGAAAGAAATGAACCCTTGTGGGTATGATTTGCACAGGACCTACCTCAGAGGATAATTTATAATACCAGTTTCACAGAAGTACCTATTAAGAAGAAGTGCCTCTACAGTGAGCATCTTTTTTCTCAATTATTTGCTTCTAATTATTTGTTTCAATCCCTAGGAGTTGAAAGTGAAAATAGCCGAAGGTGAGGAATGAAGAGTAACTTAGGGAGTCTCGCTCCAACTGGCTTACAGCTTAAACTTTTAACTATAGTTTTTGACTTATAGCTAAAATTGCATTGCAGCAGTTGTTAGTTTTTCTAAAAAAATGATGGAAAAAATAGAAATAAATTAAATAAAAAAATAAAATAAAACTATATATCATCACAGACAATGAAAAGGAATAAGGAAAAAGCCAAAATAAGTCAGAATTAGAAACCGACGCGTTTCAAATGGCTTCTGTCTAAAGTAAACCAGAAGCTAAAGCCGTTTAGAGCAGGGCCTGATCATTTAGGCCCCGGTACACTGGGCTTAGGCTTAAGCTTTTAGCTTCTTAATTTCATCTTTTTTCTGGCTTTTGGGCTTTTCTATATTTTCTTTTTTTTTCTTATTCCTTTGCGTTGTCCAGGATGACATAAGATTTTTTTTCCTTTTTTGATTTTTTGAACTTAATTACACCAAAAAACTCACAATAGCTGCAGTGCCAAATAAGCCCACTACAGTTGGACGAATCCTCGAATCCTTGAATCCTATTTTTTCGAGCTTAACGAATCAGACACCTGCATCCAAGTCGGACTCAGACATCCGTGTCCATGTCCTGGTAACACTGGATTTAATAGGTGCAGTTGAAAAGAATTACCTGGATCAGTTGGAAAACAAAAATTATGCTATGTAACACTTTGCGGATTCATCAATGTGTGACTATGTTCTAGCACACCCTCCTCCAGACACCACACAAACATTTCAATCACCCTCTTCCTTTTTCTTTAGGACGAAAACCCTACAGAGTCTATGTTTGACCTCTGCCCATGTGCCTGTCTGACCATAGCCAAATCTATCAAAAGGTTATTTTTCCATATGACTTGATCATACAAGTTTTCCTCCACAGAAATTTCCTAGAAACCTGAAAAATAAAAGGGCAGAGCTATTCGACAATAGGATTGAGAGCATTGCAAATCTTCCAGGTCTCTGAACTTTCAGAATGGAGTTTCCTTCAACTCACTATTGCTTAGCAATTAGCATATAGAAAAGCAGTGACGCATATCAATACACACAGTTACAAAGCATCCTGAAAGTACTAGGCAATACAAATCTATGGCAGAAATATACTATGCATATTTTGTTATTTAAACACTTGGTTAAGTGCATAGTTCATCAAAACATAAGGGCACATACGATAAATACATATTCAAATGCAAAACTGCCGTTCCAGCCAATTTATCTCCTGTATAAATTATCCATTCTACTGCTTCCAACTATACTAAAAATGGTATATTTTTTGTCTCTCAACTCTCGCCTTAGCTTAATTTATATCTCTCATTTGTAAAACCGGGTACTAAATGTCAAAATTAGAACATATCATATCCCAATACCAGTTTTGAGGATGATTTTGAGGATGATATCACATCCCAATACCGGGTACTGAATCCGGTTAGTACCGCATTTAGGAAGGGGTTCGATATCCGGTTAGAGTAGATATTGATACTGTATAGCTAGAGTCGGATTCGATAGCAAAATCGAAAAAGATTTTCGCATGATATCCGGTCAGTGGCCAGCAGTTCAGCACAGCAGCCGGCGAGAGCGCAAGAAATTGATCTGTGCACGTGGCTGGACTGTGTACAACTCACATGGGTTCGGTTCTACATAGGCTTCTTCAGCATGGGCCAGCTGAGCTCAGGACGGCCCGTTAAAATATCTACACTCTTCCTGGCTTAGCCTTGCCGAGCCATGTAGGCCTGTGCAGCTTAGCAGGTTGGAACATATTTCTAAGCTGCGAAACAGAAACCCAGTGGTACATCCTGAAACACCAACAGGGCCCAGACTCCAGAGACCACATCCCCAGTCCGACCGTTGGATCAACACGAACCGTCAGGATACGGAGGAGGACGACCTCGCCCGATGTGCCTGTTCACAATACTTTTAACAGAGCAGTCACATGCACATCATGCTTTAGAAAGTGCAGTTTCAGAAAAATATTGCTTCACCAAATACTGATTCTCAAAGCGACAGGCCCAAAAATGAGAGGAGGGTGATTGACATTAGCACAGACGAAAATGATGAAATTCCCACGATGACCTCAGTATGTATCACTGCAGCATATTTCTTCTTGTTTTTGTACTGCATCACTAATTTTATTTCTTCAAGTATTATGTGTATTCTCACTAATTGTGCTGTATTATCATAAAATATTGTTTAATTTTTGTATGTCTATGCTATCCGTCTCTACTACCTATTTTTCGATCTGAAACTATTATGTATTTATTCCGATGGTACGTATTCGAAACTCCGAATTCTTATGCGTATTCGATTTTACTGTATCCGATTTCGAATTCTAGAAAAAAAATAAGTTAAAATATATTATAAATAATATCCATCCAAATTCAACCCAATTGCATCATCTGCGCTGAGCTAAGCTGGCATGGGACCACCGTTTTGCAAACATAAATCCCGCCTAATAACAACACGGCCCTTTCTTAAAAAAAAAAAACAAATAAAGCCTATACTAGGAGCATACTTGCGCTGGGCCGAGTAAGAAATTCCCAGCCCATCTGATGTACTGGTGTCCCCCCACTCGGCCACTCCCAACTCAATCAACTCATCGTCTCCACTGCCGCCGCCGCGGCGTGCTCCGAAGCTCCGCCCACCGCGTCGCCGCCTGCTTCGTGGCCTTGCGAGGTGAAAACCCCAAATCTTTTGGTGTTTCCTTAGAAGAGTTCTACTCTGCCTATGAATTTCTTGTACTGTGCAAACTACAAATGTATTTTTTATATTGGTATTTTTGGTTTGGTTTGGTTTGATTGATAAGGATATGTTGGGGCAATGCCCTAATTTGCTGCTTCCCTCGGAGAGATTTACATTGCACTGGATTTTCCAAATTCCAGATTGGAAACGGGGTGTACCCCGATTGGGGGGGGGGGGGGGGAAGTGATCTATAATGGCACATTACATACTGAAAATTTACTAAACTAGTGATTGTGATAGAATGTTAACTGACCTTTATTGATCAATACCATGTTTCACACCACTCAATCAGATCATATATAGCACAGAGCACAGAAGTACAATACATACAGCATATTCACTCGGATACAACATACACATACATCAACATAACCATGAACAGAATGGAAAACAACAGACAGGCACAACACAAATACGTACAATCTTTATTTCGGAGTGGGAGTATTGCTTGCAGTAGTGGCCTCACGGATTGGATAGTGTATGACAACAGGGTGGTTTGGATGTTCTGCAATGTCAGGTATGACAGGAGACGGGTCGCAGTTGCCATCAAGCTCAAATCTCTTTCAGACCTGGAAGGTGCCTCGCTCCAGAAAGAGATTTATATTTGGTGAACGCCCAAACTATCTTCTCAAGCTTAGGAGCAGCTCCATTCTCAAAATGGATGGTGGTGATGTCAGAGCCTTCAACGACGATATACTTCAGATTTTGGAATTCTTCTTTCTTAAGGGTGAGCCTCATCTCCATGTATGACTTGTGCCACAGCCTGAGGCAGCGCAGGCTGATCGATAAGCTCACCAAGGATCCGTATAGCACTGTCCATCAAGGAGGTGCCCACACAGAGTTATCTTTGCAAGTTGTCGAAGCCCCTTAATCTAATTAGAGCAACTCCAGCAGTAGCCCTCAAAACAGAGCCCCTACTTTTCATTTGAGGGCTCCCCCTATTTTTAAGGGCCTTGTTTTCTGAGCTACACTTCAGCAGGAGCCCTCAAAACAGGGCCCCTACTTCTCAATTCCTCTATTTCCTCACACACTATATATATATATATATATATATATATATATATATATATATATATATATATATATATATATATATATATATATATATATATAAGACAAAAGCACAATACACAATAAAATATTTATGATTTCACAACAAGGACAAGATAAAACCGACAGAGCAGACCATCATACGAACATTACACAAACCATGCCATCATTCATCCATAAGCATCACAAGTCCATATATATCAGACATTCAAAAGTTGTTCATGCCATTACACAAGGACTAGTAGCAAGCATTAGACAAAGTTCAGAGAAATTCAACCACAGAGATCTGTAACAGAGCAGCAGCTTGTAGACGAAGTAGTAGCAGCAGATCAGCATAGGAGAATAGCAGGAAACATCAGGGAGCATTCTTGATGCAGAGAAAAAGAGCAGCACAGCAGCAGTGCTAAGCTCCATTTGAAGAACAACAGCCGCAGGGAGCACTGCCTCGGTTCAACACCAGAAGAAATCAGCTGGACATCACACCCTCTCGGCCAGCATATAACCAGCAGCAACACCTTCGGCCAGCAGGGAAGAAATCAAGAAAAGCAGCAGCTACACAGATCCAGTTCAGCAACTGAACAGACAACAGTTGCAGCCGAAACAACACACATCAGTAGATCTGAACAGCTGCAGCAGGTCGGCCAAAAAGGGGGGTGCAGATCGGCAGCAACATGGAGCTTCACGTCAGTACAAACAGCAACACAAAACAGCAATAGCAGTAGTCGGTAGTTGGAGAAGCACAGCAGATCGGTTGGAGATGCAGTTTCGGTAGAAGGGGCTTCGGCAAATCGGAAGAACAGCAGGGGGAGAGAAGTTCAGCAGAGGAAGATTGGGGTTTCGGTTGGGAAGGAGGAGCTGGGGTTCGGATCTGGAGGGGAGAAATGCGGCTTGGGAGTTGGGGAGAAGGAGGAGCTCGGCCACAGGAAGAAGTAGCAGGAAGTAGAAGTAGCAGGGTGCAGCGCGGCGTGGAGGAGGCGGGGAGTTGGGGTGGGGAGGAGGAGGCGGCGGCGTGGGGAGGGAGGAGGGGAGGAGGCGGGACGGCGGATCTGGCGGAAGAGGGCGCGCGGGGGATTGGAGGCGGCGGGAGCGCGGCGAAAGAGGGAGCGCGGGGGAATGGAGGCCGAGTGCGGGGAGTTTTCACCGGTGCGGGAAAAAAAACAGCAAACCTGAAAAATGAGAGCCTGAGCAAGGCCTCTAGGAATAGGGGCTTGGAGGTCTCATTTGAGAGGCCCTTATTTTTAAGGGCTCAAATAGGGGCCTTGTTGGAGTTCAATTTTTTGCTCCAGCTCTCAAATATGAGTTTAGAGACTCAAGTAGGGGCCCTGCTGGAGTTGCTCTTAAGCAGCCCAGTTATGTTGCCGTTGATGTTTAGGCTCTCAAGAAATTTTTGGGGTGAGAATGTTCAAGTCAGGAGTCTCGCAGTTGGTCAGCTCAATTCGGACCGACAAAGAGCAGGGGCATTCATTCAGCCTCTCGATTACCCGCAGAAAATGATTGAGACGAGCTTCCTTGCCACGGAGAAGTACACCCAGTTTCTTCAGCTGCTGCGGCCGTCCAACATCCATCAGCTCATCGGCACTGTTGGAAACTTCAACAGGGCACACTATTCTGCACAGTGGAATTTGGAAGGGGAGACGAGGAGATTGTCAACATTTGTACAACGGAAAGAAAGCCCATGACGCCCGGAGAAAAGGAACACGACACGGCCTAGTTGCTCATTAGGCACATCACTGGCCTACGAATTATCCAGAGAGATCTTCTTGATGTATCATGTGTCCGTTCTTTTTAGTTTTGGATTATATTTATGGTTTATAATTTTTAAATTATTTATGAGAGAGTAAAGAATAACAGAAACTTATATGTAGTTTTGGTCGATATAAATGAAATCGCTACAGTGTGTACTACACTCAATTTATAAACCTCGTCTTAAAAGGACATAGTTAATGTAGAAAAACCAAAAAGTAATTTTTATAAACTGAAAAAAATATGCCATATATCAGTTGATCTGGCTCAGTGGGAGGGTGCAAGGTTGTTCGGCCCTCCAGCCAGCGTTCGATCCTTGCGATCGGTAGCCTGGTTTCTCATTCTCAGGAGTACTGTTTAAGGAACGTACCCTCTAGAGGGAGGGTACACACGTTGCGTCTCCAGTTATATCTTAGTATATATAGAGGACACTTATGCGTACGTGTATGTGGTGTAAGTGGGTGTGCGTCAGTTGTGTCTGTGCCCCTCAAAAAAAAAAAAGAGTTGGCCTCTTAAAAGAAAAAAAAAAGAAAAAACCTGTCTACTTCTCCATCGGATGCGCAAACAAACCAAGGAAGAGCATGCGTGCCTCGCCAACAGAAGATGCAGCTACACAAGCAAGCGGCGACGCCGCTTGAGGAGATCATTCTGTACGTTCTGCCTCTGGAGCAGTCCCAGACCGATCATGCGCGATTAACAACCTGCAAGCACAGCCCGGGAATTAGTAAACAATATGCAAAGCTTCTGGCGCTCCGGCCACAGAGAAGGCAAGCAAGCTAGCTTCAGATAATTCGCTTCAAGTATATATCTAGGCATGAATGCAACCAACAACTATTAATTAAGCCACAGGAAATACTTAGTAACTGGTAGCACACATATATATATAGCACATGTACAGTACATTAACAAGTGAAATGTGCGCGCAAGCATCGTCGCACTTATTACATGAAGAGACCATGCATGCATGATGGTCCAGACTCCAGAGGAACCAAAGCCACACAAATCCAACTCCGAGAGGCACTACAGACAGAACCATATGCTCTCTCAAGCACACTCACAAGCCACACATGTAGGAAAAACAACCACACACGCCGCGCACTCAGACACACGTACCTGAGCGCGGAATATATGAGCGCACACACGCACACTCAATCTCGACACTCAATGCAGAATATAAACGTGCACACAGCTGACACAATTGAACACACAAGTAGAACGAATGACAAACCCCACGGTCGAGCACACACACACAATCGTGGGATTCGATCGATGATGAATGGATGAAGGAGAGGCTTCCCTTCAGCATTGAACCTTGTTCTTGCAAAAAAAAAATGGAAAACATGCTGCGTCCTCCACTTCTGCTGCGCTTCCTGTTCCTTGGTATTCATTCTGCGGTATGTTGTGCTTTAAAACAGGGCTATTTGGATGTGCTTCAATGGCTTTTACCACCTGATCTGGGACATATTCGCCGTTGAACTCGAGCTCCTTCAATTTTGGAAGGTTGTCGATGCCAGAGAGAGACGCCATGCTGGTGAAGAGCCCAAAGAGAGACTCCATGCTGGTGAAGGACCAGACGATCTTCTCGAGCTTAGGAGCTGCTCCGTTGCTGAAGCTGATGTTGGTGATGCCAGCGCATTGGACAACAAGAAGGCTGAGCTTTGGGAACTCATCTTTGTTGAAGGTAAGCTGGCTTTTGTCACATGAATTGTCCAGGAGCATGAGGCAGCGCATGTTTGGTTTCATGGCTAGGATTTGTAGATCATCTTGCTTCAGCAAGGTATCACAAAGAGTCACCTTGGCAATTCGATTGGCAATAATGTCAAATAATGGAAGAGGTGACCTGTTGCCGTTCAATTCGACCTCCAAGTTTGGAAGGTTGTCAACTCCATGAAGAAACATTATGTCGGTGAAGGACAAGACGATCTTCTCAAGCTCAGGAGCTGCTCCATTTTCAAAGCTGATCATGTTCATTTTGGTGGATGACAAGACAATCTTCTCAAGCTTAGGAGCTGCTCCATATTCAAAGCTGATTTCACTCATGTTGGAGCCTTCGACAAGAAGGTTCTTGAGATTTTGGAATTCATCATTCTTGAAGGTGAGCTTGCTCGCGATGTATGACTTGTGCCGGAGCCTGACACAACGCAAGTTGGGTAGCTCAGCGAGGTCTTTCAAATCATTCTGGTTCAGCAATGTGTCGTGCAGAGTTACTTTGGTAAGTTGATCATGACTTTTGGCCAACAATGGAAGAAGCTGCCCACTTGTTGTGATTCCACTGATGCTTAGGCTCTCAAGATGCTTGGGAGGTATTCTTAAGCGGCCACGAATTTCTCTTGGTAAGTCTATGCTGGAAGGAGTACCCTCGCTTCTGGGTAGAGTGATGGACAGAGACTGGAGGCAGTCATTCAGATCACTGATCGCTTGAAGCAATTCCCCGATGTAATCATTTTTGTCTTCGATAACCACACCGAGCTTCCTCAGCCGCCATAGCTTGCCAATGTCTTTCAACTCATGACCAGACCACGAAGCCTTAACATGGGATAGTACCTCCATGTTTGTCATTTTCTCTATTCCGCCAGGAATCTGGACACTGGAGAATGATTCCTCGGCCCTGACTGTGCCAGTATCAGTACTAATTGGAATGTGACCAGCCAGCAGACGCTTCAACTTCAAGAGCAGAACATCTTTTGTTGTGCGCGCACGCACCTTGGTTTGCCGGATGTCCAATACCTCCAATTGATGGAGGTTGTTAATTTCCTTCGGCAGCTTGGTAATATCCGTATTCCTTAGGCTCAAATACTTCAACAGTAACATCTTGTTGCAGATGTTCTTGAGGTAGTGTTGGTTCATCTCAAAGTATCGACAGCCTTCTAGATCTAGCACCTTGACCAGTGGATATTGAGGTGATGTATGGAGTTTTCGCAAAAACTTGGGCATGTCTTCTGAGGTACGGAGTTGTACATTACTGAGAACGGAGAAGTGGCGGGCCAAGTGATGTGACAGGCGTGTGTTCACAAAGTGCTCTTTCTTGGCAATCTTGGTAATGAATTCATGAACTATATCATGTACTATACAGCTCTTGACCTTTCCTGCAGCGCCAATGTCACCAGGATAAACAAGCCACCGGTTGACGAGCTCGTCAAAACATCGCTCGGCCCGATGCACTGAGCTGGGCCAGTCTTCTTCAGTTACCAGGCCTTCTGCAACCCACCGTCCTACTAAGGTTGACCGCCTGATCTTGTGACCCCGAGGGAAGATTGCTAGATACAGCAAGCAGGTCTTGGAATCTCTAGGCAGATCGCCGTAGGAGAACATAAACATCTTCTTAGCATTAATGTCCAATGTACCTTCGAAATCCAGGGTGTCACGCAACTTCTCCAGTTCTTCTTTGCTCTTGTCAGGATTAGCATACATAGCATGGACGAACATCTTCATGCAGAATTCATGAGACTTACAAAGCTTCAAGATTTTACGAAAAATGTATTTATCACAATCTTTATTCTTCCGGCGGCTTGTAAAAAGGAGAACTTTCCTGTAGTAGAAATGAACTAGAGAATAGATTATAGGCGACTGTCTTGGATTGCAAAATTCTTTGGACCCTTTGGTGTATCCGGTGGTCACTATCACCGCACTGCCGGCGGCACAACCCAACTGGTTCAAAGCCCTCCTGGTCTCCGGCCATTTGTATGCATAAGGGATACCCTCGAGAACAATTATGGTCCTTTTACCTTCTAAATGCTCTTTGATCTCCTTGGTGATTTCTTTAACCAGCAGGTGGTCTGTAATATTCTGCAGTGTTCCTCGAATGTTGTGGATGATTTCTTCCATCTTCCCGTACGGCGTTTGGTCCTCGTCCAATTCATCCATGTCTTCCTTGGGCTTGGGAGGCAGCTTCCGCCGCAGGATGCCTACATATTCGGAACGATCGAGACCAATCCAGGACCTTCCTGTATTAAATTCCTCCATATACTTTTTAATCTTCATAGCGGTTTGATTGATCTTCTTGCCAGCCGACTGCACGGGCCCGGGAAGCAGCTCCTGCAAGATGTCACAGAGTATGTCCAAGGGTTCCAGTTCAGTACCGGCAGCTGCCAGATGCTCTTCGGTCTTCTTCACAATTTCTCCAATCTTCCCGTCGAGTTCTTCAGTCCTGGCCCGTTCGCCTTCTCGGGCTTCGGGAAGCAGCTCCCCTAGGATCTCTTCGAGGATGTACATGGGCGTTGCTGGCAGGAACCATGGGAAGATGATCCGAACCTTGTACTCGAACTTGGTCACCACGGAGGGATGAGCCAAAGCTTCAAGTGCAACGTCAGCTCCATCCTCTTTATCCGGTGCTGCAATGGCGATGGACGGGAGTCTGTCTTCGGTGTTGCTGAGCCAATTGAGTAGCTCTTGGGTGCGCTCCTCCAGAATGCGAGGCTCGGCAAAGGCTAGAGCCCTCATAGCCTCGTCCTCAGGTGTCTGTTCATCATCACTTGGAATAATGCCTTCGTCTCCTCCGCCTGCAGCTTGAGATGACGACGACGTCGCATCGGGACCGGACGACTTGCCGCCCGACTTCTCCGGGATCTTGACGTCGTACCTGAGTCGCCGCTTGCCGACGTCGCGCGCCCGGTCTTTGAGCTCGCGTAACTGGATGGCCGCACGGTGCTCTGCGTACAGCTTCTGCAGGTACCAAGGAACCCACCACACGTAACGTCCCACGGGGCCCGTGGCGCGGTAGACCGCCGGATCACCGCGCAGCAGGTAGAGGTCGATGCAGTTGCTGCAGTCGTAGGCAAGGTCCCGGACCTGCTTCATCCACGTGCGGACCTGCTCGTCGTGATCCCCGGGGGGCGTCGTCCTGTCGAGGTGCTGGAGGAAGCTGTTCATGCTCTCCATCTCCTCCTGGATGAACTTCGAGTCGCCCTCGACGCGGCCCAGCAGCTGCGCCTCGTCGCGGAGGACGCCCAACAGCGAGCGGACGGCTCCCGAGGCGAGCTCCGCCATCGCTGACTCTCAGCTGTCGCCCTCCGTCGGCCGGTGTCTAGCTTGACTAGTTTAGCGCGCGGGAACAGGAATGCGAATGCATTGTGCGTGCGTGCGTGCGTGGGTAACTGGCAGGTGTGGCAAATGGATTCTTCTTCACAGACGTGGAGAACCCACGTAAGTGGAGCCGTGAAGGCAAGTACGTAGTGGCTAGCTTTCAGTTCGGTCTATTCTTTTCTTTTCCTTCCCTTTCTTTACTTGCCTGCAGTCTCTATCTTTATCGGGCAGCCTTTGATTTCTCACTTTATTTTCTCTTTGGAAGGAGGCACCCTTCGGACTCTTAATCCTTTTTACAGTTTTGCTACTTGTATGTTGTCCGAGATTCTTTTTTTTTTGTCGACTCCAATCAATTTTTCTAGCCTTTAGATGAGCTTTGAGAGATGTATCTACCCGATATGATTCTGATCTTAGTACAATCGTTCAAACATATATATGACTTTATTCGTTTTATTTATCTATGTAATTCCAGGTCCCGCATATGCATGCAAAGCAAGGCCCTGACGTACTGAATAAACATGTAATACCTACAAGGTGTGGGGTATTCTGCACATCTCAGTTAATTATATGCAACTTTTGGAAGGAAAAATGGCACCTGGTTAACAGGTTTTATGTTTTTACCATGTCCTTCCTAAGGAAAAATTAATCATCTTTGTCCCTCAAATTGGGACATAAATCATTTTTTTCCTTTATTTCCTCAAATAGGCCATCTCGATCTGTCTTTACCTACTTACAACAAGAAGGAAATGGCGCAGGCAGGTGCGGGGCAAATCCAACTTTACCCTTTTGCAGGCAGAGAGATGCTAATATCTGTCTGTCTGGCAAGATGAGGTAATAAGTGATAGGATTTGGAATCTCTCTGTCTTTTATTTATTCCTTTCGTCTGTCGACGGCAATGCATCAGTGGCCCATCTATCGCTAAGCTGCATGTGCCATGCAAAAGCTGAAATGTACGTACATACCTATGAAACATGCACCGGATGTACGTTCCTACGTACAAGGAGGTCATCATCAAATCCTAACATGAGCACAGAGTCGTAATCTTTTGCATACATACTACTGTATGAATAACTCTTTCCTGGGTAAACTTTTACTTACAGCAGGGAATATTATCAGGTGTTAATTAACCCAGGGGCGGAACTGGCCCTCGGGCTAGGTAGGTTATAACCCGAGGCCCAGCAAAATTCCTAATACTACCCTTCTCTAATATATTCTCAAAATTTCACCCCTCAAATGCTAGCCCGAGGCCTAAAAATGCTAGCCCACAGCCCAAATTTCAGCACAACTGCACAAGCACAAGACATCCACCAGACCAAACCCTAATCCCCATTTCCCAAATCGCCCAAATCGGAACACCCAGCCCCAGCCGCCCATCGCCCGCATCAGTGCATCACGGCATCACCGCATGTCCGCATTAGATCTAAGAAAGTGAGAAGATCTGACCTTGCCGGCCGCCGCTTTGCTGCGCCGCCGCCGTGCGCCTCCACCGCCGGCTGCGCAGCCTGCGCCACTGCGCCTGCGGGGACCCCTCTCCCACGCCGCTGCGTGCCGGCGCCGATCGGGGAGGAGCGGGTCTGCGACCTGCGGGGAGGAGGCGAGGAGCTTAGCGGATCTGCACCTCTGCGGGGAGGAGGAGCGGCGAGCGCCGAGCGGAGAGGAGGGGGGAAGAGGAGCGGAGCGGGGAGGAGCGGGGAGCCGGGGAGGACCGAAGCCGGAGGAGGAGCGGCGAGCGCCAGGGCCAGCCGGCCAGGGGGGAGGAGGAGCGCCCGAGGGGGCTGAACCGCTGAAGGCTGAAGTCGAAGAAGTGGAGTCAGACGGTGCATGATCAAATTATTGTTGAGTTGAATAATCGCTTTGCAGAAATATCTACTACGTTATTAAGGTGCATTGTTTGTCTTGATCCAAAAAATTCTTTCACTAACTTCGATGAGGACAAATTAATTGAACTTACTAGAATGTATGCTGCTGACTTCTCTTAATATGACTGTGTAGTCCTTAAGGACCAACTTCACACATTTGTTGTTGATGCAAGACGTGATCTATCTTTTGCAAATTGTATCGATATTGCAAATCTTGCTGTGAAGATGGTTGAGACTGACAGACGTACAGTTTTTCTATTAGTATATCATCTCATTGAATTGGCCTTGATTTTACCAGTAGCAACAGCAACTATAGAAAGAGCCTTCTCAGTTATGAACATCATTAAAACTGATTTACGAAACAAGATGAACGATGAGTGGATGAATCATAGCATGGTATGCTATATTGAGCGAGATGTGTTTGCAAGTATTAAAGATGGGAAGATTTTAAAGCATTTTCAAGGGATGAGGTCACGCAAGAAACAACTTTCTCGTGCAAGTGGTAAGTTAGTTCATTTTAAATGTAATATTCATGCTCTTTAAATTTATCTTTATTTTATTTTATATATTGTCTTTATATGTTCTGGTTCTTGTCTTACTATTGATGAGGAAATGGTGGACTAGCCGCTACATTCTCTATTTAGGATTTAAGATACTTGATATATCTTTCTTACGCTACATTCTGTATGATTTCATATACTTTTTTATTGTGATTTGTGTTGAAAACTTGAACTCTTCAAGTATTGAGCGTTAAGCAAAATTTTTATATCAATGATACATTTATGGTATGCTAGACTATTATTTAGTTCAAATTTAACCTAGGGTGTGCTCCAAATCTGGATCCGCCACTGAATTAACCTATGCATCTTGGTATAAACTCGTGCTAACCTTGTGTTGCCAGGAAATTCTCAATACAAAAGTTAACATGTGTACGTTCGTACGTACACATGAAGCATGCACCGGGTGTACGTTCGTACGTACAAGGAGGTCACTTCTTCAACCATCAACTCACCACAAACTAAGCGAAATCCCTACAATAGCACAGACTCTGTAGTCTCCGCATACATACTAACTATAAATTTTTCGTGGGTAAATTTTCACATGTTTAATTAGTTGTTGTTACAGCAGGGAGTATTATCAGCTGGTGCTAACACCGTGCTAACCTTTCTGTTGGCAGAAATTCTCGAAACATATTAAAAAAGAACTCCCAAAACAAAGATTAATACGGCGCAAAAGATGCAAGTTGTGTAACCCATTAAAAAATTCCTTGATCAAACTCGATTGCTTTTGCAAGATTAAAAACACAAAAATTTACCATAAGCAGTGGTTGAAATTTTGCATGGACATCGAACATTCCTCCCACATACACAGAGCAAAATTTTACGGAAGAGATGTTTCCACGTTTCCAAATATTTTAAGGAGGCGCCCCGCAAAATGTATACGCTGTATAGAACGATCTGCCATTACACTTACCTATACATCCTGTAAGAAATTTCTATGCAAGTTAAGTTCACGTAAGGGAAGTTTTGGACCTCGATATGTGGCCATAAGTGAATGCATTGGAAGCTGGAAGGTACTGAACAAATGCCTTTCCTTTGCTTAATCCATGCACGCATCTTTGTAGGTACGTACGTACACTCAGAACAGATGCTAATCCATCTTTGCCATCAAAGATGGCTTTGGACATTCCTCTTCTTTTCCTTTATCTTCTCTCTCATCTGCCTGCCCTTTTTGTTTGACGCTTTAATACTGCTGGCTTTGGACATTCCTCTTCTTTTCCTGTATCTTCTGTCTCATCTGCCTGCCCTTTTTGTTTGACGCTTTATCTTCTCTCTCGTCTGCTTGCTCTTTTTGTTTGACGAGTACATCATGATGCCAGCTGGTATAAATTGGAGAGACCATAAGAGAAGGTCTGATGAACTGCTGTTAAGTTTGTAGAGTTAGAATTTAAATTTTACAAAAATTTACAATTCTTCAGTTGGAAACCACACAGACCAGCTTGGACAAGCGATCAGACTACTGGGGGTTGTAAGTCAGACCGGCTGGGGATCAGACTGCTAACTAGGTTGTTACCGGTCATGCTAGCCAGAGCAAATGGTTAGACCATGTAACACCCCGAAAATTCATGAAACCAATATAATTATTTTTAAATCAACATTTTTGGATTTTGAAGATTTTTGGCATTTCTTAAAATGGTTTTACATTTTTAGCATCTAAAAATGAATTTATAAAATTTATTAAAACTTGATCAGAGCCTGAAAATAATTTATTTGAACTCTAGATATTGTAAAGTCCTCTTCAAAAAAATTCATGAATTTTAGAGTTGGCATGCGGATTTTAAAATTCAAACTTTTTTAGAGTTGGCATGTGAATTTTAAAAATTCAAACTTGAATTTTGCAATTAAATCAATTAGAAAATAAAACTGAAATTCTTTTTATCTTTGAGCCAAAATGTCTCCTGTTGGCCCCAGCCCATCATTGTTCTAGCCCGCGAGCCATTCCCACCCGAGCCGCCTGTCTTTTCTGCCTTCTCTGCACAAAACTCTGTCGGCCGTTTCATTTTCTTTCTCTCACTCTCTGCCAAGTAGGCCTAGGACCTACCTATTAGTAGTCATCTTACACCTCTCGCCACGCTACAGCGCTCCTGTGCCAACATCGTGACAAGCCTTGCTAAAGCCATTGCTGCGCTACGCACCACGCTGTCACCCCCTTATCGCCTAAAGCGCATGCCTAAGCCATCTCATTGGTCAAAGAGCTCGTGAGTGCCATGCCCGTGTCGCCACCCGGGAGCATATCAGAGTGAATCCTCGTGCTCCGCCATAGGTGAACACTACCTATACACCCAGTAAGAAATTTCTATGCAAATTAATTAAGTTCACATAAGCGAAGTTTTGGATCTCGATCTGTGGCCATAGGTGAACGCATTTGGAAGGAAGGTACTGAACAAATACCTTTCCTTCGATCTGTGGCCATAGGTGAACACATTTGGAAGGAAGGTACTAAACAAATACCTTTCCTTTGCTTAATCCATGCACGTGTCTTTGTAGGTACGTACACTCAAAGAACAAATGCTAATCCATCTTTGCCATCAAATGAGAACATGATAGACGTACTGAAACGACCCGCATAATTACCACGGGGTAATTACGCTAGTCAACGGATTATTATTCGTTTTAGCCGATATAACACCGCTCTAACGAATAATAAGCCCATCAGAGTTAATACAGCAGAACAATAATTAGAGCTAATACAATCCATACAATCATATTGCCACGCCGGGCTAAATATCATACAGCCAGATAAGTCCAACTACTACAATTCTAATACAGAAATCTGGTAGCAAACTAATGATACAGGATGAGAATATCCCAAAAGTACGGTATGCTAGTGGTGCCAGTACCGAAGGCGTGGAGCCTGGACTGCTCCTACAACCCTAGTCCTCCCAGTCGTCCAGCGAGGTGTAGCCCCCATACGGCTCCGCCTCAAAGCCAATGCCCTCTCCAGGGGAGTAGGGCTCCTCCTGTCTGGCCTCATCTCCCTTAGCAGTGTAGGGGCTATCCTCTAACAAAAGAAATAATACAAGGATGAGTACAGAGTACTCAGCAAGCTTATATAACAAATATGCATCAAAAGCCTTTATCTTTTTTTTCTATTTCATTCTTTCTCTTTTCTTTAATCTCGTACTCATGAGTCAATTTATGCTTATATGAGAAAATAAGATTTGTGGTTGCAAAGATTCGATTTTTATTACTTTTAAAATCTACTGAACATTTGTATGAAGAGCGAAGAACCTCCCTGGGTTCCCGTAATCTCCTTTCCCGGAGATGGGCATGAATCCATGATTTGAAAAGCATTGCGCAAGCCTGTATCACTTTACCCAACATCATTCTGATCTTACTGCACAGGGATTTCCGCATTGCCTAAGATGCGGTGCCCAGATCAGTAAACGAAACTTTTGTAACTATCTCAGTATATTATATCTCCACCCGACTATTCTCAGTTGGCAGTCCGACGGGAATCACCCTCGACCAAACTCAACCAAAAGAGACATAATCGTTGGTCGGGCGGTTTCGACAGCGCCCATCACCCCATCGCGTAATATATCGCCTTCGCGCACTCCCACGCCGGGTTCTTGCGATCCGCATCCCCCACTTCTGGCCTACTCGCCAGCCTGGGACCATGCGGCTGTGGATCCCCCACTCCCGGTTCCTACCGGCTCTGGGTTCTCCCCTAAATAAAATACTTACCCGTGTGGAGGATATAATAACTTTAATAGCACTACTAGTCTTGTTCGCCTGTAGACGAAATGTCGGTTGATACGATAAAATACGGTCCACTCATACAGATGAAGTTGGTGGTTACTTATGTCATAACTTATGCAGAGGTTCCCATCCTATCCTTCCGATCTTGCCAAGGCAACCTCTCGCCCACCTTTATAATATTCTCTACGATCGATCGCCCGTCGACGCCGTTCTATCCTTCTCAACGGTCTCGATTTAAGACTTTTCATTTAAATGCAGGGTGATAATAGAATAATACCAAAATACCGAGATATCAAAATACCTGGAATTAATCAAGGAATGCTTGCTCGAGTTGCCCAACAAGTCCTCGAGCCTCTGTTCTACCCTGTACTTTTTCTCCGCGAGATCGGAATGCCTTCGCAATAAAAGTGCGGCTCTCGTAACTATGGTTTCGATGGAACACTAAGTTAAGAAAATAAGCTAATATTGACGGGGTTTCTATGCTATGGACTTGGTGGGTAGCGGTTTCGACACGTTGAAATACTACCACTGAATTACCCAAGAACAACTAGATTAACTAGTGTTCGCAGAGAGCCTTCGACTACTAATTCCTAATTTAATCCAGCAATAATAATTTACGTTAAGCCAGGACGCGTTTAAATAAATCTATGACTATTTTGATTATGCGGCAAGAAGGTCTAAATGCGGAGCTGCGATTAATTATTAACTTCTAACGTTCTTTCTTCTACAATCTTTATTCTCATCAAATTATTATTTAAAAATCTGTGTTTGCAATTTAGCTATTGACATCTATATACATATGCATAACTATATATATATATATATATGTATATATATATATACACAATTCACTCGGCCGGCCCAACCCCATTCCTTGCGCTGGCCCAATCCCCTCTCTCTTCCTCTTGACTTAACCGCCGCCCCCCTCCACTTCCCCCTCCTCCTGCGCAAAGCCTCCTTCTCCCTGGTGCCGCCGCTGCCTCTATTCTTCTCCCTTCTTGCGCCGCGCCGCCTACTCCCTCTCTCCCCTCCTTCTCTGCGCCGCGCCGCCTCTCTCCCTCCTTCTCTCGCGTCACGCCGCCTCCCCTCTCTCTCTCTCTCTCTCTCTCTCTCTCGGCTCACTGTCCCGCCGGCCTCCCCCCTCGGGTTAGCCGGCCCGTGCCTCCTCCTCGCGGCCCCTGGTGCCGCGCGCCGACCCGGTCCGGGGCCTGGAACCCGGATCCGCCCCTCCCCTACATGCCGACTACCCGGACGCAGGATCCGTGGCCTTCGGCCCGGATCCGGCCCTATCCGGCCCGATCTAACCTTCCCTGAGGTTCTTGTGGGTTCTTGTGAATGATGCTTTACTGATGTAAGTTTATTTTTAATTTTTGTACACATGCAAGGGATGGCTTCGTGGGTACTGGTGGGGCTAGGCTCGGCGGTGACCGGCGCCACCCGCATGCCGGGGGGGTGCGAGGTGGTGCTCGGGGGCGCGGTCTAGCTGCCAGTGGCTCACTGGCGCACCCTCCTACTGTGGTAAGTCCTCCTTGCTACTTCTATTTTCTATGTGCTGACGACTGGTGATGGTGGTGCTCTGTTGGGATGGGTCTGTGGTGTGTTGGTGCTACCAGAGGTTTGCATGCTTGATAATAGTAGAGCATAAGCTATGGCAATGCTAGTATGATAGGATTTGTGGGCTACCTCCTTCTGGTTGTACGCTTGAATGCTGTCGGCTGAGATGGTGGTGGGGTGGTTGCTTGAGGTCGCTCTCTGGTTGCTTGGATGCCGACAACTCCAGTGGTGGTCTCCTTGCTCGTGGCTTGCGGTCCCCTCCTTGATCCAGCTCCTGGCTCCTGATTGGTTGCTTGAGCTGGCTTTGGTCGAATGGTGGGGTTGGAATCCTGGTGGGGCTGGTTTGGGGTTGCAAGTGGGGAAGAAGTGAGCTTCTCTTTTGCCTCTCTCAGGTGGCTATGTGTGTGTGCTTACCTTCCTTGGTTTGTGACTATGCTCTGGGGCTTGCTTTGGGATGGCTTTGTCTATGGGGTTACAGTTGCTCTGGTATTAGCTTGCCCAAGGTTTTCTGCCCATGGTTTGCTGCTCCAGCCACTGTGCTTACGCGAGCAAATCTGGGAAAGCCGGATCGGCCGCCGCCTTTGCCGGGCCAGGCTTGGCTTTGCGGTGGGGTCCGGCTGGTTCACCGCTTGTGGACGTGTCGGCTTTGGTCTCTGTTGCTCCCTCCTGTGCTAGATATTTCACCTGGGAGGCATGTTGGCCGATGGTTGCTGGGGCAGTTGCTTGGCTGGTTGGTTTCCTTACTTGGCTTTTGACACCTGTTGGGGCTGTTTGTGCTACAGTACATGTGCTGCAAAACAGGTTTGTTTAAATCCGGATGATGAACCCTATGGTTGTGAGAGGTGCCGATCGCCCCGGACGGTCGGTATCTCCGTGAACGGAATGCCCCGCCCGAGATAACCTCGAGGGCTCTGACGGTACTTCTTTCTTTTCTTCACGGGCTTTTGTGATTTCTATTCTTTTGTTCGGTCTTTTTTTGGTATTTAATCTATTAGCTGCTATCAATTGAACAACGGTGGGCTCGACGGCAATTACGGATGCAAGGCAAAAGTGTGTACTAACGTGTAATCTCAAGATAATTGTAATAGCATGCGTGTGTGTGAACTTCCTAGTGTATGCATGAATGTATAAAATGGTCTTTGTATGTAATACGTTTCAAATTAATGTAAATGCAACATTTTAATAAAACATGAGATGATTCAGAATTTAAATCTCTTGTGCTTGTGTGTGCTTATGTGGGTATTCTTACGAGATAATTTATCCTATTGCCGATTTAACTAACAGCTAGACTTAGCTAAACCATCACTAATTAATCCATGCGATTACTACTAATCACGCTTAAGAGCTAATTAACAAATGAGGGTTATTTCACGTACGTGCTTTGGACATTTCTCTTCTTTTCCTTTATCTTCTCTCTCGTCTGCTTGCTCTTCTCTCTCGTCTTTCTTTGTAGGTTCACTTTATCTTCTCTCTCGTCATTATGCCAGCTGGCATAAATCCATTGATGCACAACTAATAACTACTGGATGTATGCACGTACGTATCTCACTCCAAGATATGAATACATGTGACATACTAACTTACCTGTCGTTGCACGGACATCTACCTAATTTTTCTTTTGGATTTGCTGAAATTTTGTCTTATGAATTCGTTTTGCAAAATTAAATCAGATTTGTAACCTTTAAATGTGCTTGAGGATTCATGGATACTTCAGATTTGTTGAAGGATTGACTTCCACCTGGCCCGTTCGGCCCACATATCCCAATAATCTAGTAAAATATAGGTGTACTTATAGTACTGTGGGTATGACAGGGACATTGTAAGTCCATGAGACCAGTGTAAACGTGTGAAGGACACATGTGTTCTGGAGCAATAACTGTAACTGAGAGTAAGATTGTAAAAGGAACATAGGAGCTATATAAGGCACCGAAAAAGGAGATCTGGGGGGATCCTTCTCTAGACACCGAAATTCTCTAATCCTGAATTCTTCTATTTGGTCTGAAACCACAACAATAACCATTCATACATACTCAGTTTAAATGCATGAAACCATGCAAAGCTTCAGGCACTTGCAAGGAAGGAGACGAAGAAGTTTCAGACATCTATCTATTACTTCCTCCAGTTCACAAAGACATTTGTTTTGAAATACATGCAGTCAAATTTTGAAAACTTTAGCTATTGATATCTTTTTAAATATTTAGATTAGATACATGAAAATAATATGTGTAGATTCATTTTGGAAAGTGCTTTCATAATATTATAATTTTATTGGGTTTTATAAATATATTATAACTTCGTCTCTACTGTCTATAATTACTTAGGGCTAAGTTAAGACAGTACGGTTAGCTTTGGGCATTGTTTAGGCCTAGCTAGAGATGAGATACGCTTACATGACATGGGACAGCAGGGTGGCTGGCCGAACCGGCATGACACAATCCTAAGCACGCTGATCCATGCCGTACCGGTACGGCACAACTCAAGTCCTACCTCCGTTCACCGGTACTACATTGTGCGTACCATACACATGCACATAGCTAGACAGATAAACGCATGCAGTTGAAGGAAGCAGAATGCAGGAGAGAGAAGCAAAACTAATTAAAGGATATTTTTACAATCTCTCGACCCATCGGTGGAGGTTCACTTTTTTTTTCTAAAACAGAAAGTAGTGAAAATGCCAGAGTGATCCATTAGGAACTTTATCCGACAAAATAAGGTTAGTGTCAGGCTTTGAAAGCCCCCCCCCCCCCCCCTTTATCTTTTTTCTTTATTCCTTTCTCTCAGGACTGTCATTTGCCGTCATGTAATTAAAACTCTACGTGCCAAATAACGAAGTACAGAGTTAATTACATCTATTACTCATATGCAGTACTAACTTAAATTAGTTTTTGTAAGTAAATTGGTACCTGCTTAATTGCTATTTTTGAATCGCGTCTAGTTGTTCTTTATTTAAACATGTCAAGCCAACTAGCTGCTTGCATCTAGCCCAACAATGTGGCACCGTCTTTCTAACTGATGACTAAAGTTTAATATATTTCCACGCTACGGGCTGAGTAATTTATTTGTATGGATTTTCCACTGCTATTATTTTCGGGATTTGAACTTGTGGATTTTTAACATTAAAATGATTGCATTTGCCTAGTAACTCCACTGCCTCTAAAAAAGAAGATAAACATGGCTATGTCTAATAATCCAAAATGTTTTTTCCAAGCAAATTTTTGCAAGCCGTGCTAGTCTACGGATGTCTGAAAGAATCAACGTGCAAGCATGCTGGAGGAAGGTATGGAATGGAATCGGTCCTTTTCCTTAGTGACTGCATGCACCTTGCATAGTTGCATATATACATGCATGCATGCACGTTGTTTCTTTGCACCACGATCCTGTCCCTCAGGACTGCAACTTTGGAAACCTCTCCTCTTTCTCCTTTTTTTCCCATCCAGCAACTTTGGGCCCGAGAGAGGGACGACCAAGCGCCCTTACGGCCGACCGATGGGCCAGCGCGCGCGCGGGACAACCGGCTTCGGGCCTACGATCAAGGCCGTCAGTTTTGTGGGCTGGGGCCTGATCCATGCGTGCCGTAGGGTACGTGTAGCGCTGGCAAAAAAAAAAGCTTGTTAGGGTCCGAATAAAAATAACTCTGATTAAATTAGTCATTGGGTTTAAAAATAAAATGAGACTATTTCGATTGAAAAAAGGTTAGTGAGGCTAGGTACGATAGTAGCTCGTTAGCTTGAATTTGAAATAACAACTTAAACAATAAATAAAATAATTTTACATCAAATTATGTTAATTTTGAAAAAAAAACTTGATAATAGCTCGATAACCAGCCCTGGGTACTCGCATGCCCGTGCAAAAGGCCGGCTCGCCAAAATTGAACTGCCGGATGACAGTGTATTTGACACTCTGACGGGCACCTGTTAAGTTGATCTGGCGGTATTTGGTTGTGGCACACAATGTAACACAACACTACAACAGTTACGTTTGTTTATTGATCAATAATAGTTCAGTTACCACACACACGATACATGCTCCACACCACTCAACCACAAATTCACATCACAAATATGTAGCAGCAAACACCGCTCAATCACATCACAAATGCAGTAGCGCACACGGTACAATTAATACGCACGCTCGGACACAGCGCACACACGTACAGACAGCAAACCATGACATAACAGTCAAGACACACACACACAAGGCAAGCGCACAAGCACACAAATTACGCACGATGAGACTGCAGCATGCAGCTCTCCTGCTAGTTCTTCGATCCCAGAGCACACGAGCACGCGTAATCACAAGTGGTAGTCGTAGGCTTTACCCTGTAATAGGAACATCATCTGCACGCGCATCAGGGCCCTGAAAAGATCTAGTGTGGAGACGAGTACCTGAAAACAGGAAGATTTGGATGTGCTGCAACGGCTTGTTCCACGTCATGTGGGTCATGTGGGTCGCCGTCACCGTTGAGCTCTAATTCTTTCAGGCTTGGAAGACTGTCTGTTAAAAATAGCAACACATACTTATGATAAAGTCTTACAAACATGGTTACAAGTGTGAACATAAGCCAAGGAAATAAACTCTACATAATTCTTGAAGAAACTGTCTAGCTATAAGTGTGAACATAAGCCAATGAAACGAACTCTATATACTCTAGATAGTTACAGTTTGAAGAAACTGTCTTATTTATTTTAATTTTCAGATAAGCCAAAGCTAGCAAATAAGAAAAACAGAAGCAAAACCAACCACAGGCAAATGGTCGGGCGTCGCGCTGCGCAGGACATCTCGATCTGGCGACCTCCGGCCCACTTCACTTGGGGCCCATGCAAGAGAGGAAACGCACGGCCGGGAACTAGTAGTTAAGCGTACTGACAAACACTACTGACAGATTAAAATTCAGAAAACCACAAACAGACAGATTAAAAGAGTACTGACACACAATGTAACACAATGTAAAATTGATTTGGCACACAATGTAACACAACACTACTACAGTCACGTTTATTGAATCAATAATAGTTCAGTTACCATACACGCTACATGCTCCACACCACTCAACCTCAAATATGTAGCAGCTACCACACACCGCACAAGCGGACATGCACCGTGTGTGCCTCTGGAGCAGTACCGGCAGATGCAGAGCAGTTCCAGGCCGACCATGCGCGAAAGGCGATTAGCAACCGGATTAGAGCATGCACAACCTGCAGCACAGCACAGGAAGTAGTAATGGTCACGGAGGCGGACATGCACGTCTTTCCATATGCAAACTTACCTGAAAGTAAAACAATATGCGAAGCTTCTGGCGCTCCGGCCAGAGAGAAGGGAAGCAAGCTAGCTTCAGATATTTTGCTTCCACTTCCTACAAACTTCTCATCTGCACGAAACTTCATTCGCTTCAAGTATATATCTAGGCATGAATGCAGCCAACAGCTACTAATTAAGCCACAGGAAACAGTAACTGGTAGCACACGTACAGTACATTAACAAGTGAAATGTGCGCGCAAACATCGTCGCACTTATTACATGAAGAGACCATGCACGCATGATGGTCCAGACTCCAGAGGAACCAAAGCCACACAAATCCAACTCCGAGAGACACAACCATATGCTCTCTCAAGCACACTCACAAGCCACACACATGTAGGAAAAACAACCACACACGCCGTGCACTCAGACACACGTACCTGCACATGCGCACACTCAGTTTCGACACACAATGCAGAATATAAATGCGCACACAGCTGACATAACTAAACACATAGGTAGAACAAATGAAAAACCACACGGTCGAGCACACGCACACAATCATGGGATTCGATCGGTAATGAATGGATGAAGGAGAGGCTTCCCTTCAGCATCGAACCTTGTTCTTGCAGAAGAATGGAAAACATGTTGCGTCCTCCGCTTTTGCTGTGCTTCCTGTTCCTTGCTATTCATTCTGCAGTATGTTGTGCTTTAAAACAGGGCTATTTGGATGTGCTTCAATGACTTTTATCACCTGATCTGGGACATTTTCGCCATTGAACTGGAGCTCCTTCAATCTTGGAAGGTTGCCGATGCCAGAGAGAGACTCCATGATGGTGAAGGACCAGACGATCTTCTCGAGCTTAGGAGATGCTCCGTCGCTGAAGCTGATGTTGGCGATGCAAGCGCAGTCGACAACAAGACGGCTGAGCTTTGGGAACTCATCTTTGTTGAAGGTAAGCTGGCTTTCATCACATGACTTCTCCAGGAGCATGAGGCAGCGCATGTTTGGTTTCTTGGCGAGGATTTGTAGATCACCTTGCTTCAACAAGGTATGACGAAGAGTCACCTTGGAAATTCGATTGGCACTGTCCAATAATGGAAGAGGTGACCTGTTGCCGTTCAATTCAACCTCCTTCAATTCTGGAAGGTTGTCGACTCCACGAAGAGACTCTATGTTGGTGGAGGACAAGACCATCTTCTCGAGCTCAGGAGCTCCTCCATCTTCAAAGCTGATTTCAGTCATGTTGGAGCCCTTGACAAGAAAGTATTTGAGATTTTGGAACTCGTCCTCCTTGAAGGTGAGATTGCTCTCGGTGTATGACACGTGCCGAAGCCTGAAAGATCGCAACTTAGGCAGCTGGCCCAGGTCTTTTAGATGATCCTGGTTGAGATGGGTAAAACTCAGAGTTATTTTGGTAAGTTTACCACGACCGTTGGCCACTAATGGAAGAAGCTGCCCACTTGTTGTGTTTCCGCTAATGCTTAGGCTCTCAAGAAACTTGGGAGGTCTTCTTAAGTGGTCACAAATTTCTCTTGGTAAGTCTACGCAGGAAGTAGTACCCTCGCTTCTGGGTAGAGTGATTGACAGAGATTTGAGGCACTCATGTAGATCACTGATCGCATGGAGCAAATTCTTAATGTGATCTTCCTTGTCATAGATAACCACACCTAACTTCCTCAGCTGCCGTAGCTTGCTGATGTCTTTCAACTCGGCACCACTCTGCGAAGCCTCGACATGGGACAGTACCTCCAGGTTTGCCATCTTCTCGATCCTATGAGGAATTCTGACAGTGGAGAAGGATTTCTCGGTGTCAGTACTGTGATCAATGTGACCAGCTAGCAGACGCTTCAACTTTGGGAGCACAATATGTTTTGTGGATGACGGATGCACCTTGGTTTGACGGATGTCCAATATCTCCAATAGCTGGAGCTTCCCGATTTTCTTGGGCAGCTTGGTTACATCCGTGTTCCTTAGGCTTAGATACCTAAGCAGAAACATCTTTTTGAGGATGTGCTTGAGTACTTGGTGATGCTCCAAGTTTTGATAGCCTTCAAAATCTAGTACTTTCAGCATCTGGAGTTCAACCGATCTAGCAGTTTGGGCTAACACATCCGGCAGGCAAGAGGGTTTTAACTGATTTTTTTGCCTGTTCTTCTTAATGCAAAATGTGCATAACTCTCCTATGCATCCTTGACAAATGTAAGATGTGGGGTGTGATTTCGAGGACACCATGATGCCTTCCAGCCGGAGAGCGTTGTAAATGGAGTGCTGAGTCAAGTGGTGTGACAGACCTGTGTCCATAAAATTTTCCTTTCTGGCAGTCTTGGCGATGAAGTCAATGACTACGACATCTACTGTACAACTCCTGACCTTTCCTGCAGCACCAATGTCACAAGGATAAACAAGCCATCGGTCAACCAGCTCGTCAAAACATCCCTCGGCCCGATGCACTGAATGGGTCCAATCTTTCGTAGCTATCAGGCCTTCTGCAATCCAATGCCCTACTAAGGTTGACCGCTTGATCTTGTGACCCTGAGGGAAGATTGCCAGATACAGAAAGCAGGTCTTGTAATCTCTATCAAGATCGTCGTAGGAGAACTTCAGCATCTTCTTAGCATTAGTATCCAATGATCCCCTGAAAACCAAGCTGTTGCTCAACTTCTCCAGGTCTTTTTTTTCCTGTTAGGACTAGCATACAGAGCATGAGCGAAGATCTTCATGCAGAATTCATGCGGATCACATCGCTTCAAGATATCACGAAAAATGTAGGCAGTATAATCTGTGTTCTCCAGATGGCTTGTAAGATTGAGCACTTTCGAGTAGTAGAAACCAACAAGAGAATATGTTATAGGTTCCCGTGTTGGATTGCATAATCTATCAGACCCTTTGGTGTAGTTTGTGGTCACTATCACTGCACTGCCAGCGGCGCAACCCAACTCGCTCATAGCCTTTATGGTCTCCTCCCATTGGTATACATAATCGAGACCATCGAGAACAATCAGGGCCATTTTACCGTTTAGATGCTCTCTGATCTTGGCCTTTCGTAACCCCAGTTTGTCTTCTTGGGGCTCGGGCTCGGGCTCCCGCTCCCGCTCGCGAAGCAGCTCCCTTAGGATACTGTCAAGAATGTTAGAGGGACTTGGTGGCATAAACCGTTGGAGGTTGACCTTGATCCAGAACTTGTGCTCGAACTTGGCCGCCACGGAGGAATGAGCCAACGCTTCATGTGCAACGTCAGCTCCATCCTCTTTATCCGGTGCTGCAATGGCGATGGCTGGGAATCTGTCTTCCTGATCGGTCCCCCAGTCTATCTCTTCGGTGTGCATGAGCCAACTGACTAGCGCTTGGGTGCACTCCTCCAGAATGCGAGGCTCGGAAAAGGCTAGAGCTCTCATAGCCTCGACCTTAGGTGTACGTTCATCATCACCGGAAATAGTGCCTGCGTCTCCTCCGCCTGCAGCTTGAGATGACGACGACGTCGCCTCGGGTCTGGACGGCTTGCCCGGGACCTGGACTCCGTACCTCTGCCGCCGCTCGTTCACCTTCTCTATGCGCTCCTTGAGCTCTCGGACCTCCATGGCAAGCTTGTGGCGAGCATGTAAAGTCCGCACCGGCGGCAAATAGCCCAAAAGGCCCTTGGCGGGGGGGCCTTCTCGGAGGATCAGCGCTTGCTGTAGGCTGATGCAGTGCTCGGCAGAGTAGGCGAGGTCCCGCACCTGCCTCATCCATGTCTTCTGTTGATGGCTGGGCCGGTCGACTTCCTCAAGGTCCAGGAGGAAGCTGTTCATACTCTCCATCTCGTCCTTGATGGACTGCAGCTCGCGCCGGACGCCCCACAGCTGCTTCACCTCGTCGACGAGGACCGACGAGAGGCTGCCGAGCAGCGAGCTAACTGCGCCTCTCGCGGCGCCTGCCATCTCCATCGTCGTCTCACTCTCAGAAACCTCTCTGTATGTCAGTCACTGTGGTTTAATTGGGTCATATCAGCTAGTGGAAATGGGAATGGATGGAAACTGAGCTAGCTAGCTAACTGGGAGGGATTTGCAGGGTAGCATGCATCGTCATGCCATGCAGGAGAAGCAGACCTGCGTGCGTGCCGGAGTGAGCCGGCCCGATGGGATCAATGCCATCGGTCCCATTTTTTGTCTTCGGCAACGAATCTGAGAAGGGTAATGCTCAGCGTCTCACGTCCGACGCGAACAAAATTAGCAGACGTCGTATCCACTATCCGCTTCTCATCCATCCACCACCACGTGATTAATCAGCTTGGAGCCATTTATGTACTTCTTATACACTTATCTACTTATTTTTATAGGACCAAAAGGCAACAAAGAAAGATGAATAATGCCATCCAAATTTTTTTCCGGGGTACTCTCTTTTTCTCAACTAACTACTGAGTTATAGAGACTAGGATCAACAGCTAAAAACCCAAAACAAATAACTCAAGAAATCAAACTCTGGGGAAAACTCAACCCTTGGCGATCTGACTGGCTTACTGAGGTAGGTACGAGAGAAAGGAAGATGGTGGTTGCCGCCACCATCATTGACATCGTCTTCATCATGTATAGTTACTTTGGGCTGGACTTGAGTTGACACGACACAAACGCCAGCATGGCGGGTTTTGGGCCTGGCTAGAGGTAAGGCGGGTCGGTATGGTACGATATGGTAAAATAACTGGGCCGAGCCGACATGACACAAAGCGACCTAAAGTACGATGGGCCTGGATCGTGCTGGCACAGCACGGCCCAACTCCTAGCTCTACTTCCTCCCATTGCTCTCTAGCTACTATGAAGAATTACTACACCCACCACCTACCTACTTACCTCTCGTCCTCTCCGTCTCCTTTCACCTTCATTAGCATTCACGGTCTTGGGCACCACCTCAGCTTCAATCCTATCATGCATCAGGTACGACTCTGGACTAAGATAGTAGACCTAGATGTGATGTCATTGTCTTAATATGAACCGTCTGTGATAGATACAAGATAGTAAGATACACATCAATCATTCAGTAACATGTTCAAGAAGGCAAGCAATAATTTCAACTTCAAACTGGATTTTTTATATACAAAACAATAAGATACACATTATTCAGTAAACATGTTCAAGAAGGCAAGCAATAACTTCAACTCCAAACTAGAAATTTTGGCATAGAAGATAGAAGACAGTAATAACTTCAACTCCAAACTATATGTTTTTACATAGAAGATGGAAGATAGTAATAACGCTTCTTACAAATTTTAAAATAGAAAAGAAGAAACCTAACTGATCAAAGTTTTCTAGTGGCGGAGGTAGCTTGCTATCTCTGTCTTAAAAACCTTATAGGCAACATTGTCAGCATCAGATGGTTTGGAATCATCAACGAATGAAGCCTAAAATATGTTCACCCACTGACATGCTCGTTTGAGTGTCTCTTGAAGACCCTTGAACTATTGAATTAAGTCAAATTGGGCCCATAGGCTCTCTCCCTCGCTCGAGAGGTCTCGACATGGCTGAATCGGTGGCCCAGCACCTCAATTAAGTAGTCAAAGTGACAACATGCCTCCTAGAGATATGCAACCTTGTTGTGGAGGACCATGTCAATGGTGAGGTTGGCTTGCCAGAAGCTGGAGACCCCTCGGAAGACACGGCAGAGGAGGACGTCCAGACGGCGGAAGGTGGCCGTCACCTGCTCCGGCAAATCCTCAGAGATAGGAAAGAGGAGACTGTTGGCATAGTATCCTTCCACAGCTACCGCCAGCATACTACCGGCGAGATGCTCGTACAAGATGGTCAAGTAGGCCATCAATGCCGGCGACAAGAGTAGGGAGCTAGTTGTTAATTTGTGCATAAGAGTAGATCAGCAATGTGGGGATTCATCTTTTGATGGATAATCATTTTTATAAAACAAGAAATAAATTCAGCACGTGAAATGAAGAAACGCATCGGAGACCGAAAGTGACATTTTTGCGTTTAATAGAAACATACCATAGACATCGGGGAGCCGAAGCACCATTTTTTGCGTTTAAAAGAAACATATCACAGAAACTTTCAACCACAAACCGTCTGTGGTACTCAATTATCACAGGCGATTCTTTTTAAGAACTATTTGTGATTTTTACAGACAGTTCGTATTACAAACCGTCTGTAATAAAGGGAGACGTCACCGACTGTTTTGAATACGAACCATCTGTGATAATATCATAGATGGTTATTGTTAAAAACCATCTGTGATAATTGCATATCATAGTCGGCTCTAGCATCGCTAGTAACGGGGACGGTCATGCATGTAAAATCGTCTGTAATAATTGTGACACTGACGGTTCCTCGGAACCGTCTGTGATGAGGCATGCAGTATAGCCTTTTTTTTATAGTTATGATGGTTCCCTTATCTATATATTTTTTCACATGTTTTGATCCGTGCATATGCAAGATTTCTTTTACAATACACAAATATCTCTTCCAAGCAACCAAAAAAAAATCTAGTATCCAAGTAAATACTGTAAAAGAAAGTATCCCAAGTAATAAATATCTTTTCTCTTAGCAGGCCCAAAAGTATATTTAATTGTGGAAGTGCCAAGGTTCTCATAGAAATACCTACTTACCACTAGACTAGCTCATGATTCGACTTGTCATTGTGGTCTGCTCGAGCCAGACTGGGACTAGAGTGGCCCGGCTTGAGCTTGTTAGTAGCATTGTGGCCGAAGAGTGGGCGTACGGATGAGAAACATTTTGCAAGGTATGGCCGAACTCAATTTCTTAACACGTCTTGGTCCCTTCTCAAACCCGCGGAAGATGACGACGATACTCGTCGTAGCCGGTGCACAAGTGCCTGCTTTTAGCCCGTACACTGATACACAACGGCACAAATGGGCCAGAGTGAACGTCGATGGGTGGGGGGAGCAGAAATGTTACCGCTGAAAACAAACAAGATCAACTTGGACGAACTTTAAATTTGCATATTAATTCGCCTTCCTGATGCAGTCAGCTGCCATGGAACATGATAGCTAGTCTGTAATTTGAAACTTCTGGTGCTCGCATAAAGAATAGGAGAAAATTCTGGGAGGCCGATACATATATTGTTTGATTTGTTTGTTACGAAGAACTTTCAAATGCATGCATGTGCTAAGCTCGTCCTTAATTCACGTTGGTTGCAGCAGGTCGCGTTGGTTGCACACGGCGGATCTCGTGCAGCTCCTCAGCTCTCTAACGATCGGACTATTTTTAGCGATCGATGGAGTCTTGTAGGATGTGTCTTCTTCAAATATATACCAGCTAGCAGCCAGTATCGACGGCTGTGCCCACATGCACGATGGTATATACTACTTCGACAGCGTTGCAAGCAGACAAGCTGATAAAGAGTAGTCGTCTGCTCACTCAAAAGTACTTTACGACATCTCGGTACCAATGCAAAGGAGTATGGAGTATTGCGTATTGTCTGACAATCACATTGCCTGCCATGTCGTAAGCTTTGGATAAGTGGACATGCCTAACAATCACATTCCATCTCGATGTGTGCTCCTTGCTAAATCGTAAACGAAGACAAAGACAAGGACGACCTCCACATGTGCACATGTCGAGGTCTAGGAGAGAGAGAATAAGAGAGAGAATGAGAGAGAACATGTATATGTGCTCTAATAGGTAGGGCTAAAAACAAAAGGGGAGAGAGAACATGTAATGTGCTCTAATAGCCCGGACTAAAAACAAAAGGAGGGAGATAGAACATGTGCTCTAATAGTCAGGACTAAAAACAAAAGGGGGGAGAGAGAACATGTACATGTGCTCTAATAGCCAGAACTAAAAACAGAGAGAGAACATGTACATGTGCTCTAATAGCCAGGACTAAAAACTAAAGGGGAGAGAGAGAACATGTACCTGGGCTCTAATAGCCAGGCCTAAAAACAAACGGGCCTCCTCAAAGCCCAGGTGCCATGTGCAGTGACCGACCTTGCTAAAAAAGAAAATTATACCGTCGACTGCTTTTCTTTTCTTTTTCCCGCTTGTGAAGCTGTTGATGGCTAGTGGTTAGCAGTAACCGCTCCCGAAATCCTGAATAACAAACTCATTGGCATTCTTTTCTAAGACTTTGCCTAAGAAATATACGAAGATTCGACTATGTGCCCTCATTAAGTATCGTTAGCTGACCTAACACTCACAATGACTCCTAACCGGAGGTACGTCCATATGGAGTTATTAATTAACAATGGAATAAGTCCATCTAACTCCCTAATCTATCCTTTTTTGTCTAGAATTCAGCCATTAACTGTAAAACCCGGTAAACAATCTCTCTTAACTGCCAATACCATTTATTTTACCCTAAGATTGAAGGCGGTTTTGCTCCATCGACTTGGACGAACTTCAAATTTGCATATTCGCCTTCCAGATGCAGTCAGCTGCCACGGAACATGATAGCTAGTTTGTAATTTGAAACGTCTGGTGCTCGCATAAAGAATAGGAGAAAATTCTGGGAGGCCGATACTTATATTGTTTGATTTTGTAGGTTACGAAGAACTTTCAAATGCATATATGTGCTAAGCTCGTTTTTGGTTGGGTTTTTTTAGGCTGTGCCTTATAACTTTGATTTAAATTTTTTAATTCTGACTGTTTGGAAGAGAGTATGAAAGAAAAAACACTCACGTGTGATTTTAGCCGATATAGATATAGTCAATACAATATCTACTACAATTAATTTGTAAATATTATTTTAAAAAACATATGTTTAAAAGTTAGATACTGCAAAATAAATCAAAAACTATAAATATAGCGCCGAGCCGAACCCAGACTTTAATTCAAAAATCTTAGCACTGAACTCATGAGCACGCACACCTCACAAAGCAACCGTAGCTGTTTTGCTATACAAAAGAGGCACAGTTAACGAAAGATTAACGCATACCTCACTTTTATCTTATCAAACCTTTGATTCTGATGATCTCGGCCATTAGAAATATTCTTGCCTTCACTTTTGATGATCAAACCTCCTATTCGGTGTGGGTCAATAAAACCTGTCATTCGTTATTATTACGATCGTTAGAGATACGTTCCTCATACGCCTTAAGATGACCGATGACCTCCTCCATTGTCATTGTCTTTAAGTCTCCAAACTGCTCTATGACTGAAACAATTGGGAGAAACTATGAGAAAACAGCATGAAGGAATTTTTTCACTACGTATAACTCTTCCACCTCGTCAAAGGCTCGTATCTTGTTGGCGATGACCACCAACCAGACGGTGAAGTCATTGATCGACTGTGTTTCCTTCATACGCAGTACCTCGAACTCGGTTATGAGAGTTTGTACATTTGCTTCCTTCACACGATCAGCTCCAAGATGCATCGTCTTCAACGCCTTCCACGCAGTTTTGGTTATCTCCTTTTCGGCTAGTAGGATGAGCTTCTCCTCTAGGATACCCTGATAGATGGCTGTCAATGTTATCTGATCCTTGCACACGTCAACGTTGTCATTCTCGATCGCATCCTATACTCCTTGAGCCCTCTTGTATACCTTCATCTTGATTGCCCATGCTGTATAATTGCTCATCGTGAGTATCGAATAATACAGCGTGACAGTGAAACTCTCCTTCGCCGTCATATTGGATGATGTCTCGTCCCCGGTGACACCATTTCCCGAAGAACGTGATATGATTTGGTCACAGATCAAAAAATCATGCTACCTTGAGATGAATCTTGAGAACTTCGAGAAAATACGCTTCGTAACTCTGATCACGTCAAAATTTTTTGTTGACGTAATTTTCGCTTACGCTTTGACGTGCTACTTCTGATCTTGGAGATTTCTTTGTGTGTACGGAAGAAAAACTGATGTCGCTTGGAATTGATGGTTGTCGGGAGTGTCGCCCGTGTGAGATGCACCGAAACGGAAATCATCGTGATGATTTTTTCAGTGACTTGTTCTCGCTTAGGCTTTGATACCAATTGTTACTTTTCGCCCTAGGAATTACTTTTCGTCCTAGGAGAAAACGTACACAGCGCAAATAAACTGAGAGAACACAGAGGGATTTCTGAATTTCTCTATTCTCTTACTTTCTCCCCCCAATTAAACTGATTACAAGCATCTCAATATATAACCTAAGTAGCACACTTATTCGGACTCTAAATAGGACTTGACTTCTACTTAAATTACACACGGAAACGAACTCAACTTCATCTTAAACTCAGAATTAAAATTATTTATAACAGCATGAACTCAAGTCAAATGAATTATCTCTAACGGGTTGTCCTGGTCTTCATATTCCCAAAGCCGTGGCACTCTCACGGATTTGTCAGCGGTGTGACTGCTGCATCACATCCTTCAACAACGAGTTTGCCATGCCTTGGAAAGAGAAAACGACAAATCAGCACACTAATACTCAAGGAAATAAAAAGACAGACATCACTGGGTGCCTAGGGGTCTGTTTTTTGGCTGATGGTTTCAGAGATTGCGAAAAGAGAGATACTCACTTGTGATTTTTGATGGTACAGATATTAGATTTTTAACGTGTACTACAATTAACTTGTAGACCCCATCTTAAAAAAAAATACTCCGTTTAAAAATTAGTTATTGTAGTAAAAACCAAAAGCGGTTTTTAGAAACCGTAAAAAATAGGACCTAGATATTGTAGGAACAAACAATAATCACAATTAAATAAAGCATCTATTTACAGTAGCAACACAGGAAGGCAAGGCAATTTGTAAAAGAACTAAAAACTGTCAGCACTACAGGAAAGCAGCAGTTTGTTTTACTGGGAAGTGAGCACCCATTGGTATTAACAATTAAATAACATGAAAAAAAAACAAGGGGAGCCCTATTAGAGTGTTGGCTAGATGACAAAAACAGACATTTTGAGATAAACACACAAATAGAGGACTGATTAGAGATCGTGTATCAAGACTACATTTCAGTGGATTCGATCACAAAGGGAGTATCAGGACTGTTGTTTTCAGCTTTTTAAAACAGTTTTTAGCTTTTGCTACAGTACCTAACTTTCAAACGGAGTATTTTTTAAGATGAAGTCTACAAGTTAATTATAGTACATGTTAAAAGCCTAATATCTGTACCATCCAAAATCGCAAGCGAGTATCTCTCTTTCCATAATCTCTGTCGTAAACAGTTAAAATTCAAAAATTTCAGCCAAAAGTCATAAACCACAGCCAAAACAAACAAGCCCGTGTAGCTTGTTAAAGGGCATAACCATTAGATCAGTGGATTTGGCCTCCAGAATTAACCAATTGATTGGGTTCATTAGCACCTTGACTTTGGTGGGTTACATCATGCTATAAGCACTACTATAATGATGCAGTTTCAAATTTTAAAATATAAGCAAGAGAGGTTCTGCAATTATTTCTTCCCAATATTACTGTTCTGTACATAGAACTTTGCTAACAGAAGTCACAGAAAAACGTAACCCAAAAAAATGCATGAGACCTCTGTGAACCAGTGAATAAGCACCACAAGGATTGACTAGATACCAGCAGTGACTGGAGTTTTGAAACGGTGATGGAAAAAAATAACCAATACGTAGAATGCGTAAGCAAAGAATCAGGCGCAGGCAAGGAATAACAGAGACGCTGTGCCACTGTGTTGGGAGTCTGGAGAAGCAGTAGGATTGGGAAAGAATCGTTCAGCAGGTCCAGTGAGAGCTAAGGTGTGCAACGCAAGTGACAGCCTCCACCCGCACGCGAGAAATTTAACCAAGGCATCATGCTTTTACCTTTTTTGGAGAAACTAAGGAATCATGCTCGCTCGCTCAAAAGACAGCTCAGTTTCACGAGCTCGAGAAGGTAAGAAGATTATATTTATGCAACATGAAAACAGAATCACGCCATGCCATAGTCAGCAAACGGGGCGACTTTCTTGCATGTTGAAACCGAAGAGGGCACAGCAGCTCAGGATAAAGCACTACTAACTGACAGTGATGCTAATACATAGCTACATCATGACCTTGTTCTGTTTTGCTGTGTCTAATATTTTTTAGCTCTGACTGATAGTTTTTTGTTATATTTTTTGAGACGGTGACGGATGATGAAGATATTGATGGCGTACATATCGGTAGAGTCAAGAAGCCGTTTGAAGAAGCGGCTTCAAAAAGTCACTTGAAGAAACCATCTCTTTTGTTTCGGCTTAAGGAACAAGCTCCATATCTGATTAGGGGCGTTCATATTTGCTTGTTGCTTATGGCTTTTAGCTGTCGTTTATAAATTTTGGCTGAAAATGAATAGTAATAATTGAAAGGAGTGGCTTTTAAAAGAAGGAGGTGAGCGGTGGAAAAAGTGAGAAAGAGATGAGTGCGTATGACGGGAGCAAGAGGAGTGAGGTGCGTGATACATCCGTGACCACCCTGTCTATCTTCAGAACAAGACGATAGTAAAAAGAGTGAATAAATTACTTTAAAAAACTAAATATTCATATTAATTTTTAGTTTTTCAAAGTAAAACCTAATATAAACAGGATCAAAGTCAACACAGGGATTTCACGTGCTCGGAATCCTCGCACCGATCCGTCTCGGGCTCGAAACTCCGCTCCGCTGCCTACAAGACTTCTGGGCCTGGCAGCGCAGTGAGATGATGCTGGGCCAGGACCAACAAGACCAACGGAGATGGGCCTTTATAGGCCGGCCTGACAAGCGAAGCCTAACTTTCGATTTTTCTTATTTTTTACTACTGAATAAAATTATTACTTAATTAATTATTAACTTTCCGGTTTCGGGTTTGGATGATTCTCCCACAGTAGGAAGTAAGTTAGGTAATTAATAAAATTATTAATTAGTTATTAACTTTTCGGTTTCGGGTTCCGGTTTGGATGATTCTCGCGCAGTAGGATGTAGAAGTTGCATTCTGGGTGTCCTGTCCGCGCAAGTCTCTTACAACAATGAACAACTAACTGTAAATGTTGCATGTAGCGATCGATGTGGTTTTGGCCAATACATGGATGGAGTCGGTCGATGAGTCCAGAGATCCCCAACGAAAGCATGGAGCATGACCGCCACGTACAAGGCCGTCGGAGATAGCTTCGAAAAGTTCAAGGCCCGGGTCGCCAAGGAGCTAAATGAAAAGGGACTCAGGAAGAATGGGCAAAAAGGCTCGCTAAGTTTGATAACGATGGATTGGTTAAAAATGCTTAAGGAAAAATTTTAGATGGCACCATTCATCCTCTTTTATTACCTTTTAATCATACATCAACGTATTACTTGAGATTAAATAGAGATATATATGTTTGTATGCATTTTAGAAAAAAGTGACTAATTGAGGAAGAATAAGGGTATGCAGCTATTTGATCCATACATGATGGAGATTGGTTACGTTTCTAAGAACTCTAATAACTTATTATGCTCAATGATTTTCTTCAATCAAAACTCATACTTCAATTACATTCCTCAGTTATATTTTTCTTCAAGCTTCTATATTGTTATTTGCAATTTTTATGATGCCTTAAAATTTTAAATAGCTTATAAGATATCTAAATATATTCTGAAACATCTAAATTATATCATTTGATACTACAAATTTTAAAATAAATCTAATTATACTAATACGTGGATCACCTTACTAGTTATACAGCAAAAGGTCGTGAAGAAGTTTTAAGCCATTAATAATTTATATAGAAACTTCCCATCTGCAGAAAACTTTGCTTCACGTACCTAGACATGACTGCAACCAGCAGCTCTTACGGCACCACTACTTTATCGTTGCAGCACCCAATCAAACCACATATATAGGACACAATACATTAAACAAGTCAAATGTGCGCACAAGCACCATCGCACTTATTACATGAAGAGACCATACATGATGGTCCAGGTGAAAGCCACACAAACCCAACTCCTTTCGTGAGCATAGAGTAACACAACCATCATGCTCAAGCACACTCAGAAGACGGAATAATCAATCGCACACGCGCACACTCAGACACACCAGCAAAACAAGTAACCACACCCATGCAGAAGAAGTAACCACACCCATGCAGACACAAACACACAGGCAGAATAAAAAAACACACACGTGCACACACAAACCAGGCATGGGATTTGATCGTGAAGGCATGAGAGGGGAGTCTTTCCTTCAGCATCGATCCTTATTCTGCCAGCTGGATAGAAGGAAACCATGCAGCGTTAATTAAGTGGAGTCCGTCAAGGAGCCGCTGCAGCCGCGCTTCCTGTCCCTTGGCCTTGGCTCTGTGGCAGATTGTGTTTAAGAACAGGGCGGTTTCGATGTTCTCCAATGGCTTTTGTCACCTCCTTAGGGACGCTGGCACCGTTGAGCTCGAGCTCCTGAAACCACCCAAGGTTGTTGATTCCAGAGAGAAACTCTATGTTGGTGAAGGACCAGACAATCTTCTCTAGCTTAAGAGCTGCTCCATCGTTGAAGCTGATGCCTGTGATGTCGGAGCACTCGACAACAAGAATCTTGAGATTTTTGAACTCGTTTTCTTCGAAGGTGAGCTTGCTCTCGGTGTATGACTTGTGCCGAAGCTTGAGACACCGCAAGTTGGGCAACTTGGCGAGGTATGTTTCCAGATGAAAACGCTTCAGCTTTGTACTATGTAGAGTTACCTTGGCAATCAGTCTGTGGCCATCTTTGAAAAAAAATGGAAGAAGCTGCCCATCTGTGCTTCCTCTGATGCTTAGGCTCTCGAGAAGGAGAAGCTTGGAAGGATCGACATCATCTGGTACTTTTGTGTTAGAAGGTCCAGTAGTTCCCTGGCTGCTAGATCGTGAAGATTTGATCCGTATCGACAAAAACCGGAGGCATTCATTCAGATCCCCGATCGCTTGGAGCAAATTCTTGAGATGATCTTCATTGTCGTAGACATCCACACCAAGCTTCCTCAGTTGCCATAGCTGGCTAATGTCTTTCAACTTGTGAGCACCTGCAGGGGAAGCCTCGACATGGGACAGTACCTCCAGGTTTGTCATGTACTTGATCTTGCGAGGGATCTCGGCGGAGGAGAATGGTTCCTCAGCCCTGGTAGTGTCAGTGCTTGGAATCTGACCTGTGCGACCAGCCAGCAGACACCTGAGCTTCGGGATCAGGATATCTTTGGTCGCTGACGAAGGTACTCTGGTTTGCCGGATGTTCAATATCTCCAGATGCATGAGATTGTTGATTTCCTTGGGCAACCTGTCTACTCTCGTGTTTCCTCTTATGCTGAGGCACTTGAGCAGAAGTATATTCTTGCAGACATCCTTGACGTGTTGGTTCTCCAAGCCTGGGCAGTCTTCGAGGTCTAGCACTATGAGCAGCTTCAGCTGAGAAGAGGTGTGTGATATGCTACTGCGTCTGTTTTTGGGGAGTGATATCGTGTGTGATATGCTACTGCGTCTGTTTTTGCGGAGTGATAGCATGAACTCCGTGATGGTGTCTGAGCGACGGAGCCGGAGATCGCTGTGGACAGAGAAGTGCTTAGCCAAGTCACGTGACAGGCGTGGGTCCAGGAATTGCTCTTCTCTGGCGATCTCGGCGATCAGTTCCTGAACAAGCTCATGCTTTACTCTACAGCTCTTGACCTTTCTTGCAGTACCAATGTCGACAGGGCAAACAAACCACCGGTTGACGAGCGTGTCGAAACAGCGCTCGGCTCCACGCACTGCATGCGCCATGTCTCTTCCGGTTATCAGGCCTTCAACGATCCACCGTCCGACTAGTCTTGACCGCCTGATCTCTTCACCTGGAGGAAAGATTGCTAGATACAGCAAGCAGGTCTGGTAAGTTCTAGGCAGATCGTTGAAGCAAAACTTTAGCAACTTCTTTCCGTTAGTTCCCCTTATCTCAGCAACATCAGTGCCGTCCAGTGCTTTTATGGGAGGGACTAGCACCCTGCGCAACTTGTCCAGTTCTTCTTGGGTCCTGTTTGGATTAGCAAACAGGTAGTGGACGAACATCTTCATGCAAAAGACTTGCGGCTCGCATTTGTCCTGAATTTCACCTAAGATGCTCCCCACATTTTTCTTCAGGATGTCGTTCGGCTCCGGTTGATAGTTCCTATCAATCAACGTGTTCACTTTCTTGTAGAAGAAATCAACAAGAGAATAGGTTATAGGTTCTCTGCACAATGCACGGGCCTCGTTGCGGTCAACACTCGTGATCACTACCACTGCACTATCGGGGGCGCAACCAAATGTACTCAGAACTTTCTCCATCCACCGCCATACGTGTACCAAATAGGAACCTACCAAATAGGTATCCTCGTCCTCGATAACAATCAGGGATTTTTTACCTTCCAGCCCCAGATGATCTCTAATCTTCTTGGCAATTTCATCCTCTTTCAAATGATCTCTGGCGGCCAACTCCTGGCTGTCTTCAGTTGGAAGTAGTTTATCCAGGAGGTCACGGAATGCATACCAGGCATCCTCCTCCGGTGGTTTGGCAATACCTTGTTCGGCCGGTTTAGCAGCAGCGCCCTCTTCTGGTGGTTTAGCATCATCTTGCTCGGCCGATTTAGCAGCAGCGCGCTCTTCCAGTGGATTAGCGTCATCTTGTTCGTCCGGTTTAGCACTAGCAGCAGCCCCCTCTTCCGGTGGTTTAGCAGCACCTTGTTTGGCTGCTTCACGATTCTTCTTCTCTTCCTCTTGTTTGGCTGCTTCACGCTTCTTCTCTTCCTCTTGTTTAGCAGCAGCGCCCTCTTCTGCACGCTTCTTCTTCTCTTCGTCATATTTACTTTTCTTCAAGTGCAGAAAGTGGAACCACTTCATGTAGTCCATACGTGGGAGCCGGACCTTTCGCTCGAACAGTGTATCCATGGTGGGATCATCATACGCTTTCTGTGCAACGTCACCCACGTCCTTTTTCTCCGGCGCTGAAATGGCGATGACTTTATCAAGAGGAGGAGGAGGTGGTGGACGTTTTTCTGCTGGAGATGCTTCTCTGAGCCACCTGATTAGATCTTGTGTGCACTCCTTCCGAATGTCAGGCTCGACAAATCCTAGGGCTCCTCTGATGATATCGTTGCTCAGCACGGACCCCGCATCCTTTGTCCATTCTGATTCATCTCGTCCGTCGCCACCGCCAGCAGGTTGAGTGGATGACGACGACGCCACCGTTCCAGATCCTGGACCAGCCGCCTCCTTGGCCTTCTCGTCGGTAATCTTGGGGAGCTCGACGCCGTACCTCTGGCGCCGCTCGGCCACGTCGCGCGCCCGGACCTTGAGCTCGCGTATCCGGGCAGCGGCCTGGTGCTGTGCGAACAGCGCGCGCACGGACCATTGCACCGACCACAGGTAGCCCCGGAGGCCCCTGGTGCCGGCGACGACGGCCTCCGGGACGCCGCCGCGGCGCACGTAGAGGTCGACGCAGTTGCTGCAGTCGAAGGCCAGGTCCCTGACCTGCTTCATCCACGCGCGGACCGGCTCATCGTGCTCGCCGCTGGGGGGCGCCGTCCTGGCGAGGTGCAGGAGGAAGCTGTTCATGCTCTCCATCTCCTCCCGGATGAACTGCACGTCGTCACCTACGCGGACCAGCCGCTGCGCCTCGTCGCGGAGGAGCCCCAACAGAGAGCGGACGGCGCCAAAGGCGAGCTCAGCCATTGCTGACGCTCACCTGTTTTGCCCCTCGGCCGCTGGCGGGCCGGTGTCTAGCTATAGCTAGCTTAGTGGGGGGAAACTAGGCAAATGCATTATGCGTGCATGCGTGAGCATGGGGAAATGGCAATGGATTCTTCTTCACATACGTGAACCCACGTAGACGTGAAGAAAACAGCACTGCAGCACGCACGCAAGAGTGGCGAGCTCTTACTGCTGATTTGGTGCGATCTTTATCTTACTTCTCTCGTTAATGATGGAGACTTTTACGTACCTTGGGTGGTATACAAATCAAATCTAGTCATCGATTTAATTTGTTAATGGCATTATAGATTTTTCACAACAAATGTGTAACAAACCAAAATTTTGTTCCCTGTTGAAAAATGCAAGAAAATATTTTAGCACGTATTCAAGTTTTTATTGCATGTTTGGAAAATGATTATGGATTATTTTAAATTAAAATAGCAGCAAAACGAATTTTCTAGAGAAACAGAAAGCTAATAAATAGTGGAAACTAGATGAGTTCAAGTCTTCAAGAGCGCAAAAAATTTCATAATTTTTAGAGATTGTTTGCCATATTAAAAAATTCCCCAAAGTCGGCCACAGTCGCCCACCCCCCTCCCACGTCGCAAAAGGCAGGTGACACCCGCTGTAACATCCCAAAAATATTAGGGATTATTGTATTTGCAAATTAATGAAAACTTTTCTTATTTGTGGCGAATTTCAAAATTTTGTTCATTTGAGTTCTTGATTTGAAATTCGAGGTGGCAAAAATTTAATTAAGAAAAACAAAACCTCAAAGAAGTGAGAATTTAGATCTCAAAATCACAATCCAAATTCTCAAAACCCTGGAAAATCTTAAATCCCAAATCCAAATTTAACTCTAGAATTTAAATTTTATCTTTAATCTTGGCATTTGAATTATTCAAACATCTAATTATATAAACCAAGGAAGTAATTGTTGAAGTCCCAAAATTCGCAATTTCTTCTCAGTAAACCCATTTATTTTTCGGCCCACTTGGCCCACCCGAACACCCCTCCTTTTCCCCTCATCCCCTGTTGCAGTGCGCCGCAGCTTCTTCTTCTCCCCTTGCCTCCCCTTTCTCCGCTTTGTTGGATGCCCACTGCGCCACTGCTCATTTCCTCCTCTCTCCTTCGATTGACTCCGGGTGACTCGGCCCAGCTCCTTCCCTCCCCTTCCCTTCCTTCTCCTCTGTCTCCTAGCGCCACCTGATCGGCCCGATCCATGCGCGAGCCACCAGCGTGCTAAGCGGCGCCGTGCCGCCCGGTTTTGCATGCCGCCCTTGGATTCCTGTTGCCCTGCCGGAAGGGTCTCGTCGCCAGCCTAGCTCCCCTGTTGACCTCCCCTACCCTGGCTTCAATGCCCATCCGGTCTTGGCACCGTCGCTCCACCGGCCTATTATCCCCATCAATGCCAGCCTGCCCCTGGACTCCCTCCGCCCTAGCCTTGCACCCGCCTTCAATGGAGTTCAGCGGCCTCACCTTCCCCTTCCTGCGGCTCTCTGCCGCTCGTCACCTGCGCGCGAGCCAGCCATCGCCACCCTCCTTTACTCGCTTGCAGGTACCGAGCCATCCCCTCAAGTCACCTCTGCCCAGACCAGCATTAGCTGGGTCTTCAATGCTCAACAACTAGCCATTCCACCGAGTGTAAGAAGGCCCCCAACTCGTATTCTTTTTCCCCATTTTCTTTCCCGGCCGATACCACTTCTCTGGCAAGCCTCACGGCGAGCCACCCGCGTCCCGTACACCCCCTGGTCTCTTCTACCTCTCCCCAAATCTGATTGAAGTTTGGATATCGGGATTTGCCGCAAGGCCATCTTCGTCAAGTCCGGCTGACGCCACCTCCGCCGCCGCCATGGCTGTTTCCCCTCCGATTCCCTGCGATGGAAGCGACTCCTCAGCACCATGAAGCTCCTCCAACCGCCAGCAAGCGCTCTACCCGACCGAGATGACCCCCCCACACGAGCCAACCGCCGTCGCCTCAAGCCCCTGTCGCCGGCCCGCCTCAGCACCTCTCTGGCCAAGCCGCCGCCACCGATGAGTTCCCTGGGGTCTCCCCTCACTCACCCTCACCTCCATTTCATTTTCCCCCTTGCCTCTGATCACTGGTATTTCTTGGGGTTCGCCGTCATCAACTTGCTACCTCACCGCCGGCCCGAGACACCGCCCCAGCCTCCTCATCCCAGGGACAACCTGTACTGGCAGTCGCCGTTGCCCTCCGGCCGTTCCCCGTCACGGCGCCACCTCCCAGAAGAGTGCCGCGCCCCTCCCTGCGCCTTTCGGTCGAGCCCCCTCCTTCCAGAAGTCCCTGCCTGGCCCTCTCTCTTTGTGTGACAGGTGGGCCCCACTAAATTATGTGTTCAGATTGTTGGGTATTACTTGTATAATTGCCCAACATTGATATCTTGTGATAATTTGTTTTGCAAATCCCAGTGAATCAGTCTGAAAATGGTACTAGGAGTAAAGTGCAATTGTCAGGATTAATTAAGAATGTTTAAACCAAATAGAACTATATAAAAGGATCTATTAAGCTCTCATAACTAATCTTCCAATATTTAGCCTAATCTTGTTATTTAACACTGCTAAAGTTTATTGAGCAATAGCAATTGATTAGTGAGTCAACCAAACCCTAAAGCGTGCCGGACTTTGATTCACTCGTCGCATATCTTCCTCTCTGGAGTTAAAACCTCTATCGCGAATCAATTCTATTTACAATCTTGCTTGTAAGAGTAATCCTCAAAACATGAATCTATCAATTATTCCATAAAGAGGAAGCATATTTGGTAATTTATTCCGGAATTAGGATTCTGTTTAAACTAGTGCCAATTAAATGACTTGTCTCTCTGTGTGCAAGATTGTTAAGGCGGAAATAGCTCATAACCATCTTTCCAAATTATCAAGTGTTTATCTTGCATGAACATGTAAATCCACAAACTATTCCATTTAGCAAATTAAATGGGTCTGGCAGATAATTTTAGGTATGGGAAAATAATTATGAAATGATAATGAAAGATCAAGCAAAATAACAATACTACTAACCTTAATTAAATCTCAATAAATATTAGGCAAACTTATTCAGAGAACGTTATAAACTAAACTAAAGGAAGAAATTGTTTTTGATTAATTTGTGGAACCCTTGTTCAAGAAATAAATTATTACCAGAAGCTCTATTGCATAGCATCTCTAGTATCTTTATCTTAAGCATTTGTCATCAGCTCATCAAGTTAACTATATTTTTGTGCACATAAAATATCGATGCACAAATTGTTCCTTTGCTATAACCAGTGAGACTTTTTTTTTTTATAAATGAGATAATTATAAAAACCAATCTTCAATATCATCTATACGACACCAAGATCCAAACATCTTTTGGGCATAAGAAACTATTAAACCTAGATAAACAACTATTGCTCTTTACCTCAGATAATTTGTCTTGGAATAACTGTAAAAATGCATGGGAATAAGTCATAAAATGATAATTCGTGAGCAATTAACGCTCTTAACTGAAAATATTGCTAAAACATATCTGTGTATCCAAAACAATCTAATCATTCCCCTATGTTTAAGAATAATTAAATTCATGCACTCTTCATAAATTATAACTCATGTTTTCAGTAAATCATCACTATCAATCCTCTCTAATGAATTGTGATTCACTAACTTGTTCCTAATTCTCAATTGGATAAATAACCAAGCCTCCAATCTATAATTAAAATTGGGAAGAAAATACTTAAATTCGAGTATTGGGCAAATCACTCTCCCAGTCAATCTTTCTAAAAGATGCAAAAATCTTGCATAGCTCTTGGAACTTCCTTGATAAATATAAAATAATATAAAAGGAGTATAAAGAAAAAGATCAAGCCCTTATCTTGAACCTAGCAGAAAGATCCTGCGGGTAATTCTTTATTCAACTCCGTGTTTAATAAAATTTTCCTTCACGGTAAAGTTATTCAATCAATTCCTTCCTATCGAATAAATCCATTCCAATCGCTCCCTCTATACTCTCAATCTATAAGCAACACTAAAATAAACTCAATTAAATTAAATTAAGCTTTTGCCGCTGTTTGGATTTATTTAGTTTCCCCTTTGTTGCCGCGTAATTAGACGCTGCAGTCTGAAGACGACGAGGTCAAGCGGATTCGGACTACAGTGAAGGTTCAGGATTTATTACGACGGACTAGTTAAGCAGACTTTGAGTTAAATCAAGACTGCGGTAAATAAGCAAGCCAAGTCATCACTTTGATCATATTAATCCTACATTTTTCAAAAGTTATATTCTTTTAAATTATCAAAATGCATGCTTACGTTGTTATGCAAATTATATCAAAAATAAGGTAGATATTACCCTTTTATGCTACCACTATTATTAATATGACCTCCTTTACCGTTGGATTCAATTAATCCTTGTCGCCCTAGATAATGTTGCTATTAACATTAGCTAAGTTATATTTATTGCCAAGTGAGTCCAGAGCTAGGGCATTCAATTGTCCGGCTCATCATTATTCTTTAAACGGCAAATTGATTTTGGGCAGTCATGGGATGTAGATGACTGATAGTTTTGGTACAGATTATCTTATGCTTCTCAAAACCCTAAAAATTTCTTATCTGTCTGGGTGGATGGTAAGAGTGGTTGGTGGATGTAACATTGGGTTGCGGAAGCCCGTCTGGACAAATTAAGGACTTAATCCTGTGTTGACCTCTCCATGTAAAACAGTACAACCACAAGCTGGCAAAGTGTAGGCATGACTGAATAATTTGTACTCGCCAAGATGGCGAATGCATTTAGGGGGAAAGCACGATTTTTCTCGCTGGACGCAAAGCGCCCTGGAGATGGTCGTGTCACCGGATAGAGGTGGGCGCAAGAGAGGGTCTAGCTGGCGCCTAAATGGCCTTCCTGTAGATGGAAACCTTAGCGAGTGCATTCTTTTACTAGATACATTGTAAAGGTCATGTGATAATCCGGTTGATCTGCACATCTAAGGAAATGTGCGGAATATAACAATTGGGTTATCTCTTGTGGGTAAAGTTGTACAAACTCTGCAGAGTCTAAATAACTATTCGAATAGCCGTGCTCACGGTCAAGAGCAGACATGGGAACTTCCTCGAGTTAGTTCTATTTCAAAAAACCATTTCTCGGGCGGGATGAAAACTGAGTAGGGAGATGTATTCTACTTTGTTGGATTTTTCCTGGAGAGATGTACTCCAGTGATAATTAGGGTGGACGTAGCCCAGTAATCAAAATTAGCATTGGCAGAGGTAACCATGCACTGTAAAGGTGGATGTAACCTGTGCTACCAATAATATTGCAATCTCTTTATAACTTGCATTTTGGTTAAAATTGCTAAGTCACAGGAAATCTATTTATGATAATTGGAAATGTTGCTTTAGCAAATAAAATAACCTCAAGCCTCCTTTCATAGCCTTGCATGTAATAGTTATTAGCGTTGCATTCTGTGTGGTGGCTTGTTGAGTACAATTGGTACTCACTGTTGCTATTACCCTCCAGTCAGTCAGGAAGCAGAAGAAGAGGCCCAGCATTGCCTCGACAGAGCTGGTATTTAAGAAGGCCATGGACATAGGTCGCGAAACCCCAGTTGGCTGCCTGTGGGCGAGTCTTGTGGGTTCCACTTGTGTGAAGATTTTCCGCTGCTGCATTCTCTGCTTTCTCGGCCTAATCGGCCTATGTAAGTTATTAATGTATTAATTACACATTTGCTTAATATGTTTGATATACAGTGATGTAACTGTGAGCACTGGCTACTGATCCAGGGAACAGTGCAGAAATCACAGAGGAATTCGGATTTCTAAATCCGGTTCTGACACCCGCTCTCGCCAACCATTGCACCCTTCTGTGCCGTCTCATTGCGTCGCAAGACTGGGACAACTGCGTTGTAGCCACGCTGCCCCCTCTGTCACCGCCATGGCCGCCGCACCCACCCCCCTGCGAACAGCTCACCCCGCCGGCTATAAAAGACCGCCGAGGCCTCCGATCGCTTCCCCACCTCTTTCACTCCCTCCCATCGAACGCAATCGACTCCCCGTGCCTTGTAGCTCGCCAGCGCCCCTTTCTTCCTCAGCTTCGGCCGAAGAGCTCACTGTTGATTGCAGTCGCCTCAGGCCAATTCCCCCAGCCAGGAGCCTCCATGGTGCGTGGCAAACCCATTTCGATCTACGGCCTGAGCTCACATTGTCCGAGCCGCTCCCTCGCCGTAAGCCCCCTTGGCCGCCGCTGTCTCTCGCCGCCATACCACTTCAGTCACGCCCGAGCTCCGTTGACCTTAGATACCGCACCGTGACCACCCCAAGGTACCCCCTAGCCGCCGATTAAATGCTAACGCTGTCTGCCGCCGTGTCCACTGTCGTCCTGTTTCGCCGCCGACCATGGCTTCGGCCAAATTGGCCGGTGAGACCTCGCCCAGAGGTGGGCGCGGGCGTGAGCATTCCATTTTGCTTATGCTCATGTTCGGTCGCCGCCCTCACCGCCGGCGACGAGCTTCGCGGCCGTCGGGAGGATGAAGATGACACTGTTCATCTGTGCGATGTAATTAGTGATGAGATTAATTAACTTAATGATGACTATTAGTGTTAAATAGTTGCTGACTTGTGGGCCCCATCTTAATTAAACCGTTAGAAGGACCCACCTATCAGTGGCTTAGAAAGTGTTAATCCTCGTTGGCCCACATGTCGGTGAAACCGAGGGAATAACATAACTCTCAGTGGGCCCTATGTGTTAGCATATGGAAAGTTAAGAAATTAATAAACCCAGTGGGTCTCACCTGTCAGAGAGAGTAAAAGAAAAATAATAAAACCAGTGAACCTCACCTGTCAGTCATATGCACTTTCTCTCTCCTCGGATTATTTAATGATTTCTGATTTTTATTTTGAATTAATTAAGGCTAAGAACTTCAAATAATCATAACTAATTCATTTTAACTCCAAATAAAGTGAAAAAATTACTAAATTCGTCTAAATTCACCCTCTATCCAATGGAACTAAAATCATGAATTTTTGAGCTTGTTTGATTTTTCGTGAGAGTTTATTTGGTTATACTTATTCTTTTTAAATTCTCATTTATCGAAAATTTAGCATACGAAGCTCAAGAGGAGGAGTCCAAGGTAGACGCAAACCAAGACCAGCAAGATCAACGCAACTGTGACCCAGGTGAGTTAATACTTTGATCATATTGAATCCCCATTTTAGCAAATTATTTATATTTAAACTATTAAACTGCATGCTGTTATTTTATGTGAAATCTTATGTATGTATTAATACTGTAGTTAGCTGCCCTTTATTTAAGTGCTACTATCATAGCTTCCTAGCACATTAAACAATGAACCTTATTTATTGCCCTAGGAAAAATTATAAAGATAACCTTTTAAAATAATTTACGTGTATGCGTATAGCTTAGCACTGCTTAGATCTCCAGGGTTGATAAAATACCCCGACCCTCACACACAATTACAAAGAGCAAATTTGGGAAGTAGTATTAGTGGTTAACATCCCGCGCAATGTATGGGACCCACCGCAAGTGGGAGCAGCCCCTAGGGTAAGATGAGAATAAGAGGCCAGATGTTTGAAAGGTTACTGTGATGATCTACTCAGCCTATAGTAGTATTTTGTGGTGAAAGTGTACATACATTGCAGAGTCAAAACTATTCAAATAGCTGTGCCCATGGTCAAGGGTGGATATAGGAACCTAACTCAGATATAGTTCTATTTCAAAAATAATTTTTATGGGAAAGACTTGGAAAGAAAAGTAGAGGACGATGGACAGTCCTGGTTTTATGTTGGCCTGGGTGTCGTCTCAGTGATAATGTAAGCGGCTATAACGCTGAAAAGTCAATATATGGTGCAGGTGTCATGTAAATGTGGATGAAATCTGTACCACTAATATCATTACGTCACTTTTTCCAACGCTATGATTTTGGTCCAAATGGCTAGGTCTTAGGGAATTTCTTGTGTATTATATTTAAAAAGCAATTTCAGGCAAACAAAACCACCTGAGCCTTTCCTTGGAAAGCCATGCATGTTAAATTAATTGCATATTGTGCATTGGCTTACAGAGCACGGTGGATTGTGTGCTCACCCTTGCATCATCATATCTAGAGGCAAGATGTCAAGACCATTACGCCTTCGATGACACACCAAGCAATGGAGCAGACGACTACAATTAAGACGAAATTGAAAATGTCTAGTCCTAAGTAAGTAGACTTGCTGGAAGGGTGTGCACCTATATTACCTATGGTTAGATAATATAGTTTGCACACATTTACCCCTTAGTCGCTTGCTTGTGGCTATTGGTCGCACTGTTGTTCTCGTTTTCCGCTGCTATCTTTTGAACTGTAAGGATTTGGCCAGGGAGGCCCATTATGTAAAACTGTCACCCGATGTGGCGTATTTTAAACTCTGATGCATAATATTATGGCTTGATGAATGTTTTGCGATGTATGAATTGATACAGCAATGTACTATGATTACTATCTACTGATCTAGAGGATAGTGCGGTGGAATCACAGAGAACCTTCGCCAACTTCTGCTTGCCAGCTATAGTCACGAGAAGGTACTACGGGAGCAGCTCGCTAAGTACAAGAAGGCACTTGCGGAGGTAGAAAAGGAGAAGGCCGCCGCCCTCGCCGAGCTTCAGCGGACTACCGTTGCTGCGGCGATCCTTGCTCCAGCTCCTGCTATGTCACCCATCATCATTCCGGATCCTGCTCCATCCCAGCCACAGGCTAATGGGCCCCGCACCCGTCTCACTACACGTAAGAGCGTGCGACCCCCTAGTTTGAGGGCGACTGTCACCCTTGAAGGGATCCATCGTAGCCGCTCCCGCTCCCGCTCAGACTCTTCAAACTTTAGCGGTAGCCGCTCCCGCTCCCAGTCGCCGGACTACAGCCCTTCGTGCCCGAGAGGCACTTTCATGGAGGAGTAGACTATAATGCTTAGTGTGGTGTGGTGAGCACTAGCCCCCGTAGTAGCAAGAAGTTGTAGTTTGGTGTGGTGTTCCGGTTTGGGCATCGATTGGCAAAGTGTCCTTTCTCCCCATAACTGAAACAGTTGTAGTTTGCCACAGGATGGGTCCCGATGGATTGGCCACTAGGTCGGGGGATCTGAGGGGTACTGCCACTAGTCGGGGTGCCGTAGAGGAAGCTTGCTGCCTGGTATATGAGGGGTTATTGAAGAACTTCTGGATGAACCTCCCTTGCGGTCTTTTCACCACTTGCTTACGATTGCGGCTTGCTTCGAGGTTCTTCCTTTCATTCTCTAGAATGAGGGTCTTATTCACCATCTGATGGAAACTGGTGATGTCTTGTATAATCAGTTGCACACGCAACTCCTCATTCATTCCCTCAAAGAACCGGTCAATCTTCTCCTCTTCATCCGTCACATCCTTGGGAGCATAGTGGACGAGTTGATTGAACTTGGTGAGGTACTCACTAACAGACATGTTCCCCTGTTTTAGCGAGCGAAATTCATTTTTCTTCATTCTCATCACTTCTGCTAAGACAAAATTGGCGTTGAAAGCTGTCTTGAACTCTGCCCATGTTATGACTGAGCGAGCATATCGCACTCAAGGGGCTCGGTGGGCTTGGTTGGGTCCCTGTGGTTCTTGATCCGTAGTTGCCCCTTGTCCTTCAGCTTCTCCCTCGGAGTCATCTCTAGCCGGAGTGTCCTCCTAGCCTCGGGTGGATAGGTAATTATCCCACCACGCTGCAGCTGCTCCCTTGAGCTAGTGAGTGGCGAAGATTACCAGATCTTCATCGGTACACTTGGCCAGCCGAAGTTTTCTCTCAGTATCTCACATTCAGTCTTTGGCTTCGAGGGGCTCATCTGCTGAAGAGAAGGTCAAGGGTCGCATTCTCAAAAAGTCACCCAGCTTGGTGCTATGGCCGCTGGCATTATCTTGTTGACCAGTGTATATGGCCTGCCGAAGCTGAGTTTGTTGCGCCATAACCTGAGCCAAGGTAGGGTGCTCTGGTGGGGGTGGAGGATTAACTTCTGGACCTCGGCCCACATGTGGGGTCTCCTGACTAGTCTCAGCCTCGTCTTGCATGCCCGGAGCGGCGCTAGCTTGTGCTTATGTAACTCTCTAGGTTGCCATCTGCAGATACCAACTACACCTTAAATATATGCACTAAGCATGCAGGCTTTTGGCCCAAGCCAATTCATGCAAAAACCAACAAAAATAAGATAAACGACAAATCAAATTACAATACAAGGCCTACATTTGGCCGCATCACATTCATAATTAAGAATTCACCTAGCTCAACACTCACATAACAGCTAGGCTGTGTTGAGATTTTAGTTACAACAATGTACTTGGGGACCACTCCTGTTCGTGGCCAAGCATCAGCGGAATATAAGACCCCTCAACCCAACAGGACAGCTCCCACCCCCAACCGTGGCTGAATCAACCACATCATTGCTGAGGAAGCCTAGGAAGCCACTGGAGTCTTGATGGGTACGTTTTCTGTCAAGACTATCCCGACGTATGTTCTTTTTGATTCTGGGGCTTCACACTCGTGTATAGCAAGAGGGTATGTGAATAAGCTGGAATTACCTACCTACCTGTTAAAGAAACTAGTGGTATTTAGCTCACCTGCCGAAACTATTACTGTCACCCTAGTATGCCCGGGAGTAGAGATCACCATGGAAGAATTTGGCTTCTTGGCGGATCTAATAATATTGCACTCACAGACTTTGGACATTATATTAGGAATGGATTAACTAGCAAAGCACGAGAGTGTGGAATATGGTAGAACCGCCCAGATAACCCTGAGGACCGAATCTGGTCAGGACCTCCCATTGTAAAACAGTACAGTCACAAGTCTGTAAAGTGCAATTTGGCTGAATAAACCTATCGAACCTTGGATTCATCTCACAGGTAGGGGAAAGGAGTAAGAAAATACCAGGGCGTGTTGTAGCTAAAGAGACACCGAGTGGAGAGTGAATTGTTTTCCTGTCATACTAGCGCTATAGGGAGTGGAGCCTAGAGGCGCTAGTATTAGTGGTTAACATCCCGTGCAACATATGGGACCCACCGCAAGTGGGAGCAGCCCATAGGATGAGATGAGAATAAGAGGCCAAATAGTTTAAAAGGTTACTGTGATGATCTACTCAACTGCATGACTAAAGAATCATGTGGGGCCATGAGCGGATTGTCTCTTGTGGTAAAAATGTACACACTCTGCAGAGTCCAAACTATTCAAATAGCTGTGTCCACGGTCAAGGATGGACATGGAAATCTAACTCAGATATAATTCTATTTTAAAAATATTTTTTATGGGAAGGACTTGGAAAGAAAAATGGAGAACGATGGACAATCCTGGTTTTATGTTGCCCTGGGTGTCATCTCAGCGATAATGTAAGCGGTTATAATACTGAAAAGTTAATATATGGTGCAGGTGTCATGTAAAGATGGATAAAATCTGTACCACTATTATCATTACATCACTTTTTCAAACGCTGTGATTTTGGTCCAAATGGCTAGGTCTTAAGGAATTTCTTGTGTATTATATTTAAAAAAGCAATTTCAGGCAAACAAAACCACCTGAGCCTTTCCTTGGAAAGACATGCATGTTAAATTAATTGCATACTGTGTATTGGCTTGCGGAGCACGGTGTATTTTCTCGCATTCTTTCCTTAGTACTTTAGCCATCTCTTCTCGTCGTTTTTCTCAGCTCACCATTTCCTGTCTCCTCTCCAAGGTTTAGAGCTTGAATCTTCAAGATTTGCTAGGAGCAGTGACATCTTCCACACCGCCTGTGAGCACGCCCCATGGCAATTTCCTGTCAATGAGTTTTCCCTAGCTCGCTACCACGTTCAAGCTTGCCAATTGGCCTTTCTTACTCAACCCCTCACTGAATTGCAATTGGATATAGCCCCATTGCTGAAATTGATTCATTGTCCTCTACCCCAGCCACCACACCATTCTGGCCCTTTCTCACTGACCGATGAGTCTTTATCTAATTCCTTGCTCTTGGACCATATCCAGCCAATAGGAAGCTAACCCGCGCCCCGCTTGGTCTCACTTTCGTCGTAGCTCACCGTCGATGTGGAGCTCATCAGTGCTGTCCCTGCTCACTGTCAACCAGCCATCTCCAACCTTCCCCGATGTCTCCATCCTCACCCTTGAGCCCGTGGTAAGGCACTGATGTTGAATGGCCCTTGTTTTTAGCTCAGGCGGGTACTTTCTACCGTCTTCCCCATTGCCGTCCAAGGTACCACTGCAGAAGTCATTGTGCTTTCGCTCCGATGGCCATAGGTCCTCGACCCAAACTCCTTTGTGTTGCCTTCACCTCCAGACTTTTTCTCCACACCCCAATCATCACCTTTCTCGCTCTCTTGCCCGTTCCATTACAGCCCTGCCCTGTGTTGCCGCTAAACCTCATTACCAACAAACCTTAGAACCTCTCTCGCCCGTTCCGAACCAATTTGATCAGCCGAATTTTCCATTGATTGGGGCGAGAGGTTTTCAAAAAGAACAGCAACCTGATATACTAGCTTTACACGGTTGTGCATCGTGATCCACCCCGATGGCGGTGTCCTGACCAGTAGGAGTAATGTGCAATGCTACTGTGTTGTGCTAGCATTTCATACCTCCGTGAACCTATCTACTAATTCCGAAGCCAATTAATCTTATCAACCAATGTCTAAACCAATCTATTAATATGAACTAATCTAAGTTATCATATGAGAAGAGTAATAGATCCAATCTACTACTACCACATATCAACTATATGTGACTAATCCAGATCAAATACTACACATGATGGCTCTGATACCACTGTTAGAATATGGGTAGGCTACACTAACGTATATTAAAATTTTCTACGTGTAAATTAGGAAGCCATATGAGTAAAAGATCATATATCATTACCATTAGACGCGCAGTGCAATGAAAGTAGAGTTGAAGCAACTGATTCAACGTAGTACACGTCGGTGTAGTGAAAATAATCAATCATCCTTAGGCCAATCGTCTCCTCTTTGTGATCATCCCGATCAGCACCACAATCGTAGCAGTGTCTCTACTAAAGTCCACATGTTTAGGGATAGAGCGCCATGCATCGGTGTGCTAGCACCAACGCGCACGGCATGGGTTTTGAGAGGTAGCAGCTAGAGTTTCAATGGGTGTGTCTTGGGATGCCCTCCTTAGCCTCTACGTCTCTCTTAATATATAGCCTCCAATTAGATCCTTATCCAACATGAGTAGATATCGTATCCCACTTGGAAAGCAACCGACCAGATCCTTATCCAATACGAACAGAGATCATATCCTACTTGAAAGTATAATCTAAACCTTTATTATTCTAACTTGTTAAGTGTATGACCTTTTCGGTTCATGTATTTTGATCGTGGCCCGAAAACTCCTTTTTTGGTCCACAAGTCTATAGCGGTCATTGGCAGGACATATCGCCTTGCAAACATACATAAGTATTATTGTAGGGGTGGCCCCCATCTAAGCCCAGCCGGCCTGTTAGAGGATTATAAGGTCCAAGTGAGACGTGTGTAAGGACGTGAATGGACACGTAGGGGATATTCGGATGTAAGGGCACAACTGTAAAGACACTCGTCCTGAGCGCATAAATGTACGTGACGCGAGCCATGGAGGGGGCAGAGAGCGTTTCTCACCTAACTCTCCACTACCACACACTTTCTCTCTATTTGGTCTGTAGCCACAACAGTTGGCGTCGTCCGTGGGGACGACAAGAGCAAGCCTCAAGATCTCGAGAAAGATGGCACCGAAGAAAGCATCATCATCGGCGGCGAGGAAGAAGGACGTGGGTGCGGCGAAGTCCCGCGTCAACACCAGGGCTTCAGCATCGGCGGTCACGGGTGCGAGCGCCGCCGCCGACGTTAAGATCGACCTCGCCACCGTCGACGCGAAGATCGACCTCGCCACCGCCGACGCGAAGATCGACCTTGCCACCAGCATGACGGTCAACTTCGACAGTACCGAATGGTGGCAGGGAGCGGTAACGTCGGTGCTCGTGGAGGCGCGACCGCCGTCCCTACACCCGTCATCGATGCCGGTGTTCACCGCGTCGACGTGGCGGACAACCCAGGAGAGCAAGCCAGGGTCACTGTTGTCTCGGCAGCGCAACCAGGTGCGCCGGTCGCCGCGGCCATGCTGACAGTGGAGGACGCCATGCTGGCGGCCCTCGACACGCTCCAGTGGAAGTTAGCAGATCTTCGCGAAGCTGTGCAGAGTATGTAAAAGGCTCGGAGCCAGCAAACCCCGCCGGTGGTCGCGCTGGAGCCCACGCCAGAACGGGCGGATAGCCGCGATGCCGTGAAAGAGTACACCAGAGCGGAAGCAGACGCGCGGCGGTGTCAAATCAAGCACGCCGACGCCAATATGGCGCTGTGTCAGGCCACGGTTACAGCTCAGGCCTCGGAGGTGACGCCCCCCGCCGTGGCCCACGTGCAGCAGCCGCAAGTGAGCCCCCCACGAGTCGAGGTCCCAAAGGGGGCCCAGCATCACGTCATCAGTGTCATCTCTGGACCCTTTGGTCATCCAAGCTGACATCGCAGGCTGCGACGTCAGGTGTGTCCTCGTCGACGGGGGTAGTTCTGCGAATATTCTATTTGCGGAGGCCTCCGACCGCATGGGGATCCCTCGATGTCGCTTGAAGCCATCAAGGACCTCGCTGCAAGGCCTAGGGGGCCAACCGCTGAGGGCATTGGGCTAAGTCCGTCTCCGAGTCTCCTTTTGTCAAGGTGATAATGTTAGTGATATGCCCTAAAGGTAACATGGAGATGTTGTATATATCACATACTATGTTTATGATGCATTACTTTGTTCCTTGAAATAGACATTATCATTATTGATCAATGAGTATGTGACTTATTCATGAGACTCTTAATGCTAAAATGTTGCTATTTCTAGATGATCCCTGATCATATATCATATGAGGAACAAATATGATTCAAAGATCAGTATATGTATTGATTGATGATTATGTCTCATGGATCATGGTATGGTGATACCAAATCAATAATATGGACATGTGTTAGTGAACATATGTTGGATAGACCTGCCATGAGACACTGCAGAGATTTCATGTGTCATGAGTTGGTCTCAAGTAGTGTTTATGTAGAATCCTTAGACTTGAGATCATCATGGTTCTCAACATGCATAGTAGCTTATTTTGGGACTACTAAACACTACTCCGTAACTGGGTAGTCATAAAAGTAGTCTTCGGGTTTGCAATGAAACATGTAGTGGGATGTGAATGATCAAGATAGAATTTACCCCTCCTTATGGGAGAGATATCTCTGGGCCCCTCGATATAATAGATTATGAAAGTGCATGGCCATGCCAAGGTGATTGAGGAGTCAATCACAAGTTTATAATCCATCACGGAATCGAGAGAGTGATTGAGCTATTAAGAGGATGACACAGGTCTCGCCTTGAGCTCAATCTATATCGTGAGGCAAAGGGATTCGTACATGAGAACATTATAGGTTCAGCTGATATGATCTTTACGTATACTTTGGGGTTAATATGTCTTACTAGAGGCCGCTATTAACAGGGTGACCGGAAAGGCGTTTCCGGGTTACGACCAAGTATACGTGAACCTACAGGGTCGCCCGCTTAACGGGTTAAAACACTAATTCGAATATGATTCGGATATGGGCTCAATTCGGATAGAGATCCGAATGGACTCCTATTGGGCCTCGGTCCACAAGGCCCAAATGAGGAGGTCTATATATATGGAGGCGAGGGGCTGAGGAGAGTCTCCGGTTAACCTCTGCATAACCCTAGCCGCCACCTCCCGAGCCAAACCCTAGCCGCTCACGAGTGCTAGTACACTCGCAATCGGCATTCCAGCCCCGGACGTGTGGATACTGGTGGAGGCGCTGCTTGTTGCGGTGTTGATCGGCGTCAACAAGGTGTGGTTGATCGCGTGGAGGAGACGATCTGTTCAGGACGATCGACTACTTCCACTACTACCTCGACGCGCGTGGTTGGATCGGTTTCTCCAACTCTTCTTCCGTTGCGCTGCGCGTCTAGTGGTAACGATCCATGATCCTTCCTTAGCATGATGTTCTTGGGTGCGCGGTAGAAAAATTTTGTTTTCTGCTTTCGTAGCCTACGCGCGTTCCTTCAGATAATGCCAGGAGCGAGGATATCGTCTTTGATGTCGCGGACATTCCGAACCCGTACAACGCCATACTGGGCCGCCCTACCCTCAACTCCTTCGTGGTGGTCCCGCATCATGGCTTCTTGTGTATGAAGCTCCCGGGCCCACAAGGTGTCATCACCGTCTTCGGCGACCAGGACCTCGCCCAGCGCGTGGAGGCTTGTGCCAGAGGCCAGCACTACAAGGTGCACGTTCTCACCGACAAGCTTAAGGCGAACGCGCCGGCTGCCCCGGGATGGACGCCCAAGCCCTGACCGGAGGGCGGGGTCAAGAGGATACCTCTCCAAGACGAAGGTCAATTCGTGTCCATCGGCGAAGGCTTTCCCCTGGAGGTGGAGCAGGACTTGCTCCAAGTTCTCCGGAGCAACGCGGATGTCTTCTTATGGTCTCCGGAGGATATCAAAGGCGTGGACCGCTCCCTCATCGAGCACAACCTAGCGGTCCGCCCTGATGCTAAGCCGGTCAGGCAAAGGCTTCGGTGTATGTCCACTGATCAGCAGCAAGTGGCCAAGGTGGAAGTAGCGAAGCTCCTCTAGGCCGGAGTCATTCGCGAGGTCCAACATCCGGACTGGCTAGCCAACCCGGTGTTAGTGAAAAAAGCCAATGACGCCTGGTGTATGTGCATCAACTTCATTGCCCTCAATAAGGCATGCCCAAAAGATGATTACCCCTTGCCCCGCGTAGATCAACTGGTTGATGCCACCGCTGGCTGTAAACTCATGGGCTTCTTGGACGCCTACTCTGGCTACCATCAGATACATATGGCCAAGGACGATGAGGACAAGATCAGCTTCATCACGCCGATAGGGACATACTGTTTCGTCAGGATGCCCTTCGGCTTGAAAATACGGGGGCAACCTTCACCCGCCTCATAGCGCTAGCACTGGCTTCCCAGCTCGGGAGGAATGTGGAGGCTTACGTCGACGACATCATCGTCAAATCCAACCAGCTAGCCTCACACGGCCAAGATCTCCAGGAGACCTTCAACAAAATTAGGAAGGCGGGTATTAAGTTCAACTCGGACAAGTGTGTATTCGGTGTGCAGGCAGGGAAGCTCCTAGGCTTTCTGGTATCTGGACGCAGCATCCAGGCCGACCCCAACAAGGTCGATGCAATCCTTGCCATGGAGCCGTCCAAGACGACAAGGGAGGTCCAACGACTTGCTTGCCGTTTTTCAAGACCCTTCACGGCTGTGACGGGTTCCATTGGGACGACGGCTGCGCACAGGCCTTCGACGAACTCAAGAGACACCTCGCCAGCCTCCCCACTTTGGTCGCCCTGGCGCCAGAGGCTCCCCTCCTGCTCTACCTCGCCGCCTCAACGACAGCGGTTAGCGTCGTTCTTGTCCTTGAGGAGGGCGCTCTTTAGCGCCCCGTGTACTTCATTTTCGAAGCCCTTCAGGGCGCTAAGACGTGGTACAAGGAGCTCGAGAAGTTGGCTTACACGCTAGTCATGGCCTCGAGAAAGCTACGACATTATTTCTTGACTCACCCAATCACTGTGCTGTTATTGTTCCCCCTAGCAGAGATGTTGCACAATAAGGAGTCCACATGGCGCATTGGCAAGTGGGCAGCCGAGCTCACCTCGTTCTCCTTGACGTATGCTTCGCGCGCAACGATCAAGTCCCAAGTCCTCGCGGATTTCCTCACGGAGTGGACCCCCTCGGCCCAGCCCACTGAGCAGCCGGACGACCCGGTGTGGATGTTCAACACGGATGGAGCCTATGGCGTTTTTGGTGCAGGCGTGGGTGCAGTGGTCACTACGCCACGGGGCCACCGCCTGTCGTACTCGGCGTGCCTTGTATTCCCCGCCACCAACAACACGGCCGAGTACGAGGCACTACTCTTCGGCCTCGCAAAGCTCAAAGCTCTCGGCGCGCGGCGAGTTCTCGTCTGCACTGATTCACGGCTGGTAGCGGGCCACGTGGACAAGTCATACCAAGCCAAGGACCCCGACCTGGCCAAGTACCTGGCCGCTGTAAGAGCAAAGGAGCGGCACTTCCTAGGGGTCATAGTCAAGGCCATCCCTCGGGCAGAAAACGAGCAGGCCGACATCCTCACAAAAGCCGCCAGTCAACAGCTCCCCATTCCCGGGGGAGCCTTCTATGAGGTGCTGCCCACGGCGGCCATCGCTCAGGACAACTGTGATGCGGCCCTCGTCCACCAAGTTACCCAGCAGGGCGACTGGCGAGAGCCCATTCATGGTTTCTTGCAGGGCATCACATAGCCTGACGACTCTGTCGAGCTCCGGCGCTTGCAATGTCGCGCTAGGTCCTTCCAGGTGCGTGGCGGTGTACTCTACAAAAAAGGAGTCTGCGCACCGTTTTTACGATGCCTCTCACGCGAGGAAATTCATGTGGGACTCTGTGGCTCGCATCTCGCGCCGAGGTCGCTCATCGGCAAGGCGTTCAGGCAAGGCTTCTACTGGCCGACCGCCGTTGCTGATGCCCAAGACCTCGTGCGCCGGTATCGAGGCTGCCAATGGATGGGGCGGGTCATTCACAGACCCCCGACCAGCCGTTGGCACGGTAAGGCATCGACGTCGTGGGGCCACTTCCTCGGGCCCCAGGAGACCTGCGATTCATAATGGTCACCTTGAAATATTTCTTTATGTTTCCAGAGGCTGTGGCTCTAGCGAAGATAACCTCGGCAGTCATGCAACGCTTCCTCTGGCAGAACATCATATGCCGCTTCAGAGTGCCCAAGGAATTCTGCGACAACATGGGCACCACGCTTCGATTCGCTTCGGTTGCGCACCCGCAGTCTAACGGAGCGGTCGAGCGGGTGAACGGCGCCATCTCCGTCGGAGTCAAGAAGCATCTTGTCGGGTTGCCTAAGGGCAAGTGGCCAAGCGAGCTCCACAGTGTCCTCTGGTCCCTCCGCACAACGGTGACACGCCCGACAGGGTTTACGCCATTCAAACTCCTCTTTGGCGATGAGGCAATGACGCCCGAGGAAATCAAGGCTGGCTCAAGAAGGGTCCTCGTCCAAGCGCCAGAGGAAGAGCGTTAGTTGTCCCTGGACCTCCTTGATAGCGAACGAGTAAACGCAACCCAGCACGTCGCAAAGTACGTGCGACAGATGGTGTGCATGCGCAATCGCTCCATGTATCCGCGAGGATTCCAACCGGGGGACCTCGTCCTCAAAATGGCACTCCACACGGAAACGTTTGGCAAGCTGGAGTCCAAGTGGGAAGGCCTGTACATCGTCGCGGCAGCTCTGCAGCGGGGGGCCTATCGCCTCACCACGCTGGAAGGGCAGACATTCCGCCACACATGGAATGCAGACAGGTTACGACGGTATTATATCTAGCACAAACAGGGAAGCAAGTAGCAACATCGACACCCTCTATTGTAAGACGCCTTCGCGCGTACTCTACGGAGTATAAATAAGACGCAGATGTTCTCCCTGCGCACTCTACTTAGTCTAAATAAGACGCGAATGTCCCCGCGCACGCGTGGGCATTGCCACTATGCGTACTCTCCGGAGTATAAAGACGTGGTTGATGTTCCCACGCACTCTCTGGAGTATAAATAAGAAGCGGATGTTGTCCCTACGCACTCTACTGAGTTTAAACAAGACGCGGATGTCCCCGCGCAGGCGTGGGCACTGCCCCGACACGTACTCTCCGGAGTATAAATAAGACATGGTTGATTTTCTCACGCACTCTACGGAGTATATACAAGACGTGGCTGATATCCCCACGTACCCCGACTCAATAAGATGCAGTAGAGGCTTGCCTCCACACCGCGTGTTAACGAGTGGAGAAGGCGCCAGCTCTGCTACCACCACTTTGAAGGGTAGGGGATGGAACGCTCGCGCATCTACTTCGGCCCGGCCAGGCGCCAGTTCCGCTGCCTTCACTTTGAAGGGTAGGGGACGGAACGCTCACGTGTCTACTTCAGCCAGACCAAGCGTCAGCTCCGCTGCCACCACTTCGAAGGGTAGGGGACGGAGCACTCTCACGCGTCTAGAGAAGCGGAGTTGAGTGCAAGGGGCCAACCTTCGTTGCGCCAGGCAACGATTACACGACAAATAGTACACAAGGACAAAGCACCCTGGGCAACTATTGTTTCATTCATGCAAAAAGCAAGCCACAGGGCATTGATACATCAACGCACACAACACAGCACACCGAGTCCTAGCATCACACCTACGGGTCCACATCGTCTTCGTTGTGCTGACGGACCTCCTCGAGCCATTGGAGGAAGTTCCCTTCCTGATGCAATGTCCGCCGCAGCACGACTTTCGCTGCATCCTCCCTGATGTACCCCCAGATCCGGTTGTAGAAAATCTTGAGGGTGGGCAGAATGGCGCAGGTGACACCGGACAATGCCCCGACTTCGGCTGGCAGATCCAGCTGGGGATCGACCAGCTCATTTGCATGCTCACACCCCTGGGTGCGGAGCATGGCAAAGGCGAGGCAGACGTCGGCGAATCCGTAATGATCGTCGAAGGCTCTGGCACCGCGGAATGCAAGACTCGAGCCCTCTTCGATTCGTTGCAGGGTCTGCGCCACATCCACGGGGCTGTGTCTAAGGTCCGGCACGTCAACGGAATGGCCCTGCAGGGTCCCCTCCAATGACTCCATGGCCCTCCACGCCGCCACCAACGCATCGCCCAGGGTCCGGTTTCTCTCCTCCAAGGCCGTAGCAAGCCGGGCCTTCTCTTCCTCCAGCACGACGATTTGCTCAAGCAGGCCGATGCGCTCTTCCGCCGCGGTGCTCTGGGCCTCCTTCGTGGCGTGTTGCACCGCCGCCACCGCGCTCTACGCATCGGCAGTCGCCCTGGTGATTTCCGCCTCTAACACCCGAATACGCTCGTTCTTGACGACGTGAGCCTCGTCAGCAGTGCGAAGCTCGCCCTCCAGCACCCTTCGCTCGTGGGTGCGAGCCTCCTCCAGGGCCCGGCTGATGGCCAACGTCTACAAAAGGGGAGAGGGGGCGAATATTATCTACGTGGTCAACAAGTAGCGTAGACCACGAACTCAGGTACTTGCCCTCATCTCCGAGGCGCCCAACGCGAGCGCTAGAAGATCCCCCCACACGCCGATAATGCCCGCCGATCCAGGCCGCCATCGGTGCGCTCCACGATCCCGTTAAAGACGTGAAGTGCCTCCGGTCGAGCGATAAAGTCAGACATGACGAGCCTCTGGGCCTCCGAGCCAGCCCTGACCACCCACGCCGCGTCCTACGCAGCCAGGCCCGCAACTTCGCGGACACCTCCGCTGCTCGATCCTTGGCCGCGTCCGGGAGACCTCGTCTCTCCTGAGGCCGACGACGAAATGAGCGAGCAAATCAGAGAGAGTTTCGCGAAGTCGCGGAGGGAAAAGGAAGTACGCCTACCTTCGGCACCCTCAACTAGGGCACGGGGAGGTGTCCGCACAGTCTCCGCCTGCGTCGCTGAGGCCTCATCAGTCGAGAAAGCGATGACACTCTCGGTCAGAGCGGCTTCCCCGTCGGATCCTAGGTCCTTGGTCACCACCGCCCAAGCCCTCCTCACTAGGGGCAGTGTGCTCCCCCGAGCCGACGTGCTCGGACCCAGCGCCTGACATCCCCTCCGACTCGTCGGTGTCTGCCAGAGATGAGGCCGACGGACTGCATATAGCATCGCTGGACCGAGCCCTCCGTCGGCGGGAAGACACCCCCACCTCACCTCGCCATCGCGGCGACGAGTTGGAGTTCGCACCGGCACCACGCGTGTTGATACGGGGAAGCCTAGGGCCTTGCACACCCGATTTACCCGCCCCATCTTCGCGGGGCCAGTCGCACCTTCGCGTAGCGCGTGCTCCTTCGCCGTGTACGGCCCAAGGAATGCGATTACTGCGCGCACCGTGTCCTCCAATGAGAGCACTCTGTGTACGGCCCAAGGAACGTGCGCGTGCTCCTTCGCCGTGTACACCCACACATTGTAAACTCCTCGGCGAGATCGCGCATGTTAAACCGCAGGGCAACACCGGCAAGCCTCCGCGCGTCTTGTTCGTCGAGGCCCTGCGGCCTCACTCCCGAACAGGTGTTGAAGGATATCGGCTGCCCTCGGCACCGAAGGCCGCTGCTACTTGTCACGCGGTAGTAAAACTACTACTGCATCCAGCCTGCCTTCCACTTGCCTTACGTCGCCAGCGCGGGAAAAAGCTTCACGCAGCTCGCCCTCAGCATGGAATTGACGCTGCAGAAGTTGGACCGCGCCCCTCCTTCGACCTTCTTCGGCTGATAGCGCGCGTCGTGAAGAAGGGCGAACAGATTACCGCTGGGTCGGACACCTTCTATTTGGACCACCCAGGCAAACACAGCCAAGTGAACTATCGCGTTTGGGGTCAGCTACACCAGCTCCAGCCCATAAGCCTGCAAGACCTCGCCGATAAAAAGCGTTGAGGGCATCTGGAGCCCGGCCTCGAAGAACGTGACAAAGACAATCGCCTCTAACTCCTGAGAGTGAGGCTCCACCACGTCGCGGGTAGGCAGGTGAGCGCCTGCGGGCTCCTCTATCTTCCTCTCTAGGACAAGAGTCTAGATCGTCTTCTCCGTAACTCGACTCCACCCTAGGACGCGGGAGCAGTTGTCCCTCGAGCTCTTCATGGCGTCCCACCGCTTGTTGGCCCGCGACGGCTTGCGAGCCACCAGGGGGAATTCCACCGCTGGCGGCGTCAAGCCGCGCTGGCCTGACGAGGCGCGCCGCTAAAACGGCGAGCGGGAGCTTCACGGCACACCATCCTCCTCGGTAGCCGAACGTTGAAGCAGCGCGAGCAAGGGCAGATTGTGCGCAAGAGGAACAAGCGACCAAAGCAATGGCAAATAAGCACGCGAAGCGTCCACATACCGGCGGCGATGCTTTATAAAGACCCCGCCTCACCTCCCCCACGACCCGAAACGCAACCGACGGGAGCCTAGCGCTTCGGCTCCCTACGCTCGGGAAACGTAACCGTCCACAACCCGAAGCAAGCGGTGGCAGGCGGCCGGGCAACGCACGACGCGCCAGTAGCATCCCGCCACACGTCCCGCCCATATCGGGAAGAAGCGCGCGGTTGCGGTCGTACGACCGCTGACAGCCCACGACACGCCAACCATATCACACCATGTGTACCCCCTATCCCACAGTGGTCTGCCCCACGCTTTTTTAGGGGTCGGCGCGATTCACACGGCCATTAAGACACCACCTCCGGCCCGCGGAGCTGTCGGGGCACGACGACTTCGGGCCGGGTGAAGACCCCCTACCCTCAACTCCCCAACGGACTCCCAGCGTCACGCCCAAAGTGTACGATACCTTAGGCTCCGCAAGACGACTCCGCCGACAACAGTGGCGCTGCAAGGGATGGCTCCAAGGCTGGAGGTCGCCTACGCAGCTAGCCCATCCTTGGAGCGAAGCAGCGACGACTTTGGCAGCTCGCTTGACTCCACATCCTTGGAGTGAAGCAGCGACGACTCCGGCAGCTCGCTTGACTCCGCATCCTTGGAGCGAAGCAGCGATGACTCCGGCAGCTCGCTTGACTCCGCATCCTTGGAGCGAAGCAGCGATGACTCCGGCAGCTCACTTGACTCCGCATCCTTAGAGCGAAGCAGCGACGACTCCGGCAACTCGCTTGACTCCGCATCCTTGGAGCGAAGCAGCGACGACTTCGACAGCTCGCTTGACTCCGCATCCTTGGAGCGAAGCAGGGACGACCCCCCCACTCCACGCCTTTGGCACAAAGCGGGGCCGCACTACCGAATGTACTCATCTGTCACAGGCCGTAGGGACGGAGGGGGGCCAAAGGGCTTAGCAACATGGCTTCGGCCTGTGAAACCCTTCACCATGAGAGGCTCCTGTTGTAGGGGTGGCCCCCACCTAAACCCAGCCGGCCTGTTAGAGGATTATAAGGTCCAAGTGGGACGTGTGTAAGAACGTGAATGCCCATGTAGAGGATATTCGGATGTAAGGGTACAACTGTAAAAACACTCCTCCTGAGCGCATAAATGTACGTGACGCGAGCCATGCAGGGGGCAGAGAGCATTGTTCACCTAACTCTCCACTACCACACACACTCTCTCTGTTTGGTCTATAGCCACAATAAGTATCATATCGGACAAACCTATATAGCGCTCACATACCGATTCCTTTGCCTCATGATACCAGATTAAACTTAAGGCGAGAAGTGTGCCATCCTATGATAGCTTCGTCCTTTACTCGAACCTGTAATGGATTACTCAATTGTAATTGACTCCTCACCACATTCGGCATAACCATACACTTTCTTAATCCAACCACATCGAGAGAGATAGAGATATCTTTTTTGTTATATAGGAGGAGCAAATTCCATCATGATCGCTCATATTCCTCCACATGTTTCTACTAAACCGGAAAGCTACCTTTATGACCACTTAGTTACGAAGTAGTGTTTGAAAAACTCTAAGTAACATATTACATATGTAGAAAACTATGACAATCTTAGGTCTAAAGATCATATATACAATATAAATGAGATCAATTGTTGACACTTAAGAATATAACAATTTTCACAGTATCTCAAGTAGGTCAATCCAACACTATGTTCTCTAACATGTGCCCACATTATTGATTTGATATTCACATATCCATAATCTGTGAAACATGATCATCAATACATTTGTTGATCTATAAATTATAATTATCCTCGTATAATGATATAAGATCAGGGATAATTTAGAATAACATCAAAACAATAATAAAGAGTTCCATGAATAAGTCACATACTTGTTGATCAATATGAAAGATATTTATTGACAAAATAATATATTATTTAAAAAGATCATATACATAGAAGTGATACAATCGTCACTTAAATTGCCTCTAGGGCATATCACTAACATTTGGTTCCATATTATTTCTTATCTCTGAATTCTATTCTCAAATTACTAATTGTTAGTTTAAAAGTTTGAAATTATTCTATTCTACTAGAGCTGTATTTGAATTATATTGATTTTATCTTTTGTTTGAGTAAAGATTTTCGTATCCCTATAAGTTTAGATGGTAAATTGATCATGAGGGCAGGACATTTTCTCTTGGTTTTTTTGGGAAAAATCTTAATATTTTTTCTGATTGCCATGTGTAAACACCTAATTGTTGGCTCTTAGTCTATAACAGATAGATATTCTAGGAAAATTCTACTTTCATGTGGCTCTAGCTATCACCTTGGTCCACATGTGAAAGATACCACACGCAGGAGGAAGGTATAGAATAAATAAAGGGAATAAAGACTTCTCTCTTCTCTTAATGATCACTACAACATAGTGCGTACACTTTAAACAACAGGTGCTAAATTAATCATCTTTGTTCTTGTAACACCTCAGTCCATGATGATCTATATGTGTGTACACATAAGGATGTGGATTAGTCTCATATTGCTAGCTTAATATGAGAAGTACTAACATATAAACCCATAGACATCATTAGTTATAACCTCCGGTTAACCATTTTGCGTGAAGCGAGAACGAAAACGCAAGTAGGTTGTTACGTGTGTGTGGCTTATTCATAATGGGGTTAGGCCCAAACCAATTTAGACCTAAAGCGTTACAAATGGTATCAGAGCCAACCCTCGCGGCTGCATAGGTGCGTACGGGTCAACGGTGTGGGCATATGACGCATGGTGCATGTGGGCCCGGAGCGGACACACAACATGGTATATGTACCAGCACTGGACGTACAAACATGTGCCAAGAGGGGGAAGTCTTGGTCATTTGCGCTAGTGTGAGTATGTTAGACCGACGAGGACGTCGAATTCTTTAAGGGGGTGTATGTAATACCTTGGTCCATGATGGCCCATGTGTGTATGCACATGAAGATGTAGATTAGTTCCACATTGCTAGTTTAATAAAAGAAGCACTAATATATAAATCCATAGGCACCATTGGTAATAACCTTCGGTTAACCATTTTGCGTGAAGCGAGGACGAAAGCGCAAGTAAGTTATTACGTGTACGTGGTTTGTCCATAATGAGGTTAGACCCAAACCAATTTGGACCCAAGGCGTTATGGTCCCTCAAATGAGGACATAAATCCTCTAATCTTTTATTTCCTCAAATAGGCCATCTCGATCTGTTGGAATTTTTAAATATAGCACATAAGATCCAAAAATTATGAATTTTTTGTGGCCTCCTAACACAGTACACATGCCGGTGTAATTATTTTATAACTTTATCTATTCTGAATTTTCAAGTGTTAGGAATCTTCTTTAAAAAATGTCTTCATTTTTAAAGCTCATTTGCTATATTTTAAAATTTTGATAAAAATTATATATAAATAAAAATGTTTGAAAAACTTGCTATAGTGCCCCCTGCTGCACAGTGGTCATATGGTTTTGCCATATGTCATGTCGGTGTTGATGCCGTATGGTAGCTGTATGGTAAAAATACTATTTTTGTTATTTACATGCCACAACTGCCACTTTACAAATACAAGCATAAAAAGCTCCTAAACTGCTCAAGTAAGCACCACCCCGTCTAGGGCCGGAACAGTACAGACATGTGCATGCCCTTAGGGCATCCCCAGTGTATATATCACCATGGGTCTTAAGGTGGGTCTCACATAATTGTTAAGGTCGACTCTGTTATATTTAAGATCACCGCTCGGCCTTAAGAAGGGTCCCACCTAATATCCCTTATGCCACGGTGATTGGCTGATGGGGGAGAGATAACACATGATTCAAAAAAAATTGTATTTTAATGTTTATGGCCAGGTTTTTAGTTTGAGGACTGATCTTTAGTCTTTTTTGCTTATGACATATTTAAAGTCGACCCTGTAATGTATAAAGTCGATATTAAGATGACTTAAGACCCTCTATTTTCATACACTGTGATGCCCTTACTGCCCTGCGTCAATTCATGAATGCTGCTCTACAGTGCTACGAAGACTTGACCTTGGGATACAGACACATGTGCATACCCTTGTCGTCCTGAGTCATTCGTGAATGCTATTGCTCTACAGTGCTACTCTGTACCAACGTAAGTTATCAAAAGAGATATTGCCAGAGTTCTAGATGGATGAGCTGTTACAAATAATTTGAACTCTTAGTTCAAAATAAAGTTAAGTCTGTCTTTTCATGTAATTTAAATAGAAGTTAAATACTACTTAGAGTTCGAATAAGTGTACCAGTTAGACTATATATTGAGATACTTATAATCAGTTTAATAGGAGAGCAAGAAAGAGAATAAAGAAATTCAAAAAATCTTCTGTGTTCCCTCAAATTATTCGTAATATCTGAGTTTGAGTTTTCTCGTGAAGCAAAGTGTAACATGAGCAATTCATGGCGCTCCAGCCCCAAATGTGAGAGCAGTGGGAACGAAGAGCGTTCACACACCACCATATGCATTTTCCCCAAAGCGAAAAACCGTCAGCAAATTTTTTAAATGTTGGAAATTCTATTGACCGACAGCTTGTAGTCGGTAATTTTTATAAAGGTCCTGATGGATTTCTCTGGGTTTAATAAGGCCCTATTTAAAACACCAGAATTTTTCTAAATTCCTATAAAAATTAATCAGTGTCCCGTGAAATGCTTGTGTCCAAACAAATCCTAAAGCATAACAAAAGTTTTGCACGTACTTTGCATTTTACAAACGATACCTTGTAAATATGCAAAAACTACATCGAGGCCCTCGGAATGCTCTGTAACGGACACACAACAGGGGATGACTAGTGAACGCAGCGCATGCTGGAAAAAGCATTCTCCACTAGAGCTCTACCCAAGTTAAAAAATTGTGACAGCTTGCAAAAAAATTTACTTGTGAGTTGCGACAGTTGTGTAAGTGTATTTCAAACATAAAGAAGGAATATATTGTGAAAACCTTCATCTTTCTAAAAAATTTTAGTACATGTAATGAGCACATGCAGACCCTGTTATTTTCAGCTTTTAGCTTTTGACTTCTGCTATAATACTTAACTTTTAAACGGAGTATTTTTTTAAGACGGGGTCTACAAGTTAATTGTAGTACACGTTAAAAACCTAATATCTGTATCATCAAAAATCACAAATGAGTATCTCTCTTTCCGCAATCTCTGTCGTAAACAGCAAAAAAGCCATCAGCCACAGCAAAAAAGAACAGGCTCGCAATCCTTTTGCTTCATGCGTTGCAAATATTATCCTTCATTTCTGTTTTAAAGACTATTGTCCTTGATTTATGCCAGCCCTTCTTTCTTATTCTCTACAAAGTTCTATGTCAAAGTATGAGTAGTTCTTTTTTATTTTACAAACATTTCGGGTGCTGCTGTTATGGTCGTCGAGTCAGCACATGCATGCATGACCCCATCTAGTAATCGTCACGGGAGTTTAGTTCAATTTAAAAAAGTTAACTTATAATTTATTTTATACTGTAGTTAACTTATTTTTTATTGTATCTAATAGTAGTTTATTTGACGTAATTAAATTTAAAAAAATAAAAATGAAAAGGTTAACCCATCACAGACAATGCAAATAAATACAAAAAAAAGGTAAAAAAAGCTCAAAAAATTAAAAGTCAGAAAAGGACAAAATTTAAAAATAGTGAACTAAAAGTCAAAAGTTAGAAGCTAAAGTTGAAATGAGCGGCAAATAAGGAGATGTGAGTATGAAACACGTTGCCTCCGATTGGATCTGTAGAAAAATTAATTGGCGAGATGTCGAGACTCGAATATGCAAATTCGGTCTCTCTGTGTAAACTGTACTAGTCCAGAATCACGCTAGTACACACAGTCAAACATAGATGAAATCACAACCATACACACAATATAATAAAGAGAAAACTCAAATATCAATAAATCTCAAAGATACGACCTTATGACCAAGCATACAATATCTCTAGCCGGAAGGGCTTTAAAACTAACAGCAAAAATCCAAATTAAAGCGTAGCGGCCAATCGACAAGCCCACAGGCTATCGAGTGGAGAACGAAGCCTAATCCGTGAAGTTGTCGTAGTACTCTCCTTCTGGAACGTCCTGCTGATAATACTCCTCGCCCTCAACTGAGCAACATAGGCGTAAAGCCGTGAGTACATTGGTACTCAGCAAGTCGTTTGTAACAAATGAATGCAATATAGTATGCAAGGCTTACCAATGGAAGGCTGAAAGGTTAATTTGCATAAAAAGTATTTCACAGTAAATATGATAAATAGAATGAAAGCGAACTTTCAATGAAAACGATAATAAATAATAATCAAACGAATTATCATAAACCACTTGTGAACACCTATTCACAAGCTAAACCAACAGTGAACTACCTGTTCACTTTCAACATAATCCACCAAGTTTAAAAGATAACACTAACCCTCGTGTAAAATCACCGAGCATTGTTCATGACCGAGGATGCGGCTATTCGAATAGTTTTACACTCTGCAGAGGTTGCACAACTGTACCCACACGATGTGATTAGCCTCGATCTCAGGAAATCACAACAAGACCTTTACAATGCTCTACCTCCACCCAATCCTACCCGCTAGGGTTTCGCATCACACCCCCCTTGCGCCACATGGAAATCAGCAATCATGTTCAACACAATGGCAGAATCAAAATTGAAATATTACAAATTAATCAGCCAGGTCTATCCCATACTAGACATGTGGTTTGCATGATTAAGCTCAGATCAATGGCGCATAAAGCTAAGTCTTTACTTCTACCCGAGCGAGGCTACCACATCCTCCGAAGTGAACCTGCACTTCCCTCTTTACTGCACGATCACTCGCCCGAGTGCAAAAGCCAATGACACACCAATGTCATGACACAAATTTTAATAACGGGGCACCAAACACAGTTCCATACATCATTAAGTCAAGTTAATAATTCACATGTGATGATGAAACCATTCGTAAATAAAGCGAGGCTAAGCATCTAATCGTACAACCTATGTGACAAATAATCTAGCATCATTAGTATATTACCCAACCTACGGTGACAATGGCATAAGGGTGTTCCAAGTTGTCAAGGAGGAACAAACAATCTAGGACAATAACTACCGATTGCAAAGTTTGAATAAAAATAGCGATGCAATGTAACTTGAAATAAAATAATTAAATAATAGATTGCAAAATTAGGTTCAACATGATCAAAGGACACAACTTGCCTTGGTTATGCTCAGCGAGGTACTCCTGGTCTTCAGGCGTAGATCCTGCTCCTCCGGAATCCGAATCTAACGAGAGAGAAAACGACCGAAACAAGAAAAACACATAAAATGATAAGCAAGTGAACTCCAAAAGTCAAAAAAACCAGAACCAAAAGCTAGAGCTCGATTTTAAATGAATTTAGAAAAAAGAACGGGGTCAATCAGAGTTAGGACGGAGGAGAACAGGCTCTCGAAAAATAAACCCTAAAATTAAATCGAAAAAAATCAGAATATGCACTGTGCTGTGAACCCGATCGACGGGAGGCTTGGTCTACGGTGGACTCGGTGCACGAAATAGTGCACATGGGAGAGGGTGCGACGCGGCGGGCGGGTGACGTGGCGGCCGATGCTTGCCACGTGTCACTCTACCGACATGGTCGGCGACGTGGTCGCCACGTGGCTCGGGCGACGGATCTTTGCGTGCCACGTGGACCGAGGCGTGCGCGTGGGCGTGTCCAGCGTGGGCACAGCGGCGACGAGGGAGGCGACGCGGGCGGCAACGCGGCGAAGAGGCTCACCGGCGAGGTCCTGGCGACAGCGACGGCGACGACTCCGGCGGCTGCAGACGAGGACTCCAGTGACGACGGCGGGCTCCGGCGACGGTGCGGCGCGTAGTGCGGACGGAGGCGAGGGCGACGGCGACAGGCGAGGCACGCGAACCGAGGTGGCCACGCGGGTTTTATCACACAAACCGGGGTGTGTTCGATTCGGGGACGACGCGGGCGTGGAACGTGCGAGGTTGGATTTCAACTCAGAACCAGGGGATTGGATTAAAAGAACAGATCCAAGAGCAACAGTTTTCAATTGTTGCTTTAAAGCAAAACTCCGAGAAATAAACGAATGCGAAGCTCCAGAATCAAACAAAACTGTGGCAGGAATTGAATTGACTAGAAACGTACCGATCACAACATCTGGTGCTGCTTGGGTCTCCTCTGCAGTGACGTGGTTCACCTAGCCTCTCACCACCGGTGTCCTGCTGGCCTATCCTAATTCCGGGGGTGCTCCTCATCCTGCTCCTGGGGTAGGAGTCCGACCGGGTGTGGCTCCTAGGTCGAAGCGAACTGGCGTCGGGGCCTGCCTCTGGGGGCAATTGCTAGCATAGTGTCTTGGCTCGTGACACTTGAAGCAAGTGACAGACGTTGCTGGGTTGTTGCTCTTCTGTTGCTGACTGCTGGAACCACCGGGACACTATCCTGACTGAATCTAACGCGGCGTCTAAGTTGGGGTCCTGAAAGCTGATGACTGCTGCTGCTGCTGAAGCACTCGTGCAGGCTGATAAGAACCAAAACGAGGCCTCTAAGACTGGTGCGACTGTGACCCCTACTGGATCATCCTCCTCTTGCGAGACTTCTCGAGCTCGTGGCGACTCTCCTCAATGAGAATGGCCTTATCCACCAACTGCTGAAAACTGACGTAGTCGTTACCCACGACCTGCACCTTCAAAGCTGGGTTCAAGCCTTTCTTGAACCTCTTCTGGCGAGCTGCATCTGAAACTACATCCTCTGGTGCGTAGCGAGGTAACTGAGTGAATTATTAAGGTATTCACTCACTGACAGGTTCTTCTACTGCAACTCTCAAAACTCGTCCTTCTTCTTCTCGACCACACCATCCAAGACGTGGGCGTTATGGAAGGCTTTGGCGAAGTCCTTCCAAGTGATGCGGTTCTGATCCTCATGGGCGGCACAATAGTTCTCCCACCACTCTGCTGCTGCTCCCTCAAGCTGGTGTACTGCATACAACACCTTCTCTCTGTCGGTGCACTGAGCTAAGTTCAGTTTCTTCTCAACTAAACGAATCCAATCATCTTCCTCCAAAGGCTCTAAAGAACTGGAGAAGACAGGCGGTCTCGTCCTCATGAACTCTGCATAGTCAGCATCCGGCTGACAAGGTCTTGGTGGTGGTACTGCTCCTGTGTCTTGTCATTGCATCATAACCTGCATATTCTGCATCATAGTCTACATCATCTGAGTCTGGACCACCAAAAACTGACTGAGAGCGGGGTCCAAAGTCGGTGGCACTGGCTGTGCAGCACTGCTCTCTAGATCCTGGTTCGCCTGGTTGCGGCTTGAGGAGTTCCTGGTATCAACCATCTTGCTGCTGAAAAGAAAACAACTGCTGACTGACCAAAGGCAAAAGACGAGGGGGGAAAAGCATAGATAAGAGGTAAATTCGTTTAAGGGGGTTTTTGCTAATGGAAACCTAAACTAAACAAGCACTTAGCCAAAAAAAAGGCTAACAATAAAACTGAACAAAATTAACTCCATTAAAAGATTGACATGATTGCAATATAATGCTTTTAAGGCAAGATTTGCAGCTCACATCACACACAACTGCAAATAAAATCCAACGTGTCTACTCGCACTATCTAATCTGAGGGCTCCCACTCGGGTCCTGATAAATAGGGCACACTACTCTCATCCTCTGAATCGCTGTAGACAACCCACGAGTTGCGGACCAGCGGCGACTGCTCTCTGACTGGGGTTGGAGTGAACTGACTAAGGTAGGCTCAATGATCACCAGTGAATCGACGTCCCCGCTCTGGGCTCGGTGGTGTAGGCGACGGTAGAGGTACTGACGACTGCGGTCGGGGCTCCTCCCTGACTGGCTCTGGTAGTCTAGGGATAACTCCATACTGCTCCTTGAACTTCCGGATGAGTCTGGTCATGTTGATCTTGTATAGCTTGCAAAGGCATCGAATGGCTTTCTATGCCACTCCTTGTGCTGACTCCTCTCCATCGGCGCCGGTATTCTTGAAGCTGTGATATAGAACCTGCTTCCCAACTCGGGTGGTGAAGTACATCCCGGTGATGCTCCCGATGCGTTGGTCTTTATGCTTCTCATTCTTAGTGAGGTAGACGGGCAATCTCTTTAATCCAAGACTCCGCAACAGAATGTATTGAAGTGCTCTCCATCCTCCTAACGGGGTGTAAGTCCTTAATTCTACCCGGACGAGGCTACCACATCCCCCGAAGTGAACCTGCACTTCCCCCTTTACTGCACGATCACTCGCCCGAGTGCAAAAGCCAATTTGTATAACCAAGCCAATGACACACCAATATCATGGCACAAATTTTAATAAACGGGGCACCAAACACAGTTCCATATATCATTAAGTCAAGTTAATAATTCACATGTGATGATGAAACCATTCGTAAATAAAGCGAGGCTAAGCATCTAATTGTACAACCCATGTGACAAATAATCTAGCATCACTAGTATATTACCCAACCTACGGTGACAATGGCATAAGGGTGTTCCAAGTTGTCAAGGAGGAATAATCAATCTGGGACAATAACTACCAATTGCAAAGTTTGAATAAAAATAGCGATGCAATGTAACTTGAAACAAAATAATTAAATAATAGATTGTAAAATTGGGTTCAACATGATCAAAGGACACGACTTGCCTTGGTTATGCTCAGCGAGGTACTCCTGGTCTTCGGGCGTAGATCCTGCTCATCTGGAATCCGAATCTAACGAGAGAGAAAACAACTGAAACTAGAAAAACACATAAAATGATAAGCAAATGAACTCCAAAAATCACAAAACCAAAACCAAAAGCTAGAGCTCGATTTTAGATGAATTTAGAAAAAAGAACGGGGTCAATCGGAACTAGGACGGAGGACAACGGGTTTTCGGAAAATAAACCCTAAAACTAAATCGAAAAAAATCAGAAAATGCACTGTGCTGTGAACCCGGTCCACGGGAGGCTTGGTCTACGGTGGACTCGGCGCACGAAATAGTGCATACGGGAGAGGGGTGCTGACGTGGCAGCTGCTGATGCTGCCACGTGTCACTCGGCTGACGTGGCTGCCACGTGGCTCGGGCGACGGGTCTTTGCTGACGTGGCGGACACGTGGCTCTAGGGCTGACGTGGTGTGCCACGTGGGTAAGGCTGACGCGGCACGCCTCGGCGCGGGCGGCGGCGGCGAGATCGAACGGTTGCGGTCGTGACGCGCGGCACGATCTGGATCATCGATCCAGATCTGAGGCGACGGGGGGATGGCGTGGCTGGGACGCGGCGGTGGGCAGATTGCCAACGCGTGGTGCGGCGCGTCGCGCGGCGCGAAGGGAGCGAGGCACGGCCGACGCGGCGGCGCGCCGCGCGCGCGGCGCGCGCGGTGAGGGTGCACGCGCGGCGACGCGTGGACCGAGGCGCGCGCGTGGGCGCGTCCGGCGCGGGTGCAGCGGCGACGAGGGAGACGACGCGGGCGGCAACGCGGCGAAGAGGCTCACTGGCGAGGTCCTGGCGACGGCGACAACTCCGGCGGCTGGGGACGAGGATGAGGACTCCAGCGACGGCGGTGGGCTCCGGCGACGGCGCGGCGCGAAGTGCGGACGGAGGCGAGGGCGGCGGCGACGGGTGAGGCACGCGAACCGAGGCGGCCGCGCGGGTTTTATCACGCGAACCGAGGCATGTTTGATTCGGGGGCGGCGTGGGCGCGGAACAGGCGAGGTTTGGACGGTCCGGATGACGCGGGGGAAGATCGGACGGTTGAGGGCGCGGGCGCGGATCGGGTTAGGGTTACGTGCGGGCGCTGGTGCATGGATGCACGACGCGTGGCGCAGGGCGGATCGGGCAGCGGGGAGCGAGCACGGGGCAGGAGCGGGCGGATGCGCGTGGAGCGTGCATATGCTGCCGCGTGGCGGGGTGGGGCATCGGACGGCTGGGGACGAGCGGCGCTAGGGTTTGCGCGAGGGCGTGGGCGGGTAGTGCGGATGCGCGACGCGTGGCGCGGGGAGAGCATCCGGCGGCAGGAAGCGAGGGCGGTGGGGTGGAGTTGGGCCGGGCTGGGCGCGCGCGTGGATGGGCGACGCGTGGGAGGTGGGAGGATCGGACGGTTGAGGCTGATTCCCCGATTTCCTTTATTCCAGATAATTCAAATAACTTCAAAAAGCTCTAAAAAATAGCAAATAAATCCCAAAAATTCACCAAAAATATCAAAAAATTCCTTGAGACCTGAAGAATCCAAATAAAATATTTTTAACTTATTTTAATATTTATTTTAATCATATTAAATTATTTAAAATTCTGAAAATTCATTTGAAGCTTGATTTAATTTCGGAAAATTTATTTTTAAAATCCTGGCTTTAAAAATTGTAGAAAAACAGGATGTTACACGAGAACATGTGTCGAACAACATAGGTGCTGCTCAAGTTAGGTTAAAACCAGTTTCTGTTTCTGGGTTTTGCTTTTTTTACTATTAAGTAATTTTGTCTTTTTTTGTTTCTTTTAGATTTTTTGCCTTTTCTTTTTCATGTATTCCTTTGCAGTAAAAAAAGTCAACTCAGTTACAGTTAAAAATAAGTCAACTACAGTAAAAAAGTTATAAACCAATACTAAATTGAGCACTATCATAATCACTTCTGCGGAATTGCAAATGCAAGTAGCAACTACACTGATGTTTACATGTTACGTACAAAGGAGGTTGGATGGTTGGGTCTACATCTATTGGCTAGACTTGACTAGTTTAGAGGAGGAAAACAGTTAACTCTGCATTTGTAGGTACTTGTCAAAGCTTCTTGTCTGAAATTTCCTCTTTGTAGATATGCATAGACCAGTTTTTTTTTGCTGTGGTTTATGGTTTTTAACTGAAATTTTTGAATTTTAGCTGTTTGCGACAGAGATTACGGAGAGAGATATATACTCGCTTGCGATTTTGGATGGTACAGATGTTGAGCTTTTAACGTGTACTATAATTAACTTGTAGATTTCATCTTAAAAAAATTCTCCGTTTAAAAGTTAGATATTGTAGTAAAAACCAAAAGCCATCTCCATATTCTGGCTCTCCAAGGATGGCCCCAGCATGATTTTGGATTCTCTGAAGTCGCGTACGGTGACTTCAGAGGGCAGTCGGGAAATCTGAGCCGTCTGATCGGAAAAAGAACGGTCCAGATCGGTTTGCTACAGTAAAATTTACTGTAGCTACAGTAAAAATTTACTGTAGCTACAGTAAAATTTTCCCCCCAGCATCTGGAGACTGGAGGTAACTAACCCTTGGTCCTTTCTGTAGTCTGGCATGCACATGTCTCACTAAAAGTCGTCGTCACTGAAACTCATCCAGGATAAAATGTTAAGAGAAATAGATGCAGTGACCTGCCTGATCACTTTTTCAATCACCAATTCACCATCCATGATGCAGATCTACCCAGCCCATCTGGCCATACATAAATATGGTTCAACCAAAACTTCAAGGGCTTCATTTCCAGTAGGGACAATCACTTCATCACATGAATATTACTGGTTAGGTGATAGTCCAAAAAAGTTAAGTGACAGTCCAAAAAAGCTGCACAAAGGATACATATTCACAAGTTAGAGCTGAATGACTGTTGGGGAGTGATCTCCACCTTGGGCCACGGCACTAAAAATCTATTATATATGTAATTATGTGGTAAGTTTGGAATGGTTAAGTCAAGAAAATTACATGCTTGTTGTTACTATTATAGACCATAAGGAAACATTTGTGTAAACAACTACCCTATAGTAAGTATAGCCCCTAGGACGTTATAGGGGGAGAGAACACCTTTTTTAGAAAAGATTTAGTACTAGCTAAGACTGGTTCCGTGCACTGTTCCTTATCGTGGGTTTTAGGCTTCAAAAAGCCCCTTTGTGACTTTTCCGTAGCCTCTATTTTTTTTTGTTTGACGCGTAACCACAACAATGATAAAACTTGAAATACAAGTTACTACTTACTATGTTAGCTACACTGCGAATAGAAAGGGCAAGTCATATACGACAATAGGATGACAGCATTGCAAATCTTCTAGGTTTATTACTTTCGTTGGAAATTTCTGTTAACTCACTATTACATAGCATATAGAAAAGCAGAAAAGCATACGAACCTGCAGATGAAAAAAAAAAGTTTCCTGTTAGGGTCTAACTCAAGTGGGCAGTGTGCATTTCATCAAAACAGATAGTCAAACACCATATTAGATTCCCACGCAAGAACGCCTTCCTATTTACTAAATTAAACAAGTTGCACAGAGTTGAGTAATTTCAACACAGACACGCTCATATTTTTCCCCGTTACAGCTACAGATTTTTAACACTATAAGTACACAATCAGATCTCCCGACTCAATTACGCACTGTACCAATTTCTACAAACAATGCAGCTTCAGTCTTCAGCATGAAATGGTATTTTAGTACTTACAGGTATGACTCTAGAAACCCAAAACTAATCACAGGCAATGACAAAAACAAATGATTGGGTTCAGTAAATTTCGGCATCAACACACATCAGAGGTGGATGAGTAGTTGTAATTTGTAGCGCGCGCTCGGGAAATAATGTGGGGTCGAGCGAACACGCAGTGGGAACGAAAAGGATGGGGTCAAGAGCTAGCACAGGTACCACCGTACCACCAGGTACCAGGTAGTTTTCAGGTTGTGAATGCTAATGAAGGTGGATGGAGACGGAGAGGACGAGAGCAATGCAGGTAGGTCGCAGGTGGAGTATTAATTCTTAACACTAAGTACACGGACACGCTCATATTTTTCAGCTGTATTGATTAAAATTATATACAATTATTTTTTTTACGCGCTGTCTTTCACAAATAGATTAAAATTTAAAAATTACAGCTATAAAGTTTTAGTAAAAAAACTTATGGAGACGAATAGAATAGGGGCTCAAGAGCTAGTACAGGTACCTTGTTTTCAGGTTGTGAATGCTAATGGAAGTGGATGAAGACGGAGAGGACAGGTGGTTGGTGGAGTAGTAATTCTTCATGCATTGGCACATGCTGGAGACAAGCTAGTGTAGCTGGAGAGCACTGGGGAGGAAGCAGAGGAGTAACGGGGAGCAGGACGGTCGGTAGAGAATGGAGATTCTCCGCGGCTGAGTCTGAATGCGAATAGAGAGGGGGAGAACACGCTCTTAAATTGCTCCAGTTAAGTGAAATTGAATGCAACTCTCCCGCATCTTGTTTTTCCATTGCTTGGTCATATATACTTTTGGGTTTTTCTTCGCGTCTTATTTTACTTTTGGGTTTTTGTTCAGTATGCCATCAAAAGAAAGGCTCTCCAACACATCTTACAACCACTAGGGTTACTACAATTAACGGGAAAAATAACGCACTTGGGTCTTTACGATTCTAGGGCTCTATCCCTCTGTTTAAACTAAGCAATAAAAACAACTTAATTGTGATCTTTAAACAAATGAAAGGTTGAATTGACTTTGCAAAAAAGATCCGACGAAACCTTCTCTCCGTCTCTCTGTCTTTTCGGATTTCCTTTTGGAATTAGGTTTGCAAAGAGAAGAGTCGGTCGGTAACAAGGCCACGCATTGGATGTCGGCAGATAAATCATTCAGCGGTTTAGTTCAGGTCCGGAACAGTACAGACGCATGTACAATTGTACATGCCCTTGTTGTCATGAGTCATTTATGAATGCTATTGCTCTACAGTGCTACGAAGACTTGACCTCGCAGAGAGGACATAAAGCTAATCCGTGCCAAGGTAAGCTATGAATAGAGAGTAGCAGCGTTCTGGGTGAATGAGCAATTCATGGCGCACCAAATACGAGAGCAGTGGGAACGAAGAGGGTGGACACACTACACCAAATGCATGTTCCCCCATAGCAAAAAACCGTCGGCAATTTTTTTTAAATGTTGGAAATTCTGGACAGCTTGCAGTCGGTAATTTTTCTAAAGGCCCTGATGGGTTTCTCTGGGTTTAATAAGGCCCCATTTAAAATACCAGAATTTTTCTAAATTCCTATAAAAATTAATGAGTGTCCCGTGAAATTCTTGTGTCCGAACAAATCCTAAAGCATAACAAAAGTTTTGCACGTACCTTGCATTTTTGCAAACGATACCTTGTAAATATGCAAAAACTACATCGAGGCCCTCGGAATGCTCTGTAACGGACACACAACAGGAGATGACTAGTGAACGACAGCGCAGCCTGGAAAAAGCATTCTCCACTAGAGCTCTACCGAAGTTAAAAATTTGTGACAGCTTGCAAAAAAAATTTACTTGTGAGTTGTGACAGTTGTGTAAGTGTATTTCAAAGATAAAGAATGAATATATTGTGAAAATCTTCATCTTTCTAAAAAAATTTAGTTCATGTAATGAGCACATGCAATCCTTTTGCTTCATGCGTTGCAAATATTGTCCTTCATTTCTTTTTTAAAGACTATTGCCCTTGATTTATGCCAGCCTTTCTTTCTTATTCTCTACAAAGTTCTATGTCAAAGTACAAACATTTCAGGTGCTGCTGTTATGGTCGTCGAGTCACAGCACATGCACGCATGACCCCATCCAGTAATCGTCGCGTCGTTCAGTTCAGTTTAAATAAGTTAATTTATGATTTATTTTATACTATAACTAACTTATTTTTTACTATACCTGATAATAACTTATTTGACGTAATTAAATTTAAAAAAAGTTAACTCGTTACGGACAATGTAAACGAATACGAGAAAAAAAAGGTAAAAAAGCTCAAAAAAAATTAAAAGTCAGAAAAAGATGAAATTTAGAAATAATAAACTAAAAATCAAAAGCTAAAAGCTAAAGCTGAAACGAGCAGCAAATAAGGCGATGTGAGTATGCGACACGTTGCCTCCGATTGGATCGTGCGGAAAAATTAATTGGCGAGAACATGTGTCGAACAATGGGTCTGTTCTTTTTTGCTGCGGCTTTTAGTTTTTGGCTGAAATTTTTGAATTTTAGCTGTTTACGGCAGAGATTATATATAGAGAGAGATATTCGCTTGCGATTTTGGATGGTATAGATGTTGGGCTTTTAACGTGTACTATAATTAACTTGTAGACTCCGTCTTAAAAAATACTCCGTTTGAAAGTTAGGTACTGTAGCAAAAACTAAAAGCTGTTTTTGAGAAGCTGAAAAGAACAGGCCCATAACCACTTCTGCGGAATTACATGTTTGTTGTTACTATTATAGACCATAAGGGAGTATTTGTGTAAACAACTCCTCTATAGCTATAAGTATAGCCCCTAGGACGTCATAGGGGGAGATCAGAACACCTTTTTTAGAAAAGACTTAGGGTCTGTTCTTTTTTGCTGCGGCTTATAGTTTTTGGCTTAAATTTTGGAATTTTAGCTGTTTGCGACAGAGATTACGGAGAAAGAGATACTCGCTTGTGATTTTGGATGGTACAGATGTTGGGCTTTTAACGTGTACTATAATTAACTTGTAGACTTCATTTTAAAAAAATACTCTATTTGAAAGTTAGGTACTATAGCAAAAGTCAAAAGCCGTTTTGAGAAGCTGAAAAGAACAGACCCTTAGTACTAGCTAAGAGTAAAGACTGGCTCTGTGCACTGTTCCTTATCGTGGGTTTTAGGCTTCGGAAAGCTCTTTTGTGACTTTTCTGTAGCCTCTATTTTTTTCTGTTTGACACGTAACCACAACAATAATAAAACTTGAAATACAAGTTACTACTTACTAGGTTAGCTACACTGCGAATAGAAAGGGCAAGTCCTATACGACAATAGGATGACAGCATTGCAAATCTTCTAGGTTTATTACTTTCAGTTGGAAATTTCTGTCAACTCACTATTACATAGCATATAGAAAAGCAGAAAAGCATACGAACCTGCAGATGAAAAAAAAAGTTTCCTGTTAGGGTCTAACTCAAGTGGGCAGTGTGCATTTCATCAAAACAGATAGGATTCCCATGCAAGAACGCCTTCCTATTTACTAAATTAAACAAGTTGCACAGAGTTGAGTAATTTCAACACGGACACGCTCATATTTTTCCCCGTTACAGCTACAGATTTTTAACACTAATTACAAACTCAGATCTCCTGACTCAATTACGCACGGTATCAATTTCTACAAACAATGCAGCTTCAGTCTTCAGCACTATATGGTATTTGAGTACTTTCAGGTATGACTCTAGAAACCCAAAACTAATCACAGGCAATGACAAAACAAATGATTGGGTTCAGTAAATTTCGGCATCAACACACATCAGGGGTGGATGAGTAGTTGTAATTTGTAGCGCGCGCTCGGGAAATAATGTGGGGTCGAGCGAACACGCAGTGGGAACGAAAAGGATGGGGTCAAGAGCTAGCACAGGTACCACCAGGTACCAGGTAGTTTTCAGGTTGTGAATGCTAATGAAGGTGGATGGAGACCGGAGAGGACGAGAGCTACGCAGGCATCTGCAACGGCATTCTTGTGTCATTGAATGATCCATGTGCCAGCATCTCGCGTGGCCTTACCAAGTCTCTTTTCTTTCTTTTGAAGAGTCAATCCCGAAAAGAAATTCGGAGATGAGATCCGGCCCAACTAATTTACCGACTGTTCGATTTACTTGCGAACTGAAAAGCCAATTGAATGGTTACAACCTCCTTTGTTCCAAGTTTTAAAAAAAATGATGTTTCAATTTGTTGCTCTCCACTATCCAAGGGCCTAGTGCTGTACTGAAGGCTTCAAAAAGTTAAACCAGGGCGCATGATGTGGAAATTAGAGACGATTATTTCGTGATTACTGAAGATTTTGAGGTTCTATTTGCAAAATGGACAGAACTACTACACGATCTTCTCACGTCTATCTTGCAAAATTGCAAGAGTTTCCTAGCAATTACTGAAAGTCGAGGGGTTTCCTCACAAAACTACAAGGGTTATTTTGTAACAACAGGAAACCTCGAGTGCATTCAGTGCTAGCTGAAACACCCAGTCTTTTCTTGTAGTTGTAGGGCAGTCACTCTGGCCCATTTCTGCTGTTGTGTACGGGAGATCAGGCACCTGGGCTGCGCGATTGGAACGGCACCGGCTACGAGTATCCTCGTCATCTTTCGCGGGTTTGAGCAGGGACCAATCCGTATGCCCACTCTTCGGCCGCAATGCTACTAACAACCTCAAGCCGAGCCACTCTAGGCCCAGTTTGCCTCGAGCAGACCTCAATGACAAGTCGAATCATGAGCTAGTCTAGTGTTAAGTAGGTATTTCTATGAGAACCTAGGCACTTCATACGTTTGTTTTAGCGATGTTTTCTAGCTTTTAACTGAAATTTTATTGTAGCTGATTTTTTTACTGTAGCTGATTTGGCTTTTTGGGCATAATTAATTTTAAAAATTGTAAAAATAGAAAAAATATATTAACCCATTAGGGACAATACAAAGAAACACAGAAAAAAAGAAAATACAAAAAAACATAAAATATCTAAAAAAATTAGAAAAAGATGAAATACTGAATAGTGAAAAAAAACAGAAACTAGAAGTAAAAACCGAAAAAAAACCGAAATGAACGGGGTTAATAATATACTTTTGGGCCTGCTAAGGGAAAAGATATTGTTGCTTGGGATACTTTCTTTGGCGCACACGACGCCTGAACGGACCACGCACGGGGCTGGACCTAGCTCACCTTCCTCGCGGACACGGCATCGTGTAGGAGCACCACGACCACGACGGCATCGTCTCCAGCAACGGCATGCATTCCATTCCCCGATCCCCCCGCGCGCGGCAAGTATGCACTCGTCTCTGACCCAAGCGGCTTCAACTACACTTTGGGCCGTCCTGTGGCTAAGCAGCGCGCGAGAACTGACTTTTGACTCCCCTCGGTTAAGTATGCACAAGCTCGTCAAGTTCCCCAACAGCTCACTGTTTCTACTGATTTCAAGTAGATGATGGTCTCAACCATCGCCGAAGAGTCCGAGCACGATATGCATCTCCATCGCATACACCGGCTGCAGGGCAAGAACATCTCAAAAGAGACGTGGCTTTACCATGAGGTCGATGATCGGTATGTACGTAGTAAATTTCGTAAGGTTGAACTTGAACAGCTGATTGATTAACTGCGGGTAATAATCAGTAGTGCCTCCTCCTAATCTTTGCTTGCTTTCTTTTGTGTGGTGCAGCAATCACACTAGAGACGCAGGAGGCGTTGGATGGTTATGCTCGGTTGGCTGTGGACATGGTGTTTAATTGCAACTTTGAAATTAATCATTAAGATGCAAGGTCGACAGTTTGGGTTAACAACTGTAGATTCAGATAGCCAGACAGGCAGACGCCATCACGCGAAAAGTTGAAGCCTGCGAGGAAGAACGAAGAAATTGTACCTCTTATCATCTTGTCGACACCAAGTGTTCTTACATGGAATTGAAAAGCAGGGTCGCTACCAACCGACTTGCTGATGGCAGCCTGGGCAGCGTCGACATCAAAAGGCTTGGCCCTAAACGATGTGAGAAACCTGGTTTCATTAATAAAATAGAACCGGGGTGTTTAACACCCTATGTTTCTAAAAAAAGAAGAATAATTGTAGTTAGTGGGTACTATTTGTATAAGAATATGGGATTATCTTAGTTGTTTAAAGCAAACACAGGTTTATCAACTGGAACACAAGAATTCTGGACGGTGCTCGTAATCGCGAACTGGGCCGTTATATTGGGCCGTCTCCCTAACTGGACCTGTAGCCGAGTAAACTCTTGTGACCGATTGGCCTGAAGTCCACTTTGGGCCTTCTGGGCCGATCGCCCTCTGTTGACTTCGATGCACCTCTGCGAGTGGATGCAAGCTTTCCCCCAACTGTCCGACTCAAAAGAAAGAGAAAAGTTCCCGAATTGTTCATTGTTTCTACTGATTTGAAGTAGACGACGATGATCTCATTATCGCCCCCACTGAGTCTCAGCACGATACGCAGTCCCATCACCTACACCAGCTGCAGATGTATCATCGCTTGTCATGGCTATGCTCGTTACCACTAAGGCTAAGTCACAGGTCAGAGTTGCTCTTAGCCCCTCATCAAATCGCTTGGTGGTCAAGTGTCCTTCGATCTCATGCGTCAGTGCCACTGAGTTTAGCAATTTTGGTCTAGAGATGATCTATTTATAAGATTCGCAGGGCGATCTTGTGACACAGCTACATTGAAGGTCTGAGGCACCAATCTAACCCCTAGGCTCAACGTTGGTTGGATCTGTTGAATTTCCTCTAGAGTAGGGCTGTAAAAAAAGCTCGAGACTCGCAAACTGCTCAAGTTTGGCTCGCTTTAGACTCGATTCGAGCTCAACTCGAGCTCCAAACGAGTCGAACTCGAGTCTGATCTCAAGTTCGCGAGCTTCAATAAGCCGAGCTCGAATAGCACGCGAGCTTAAAAATTTTTATCCCCACATCCCACTCCCGCACGGCCGCACTCCCGCTCTTAGTCCGCTCCCGCACTCCCGCTCTCAGTCCTACTCCTATCCTCTCCCCACCCCACCCGCTCCTCGCACCCCCCGCCCACTCCTCATACCCCGTCCCTCTCCTCTCCCCACCCTATCCTCCTCGCGCCCCGCCGTGGCGCGCCTCCTCTCCCAGTCCCCCTCCTCGCCCCGCCACCGCCCTCCTCTCCCCAGTCCCCCTCCTCGCCCCCGCCACCGCCCTCCTCTCCCCGTCCCCTCCCGCCCGTCCCCTCCTCTCCCACCCCGTCCCCCGCTGCGCCCCTCCTCTCCCCCCATCCGGCGCCCCTCCTCTCCTGCTGGCCGACCGCCGCCCCTCCTCCCCCTATCGCGCGCCTCCTTCTCCCCATCCGGCGCCCCTCTCGCCTCGCCTGCCCCTCCCGCGGCGCCCCCCCCCGGCGCCCCTCCTCTCCCGCGGTGCCCCTCCCCAGCGCCCCTCCTCTTCCCGCGGGCCCTCCCCTCCCACGTCGGCGCCCCTCCCTCGACTCCCCTCCTCTCCCCTACCCCCAGCTTCCTCGACCCGGATCCAGCCGGATCCATGGCCGTCCCGCCAGCTGCCCATCGCGGCTCAGGCCTTGTAGTCCGCCGCCGCCATTCTTCCGCCGCCGCCTCGTCATTTTTGGGGAGCTGCCTCGTCAGATCCGCCCTGTCCGGATCGATTCCGTGACTTCACCAAAGGCGGCTACTTGGATCTTCACCATCGGTTGCCGGGTGGAGTGAAGCCCATCCGCTCGTCGCCTGGATCTTCATCGCCCGGGGCCGCCGCCTGGGGTCAGATCTGCCCCGTCCGACCGTCGCCTAGGGAGCCGCCTCGCGCCTCGCCGCCCGGATCTCCACCGCCTGTCGCGTCTCGCCGCCCAGATCTCCACCGCCCGACGCCCAGATCTTCATCGCCGGGAGCCGCCTCGCTGCCCCAAATCCCTAAAGTAAGTCACAGATCCATAGCTAGTTTTTTGTCGAAGTGATTGGCACCATTAGGGTGGTTTCTTGTTTTGGTCCGCACTTGGGTATCCCTGTTTCGAGGGTGTCACGGAGTGTCGAGAGCAATTTGTTTGGCACGTTATTTGTTGCAGTTCTTGGAAGAATGTTGAGAGCCACTGGAAGCGCATCACTGGAACGCAACAACTTGGTGCACTATCATTTGCTATCTATATAATGTAATACAAATGCACTCAGTTGGCTCAATGGCAGCATGTTGAAGGCCTGTAGTATACTATTAAGTGAGCCTCGAGCCTCAACGAGTTTTGTCGAGCCGAGCTCGAGCTTCGTTCAAGTCGAACTCGAGCTCAGCTCAAAGCTTGACCGATATCTCGGACTTGCTCGAGCTCGGCTCGAGCTTCTATTGAGCTCGAGCCTGACAGGTCGGGCTCGCTCGAGCTTAACCCGTTTACAACCCTACTCTGGAGTTTCCAACACCTCTTCATCTTCAGAGTCGCGCCAAGGCGCTTTTTCGTTGAGGAGGAGGAAGAGAAGCTTGGGAGGTTCGTGACCAGGGCTTGCTGCTGCATTGAAGGTCTGAGTGCATGTTTTTAGTATACCCAAAAGTTACCTTTATAATTATCCAGTTACGGTATAGCGTTTGACAATCTCTAAGTGTACTATATATATATATATATATATATATATATATATATATATATATATATATATATATAGAAAATTATGATGATCTCAAGTACAAAGATTATATATTATAATTGCTTGACACATAAGTCATAACAATCTCAACAGCGTCTCAAGATGGGTCAACTCAAAACTATATTCTCTAACATGTGTCTATATTATTAATTTGATATTCTCGTATCTACGACCGGTGAAATATGGTCATCAACCAATATATGTAATGATCTTGTAAGTCAATAATGTTTCGACCAATAACATCTGACTAGGGATTGATCCTTTTAGAATGATATCATATAATAAATATAGGGCTTCACTAACAAGTCATATATTTACTAACCTTTATAAATAATAATTCATTTAATAAACATAATAAAATTTATTTAAAAGATTATAAACATAGAAGTAATGTAATCATGTCTATGATTTTCTTTAGGACAAAGAAGTTGGAGGAGGTTCATGAACTAGGGCTTGCTGCTGCGATGGGGATGGGGTGTTGGTCAGGACAGATTTGGTGGCCATCTTGACCAGAGGGTCACCGACGGGGCGCTCGGGAACACTTAGTCACTCAATTTTTATTCGCATTTTTGGCACACCATTGACCCACGAATTGTTGAGAGAAATTTTCTTGATGTATCATCAGTTGGCATCTTCTTCGGTCTTCACTGTCGATAAAATACTACTCTCTCCATTGTTTTTTACTTGACTTTTTAGAATCTATGCTATTAAATTTCTAAAATTTGATCACCAATAGATTTAAAACTATCTAGATTGACTATACGAAAAATATATCATTAGCTTTATTGTTAAAAATACTTTCATAATATTATACTTTTATTAGTATATTTTCATGTAAACTTATAAAAAGCAGTGTTTAAAATCGCATTTTGAAGACCGTAAAAAAATAAAAAAAATGTCAAACGGAGGGAGTAGTACCAACTTGTCTACTTCTCCATCGGATGAGGAACAAACCAAGGGGAGGGGAGAAGCTACACAAGCAAGTGCATGCATGCCAACAGAACAGCCGCGACTCACTTTGAGGAGATCATTCTGTTCTGCCTCTGGAGTACGTAGTACTGGTACTTGGCAGATGCAGAGCTGTTCCAGACAGACCATGGAACCGAATGAGAGCATCCACACGGACCACACCCTGCAGCACAGCACAGGAACTACTAATGTTCACGCGGACATGCATGTGTTACATCGTTCATTTCTATATAGTCCTCAACTTACATGGAACCATAGGCAAAGCTTCAGGCCCTCCTCCGCAAGGGAGAAGACAAGTAAGCTTCAGATATTTGGCGCTTCAACTTACTAGAAACTTCTGATCTGCAGGAAACTTAATTTGCTTCAAGTACCTAGCCATTAATGCAACCAACAGCCATTAATTAAGCCGCAAGAAATACTAGTAACTAACTGGTAGCACTTGTATAACAGGCAGGGGTTGCAGGCTTGCAGCACCCAATCCAAGCATGTATATAGCACACATTACATTAACAAGTGAAATGTGCGAGTAAGCATCGTCGCACTTATTACATGAAGAGACAATGCATGACGGTCCAGAGGAAAGCCACACAAATACAACTCCTTCCGTGAGCATGTATAGACACAGACCATATGCTCAAGCACACTCGGAAGGCACACATGAAGTCTGCATAACCGCACACGCACACACTCATACACACCTGGTCACCTGCAGAAGAAGTAACCGCGCGCGCACGCAGACCCAAACACACAAGAAGAATAAATAACCACACACTGTACACAAACCGTTCCATGGTGAATGGATGAGAGGAGAGTCTTTCCTTCAGCATCGATCCTTATTCTTCCAGCTGATTATATTAACTGAAACCTTGCAACTTGGAATCATGGAGACGCAGATGCAGCACTTCATACTGCTGCGGCATAAATCAATCGTCCATTGAGCTTCAAACGAAGGTAGTTTGGATGATCTTCACCGGCTTGCAGCACCTGATCTGGGACGTTGTCGCCGTTGAACTCGAGCTCCTTCAACTTCAGAAGGTTGTTGACTCCAGACAGGGACTCTATGTTGGTGAAGGTCCAGGCAATCTTCTCAAGCTTAGGAGTTGCTTCAGTTTCAAAGCTGATGTCGGTGATGTTGGAGCCCTCAACAACAAGGTACTTCAGATTTTTGAACCAATCCGTCTCGAATGTGAGCTTGCTCTCATTGTGTAAATTAACGTGCCGGAGCCTGAGACCGCGCAAGTTGGCCAGCTCGGCGAGGGCTTCCATATCATCCTGGTTCAGAGAGGTGTTATGTAGAGTTACCTTGGCAAGTTGATTGCGATCTTTAGCCAACAATGGCAGAAGCCGCCCATACATTGTGATTCCACTGATGCTTAGGCTTTCAAGAAGCTTGGGAGGGTGTTGTAAATGTACACTGAGAGCATCTGCAGGTATGTCAGGAGTAGTAGTAACCCCGCTGCCAGGTGGAGGTTTGATCTCGATTGCCAGCGACCTAAGGCACTCATTCAGATCGCTGATCGCTTTGAGCAAATTCTCTAGGTGAGCTTTCCAGTCATGAATGACCACACCCAGCTTCCTCAGCTGCCACAGTTGGCCAATGTCTCTCAATTCGGAAGCACGATGTTTCGACGCCTCGACATAGGATAGTGTTTCCATCTCTGTCATTTTTCCGATCTTGTGAGGCACCTGGACAGTGGAAAATGATGGCTTGGCCCTGCTAGCACCGACGTCAGTGCTTGCAGTACTCTGATCAATCCGACTAGCCAGCAGACGCTTCAGCTTCAGTAGCATGAGATGCTCTGTGGCAGAGGCGCACACACCAGTCTGCCGGATGTCCAATACCTCCAACTGATGGAGCCTGTTGATTTCCTTGGGCAGCTCGGTAATACCTGTGTTCCTTAGGCTGAGAAACTTGAGCAGTATTATGGTGTTGCAGACGTTCTTGAGGTATTGCTCGTTCTTTCTCAGGCATTCACAGCCTTCCAGATCAAGGACCTTCAGTAGCTTCAATTGAGATGATGCACGGGAGGGTTTCTCCAAGAAGTCGGCGATGCTATCCGAGGGTCGGAGCCGGATGTTGCTGAGAATGGAGAAGTGGCGAGCCAAGTTATGTGACAGGCGTGTGTCCGTAATGTGCTCTTTCTTGGCGATCTTGGTGATGAAGTCATGAACTAGATCATGTAATTTACAGCTTTTGACCTTTCCTGCAGCATCAATGTCACAAGGATAAACAAGCAATCGGTCGACGAGTGCGTCAAAACATCGCTCGGCCTGACGCACTGAACTTGGCCAGTCTTCTCCAGTTATCAGACCTTCTGCGACCCACCGTCCCACCAAGCTCGACCGCCTGATCTTTTGACGCGGAGGGAAGATGGCTAGATACAGCAAGCAGGTCTTGTAATCTCTAAGCAGATCGTTGTAGGAGAACTTTATCATCTTGTTACAGTTAATGGCCGATGATCCTCCGAAAACCAGGGTGTCGCTTAACTTGTCCAGTTCTCCTTTGCTTCTGTTAGGATTAACATACAGAGCACGAACGAACACCTTGATGCAGAATTCATGACGCGACTTGCATTTGTTGCAGAATTCATGAAGCGACTTGCATTTGTTGCAGAATTCATCACGCGACTGGCATTTCAACAAGATATCACGGAAGATGTTGGCGTTGTACTTCTCGTCTTGATTCACATGCCGATCAGTAAGTTTGAGCACTGTATCATGGTAGAATTGAATGGAAGAACATATGATAAGTTGTTCTTCTTCCCCCGTTGGATAGCAAAACTCTGCAGTCCCTGGGATATACTTGGTGATCACTACCACTGCACTGCCGGCGGCACAACCCAACTTGCTCAAAGCCTCCATAGTCTCCCCCCATTTGTATGGATAGTCGATATTGTGGAGAACAATCAGGGTCCTTTTATCTTGCAGATGCTCTTTAATCTTCCCCGCGGTCTCTTGCATGAGTTGAATCAACAGGTGCTCTTTGATCCTCCCCAGGGTTCCTTTAATCCTCTCCGTGATTTCTTCTTCGCTCCATATTTGGTCCGGGGCTTCCTTGGGTGCCGATTTTTCTTGCTGGGGCGCGGGAACCAGAAGCAGCTCCGGCGGGATCTGTACTTGAATCTTGAGTGTGATTTCTTTGACATTCTTGATGATTTGATCCTCGCCCGATTTATCTGCGACTTCCTTCGTCTTCTTGGCCTGCTTGGGCTTGGGAAGCAACTCCCGCAGGATGTCTACGTATTGGGGATGATGGAGACCAATCCTGCAGCAGGACCCCTTTTCACCTGCAGATTCCAGATACTTTTTCATCTTCTCCGCGGTTCCTTCGAGGATCTTCTCCTGGGTTTGATCCTCGAGGGATTTGCCTGCAGCGGCGTCTTCCTGCAGCAGATCCTGCAAAATGTCGCGGAGTACGCCCAAGGGTTCAACCCGGGTACTGTTTCCTGATTTATTACCAGCTTCCTGCAGATGATCTTTGATCGTCTCCTCCATCTTTTTAATCTTCTCGTCGATCTCGTCCTCGCCAAATCCCTTCAGTACCGATTCTGATTCCTGAGGCAGCAGCTTCCACAGGATGCAGCGGAGAACTTCCAAGGGTCCGAGCACCCAGTACTCTGGGTCTTGGGTGAGCTGGAGTGTGTGCTCGAACGACAAATGATTCAAAGCTTCATCTAGAATGTCGGATCCGTCCACTTCATCCGGTGCTGCAATGGCGACAGCTCGGAGTTGATTGTCCTCGAAGTGGCGGCGGAACCAATTCAATAGCTTTTCGGCGCACCTTAAAAAAACGTGAGACTCGGAAAAGGCTAGCTCTCTTCGAGGATCCTCCCTTGCCGCCTGGTCGTCTTCGTCTTCTGATCCATGATCTGCTCGTTCGAGTGCTGCTACTGCTGCAGCAGCAGGTTGGGACGCTCCGGGAGCCTGCGGCGACGTCGGCAGAAGCTTGTCGACGTCCGCTTTCGCCGGAACCTCGACGCCGTACCTCACCCGCCGCTCGCCGACCTCGCGCGCCCGGTTCTTGAGCTCGCTTATCTGGGTGACCGCGAGGCGCTGAGCGAGAAGCTTCTTCACGAACCAAGGAAGCCACCACACGTAACCCAGGAGGCCTCTGGCGCGGTAGACCGACGGATCACGGCGCCGCAGGTAGATGTCGATGCAGTTGCTGCTGTCGCAGGCGAGGTCCCGGACCTGCTTCATCCACGTGCGGACCTGCTCGTTGTGCTCCCCGCCGGGAGGCGTCGTCCTGGCCAGGTAATGGAGGAAGCTGTGCATGCTCTCCATCTCCTCCCTGATGAACTGCACATCGTTCTGGACGCGCCCCAGCCGCTGCGCCTCGTTGCGGATGACGCCCAACAGCGTGTGGACAGCGCCCACCGCGAGCTCAGCCATCGCTGACGCTGATCGCCAACTGTGGCTGTCGTCGGCTGAATTTGTATACGACTCTAACCTAAAACTGTAAGAAAACTTCATGTTATGTACAATCCAATAATATATATGTTTGGAATAAAAATCAAAGAATAACTATCGATTTGATTTTTTATGAACTAGTTGTGAAGTTATACATCACTCAAAACGTGTTAAAAGTAAGTTTTTTTTTAATATTTATACATTACTTCTATGCTTGGTACAAACGTGTCAGAAACATTTACAAAGTAAACAATTGTACGCCCAGCTTGTCGGCGTTGTCGCTTTCACACTTTGTATTCTAGTAGTTTTTTTGCAGGTGATTCGAGTAGCTATTAACTTCAGTATATCATGCAAAATGCTGGTCCATGTGGATAAAGAGCTAACACGCTAGGTATCATGACTGTAGCTTTTCCAATCAACTTACGTCCAAAAGGTTCAAGAAAAAACATCCACGTTAGTGTTTGACAAATTGAGTAGTACAGTAGGTTATTGAGGATTTGCGGTATCAACTTTCGTGTTAGCATTTTGGAGAATTTTTGCCCTTCCATTTTTGTTTCTGCAAATTTGACATTTATTGAGGTATCACTACTTCTTTGCAGTTTACATTTTGAAAAACTTAATATAATGCAAGTACGTATCTGCAACAATAGAGTGCCCCATAGGTTTTGCACAGCACGTATTCTGGTACCAATAAGGTTGGCAATAATAATCAGCAATAGTCAACTTACAGAAGCAGTTTGCTGTGCTGATCAAGCCATTGCTAATGTCAGAGCTCAACGGACTGAGACCAAAAGAGGCTGAGATTAACTGCTTCGAGGCGCAGTTAACGTATAGAACAGAACAGAGAGCATCGTCAGTTCATCACTGAGACCATACTGCTGATCCCGGTGCTGCAAATTGGGGAAATGAAGTTCATCAGAAATGAGCCATTACTTGAAAAATGAAGTTGTAGAACATAAAGTACCAGAATGTGGGTTGATCATGGCCACCGATCTAAAGGATCATATGGAAAACAGAAATGATCACAACTGATCCATAAGAAACTTCTGCCGCCCGCATCACTGCATCGTTGAATCAGCGACCTTGTTCACCATAACTGAACAATGAAGCAGCGGTTGACGGTCTGAAGGAGAGCTGGCCTCTAGCTAGCCACAGGCATGAGGTATAAAGTGTTGGATATTTTGAGGGCTATGTGGTAATTTCTCATTTTTGAGAAAAGAAGAATATAAAAAAGGTGAGTCCCACTTGTCAGTGAAACAAAAGAAAGAGATATGGCTGGATACTCCATTTCTAGTTGTATCCGGTACGGGTGGTTGAGCTCCTCCTCTCTGGCTAACGCAGCATGGGGAGCCCTGGGCGAGCGGCGATGGCGTAGGAGGCGTCAACGGCCCATGCGCTTTGGTATCGGCCATTGGCAGCAGCCACGTCGGATGCGCTTTGGCATTGGCCAGCATTCATGTGGTATGGAATAAATAAAGGGAATAAAGCCTTCCCTCTTCCCTTAATGATCACTACAACATAGTGTGTGCACTGTAAAAAAACAGATGCTACATTAGTCATCTTTGTGACTTTGTCCCTGAAATGAGGACATAAACATGCGTGCAGATCGATTTAGGTTGATCCTCTCTTCCTTTATTTCCACAAATAGGCCATCTCGATCTGTCTTTACCAAATTACACCAAGATGGAATGCAATTAATGGCGCACGCAGGAGAGAGGCAAACCAAACTACTTTGCCCTTTTGTAGTCAAGAGAGATACTAATCTCTGTCTTTACCTGTCTTTTATTTATTCCTTTCGTCTGTCGAGGGCATGCATCAGTGGCCCATCGATAGCCTACGCTGCATGCATGTGCCATGCAAAAAAGCAGAAATGTATGTACGTACCCATATAACATGCATCGGATGTACGTTCGTACAACGAGGTATCATCAAATCCCAACTTTAGCAGAGTCTAGTCTTTTGCTACTATAATACTATATGAATAACTCTTTCCTGGGTAACCTTTTACTTACATCAGGAAATATTATCAGGTGCTAATTAATCTATGCATCTTGGTATAAACTCGTGCTAACCAAGTGTTGCCAGGAAATTCTCAATACAAAAGTTAACATGTGTACGTTCATACGTACACATGCTTTGACGGGGGAGAAATTGGTGGTCTGGCTTGAGTTGGTTTCTTCAGTAATTTCAGTTTCCTTGAATGATATTAAAGATGGTTTTGTTTGGAATTTGCATAAGAATGGTTCTTTTTCAGTTCACTCTTATTATAATGATATTATGAAAAGAGAAAGGTTACCAGAGAAAAATGTTTTTTAGAAGATTAAGTTACCTTTGAAGATTAAATTTTTTTCTTTGGTATTTGAAGAGAGGGGTGATTTTAACTAAAGACAATTTAGTTAAGATGCACTGGAATGGTTGCACTAAGTGTTGCTTTTGTAGCTCGGAGGAGTCTATCCAATATCTCTTTTTTGATTGCCATGTTGCAAGGTCCATTTGGAATTCGGTTTTTATCGTCTTTAATATCCAATCACCTATTAGTGTAGCTCATTTGTTTGGTTCTTAGCTTATGAGTTTCTCTTCTAAACTTAGAAATCAGATTTTAATCGGGGTTGCGGCTCTATGTTGGGCAATGTGGTTGAATAGAAATGATGTTGTTTTTAAAAGAACCACTTCTCATTCATTCTTGCAGGTCATTTTCAGGGGGACGTTCTGGATCAGGCAGTGGTCGCAGCTGTCTAAAAAGGAATAGAGAACTCCATTAATGGATGGATGTCAACGGTTGGAGAACATGGTGTGGGTATTCTTCAGCAAATTTGGATGGAGAAGTAGGAACAGGATAGAAGCATAAGTCTTCATTGAGTAGTTTCTCTGAACTTGTGTATCGCCGTTTGGTGAGGTGGGGTCTTAGCTCTGCGTTTGTGTTTGTGTTTATTGAAATTTCTGTGAACATGTGTATCACCGTATGGTGAGGAGTGGTCTAAATACTGGGTTTGTGTTTGTTAATTGGCTATACTCATTCACTTGTGAATGCGAGAGACCGGAATATTGCATATTCTGTAATCTAAAAAAATGAAGCATGCACCGGGTGTACGTTCGTACGTACAAGAGGAGGTCACTTCATCAACTATCAACTCACCGTAAACTAAACGAAATCCCAACAGTACCAGAGTCTCCGCATATATAGTAACTATAACTTTTTCGTGGGTAAATTTTCACATGTTTAATTAATTGTTGTTACAGCAGGGAATATTATCAGCTGGTGCTAACACCGTGCTAACTTTTCTGTTGGCAGGAATTCTCGAAATTTATTAAAAAAAAACTTCTCAAAACAAAGATTAATACGGTGAAAAAGATGCAAGTTATGTAACCCGTTAAAAATTCCTTGATCAAACTCGATTGCTTTTACAAAATTAAAAACACAAAAATTACCATAAGCAGTGGTTTTAATTCAACTATCTGTCACCATTCCAGTTTATTGCTCATTAATTATTCATTGCTCTCGAGTTCAATCAAGTTCTACGTTGAAATTTTGCATGGTCATCGAACATTCCTCCCACATGCACACGGGAAGATTTTACGGAAGAGATGTTTTCACGTTTCCAAACATTTTAAGGAGGCGCCCCGCAAAATGTATATGATGTTTAGATCGATCTGCCATCACACTACCTATACATCCAGTAAGAAATTTCTATGCAAATTAAGTTCACGTGAGCGAAGTCGCTGGGTATGCCCTTGCACGGTCGTCGGGACGAGCGCGCAGGTCACGGTGGCCGGTGGGGTCAACTTGTACATGCTCGTCTGCAACTGCGTATTCATGCTTCTGAACCTCAGCGTAAAGGCAATATTTCAAGCAAGCCGAAACATTTTTCTGTCCTAGGTAGCATCCTTCGGTCAAGATTCAACTATAGTGTCAAAAATTATATTTTCCACGTTTGCAATTTTAAATACCAAATAGCGTCCAAAAATATATTTTCCATGTTTGCCATTTTTAATACCAAATAGTTTGTATTATTTGCTATTTTTCCATGTTTGCAATTTTTACTAATTATCAGTTTAAAAGTTTGAATTATTCTATTCTACTAGAGCTATACATGAATTAGATTGATTATATCTTTTCTTTGAGTAAAGATTCTTCCTTATCCTTTTAAGTTTAGATGGCAAATTGATCATGACGGCAGGTCATGTTCTCTCTCTTTTTTAAAAAAAAAGTCAAAACATTTTTTCTTTTTTCCGATTGCCGTGTGTGAATACCTAATTGTTGGTTTTTAGCATATAACGGGTAGATATATATTGGAGCACAATTCTGCATTCATGTGGCTCTAGCTATATATCTACCTTGGTCCACATGTGAAAGGAAACGCACGCAGGAGGGAGGTTTGGATAAATAAAGGGAATAAAGCCTTCCCTCTTCCCTTAATGATCACTACAACATAGCGTGTACACTTCAAAGAAGAGATGCTACATTAGTCATCTTTGTGACTTTGTCCCTGAAATGAGGACATAAACATGCGTGCAGATCGATTTCCGCAAATAGGCCATCTCGATCTGTCTTTACCAACTTACACGCAAGAGAGAGGCAAATCCAACTTCTTTACCCTTTTGTAGGCAAGAGAGATGCTAATCTATTTTTACCTGGCAAAATGAGGTAATAAGTGACAGGATTTAGAATCTCTCTTTACCTGTCTTTTATTTATTCCTTTCGTTTGTCGAGGGCATGCATCAATGGCCCATCGATCGCCTAAGCCGTATGTGCCATGCAAAAAGCAGAAATGTACGTATGTACCCATAAAACATGCACCAAATGTACGTACGTACGTACAAGGAGGTCATCATCAAACACCAACATTAGCAGAGTCTAGTCTTTACCTGGCAACATGAGGTAATAAGTGACAACATTAGCATCAGTGGCCCATCGATCGCCTAAGCCGCATGTGCCATGCAAAAAGCAGAAATGTACATACGTACGCATGAAACATGCACCGAATGTACATACGTATGTACGTACAAGGAGGCCATCATCAAATACGTACCATCATTAGTCTAGTCGTTTGCATTCGTATTGCTATATGAATAACTCTTTCCTGGGGAAACTTTTACTTACAGCAGGGAATACTATCAGGTGCTTATTAACCTATGCATCTTGGTATAACTTTCTCAATACAAAAGTTAACATGTGTACGTTCGTACGTACACATGAAGCATGCACCGGGTGTACGTTCGTACGTACAAGAGGAGGGCACTTCATCAGCTATCAACTCACCGTAAACTAAACGAAACCCCAACAATACCAGAGTCTACAACTTTTCGTGGGTAAATTTTCACATGTTTAATTAATTGTTGTTACAGCAGGGAATATTATCAGCTGGTGCTAACACTAAACTTTCTGTTGGCAGGAATTCTCGAAACATATTAAAAAAATCTCAAAACAAAGATTAATACGGCGCAAAAGATGCAAGTTAAAAAATTAAAAACAGAAAAATTAAAAATACCATAAGCAGTAACCCGTTAAAAATTCCTTGATCAAACTCGCTTGCTTTTACAAAATTAAAAACACAAAAATTTACCATAAGCAGTGGTTTTAATTCAACTATCTGTCACCATTCCAGTTTGTTGCTCATTAATTATTCATTTTTAACGCCTTTAATCAAGTTCACGTAAGCGAAGTTTTGGATCTCGATCTGTGGACATTGGTGAACGCATCTGGAAGAAAGGTACTGAACAAATACCTTTCCTTTGCTTAATCCATGCACGCATCTTTGTAGGTACGTACACTCAAAGAACAAATGCTAATCCATCTTTGCCATCAAATGAGAACATAGACGTACGTGCTGCTGGCATTGGACATTTCTCTTCTTTTCCTCTAGGGAAATGCTAACGTCCGGATATTCGACCTGGGCCACTAGCTTTAGACACTTGGCTGTAACATATTTCATCCATATTTATAATATTTTTTGCTCATGCTTGCAATATTATTTCATGTATATAACATCGATTTTTGTATCACATATTTTTTTTGTTGCATATAGTGATTAAAATATTTGACACATTATCTAAGAATATTGCATCGGAGCGTACGATGTGAATACCCATATTGTTTTTGTTTTTCTGTTGCATACCTGGCTGACAAATATTGTAGACATAGACGAAAAATGTTGCGGATGGAAATATTCACATCATTCTTTGTTTTTTTGTTCGAACATTTCGATTTTATGTGTGCAACATTGATATTTTTATTTGTTTTCATGTGTGCAACTTTTTCTATTTTATATGTGCAATATTTTAATTTTATGTATGTAACATTTTGATTTTATGTGTGCAACATTAAGATTTTATGTGTGTAATATTGAGATTTTTATCAATTTTTTGTTACATATATGAAATCAAAATATTACTTACATAGTTGAAAAATATTATAACTGAATGAACGAAGCTAATATCTAGATCAGAGATCCGGCCGTTAGCAAATTCCTTTCCTCTATCGTCTCTCTCGTTTGCTTGCTCTTTTTGTTTGACGAGTACGTCATGATGCCAACTGGCATAAATCAATTAGTGTTTCGGATTCACGGAGCTATCTGTCGGTCGATGCCTTCCGGCCCAGCTACGTACGTCCAGACGTCCACCGGCCGATCCGCGTCTGCTCGGCTGACGGCTGCAGCCCATGCCAGTTGAGCCGTCCTACCTTGGAATCGAAACTGGGACGTCCATCCTTCTCGCCGTCGCCAGGTATGCCCTTGCACGGTTGACGGGACGAGCGCGCAGGTCACGGTGGCCGGTGGGGTCAACTTGTACCTGCTCGTCTACAACTGCGTATTCATTCTTCTGAACCTCAGCATAAAGGCAAGATTTCAAGCAAGCCGAAACATTTTTCTGTCCTACAACAGATCATTGGATTGTATATACACTAAACAGACAGACAGATATGTTTTACATCAGGTTCAGATTATGCTTATCAACAGAATCAGATAACTCGGTGAAGCACAAGAATATTAATGAGTAAATTTCACAAAGCCCTATGTTTTGGGGCATAGGTAACGCAAAATCCCAGGTTTTACAAAATTTTTTAAGGAACCGTATGTTATTGAGCAAAAGGTTTCAAAAAACATTAGATTTGTCATATCCTTTTCCATCCAACGGGATATGACAGGTGGAACCCACATATCAATCATACTAACAAGTAGGGTTAACCCATTAGCCTCATTTACTAAATTTGGGCACACTTATTAGCCATGGTGGGTGGTGTCGTGGTGAGACATCCCATGATGGTAAGCTAGTGCTTAAGTGCAAGACGACGGTGATGATGAGCAACGGCGGAGGGGGCCCAAAAAGGAGGGTGGGGTGGGAATCCACATATCTAATTGATAGGTGGGACCCACATATCACACCAGGATGGAATAGGATAGGACAATCTTGGGGGTTTTAAAACCTTTTCCTAAGAACACATGGTTCTTTGAAATTTTTTGTAAAACCTGGGTATTTGCATTATCTTTGTTTAGAACCTAGGGTTTCTAAAATTTACTCAATATTAATTGTTGAGACATACATGTATTGTAACCATTCATACATACTCAATTTAAATGCATGAAACCATGGAAAGTTTTTGGCACTCGCAAGGAAGGAGACAGAAGTTTTAGACATTTATCAATTACTCCCTTCAGTCCACAAAAACAGTTGTTTAGGAATACGTGCAGTCAAATTTTAAAAACTTTGACTATTGATATCTTTTTAAATATTTAGATTAGATACATGGAAATCATTGTATGTAGATTCATCTTGAAAAGTAATTTCATAATATTATAATTTTGTTGAGTTTTATAAATATATTATAATAGTAATTACTTGTCAAAGTTGTGTTTTGAAGATCATGTCGATGTTCAAAATAACTTGTTTTGTGAACTGGAGGGAGTACATAATAAAAGCTCATGAACAAGTTTCAAACATAACAATTTACATAGAAACTTCTCATCTGCTAAAAACTTTACTTCCCGTACCAAGGTTTGAACGCAACCAAGAGCTATTAAGGCACCGCTTCATCGTTTCAGCACCCAATCAAACCACATGTATATGACACAATACACTAACAAGTTAAATGTGCGCACAAGCATCATCGCACTTATTACATGAAGAGACCATGCATGATGGTCCTGGTGAAAGCCACACACAAACCCAACTCCTTCCGTGAGTAACTGAGCATACACACAACCATTATGCTCAAGCACACTCAGAAGACACACATCAAGATGGAATAATTAACTGCACACGCGCACGCTCAGACACACCAGCAGAAGAAGTAACCGCACACGCGCACACTCAGATACACCAACAGAAGAAGTAATCGCACACACATAGACACAAACAATACACAAGCAGAATAATAAAAAAAAACCATGCACGTGCACACACAAACCAGGCATGGGATTCGATATGAATGGATAAGAGGAGAGTCTTTCCTTCAGCATCGATCCTTCTTCTTCCAGCTGGATAGAATGAAACCTTGCAGCATTAACTGGAGTCAAGGAAACACTGTAGATCCTGTGGCAGATTGTGTTTAAGAACATGGCGGTTTTGATGTGCTGCAGTGGCTTCTCTCACCTGATCAGCGGTTTTGTTATGCTCGAGCTCCTGCAAGATATAAAGGTTGTCGATTCCAGAGAGACTCCATGGTGGTGAAGGACCAGACAATCTTCTCAAGCTTAGGAGCCGCTCCATAGTTAAAGCTGATGCCTGTGATGTCAGAGCACTCGACAACAAGAAACTTGAGATTTGGGAACTCATCTTGCTCGAAGGTGAGCTTGCTTTCGGCCTATGACTTGTGCCGGAGCCTGAGGCATCGCAACTTGGGTAGCTTGGCGAGGAATGTTTCCGGATCATGCTGCTTCAGCAATGTACCATGTAGAGTTATCTTGGCAATTAGTTGGTGGTCATCTTTGAAAAACAACAGAAGAAGCTGCTCACTTGTGGTTCCGCTGATCTTAGGCTCTCGAGAAGCTTGGGAGGACTTTGTAAGGCATCATCTGGTACTTTTGTGTTAGAATTAGTACCACCGCTTCTAGCTAGTGGAGATTTGATCCGTATTGACAAAGACTGGAGTCCGGACAGAGAAGTCCATAGCCCTGATAGTGCCATTGATTGGAATCTCTATTGGACCAGGCAGAAGACGCTTCAGCTTCAGGAGTAGGATATCTTTTGTATCAGACGAATGATACAAATTTGGGATGTAGTTTATGGTTTAAATTTTTGAATTTTGGTTGTTTGTGAGAGGCAGTACACAGGAAAAAAATAGTCGCATACGATTTTGGTCGGTACAACTGAACTACATTTTTTACTACAATCTTCATATTGACCCCGTATTAAAAAAATACATCATTTAAAAGCTAGTTACTATAGTATAAACTATAAGCTACAAGTCATAAGTGGAAAAGAAGAGAGCCAGTCCAATATCTCCAACATACTTTTTTATTGGAGTACAACCCAGATGCACACACACACATATGACACCACGTCCAACACACATGCTTTTTAAGACAAAGCGTGAGGCCTAAGCCTCATGGATTGAGGATATGCGCTTTAACTACTGAACACACTTATGTGCACGTGTACTTTGAGGGGTACTATTCACGGACAATTTTACCTTGGTTTGCCGGATGTCCAATATCTCCAACAGAATATTTTTGGAGTACAACCTGGACATGCACACACCACACACACTCATGTAAGTGCGTCTAATGTACATGTTTTTTAAGACAAAGTGCGAGGCCTAAGCCTCACGGAGCGTAGGCACACGCTTTAACCACTGAACACACCCACGTATGTGTACTCTAAGGGGCACTATTCACATGTTCATATGAACAATACCCCGAAAATGAGATACTGTGGGATTGAGCCTGGGCGGGTGGGGTGCACTCCTGATAGCCTCACCATCCGAGCTATGCTCGGCTCTCATATCTCCAACAGATTGGGCTTGTTGATTTCCTTGGCAGCTTGGCAATATTTGTGTTCCTTATGCTGAGGTACCTGAGAAGAAGTATGTTGTTGCAGACATTCCTGAGGTACTATGTGAGGATCAGCAATTTCTAATTCATTTTAACTGACAAATTATGACTAAATAAAGTAATTAAGCAACTGGTTAAAGCAATTATACAAGAATCTTTTCTCTTTAAATACATAAAAACCAAATTAATAAAAACATTCTGAAGAACAAGTCCAATTAAAAATTTACAAGTCACCTCACAAATTTCAAATTTGCGAATATGAATACATCTCAGCACAATTTCAAGTAACACATGTCAAGTAAAAATATTTACAATCCATTTACAACAAATGATTACATCAGTCAAGTGATAATTAAAATCGTTCTTCAAACCAAATAAAAATATAATAGTCCATCAATTATAGTTCAATTTTCATTAATTTGCAAACCTCAATATCAAGCAAGACTATCGTCTCTGGAATATAAATAATTACATTACAATTACATCATATTGCTAAGCTATAATAACCAACATTATTAATTGCCAAGAAAATCAGTAACAGGAGACCGAAAAATCCAAAACAAAATAAATAAATGAAAGTCAAGTTGCCGTTAGAACCCATCGGTTTAAAATACCGAACATTAACACTTATCAAGATACGAGGACTGTCTAGGCTGACCGACACCTCTAACTTTAATAGGCTTCATTATCCAGTGAAAATTAATCCAACACCTACTTTAGGTTTCACCAACCTTACCTTAACCAATAATAAACCAAACCACAGTGCCAAATTACCTCGCGGACCTTGATCCATGAGGGTAAACCCTCATTTTTACACCCCCCCCCCCCCCGCGCGCTCTTTTTTCTTTACTCCTTTCTCTCAGGACTGTCATTCTCCCATAATTAATAGCCCATGCATGCCGTCATGCAATTAAAACACTACGTGCCAAATAACAAAGTACAGACTTAATTACATCTATCACTCATATGCAGTACTTACTTAAATTAGTTTTTGTAAGTAAATTGGTGCCTGCTTAATTGCTATTTTTGAATGAAACGCGTCTAGTGTTCTTTATATAAACATGTCAAGCCAACTAGCTGCTTGCATCTAGCCGAACAATGCGGCACCTCGTCTTTCTAACATCAAAATGATTGCATTAGCCTATTAACCCCACTGCCTCTAAAAAAGAAGATAAACATGGCTATGTCTAATAATCCAAAATGTTTTTTTCAAGCAAATTTTTGCAAGCCGTGCTAGTCTACAGATGTCTGAAAGAAACAACGTGCAAGCATACTGGAGGAAGGTATGGAATAGAATCGGTCCTTTTCCTTAGTGACTGCATGCACCTTGTTTCTTTGCCGCCAAGATCCTGTCCCTCAAGACTGCAACTTTGGAAACCTCTCATCTTTCTCCATTTTTCCCATCCTGTCCCTTTTTGTAGCTTTGTTCGATGATCGAGGGCATCCGATCAGCTCACCGTGCCCAACGCACAACTGCGTCGTGTGTATGCCGCATTAATTCCAAGGTGTGGATGTTGTACATAGTACACACTACAGTATACAGAGACCCGGAAGAGGGCCGAGAAAACGAAAGGAGAAAAAGACCAGAAAAGGCTATATTTTTTTAAGTTATGACCAATGGTTTTTAGTTATAGCTAGTAAATTTTATTTGCTTTTTTTATACAGTGGAGATACTAACGTGGACGGTGCGTATTGTTTTAAACTCATAAAGCTATTTGAATAAACGACTTTAAAATTTTATTTAGAAAAGCTGTCTTATTTATTTTAAATTTTAGAGGAGCTGAAGCTAGCAGATAAGAAAAATAGAAGCAAAACCAACCACAGGCAAATCGTCGGGCGTTGCGCAGGAGCAGGACATCTCGATCTGGCGACCTCCGGCCCACTTCACTTGGGGCCCATGCAAGAGAGGAAACGCACGGCCGGGAACTAGTAGTTAAGCGGCAGAGCGCTGGCCCGAGAGAGGGACGACCAAGCGCCCTTACGGCCGACCGATGGGGCAGCGCGCGCGCGGTACAACCGGCTACGGGCCGACGATCAAGGCCGTTGGTTTTGTGGGCTGGGGCCTGACCCATGAGTGCCGTAGGGTACGTGTATGCCCGTGCAAAAGGCCGGCACGCCAAAATTGAATTGCCGGATGATAGTGGTTTAATTGGGTGGATCAGAACTCAGAAAACCACAAAAAGACATATTAACAGAGTACTGACACTCTTGACGGGCACCTGTAAAATTGATCTGGCGGTATTTGGTTGTGGCACACAATGTAACACAACACTACAACAGTCACGTTTGTTTATTGATCAATATAGTTCAGTTACAGCACACGCTACATGCTCCACACCACTCAACCACAAATTCACATCACAAATATGTAGCAGCAAACACCGCTCAATCACATCACAAATGCAGTAGCGCACACGGTACAATTAATACACACGCTCGGACACAGCGCACACACGTACAAACAGCAAACCATGACATAACAATTAAGGCACACATAGGCAGGCAGGATAAATGCAGTGACGGCGCACACACAATGCAAGCACACAAATTAAGCATGATGAGACTGTAGCATGCAGCTTTCCTGCTAGTTCTTCGATCCCAGAGCACACGCGCGCGCGCAATCACAAGTAGTAGTCGTAGGCTTTACTCTGTAATAGGAACATCATGTGCATCAGGGCCCTCAAAGATCGAGTCTGGAAACGAGTACCTGAAAACAGGAAGGTTTGGATGTGCTGCAACGGCTTGTTCCACGTGATGTGGGTTGCCGTGGCCGTTGAGCTCGAATTCTTTCAGGCTTCGAAGATTGTCGATTCCGGAAACGGTGTCCGACCTGATGTCCATCTTGCCAAAGGTCCAAACAATCTTCGCGAGCTTGGGAGCTGCTTTGGGTTCAAAGGCAATCCTGATGATGTCGGAGCCTTGGATGACAAGAAACTCGAGTTTGTTGAACTCACTGCCCTTGAAGGTGAGGTTATCCTCGTTGTATGACTTGTGCCGGAGCCTGAGGCAGCGCAAGCCTTGAAGCTTGCCCAGGGTTCGCAGGGAATTAGTACCCGACAATGATGTCTCACGCAAAGTTAACTCGGCAAGAAATGAGAGCCCATTAATCCAGTTAGGCAATCCACCGGTGATGCCGTTGATGCTGAGCCTCCGAAGAAACTTGGGAGGTGAGAGTGTGTGACCGTGTATGTCCATGTGGAGAGCCCCTTCATTACTGGCTCTGGCTGGTGGTCTGATCCAAACCGACAAAGAGCTGAGGCATTCGCTTAACTCGATCACTCGGAGCAAACGATCAACATTATCTTGTTTACCATGAATGACTACACCCAGATCCTTGAGACACTTTAAATTCTTGACTTTCTCCAACTCAGCATCATCTTCAAGAACTTCGACATGGCACAATATCTCCATGTTTGCCATTCTTCCGATCTTGCGAGGCATCCGCACGGTGGAAAGTGGCTCGTCGAGCTTGACTGAGGCATCCACCCGATAGTCGATGGGGCCGGCGAGCAGGTGCTTCAGCTTCGGGAGCTCGAGGCCTTTTGTGGCGGACGCACGCACCTTGGTTTGTCGAATGTCGAGCGTCTCCAACCGTTGGAGCTTCTTGATTTCCCTGGGCAGCCGGGAAACATCTGTATTCCGGAGGCTCAGATACTTGAGCATGAATAAGTTGTTGCATATGTACTTCAGATGGTGGTTCTTCAGGTCTTTGCAGTAGTCTAGATCCATCACTTTCACCCGCCCCACTCGTGAGAATGCAGGGAGCGACTCAAGAAATGGTATGATGTCAGCCCGGGCACCTTGCCGTTCTGCACGAGAGAAGCAGCTGCAGATGCTCCCGCAGCCGTGTTGCTTCTTCTTGCGTGGGTCTTGTTGCCATTGGATATCGCTGCCAATGGAGAGGCGGCGAGCCAGGTTGGGCGGCAGGCTCTCGTCCCCAAAGTTCTCGTCTCGGACTATCTCGGTAATGAAGTCATGGACAAAATCTTGTACCCTGCAGGTGATGACATTGCCTACAATGTCGGCCCTGACAATGGTAACGAACCCTTGAGCAACGAGCTCGTCGAAGCAACGCTCAGCTCTATCCGAAGCTGTCTGCCCGTCTCCTTCAGCTACATGGCCTTCGGCGACCCATCTTCTTACTAAGCTTGTCCTCCTGATGTTGATATTTGTGGGGAAAATGGACAGGTACAGCAAGCACCTCTTGTAAATCTTAGGCAGCTTGTCGTAGCCGAACTTCATCATTTTCCTTCGGATATGCTTCTTGGCACCTTGTGAACGCAGGCTGGTGCACAGGTCCTCCAGTTGCTGTTTGCTCGTGTTGGGATCGGCGTACAGGGCACGGAGCAACAACTTCATGGAGAAGAGATCCGGGTGGCATTTCTTTAAGATGCAACGTATGGTTTCCCTCTTCTTCGGATCATGATATTCATAGTCGTCTTCTCTGGGAAGCCCCGCTATCTCAAAGCAAAACTGGACAAGGGAATGGATTTTAGTTATGTCCGGAGAGCACTTCTTGGCCAGCTCACCGTTCTTTGTGGTCACTATGGTTGCACTGCCTGGGGAGCAGCCAGAGGAGTCCAGAATTCCTTTGATCTCATCCCATTGGCATAGATCCTCTACGTCTTCAACAACGACCAGGAACCTTTTGCCTTGCACGCACTCCCGGAGCTGCTGCTCATCCCTTGCTTCGATCTGTTTTGATCTGCCTTGTTGAGCAGGAAGGAGCTCGTGGAGTATCTGCCTGAGATATGGCGGCCTTTGGATGGTTACACGAGCCTTGCAGTCGAACAGCCTCCTCAAGGAAGAATGTTGGTACAATTCCTTCACGAGCTCGTGGCCGTCCTCTCCATCTGGTGCTACAACAGCGAGGACTATGGGCCGTCCACTGGCGTCGTCTTCTTTGCTGCCCCGTCGTCTGTCTGCTTCCTTCTTCAGCCAGCGGATCAGCTCTTCCGCTCCATCCTTGTTGTGAGTGTCAGTCACAGCTTCAAATAAACGTCGCCAGGAAGCATCCGTCTCCTCGTCAACGCCCACCGATCCGCCAGCGAGCTCACCGGTCGCCATGGCCGGGACCATGGCGCCGTACCTCTGCCGGCGCTCGCCGACGTCGTGCGCACGGGCCTTGAGCTCCCGCATCAGCGTGGCCACGCGGTGGCGCGCCGTGATGGTCCGCAGGAAGAAGGGGACCCGCCGCACGTGGCCCCAGGCGCCCCTCGCGCGGGGGCCCGTGCCCACGCGCCGCATGTATAGGTGGATGCAGTCCTCCGTGTCGTAGGCGAGGTTCCGAACCTGCTTCATCCACGCGCGGACCTGGTGGTCGTGCTCCTGGTCCTTGCCGGCCTCGGCGAGGTAGTGGAGGAAGCCGTTCATGCTCTCCATCTCGTCCTTGATGAACTGCGCGTCGCGGCGGGCGCCGCCCAGCAGCTGCGCCTCGTCGCGGATGGCCGACGAGAGGTAGCCCAGCAGCGGGTCGATTGCACCGCGTACAACGTACACGGCGTTGCTCATCTTTCTGCCTGCTGCCTTGCTGCCTGCATGCACCTCCCAAAAGCTTAGGGTGAGTGTCTGGTTGCCATAGTTGCGACAATTTTCTGACAGAACGTACGTAACGTACCCCTCTCCCCCAAGAAAAGAGAGAACGTACCTAAGATCGATGGGCCGGCTCCTGTGCAGGTCCGGCATGCATCTGGCGGAGAGTATATATATCTTCCCTCCGTCCCCTGACATAGGTTATCTCTAGGTTCCGTATGATCAAAATTTTGAAGCTTTTACTCTCTCTACACCCGGGTGTAATTACACCCTATATCGTTTCTCACAACGTAGAGAGTATCTTGTGTAACGGAGAGTATGTACGTATAGTATACGAGTATTTAAGATCATCTAGGTGGTATGAACAATTTTTCAGAGATAGTATGTATATTTTTTTTGACATACTCCTTTGTATGTGCGTATACGAAGATATTTATAAAATACGCTAAAAACTATGGACTCCCTTGCAATTTTTTCATGTGATTCACATTGAAGTATCTTATAATTAGTATATGAGTATATCCAAAGTGATAAAGGAGTATTTCAAATTCGTTTAGGTGGTATATTAGAGATGGGTGTAATTACATATATATATATATATATATATATATATATATATATATATATATAAAAGATTATATATACTACTATATGAAAATAATGTTGTTGGGTTTGTCTTACAAAATACTTTTATAGTATACTACTACATGAAAATAATATAAACAGAAAGCGATCGCATGATCACACCACAATGGTTGATTGGATAGCATACGCCGTCATGTCCTCAAATTTTCTCTATATTTGAATTCCTAAATTGTGCCTATTGTGTAATATATGGTTTAAGAATTGAAATTAACGGCACATATATACACCATTAGCACATTGTTTTTTTGGTACGGCACGTATACATATGTCAGTTGGTGTCTATGTCCTGGGCGTGTGCATGGCTTCCGTGCATGTATCCGGCCGTCTCTTGGTCGGGGATTGTTTCAGGCCCGGGCGTCCATTTCCACTTCAAACTCTTGCGACTCTTTTTTTAACGTATGGGGTGGGGCCATCCTGTTTTCTTGGCCGTGTTTTTTTTTTAGCATGGATAAGGATTTTTCTTCCATATATTCTTATATGTCCATATCTTTGCATTTTAATTAACAGGTTTCGTAGAAACAATAGGTGGTTGTGATTTAATGATAATTAGGATCCACTAAATCAAAGGCTGAATGTCTTTCTGTTTTGAGAATAGCATATTTTCTTGTTTCTTAGCCACCATAAATCACATGACATGGACTTTTATTGTATAATAGATTTGTTTTGTCTTTGTTTTTCGTAGGGGTCCACCAAAATTAAATTTATATTTTGTCAAGGTCAGAGTAATTTTTTGTTTAATAAGTGTCCTTTGTAACAGAAACATTACAAGACAAAGCTGGACGTTGTATCAAGATCTGAAGGCGAAAAAAAAGTGACCAAAACATAACAAATTTCGGTCACTTGAGCATTAGATAACCCCAACAAATTAAGATGCGGTTTTGCAATTTGAAGTCAAGTTGCCCGATTTTTTCTCCTTAAATCTAAGTCGATTTCTGCGACAGTTGGATTTGCAAGGAGGCTTGTGTGCTGCCTGATTAATTAGCTACTCTTACGATGGATAAAAATGTGTCTTATGCTTCAGAAAAATGTGATAGACGGTCGAACGATGCCTTGCATTTTTTTTTACCAGAAGTATTACTATTAATTTGGAGGGAACGAACATGCAGTAGTATTGCATGCATGCAGGCAATACGTATGCCAACATAACCTATAGCTAGCATCTCAGTATCTTCATGCAGCGTAGTTGCGTACAACGTGTAGGCGAA